>CM077521.1:4292491-4942548 GCA_039654895.1 Mongoloraphidia duomilia
AGATACCCTGCATGTTAGCCAACGTCGCCGTGGACATCCTGTATAACCCATCCATCAGGAGAGTTCAAACTAAAACTAGTTTGAAATAGTTTTAACTCTCCTGATGATGGGCTAGAAACCCGAAACGATCGTTGAGATTAATAAATGTGTAGAATTTTTCAATAGCTTGTGTAATTATTTTATTAAATTATGTTCTACCAAGTTGTTAGCGATAATTCTATTAGAATCGAACATAAATTAAGTTGGGAGATCGAAATCCCCGGTTTTCCAGAAAGTGGCCACCCTGGTAGGTAATATTTAGCCTGTGTCACTCGGGAAGAGGTAGGCTTTTAAACAGTGAAAGAAATTTTCAAATCGGTTCAGCAGTTTCTGAAAACAACCTGGACAAAGAGCTAAACCGTGCTTTTTACATTTATACAATAAATATTTATTTCTATAATTATTATTGTGTTAAATGTAGCGGTAAAATGGCGCTAAACGTTGCTAGTTAAAACAATTATTAATAACATTACGTTGTGCAAGCGAATTGCTGCAATGTCCTGGTTTCCGCTTCCTTTATGGACTGAAGCGTCATTGGCGAATGCAATGATTGATGAAGTGACGAACCCGCTAGCATGAAGGAACCTGTAGATGACCACACATATTATTACATTTGTAGATTATAGACGATCGACAACTAAGGTCATTAGCGTCTAAGAAGAAGAAGAAGATTGTAGATTATAGACGCTCAACATCAGTTAGATAATTTTTCACGGAAGGTTTATATATATATAGCGAACGAGCGAAGGGAGTGAGTAGTGTATTTATAATATTCAAGCGAACGAGCGACGCGACTGAGTAGTGTATTGCACCCGGGCTTTCTTAGCACCTGGGCGAAGCCGGACGGGGCCGCTAGTATTATATAAATTGCAGCTTTACATAAATTATAATCTGCGATTTAGTTTGAGCAAAAATACAAAATTGCTTGTGTAAAATGCAGTTATTTTATGTGTAACTAATAATTAAAATAATTATAAATCGTATTTTGTAAGATTTCAATTAATATTATAATATTTTAATGCACGTATTATTCATTTTTACTGGCTACATTTTATTGGTGACAAACAGAGAGAAAGATATAAATATCGGAACAGATTTGTAAAACAAAGAT
Organism: Mongoloraphidia duomilia; assembly: GCA_039654895.1. Taxonomy (NCBI): domain Eukaryota; kingdom Metazoa; phylum Arthropoda; class Insecta; order Raphidioptera; family Raphidiidae; genus Mongoloraphidia; species Mongoloraphidia duomilia. The sequence continues at coordinate 4,293,642 of CM077521.1, forward strand.
AACGAGTTACGAGCAGGCAATAATAAAGACAGAGATAGGTTTATTGGAATCTTACAAGCCGAGTACAGTGTCGTCTTGGAAGTAGAATTTCGTGATAAATTATTTTGTGAAATAAAAACAATTTTTACACGTATCTCAACTATCTTTAATTTTAATTTGTAAATCTGGCAGGCTAACAAATACCCCCCACCTGTCCCGCCCAGTCCAGACCAAGCCTGCACACAGTATTACAATAAATTCACATTTGCAGCCAATTCCGGATTTAGAGGTCTGGAGGTCCCGGGGCAACAAAGGAGTAAAGGCCCCCTGGCCCCAAATTATTTTCCAAATAAAGTGGACAATTTTTTTCAGTCGAGTTTACTCATCGAAATGCCAAAACCACGTAATTATTGTGCAGTGGAAGTCAAAAAACATTTCCTCATGATTACTTATTAAAATTATTAACGCGATTTAGCATATTTTCAACGACAACATTTAATAACCGAGAATTCAGAGAATTTTTTTTCCCGAAGTCTCTATTGGGGGGCCCCTCTTATGTGGAGATCCCGGGGCTGTAGCCCCGGTAGCCCTCCCCCAAATCCGGCCCTGTTTGCAGCACAGTAGCTACATTAACATTTAACTTCCAAGTTTCGTAGGAAATTAACGTTATGAATGTATTACGCTCTGCTACAATTTTTTTTCTTTCATGTTTTATAAGAAAATGAATGTATATGAGTGAACTACGCTCTGCTACTATTTTTTCTTTCATGTTTCATAAGGAAATGATTGTATGAATGAACTACGCTCTGCTACCATTTTTTTCTTTCATGTTTCGTAAGAAAATGAAAGTATGGTGATAGGGTCGAAAAATCGTATCCCAAATAAGGTCAAATTCTGATTGTACCATCCAACGTAACATACGGGGAGCTAGTAAGGGATGACGGATATATGAATGAACTACGCTCTGCTACCATTTTTTTCCCTTTCATGTTCCGTAAGGAAATGAAAGTATGGTGATAGGGTCGAAAAATCGTATCCCAAATAAGGTCAAATTCTGATTGTACCATCCAACGTAATAGACGGGGAGCTAGTAACGGATGGCGGATTTATGAATGAACTACGCTCTGCTACCATTTTTTTTCTTTCATGTTCCGTAAGAAAATGAAAGTATGGTAATAGGGTCGAAAAATCGTATCCCAAATAAGGTCAAATTCTGATTGTACCATCCAACGTAACATACGGGGAGCTAGTAAGGGATGACGGATATATGAATGAACTACGCTCTGCTACCATTTTTTTCCTTTCATGTTCCGTAAGGAAATGAAGATATGGTGAAAAGTAGCATTTTATGGTGGGTATGGCAAAAAATAACATATATTTCTTGTGCGTAATGTTACTCGTCAGTACTATGTCTATACGTCATTACAACACTAGAAATACAATCTATTAGTGATGTAAAAATACGGTATTAAACTTTTTTGTGTATTAAACCCATAGTATAATACCGTATTTTTTCAGTATAAAACGGCTTTTTACTTTTTCACACTACGGTTACGGTGCATTATTCAGTATTGCCAACTGCATAATAGGAAAAGTTCCTGTTCTCATTTTGGTATTAAAGCGTTTTAAACGATACTAAACCGTTTTAAACGGTGTTAAACGTTTTATACGCGCTGTATAAAATAGCAAAATAGGCAGTATTCATACCTAGTATAAAACTGGAGTATATTATTTTTTTTAGATACCGTATAATACCGTTTTATACAAACTTTTTATACCAGAGTATTATACGCATTTACAGCACTATTAAGTACTAGCGGCTCCGTCCGGCTTCGCCCGGGTGTTAAGAAAGCCCGGGTGCTATACATTACTCACTCGCTTCGCTCGTTCGCTTGAATATTATAATTACAAACAAATTTGATTACCATAAAAAAGTTATAGTGAGTCAATCTTAAAAGATAGACATATGCTGTCGCGGGCTTTTTTTTAGAACTTTTAAAGGGGAACAATTCCGTCATACCTGATTTTTGCGTAACTTTAACCGTTTACGCAGCGGAAGCTCTCAAAAGGAATATTTTTTCCCATTTTTGCAACATTTTTCATTGATGCTCCGCTCCTATTGGTTGTAGCGTGATATTACATAGCCTATAGTTTTCCTCAAAAATGGGCTATCTAACAAAAAAAAATTTGATGCGAAACATCTTATGTCGGGCTGTGAACAGCCGCGTGAGGGGAAATATGCAACGAAATTTATGGTCCGCTCCTTCGCTGCTGTTCTCCCCACCACTGCGGCACTCTCTCTCTCTCTCTCTCTCTCTCTCGGTTTCCGCGCGCTCGGGCACGGGAAGACAACCGCGTGTGTTGTGCGGTATATAGGATTACGTCAGCATAACAGTTAGTTGCTGCTTTTGAAAAAATATATACTACTACATAGAGAATACCACCGAGTTCAATAACGTTTTCTTTGATCCACATCTTTGATTCACATCTGTCGGGGGTCCCGGACCCACACTCTTTTTTTTCAAATCGGGCTGGTAGTTCCTGAGATTAGCGCGTTCAACCAAACAAACAAACTCTTCAGCTTTATAATATTAATAATAATAATGCGCTTAACGTCCGTTTCTCGACATTATGTCATAACAGACCCCATTCGCACCATTACTATTTTCCATTTTACCACTTCCCGTTGTTTTCTACATATTTTAAACTTCAACTTTTTTTTATTAGCAATGTGCGAATGGAGAAATTATAGGAAATTAGGATAAGGTAGGCAACTTTGGGATCATAGGAGTTTGACAGGTAATCGGCCATGGCCTTGAATAAGGAACCATCTCGATATTCATCTGGAATTATTGAGGGAAACCATGGAAAACCTCAAACAAGATGGCCGGTACAGGAATTACCGTTTCTCGGCGTGAGGCAGTAGGAAAAAGTCCTAGCCACATCTGCCCCCGCCGGGATTCGAACCCAGTACCTTCCCAATGCGAGTCTAGTGCTGTACCACTAAGCTACATCCCATAATATTAGTATAGATTAATACGTTCGTACGCCCCGTTCGTAACGCCACTGTCGATCGTAGCAACAATTGAGACACCGTGGTGTGGAGTGGCGAAGCAAGACTTCTGTTAAGAGAGAAGTTCAAACCGTTGACTTTGCATATCCACAGTTGATCGGCTCAACAGACCAAGCCGACCGATCAGTCGTAAGGCGCACGCACTAAACAAAACACCAACGTCTTCGCTATTTGTTGTGTGGCGCGGGAAAAGACAACAGACGAACGACTCGACGACTGTCGTTTGTTACTTATATAAAAGTTGTTGTAACGGTTTTGTCTATAGGCGTGCTGGTGCTGCGTTTTCTCTCTACATAACAATATAGAATATCTCGGAGTCGTTACGCGGCAAAGTCGATAGTCGAGTCGACCTCGTTGGAAGCAAATCTCTGCTCTAAAAACATACATTTTAATAACTCGTCGGTGTTAAAAAGAGACCAACCGGTGCATCGACCATAAAAAAAACAAATACACACTAGGACGACTTCAATTGTTTTGAGAAAAATAAGCCGACTGTTTGTTTGTTGTGAGATGCCATTTTTGAAATTTTGAAAATTGCCATTTTTTTGTCCTGTGAATTTAAAGTGTAACGTGATATCAAAAGGTGACCATATTTTGTGAAATGTGTTTTTTGTGATTCGATTATAAGAAAACAATTTTGATTTTGACGTTTTTTTTTTGAAATAATAAAATGAAGGGTCAGGAAAAACTGTGTGCCAAATTGTCTAGTGCATTTTTGAGGAAATGGTGTAAGTAAAATTTTTTTGATTGTGATTTTTGAGTTTTTTTTTTAATTTACAGCGTATCGTATTTAAAAAAAATAATCTTCTTTTGGGGATTGCTGGTCTGCATAAACTTTTTTAATACTAACTCAACAATTAGTCGTGCTTTATTAGAACTTAGTTGCTAGTTATTTAATCTCAAGGTCAAAAGAAATCTTACTGTTAAAGTTAAACTATTCTTATTGGTTACTTATAATTTTAAATTTATAGCGAGTCAAAACATTCCATCGAAGTAAAGAAACTCTAAAATTGAAATAAGAATCAAACACTTAAATCCCTAACTATACCAACACAGCGAATTAAAAAGCTAAATACTCGTTCGCATTGTATGTATACGGAGGGTAATTTCAAATACTGGTATGTCCATGTAATATAAAAACAAGTTATTTGCGAAACAAGACGTTCTCTCTCAATTTTATAGCAAATAATCCGCAATTGTAATTGGCATGGACATAACTATTTTTAAAATTAAACTCCTAATGTAATTATTACTTTTTAAGCAATAGATGCTTCGCATTTTAACCTGCCGTTCATTACGAGCGAAGCTGCGCTGTGCTGCTTTTAACGGAGCCAGCGAAATATCCAGGCTCGGATTTCTGCCTAGACCAACAAGACACCGGCCTAGAGGCCCAACCGCCGAGGGGGCCCCGGTCAGGGCGGAGATGGAAATTAAAGAAAAAAAAGCCCAACAATTTTGTAAGATAACCCAATTGGCGACTTTTTCTTGCTAAATTTCCATTTAATTCTATTTTTTCATTTTTTTCCCTTTTTTTGGGCTTATGGGGTCCAACTGTCAAGTGCCTAGGGGCCCTGGGTCTTTAAGTCCGGGCCTGGAAATATCTGTGATTCATCGTTTTTAAATTGATTCGGTTGTCCATAATATATTTAAAACGGCTCACTGCAAACAATTCGCTGACTCCGTTGGCGGCAGTACGACACAGCTTCGGCAGATTTTACACTGTAATTATTTCAAAGTTATAAAAAGTATTGTACAATAGTTTAATAATACATGTAATTTATAAATAAGAATTTAATAACAAGTTTACTTAGAAAATCAAGCGATTATAAGCTACCGCTAGCTACCGCTTACTGAGTATTATTTTCAAAAGATTCGATACTATGTTTAAAAAAACTCGGGTCGCAGTGCCAAACCCTGCCGACAATATAGTGTATTTGCTAATACAGGCATTGTGGCATTATTATGTGAACATAAGTTTGTTTTTTGACAAAATAAAAAATTTAACCCCTTAATACATCCCTTAAAATAATTAAATTTTTCTAAATTTCAATATAAGGCATGGATTTTATCAGTACAACATCTGCACCAAATTAAATACACCCTTCCATAAGTAAATCCGTATCAATAAACTAGTGTTTTCATAAAATTTGAAAGTCCGGTCCTGTCGGGCCGATTTTGTTAAAATTTTAGCAGCACATTTTAATCTCTATTAAAGAGTTAAATTTCAATTTTGAAACAATTCTGACAATTTTTTCGGTATTTTTGGGCCCAAAAACTTTTTGGAACCCCTATAAATACAACCCTTAAAATGGTCCGATCGGGCCCATTTTAAATAGGCTTCGTGCGGTGATGGATTCCAACGTGCCTACCAAATTTCGTTAAAATCAATTAACTCTTTCGAAAGTTATTGCCCGCACATATATATATATATATAAACATTTTCAAAATTGTGAACTTCAGGAGCCGTATAGCGCCCAAACGTCGAGAAATTTTGGTCCGACCCGTAAGGTCCATCGGCCTATCCTGGACTCGACGCCAACATGTGGTAGGCGTGTGCCATAGTGGCAATGAGGACACCCTGAATAAGTACAATTTGTAAATAGGTGGTTCATACCCAGTTACATATTGGATTCTGCACTATAGATAAAATCATTTTATCAACCGTATGTTACGGTCGGGACTTATATACCCATAACTAATCCACCGCGATAGTGGAAAAGTTCGGGTTTGAAGTCTCGACTGTGACGACGGTTGAAATATGGATTTTTTCTAAGTATTAATTTTATATTGGTGGTTCAACCAAATTACATATTGGATTCTGCACTATCAGAAAAAATCATTTTATCAACCGTTGTTACAGTCCGGATTTAAACCCAAACTTTTCCACCGCGATAGTGGAAAAGTTCGGGTTCGAATCCCGACTGTGACAACGGTTGATAAAATGATTTTTTCTAATATTAATTTTATATTGGTGGTTCAACCAAATTACATAATGGATTCTGCACTATTAGAAAAAATCATTTTATCAACCGTTGTTACAGTCGGGATTCAAACCCAAACTTTTCCACCGCGATAGTGGAAAAGTTCGGGTTTGAATCCCGACTGTGACAACGGTTGATAAAATGATTTTTTCTAATATTAATTTTATATTGGTGGTTCAACCAAATTACATATTGGATTCTGCACTATTAGAAAAAATCATTTTATCAACCGTTGTTACAGTCGGGATTTAAACCCAAACTTTTCCACCGCGATAGTGGAAAAGTTCGGGTTTGAATCCCGACTGTGACAACGGTTGATAAAATGATTTTTTCTAATATTAATTTTATATTGGTGGTTCAACCAAATTACATATTGGATTCTGCACTATCAGAAAAAATCATTTTATCAACCGTTGTTACAGTCGGGATTTAAACCCAAACTTTTCCACCGCGATAGTGGAAAAGTTCGGGTTTGAATCCCGACTGTGACAACGGTTGAAAAAATGATTTTTTCTAATATTAATTTTATATTGGTGGTTCAACCAAATTACATAATGGATTCTGCACTATTAGAAAAAATCATTTTATCAACCGTTGTTACAGTCGGGATTTAAACCCAAACTTTTCCACCGCGATAGTGGAAAAGTTCGGGTTTGAATCCCGACTGTGACAACGGTTGATAAAATGATTTTTTCTAATATTAATTTTATATTGGTGGTTCAACTAAATTACATATTGGATTCTGCACTATTAGAAAAAATAATTTTATCAACCGTTGTTACAGTCGGGATTTAAACCCAAACTTTTCCACCGCGATAGTGGAAAAGTTCGGGTTTGAATCCCGACTGTGACAACGGTTGATAAAATGATTTTTTCTAATATTAGTTTTATATTGGTGGTTCAACTAAATTACATATTGGATTCTGCACTATTAGAAAAAATCATTTTATCAACCGTTGTTACAGTCGGGATTTAAACCCAAACTTTTCCACCGCGATAGTGGAAAAGTTCGGGTTTGAATCCCGACTGTGACAACGGTTGATAAAATGATTTTTTCTAATATTAATTTTATATTGGTGGTTCAACAAAATTACATAATGGATTCTGTACTATTAGAAAAAATCATTTTATTAACCGTTGTTACAGTCGGGATTTAAACCCAAACTTTTCCACCGCGATAGTGGAAAAGTTCGGGTTTGAATCCCGACTGTGACAACGGTTGATAAAATGATTTTTTTTAATAGTGCAGAATCCATTGTGTCATTTGGCTGAACCACCAATATAAAATTTACTAATAATAATAATAATGTACCTATAAGTATAGACATTTGAGTTGCCCATTTCGTAATTGGCAGAGATTTTTTAAAATATATAGGTAACTACTAGTGAAAAAGCTTAAGTTATTTTTAAAAAAAGAAGTAGACAAGAAAAAAACTTTTCTATTAAAAATGATAAGAAATTAATATTTTTGGTTTTATTTAATATTATTTTCATATTAAAAAAAATATAACTTTTTTCTGATAAGTATTGAGAACATAGACGCGGCAACACAATTTTTAACCGAAAGGAAAATTTTAAATCGTCGACTTCACCAGTTCGTGGAAGTTTTAAAATATTCCTCGAAAAATTGAACAACACAAATTACCGTAGCTGACCCTAGATCAGAAGTATTCAAACTGTGGTCGTCAAAAATTCCCAACAACAATAAATGAGATTAATTTCAAAAAACATTTTTGCCTGTGTAAACTAAAATAAGTTTTTTTTTGTAAAAATGAAATTTCAAAAAACTTCTGTTAAATTTACGAAATAGGTCCGCGTCTACTTATGTTGAATTTCTGGTATGACTTTCAGCCTTAAATCTAGATTTAAGAATGGAGATCTCTATTTAATGGAGCTATCTCTCGAAATAAGAGCAAGAGATCGTTATTGCTTATACTGCAAGAAAAAGAGAGAAAAAATAAAGTTGCGCACGCATACCGTGTTCTGTCACCTAGCCAGCAGCAATCAGTGACAACCGGTATAGACAGACTATTGCCATAGTTACCAGATAATCTGTGAACAGGGCTTGAGAATAGCCGAGCGTGTAGCAATGCTGTTGTTGACATGGCATTGCAATGGTTCGTCTATTACAAGTCCCCAGTTCCCGGATTCTAGCCCGAGAGCTCGTAAAATTGTCAATTGGATTTTTAATTTATTATTATTAAAAAAAAATAATGAAATGAAAATATGAATTGGTGCTAGGCCCAAATAACCGTAACTGTTGGTGGACTTTAAAACACACACACACTTATCTGTGAACACGGTATGCGCTGGCTATACAGATAAAACAGATTCTTAAATCTAGATTTAAGGCTGCTAAAGTCGTACCCGGAACCAGAGCTTGTCTACTAGGGTGGGTCAAAAATATCAATTATTTTTTTTTTACAAGTGACACGGAAAAATAGGTTGCTAGACACCTTAAAAAAATTCTCACCAAATATGAGCTCTTAATTTTAATAGGAAGATCCTCCGCATCACAGTTTTTTATTTTTTTCTCAGTCCAATAGAAAAAAATTCATACCTCATCATTAATTGATTGTACAGAATATGTTTTATGAGAATTGTGTAGGAAATTTAATGCTCTACAAAAAAGGTATCTTATATTTTTTCCGTAAACCTCACCATTTGAAAGATATTGAAGATTTAAGTTTGATTATTTTAAGACAAATTTTATTTTTGTTTATGAATTTTATAACTCGACAATAAATGACTATTATAAATCTTCAATATCTTACAAATGGTGAGGTTTGCGGAAAAAATATAAGATACCTTTTTTGTAGAGCATTAAATTTCCTACAAAATTCTCATAAAACATTTTTCTGTACAATCAATTAATGATGAGGTATGAATTTTTTTCTATTAGACTGAGAAAAAAATAAAAAACTGTGATGCGGAGGATCTTCCTATTAAAATTAAGAGCTCATATTTGGTGAGAATTTTTTTAAGGTGTCTAGCAACCCATTTTTCCGTGTCACTTGTAAAAAAAAAATAATTGATTTTTTTGACCCACCCTATTGTCTACCTTGTTGAGCCATCACTGGTTTGTGCTTTACACAGTATATTTGTTTAAAACTTATGGATTTTACTTAAGTATTTCCAAACACCTTTTGTGAAAAAATAAATGTTTTAAATCCCGTTTCAAAGAAAGAACTGAATTATGGTCTAAAGGCCAATTCCATTTTGTCGAATCGAATAGTACCTATAATATTGCAGGGCTTGAGAATGACTGAGCGTGTAGCAATGTTGTTGTTTACATGGAGTTGCTATGGTTCCTCTATTACAAGTCCCCAATTCCCGGGTTCTAGCCGGAAGCTGGTAAAAGTGTCAATTGGATTTTCAATTTATTATTAAAAAAAAAATAATGAATTGAAAATATGAATTGGTGCTAGGCCCAAATAACCTTAGCTGTTGGTGGTCTTTAAAACACACACCTATATTGCATTACAAGGGACGAAATACAGCATTTGCAACTAGTGTGAAGTTTGGCGCCCGAAGAAATTCACACGCTTTGCAAATGCTGCCTTTCGTTCCGAGTAAATGCATATTATTTTTCACAACAAAATCTATTGACAATTCGATTTATGAGGTACCTGCAATTTGTCATTTTGACGTTTTCGAGTATTATATGCGAATTGAAGTTGGCGCGACTCAATCGCTCTATCACTCTCTTAACAACGTAAAAAACAGAGAAAACCGACAAATGAAAATTTTCGCTAAACAGGTACCTACCGAAAGTCAAATTTTTAATAGCGGCGTTGTGTGATATATTTTCACTATTTAATTGTTATTGTTACAAAACTGTTTTCTGAGTTGGCGGAATAAATATTTATTTACAATAATTAAAAACACAACAATAATGAACGCAACAACGAACAGTCAGTTCTAACAATTAACACTAGTAAACAATAACTAAACAGTACGTAACACTTACTATATACAATTAACTATATACCAGGACTATTTATTTCTAGTTATTTATGTTTCAAATATTTATATTCACTGTATTTATATCAGACGCACTATTTGTCGCTCAGTATTCTCCATTGCGTGACTCACTGATGACTGACTGTTTATATAGGCTGCGTGGCATAAGCCTACCGTGTTCTCGCTTTCTCTAGAACTTTCGTGCAGGTACCAGTTGTTACAGTAAGCGAACCCCGTTTCTTAGAACTCTTGCCTGTCGTTTATATACAGGATGATCCGTAACATTATGTAAATATGATGTGGATTAAAACAAAAAACGTTTGATTTAATTATTTATTCAATAAATAAAATGTTAGTCGATCGGGAAGAAGTAGGTTTTACATTTTCAATCATTGTTTCGAGTGAATGGCATTTTTTTTATTTTTTATATTTTAATTAATTATACAAACTTCCTGAAATTAAAATTTTGGCATAATCTCTTCCTATATATCTAATATAGTTGTAATCAGGTGAAATATATCTATATATAACTCATAATTATGAACAATCTATAGAAAGATATATAAAAGCGAATTAAAGATTCTTACATAAATTGAGAACATAATTAAAATGACAATTAACAAGTAATAAATTATATCTACTATAACGAATGTCTTAAGAGTTAAGGCTGATGATTTCATTTTTTTCGCGTTTTGTGTACAGATTAGTCCACTGTCCAAGCTCTGATAGTGCACAAGTGTACTGGAAAACACTACTAATAGTAATAAAAGGTCGCTATCGTTCGTTTTTGCATACTGTCATCACTCGCCGTAATAAATCCCATTACGTATCTAGACATACAAAAATACTATAATTTATTTTTTCACAAAATAAAATTTAAAAAATCTCTCTGAAATAGGTAAACGGGAAAAGAAGCTGACTTAAGCCTCTTTGCCGTAAGCCAACAGAACTATAACAATGGGTTTATTCTTAGTAGATTATTGTATAATGGCGTATACAGTTTTATATTATTTAAAGTTATTATAAATTTATAATGGACATTGTTATTGCTGTTATCGCTTCAATGCCACGATGGCATGCGAATCATGCGAAATTAAAACCTATAACAACAGTTTAAAAACATAATAATATTTTATATTACAATTACCGCGCTATACAGGGTTGGACTGAAGAAAGCTGGCACCTCGAACACGCCACATCCGCCCTAATAATAAAAAAAAGAAGTGGGTGTGGGCTTTTGACCACACGACAGTAGTGAAAACTTCTGATAGACTTTAAATATTACACTAATCATATATATCTGGATGACCGAGCTCTGCTCGGATGAGTTCAAAAAAAATAGTACTTAAAGTTCCCATTTCATCAAAATCGTTAGCCGTTTTTAAGAAAAAAAATTACATACCTATAAGCAGATAATATTATTATACGTCAGTATACGTCATACTACATAACGTATGTACCTACATATTTTCAAATAATTACTGATTATTTTAATAAGTTAAAGATTGACTGTCAGAGTAATTTGACATAAATAATGAAAATAGTTTGTTTTTTCCAAAGCCTACTCACCATACGACACTGTTTTATAACGTTAAAAAAACTGTTTTTTAAAATGATAAAATCGATAAGAAAACGAATTTGTCCAGGGATGAGACCTAGGTAGCTAGATCGATTTTTTGCCCCCCAAAACCCCTTTTCAGTAAATTTCATCCAAATCGTTAGGGTCGTTTTCGAGAAAATATTTATATAGGCACATAGGTACATATATACAAGATTTGCTCGTTTAATAATATAGAGATTTCTTATCACTTTGAAAATCACAAGATTACACGCAACATTATACCCCGTATTTGAAATGTTCCCCTAATTCCGCAATGTTTTTAAGCTCCACCCATCTGACTGATCCCAATTTTTCATCCCCTGGAAACTAGGGGCCCCCAAACACGTGCTTGTTCTATTTCTCTGTTAATCAGTCACATGCGAATACGGTTCTTATATTATGTATGTAGTGAATAAATATTAAGTATTGAATTACATTCTAGTTCTACATTTTTGTTTGTAACAATAGTCGATATTCTAAAAAATATTAAAACACGTGTATTGAATTTCAAACTGATAAATTATTGTACAATTTAACACCTGAGCGTCATTCATAGAAATTAATTCACCAAAATATGAAAACAACAAGGTCGGTAAACACGATACCTGAAAATTCACATCATCGACAATTTATTGTAAATTAATATTCTGAAGAAGAAAAAGAAGAATAATATTGTTTGTTATTCTTATTTCCGTATATGTTTTTCCGTTACTCAAACATTCGTATAATTGCGTATTTTTATTCAGTTATGCAGATTGCATAAATATTCTGATCTGATTTCTATATAATCAGATGAATGAATGAATGAATTGTAGATTATAGACGCTCGACAACAGTATATATAATCAGATGATAATCAGATCATAGTAGATTGTTCTAGTAGCGTAATGAGGTATATTACTGACGAGTAGTGACAGTCACACGAGTCATAATATCATTACGCACGAGATATACAGGGTGGTTGATTTTTCATTGTCCAGCTTATATCTGCTGAAATATTAAAGATACAAGAAAAAGTTGAATAAGAGACTTGTGTAACTGAATATGATTTATAAAATGGCGCAAATAATTTTTTTCCATGGCTTACCTATTTTCCGAAAAAATATCTAACTTTGGTTTTTTTAATAGGACACCCTGTATATTTTTCCAGAATAAGATTCTAAATAAATTTCTCTTTACAACGAAGTATAAAAAGTAGCGTTTTGGCTGCAAATTGCGCTGAAATCGATTATTTTTACGACCGGTTCACATGCGTCAAAAAGCCGCTATTTTATACGGTGTAGGACAATAGCATGTTTGCTGCCCCCCCAATTTCTGCTAGACTGATGTCGGGACATGAAAGCAGAAAACAAACAATAAGCGTACTGCCATCTATTAAGGAAATTTATAATAAAATATCTTTGACGTCTATACATAACCTTAAATTATTGAAAATGCAAATATTAAAGCGAACTATCTATATGCAAATATTTATTAAATTGCTAAGTATAGTTAATTATTTTAATTGCCACCGTATATTTAACTTTATTAAATATTGTTTTTATATATTAATGACATTTAATATTTACGCCTACGGTATTTTTTTTCTAATTTAAATTACACATGGCGTTGTAAATATTCACAGTTTTATATAAAATTGTTAAATTGTGTTTTAAAGACCACCAACACCTAACACCTAAGGTTATTTGGGCCTAGCACCAATTCATATTTTCAATTCATTATTATTTTTTTTAGTAATAAATTGAAAATCCAATTGACACTTCTACCAGCCCTCGGTCTAGAACCCGGGAACTGGGGAGTTGTAATAGAGGAACCATAGCAACGCCATGTAAACAACAGCATTGCTACACGCTCGACTATTCTCAAGCCCCCAGTTTTATATAAGTTTCGAATAACGCGAAGTAATTAAAATTGTTTTATAAATAAATCAGTGTCATATTAATATACAGGTTGTTCTTAAAATATGACTTAAGTTAGACCGGTACGTACATAATATAACCCCTGAAACAGCCAGGGGCAAGCCATTCGACTTCTGTACTTCGCACGACGCACATTGTACAAGTGCTCCTAGCCCTAATTGATTTTTTATATTATTCATACATAAAAAGATCCATTTCGGTCGGATGCGTCGCCACACATGCCTTTTTTTAATACAGGGTGTCCAAGACTTGCGTTGTCGGCCGATATATTGATTTTGGGTGAAGATAGAAAAAATGTTTAAATACAAAAGTTGTATAAATTTTAATTGTGTATAACCTAAAAATATTTTGAATTATACAGCCTGTCCCATTTAAGCGTAGCAGATCAAAGTTATGTTTTTTTTAACCTAGCACCCTGTTTTGATTTGTTTTTTCAATTCTGCACATAAATGTGAATAGAAATTGTAAGGGAAGCCATGCTCGAAAATTCAGTAATTTTTGAGTTATTCAAATTTTTTAGAAATTTTTGACACGTGCAGACCTTTACCTAAGCTTCGACATAGCCAAAACAGAAACCTTTATCAAACTGAAATGTTAATAAGGATCACTAGATAATAGACGAACAAATTAATGTATGTCCTAAAAAAATAAATTTATTATACAGGATGTTCAAAATAATGTACTTCTTTTATCAAACTTCAATCACGTGTAACTTTTGATTGTTAAATACGAGGTTATTTTTTTGCTGGAATTGTATTCTTTAGGATATTTACTAACACTTTTATTAAGGGTTCTCCATACCTAAACATAATATTTTCGTATTAAAAGTATTAAAATATTAGGTTTAGATATGGAGAATCCTTAATAAAAGTTTACTCGTAGCTAGTAAGCTTGTGTAATCGACCATTTATAACTACGCAGCAAATTTGTTATAAAAACAATCTGGTGAAAATCGATCTGCTGATTACATTGACAAAAAAAAAACATTTAATTGTGAATTAATTTAATAATTCAATTAAAAAGTGTTTTGTTTATTCAAGTACAAAAATTTGCACTTATATTATTGTGTTCTTCTAAATTAAAAACAAAAATAATGGATATTGTTGAACAATGCGTCGGAGACGCAGTTTAATTATTATTTTATCAACTAATATTACTAACAACATAACTAAATTACTCAATGATAGTATTTACTGATAAACTGTAATTGAATATTGCTAATTAACCACTTGACTCTGCATTCTTCACTATACATGTAATTGGTAATTACAAAGTAAATTTCGTAAAAGTGTTGAATTTCTGGAAATGTTTAGTGTTTTTACATACAATGGAATTTTATAAATTAGCGTTAGAGTAGTATATCGTTTAGAGAGGGCAGTGTAGCCTAGTGGATAGCGTACTCGGTACCAGCCTCTAGACTAGACTGTCGTGGGTTCGAATCCTACCTGCGCTCATTGATGTTTTGTGATGTTATTTAGTTTTAAGTTAGTTGTTATTTAATGTAATTTAAGACGCTAATGACGTAAGTTGTCGACGCGTCTATAATCTACAATAAATAAAGAAAATAGAGAGAGTAGCGTCATTTCTGCGTACAAAGTTGAAGAAGTCTGACGTCACAAATCACAACAAACATGGCGGCCGGCTTGAGAATGGCCGAGCGTGTAGCAATGCTGTTTTTTACGTGATACATTTTTAGAGTGTTGAGTCTCTAAGTCACTATATGAATATTATGAAGTATTAGAAATACCTTGTATTATGTCCGTCTTGTGACTTCTTGTGATTTAACACTACGCGTTTCAGCAACGAGTTGCCATCTTTTGTTTTTTACATGGCGTTGCTATGGTTCCTCCATTACAAGTCCCCAGTTCCCGAGTTCTAACCCGAGAGCTGGTAAAAGTGTCAATTGGATTTTCAAATTATTTTAAAAATGAATTGAAAATATGAATTGGGTGTTAGGCCAATAACCTTAGCTGTTGGTGGTCTTTAAAACACAAGTTTTTTTTAACATGGCGTCCAAGAAGGGGATGGATACGAATATTATTCTCTTCTTCTTCTTACATATAAAATGAATAGGCTTAATAAATATGGCGACTGGCTGCACTTTAATATGCTTGTGTAGCGCATCTATAACCTCTAAACTCGCAGTGCTCAAGACGAACGGTCTCCTGTAACACAGCACTACCTAACGGCTCGTTCTGTAACTACCCCATGCAATAATTCATCACTTTTCGCATTTGTAGCATAAATATCTAATCCTTTCCAAACAAATATATTGTTAAATCCGGTTGTAGGAAGTACTACGTTTTAATATTAACAATTAATTTAATTTGATTATATAGGTTATCTAATCATTTTTTGACGTTTGTAAACAGGGACGGACTTGCGTAGAATGGCTCCGGTGGCGATCAATATTTTTGGCCCCTTATTGCAAAAATTAACCAATATTTTTGGTCGCTTATTCTAAAAATGAACCAATATTTTTGGCCCCTTATTTCCAAAATGAACTAATATTTTTGGCCCCTTATTCCAAAAATGAACCCACATTTTTGGCCCCTTATTCCAAAAATGAACCAATATTTTTGACCCCTTATTCCAAAAATGAACCAATATTTTTGACCCCTTATTCCAAAAATGGACCAATATTTTTGGCCCCTTATTATATCTATGTATTGCCAGACTTTTATAACTTCAACATAATATTATAACGTATTTTCATATTTTTTGAGATAATGAAAGTAAATGAAAAGAAAAAAATTATTTGTTGAAATAATGTGGTCCATTTGGCCTCCATTAAGGTTGGCCCCGGTGACTGGAGTCACTCAGCCCGCTCAGCCGCCCGCTCCAGTCCGCCCCTGAATGTAAATCTCCTTGCATAAAGGAAATGCAATTTAAATCTGTTGTTCACTGATTAACAAGTTATTTATTTATGATACTTATGATTAATCGCAGCTGAAAAATCATATCCTCTTAAATATACAATAATTAACAATAATGGATAATTACATAACTTTTAATTTATTGTAAACAATGTAAACAGACAGTAATGTAAAAATAACAAATTACTTGACTAGTATAATAAAAACTTTGAAAAAACGACCGCAATTAAAATATAAAGTTGAAATCAAAGTACAAGTAATTATTCAAATTAGGTACTTTTATATTGTTCTGTGCAAAGGTTCGAGTTTTCATTAGCTCTTTAAATGGATAAAAAACCTAATCGATACACTGTACAGCCAAGGTTATTTGGGCCTAGTACTAAATTATAAGTATAAAAAAATTAATAAATTGAAAATATGAATTGGTGCTATAAGCCCAAATAAACCTAGCTGTTAGTGACTTTAAAAACATTTTTAATTTTTTAATTCCCACCTCTACTATGGTAGGGAAGTAATGGATTTAGTCCGAAAAAAATATTTCGAGATTTTAACAGATTTTCACGTTTTGAGACCCTAGCAATCGTTTAAGATCATTTTCTGACTGATGTCTGTAGTGTGTGTGGGGGTGTGTGTGTGTGTGTGTGTATGTGGTCAATTTTTCGCCTTCGATATCGTAAAAACGGAACAACATACGGCCATGCCGATTGTTCTATTGTGTTTATCAGCCTTTAACTTAGATCTGATTAGATTTTGAGTCAAATCGGTTCAGTGGATCCTGAGATATTCAAAAAAACGTTCTCAATGTCACGTATTAACATAGGTAAAAAAAATATAAATGAATTCTAGATGTTATAATATGAAAAAAATGTAAATATTTTTTTTCTCTAAAATGTATAGTTTTCGAGAAAAAAAATATTTTACTAAAAAAAGAAAATTGTACGTAAATCAAGGTAATGATTTTTGCTATATTACTAGCCATCAGTAGATCACCAAACAAAAAAGAGGGCCATGCTTTTTTCAAAGAATAAAAAAAGAGTGTTTATTTTTTGCAAATATTTACTAGGTGGGAAGTATAGGACTGGTCATCACTCGAATTTTTTACTCAGCAGTCAGAACTGTTTTTTATCGATACTGGATGATTTATATGGCGGTTTACTTTCGGGACACCTCCTGTATACTACTATTGATTGATGACTAGAAAACAAATAATTTACAACAATTTGTTGATAAATGTTACATCAATGAAACGTGTTCAGTTATTATTTAGTAATGTGTAACTAACGTGGAAACAGTTGGTTGTTGATAAGTAGAAACTAGAAACAAAAGCTAGATAAACATCTGAGCATTACGCTCACTACAGAGATTTATGAATGACAAAATCGAATACTATAATATAATAAAAATTAATAAACAAACACTTGAAAAATTCTACACATTTATTAATCTCAACGATCGTTTCGGGTTCCTAACCCATCATCAGGAGTTTACATTAAAACTAAAATCTAAGAAGTCTACAAACATTATATATATACCTAGTAACCCAGGGAAGACTGGGGTGTTTGTAAACTTTTTAGATTTGTAGACTTTTTAGATTTTAGTTTTAATGTAAACTCCTGATGATGGGTTAGGAACCCAAAACGATCGTTGAGATTAATAAATGTGTAGAATTTTTCAAGTGTTTGTGTATTAATTTTTATTCAATCATGTTCTACCAAGTACCTAGCGATAATTCTATAGAATTTATATACTTAATATAATAACATTATGAGTTTATTTTGAACGCAATCTCCCGGCATTCGGAGAAGATGAATTTATTGAGAGAGAGTTCTTTGACTTCGGGAAGTCGAAGACTTGACGCAGTGACGA
The DNA here is from genome assembly GCA_039654895.1 of Mongoloraphidia duomilia. Taxonomy (NCBI): domain Eukaryota; kingdom Metazoa; phylum Arthropoda; class Insecta; order Raphidioptera; family Raphidiidae; genus Mongoloraphidia; species Mongoloraphidia duomilia. The sequence continues at coordinate 4,311,899 of CM077521.1, forward strand.
AGTCCCGTTACAAAAACAATTAACACCTGCACCACAAACAGTTGATAGTCGGGGCGTGAAACAACTGCAAGTGAAATTTGCTTAATCGACAACAATATTTGAATACTATAAACAAAAATGCATCGACTGACATACATATCATTGTTGCAAATTATAACGTTAGAATGACGTATCTAATTAATGATTTTTGTTTCTCGTATCCCAAGTTTGTGGATGACAGAACAGTGAGGTTATGTCTCCAGTTTGTTAACAAGCTTATCCTGAAACCTGTCTACGAAACTGAGGACTGTTCAGGGATTTGGGTTAGTTAGACAGATGTCTAAAGTATAAAGGATCCTTTGTATGCTTTCTGGTGCGTATTACCTCCACTGCGAAATGGAGGATGAAACAGCCACCCATATCGTGTTTGAATGTAGTCTACAGGAGGACAACCCTTTGGTTACATTAATGAGGACGGAATCATTTCACAGGATAATCAGCTAGTGGTCAAGCTTCTGGAGCTTATAAGAATAATCAGACTATTTGCTGGCTAGATCCAGTAAGAAGGGAAATCACAAAAATCCTTATAGGATGTGGATGCACTTTTGGAACCAATCTAGCACCATCCTTAATTGTTTTAATTTTTAAACCACAATTATCATAATATATTTTGTTAGTTGATGAAAATGATCACTGTGGCGCTGTTTTAGCTATTCCCTACAGAGGAGACGAGATAGCAGCTTGTGATTGGCTCATATTTATGATACTAAACCTTTAAGTGGCCCAGAGATATAGATAGATTAAAAGTGTAAGAAAATGGCGGACAGCTGATCGATTTGACAATTTATAGAGCAAAGTACCTAAAGCGTTTTGTTCCTCAGAAGAATGGGAAAAAATTATTTAAATTTTGATTATAAAGTAAAATTTTAATTTATCATTACCGATTAAAAGAGTTATTCATTGCAAATGTAGGAATTATACATTTCGTGTCTATAAATAAAGATAATTGATTTAGCATACGGTTATAAAATCAGCATAAAAAAAATCAATATACATTTTTTAATTACCATGTACCAGGGGTGACCACAACGCGCCCGCCGCCAAGTGGCTCTTTTTAAATTACGAAATATTAAATAATACATTATTTTATAAGATTTTTTATTTTATTAAATGGCATTTTTATCAAGTCCCAGACAAAATTGGCATCCTTCACAAAATAAAAATAAACAAGGCGTGAGGTGGATCGTTTATTAGGACTAAAGTGCGACCCTTGAGGTCCACACGACGAACTTCCCAGTTTGATAAATATTTAATAATAATAATTAAATTAGATATTACACAGAAAAGTAATCATTTTAATCATTAAAACATAATTATTATTTATTTTTAACAATTAAAAAGAAAAAACGGCTGAACCGATTTTTATAAAATTTATGTCGGATCAAAATGACGTTAACACGCCTCGATTGACACCCTTACGAAGTCGATATAATTTTTTATTCGCGAGATATTGTGTAAAATCTACTTTTTTGGAATCTATTTGATTAAGAAAAAAGAACGGCTGAACCGATTTTGAAAAAATTTCTTTCAAATCATATTTACATTAATACGCGTCGATTGGCACCCTAACGTAGTCGATATCATTTTTCATTCTCGAGATTTCGTCTTAGAAAGAAATGGACACATACGTACGTACACACACACAGACATCTTTCTAAAAATAGTATAAAAATAGTGTAGTGACCTTGAAACATAAAAAATTTGTTATACATTTTGGTTTCGATTTTCGGACCCATTACAATAACTTCCAATGGGAAGTTAAAAATAAAGTAAATATCTCGAAAAGAGAACAACAAACAATAAAAAGGAATACTAAAAACGTGACGGAAACGTTTATGCAGAGTGCATTGCTGTGGCATAAAAACGCAGAAAAATTGAATAAACTGTAGACCTCGCGCGGCGAAAGATGAAGCCACCGCGTCATAGTAACGTGAATGCATTGCGCCCGCCTTCTAGTTTGCTATTGGCTGTTTTGGAGATCCAATAGCAGTTTGCCAAAATTGTACCTAACGTCATAAAACCCAATGTGCAGTTTTGTGTACACGGCACTGTCTGCAGGCAAGCAGGCGTTCACTAGCATATTATTGATGACGTGCCTGGCTTCTTCTCTCACCGCGGGCACTCTAATATAGAATTGTCACCGTCTAAGCTCGTTTTTTTTTGATGCTTTGAGATATTCAGCACCCGCACGATTGTCCATTATGTCATCTGACCAATAAATTTCGTGTTGAGTTCAATACTAGGGATGTGAAAAAATAATCGATTTTTATATTAATCGATTATTTTTTTCTTATAATCGATTTTTAACAATCGATTTTTTTAATAATAATAATCGATTTTTTATAAATCGATTAATTTTTAAATAATAATAATCGATTTTTTATAAATCGATTATATAAATTACACTTTTAAATCGCTTATATAAATTACACTTTTTTTTATATTCTTTTTATTAATATTAATATTAAGAAAGAATTTAGGCTTTGGGAAACCCAATGCAGCCAACATTTACAAATTACACGTTTTAATCGATTTTTGTAAACAACGCCATCTGTGCGACGGATGAAAAACGTAAAATAAGTTCTTTAAACATTTTGTTACACTCACAATATAATATATAATAAGAAAGAAAATACGGTTGTTTTATGAGTCAATATATTTATTATAAAAAAGGCGACGTTTCGACGACTATTTTGTCATCTTCTTCAGACCTTGAAATTTAATTTCAAGGTCTGAAGAAGATGACAAAATAGTCGTCGAAACGTCGCCTTTTTTATAATAAATATATTGACTCATAAAACAACCGTATTTTCTTTCTTATTGTAAAATAAGTTCATTAAACGTAAACTAATCAGTCGGAAAATGGCGCCATCTGTATGTATTATGTAAAATAGTTTCATATCGATACCCTTCCAATTGTTTTCATTCATTATAAAAGTATGCAATTTTTCGAATAATAGAAAAAATCGATTTTTCACAAAAATCGATTATTTCTTTAAAAATCGATTTTTTACAAATCGATTTATATTGAAAAGAGAAAAATCGATTATTAAATAATCGATTTATATTGAAAAGAGAAAAATCGATTATTAAATAATCGATTTATATTGAAAAGAGAAAAATCGATTATTAAATAATCGATTTTTTTTACTCAATGTCACATCCCTATTCAATACTGGGTAATAATATTACACAGTAGAAAAAATAAATCACGATTTGTAACTAACACGTACACTTATTGACCTACAAAAATGACGCGGTTTGCATAGTAAATCGTACGTGCATAGGTACAGGCTCCGGCACAAACAATTATCAATTTTATTTATTGTAGATTATAGACATTTAGACAACTTACGGCCGTATTCATAGTTAACCCTTAAGTAGTAAGGGACACTTACTCATACCCTCAAATCGAATATGCGTTTCATAGTCAAAAATCAAAATAGACGTCTGTAAGGGCCCTTACATCACCTTCACGTTAAGGGTGGATAGTATGTCATGTCCCTTAAGTGTCGAAAAGGTAAAAACAGTAAAACACATGAAAAACACGCATTTATATCAAAAATGACAACTAAACACAATCGGTCTGCAGTATGACCAACTGTTCTAAAGGAGAAAATCATGGAGGTTTACTATTATTCTTCCCTCACTCAAGGAAATGACTATGAAACGCTCCTTTGAATAAGGTGCCCTCAGCACTTAAGTGACCCTCAGCGAAGGGACCCTTATCACTTACCTTAAGGGTTAACTATGAATATGAGCATTAGGTCATTAGCGTCTTAATTACATCAAATAACATTATCACTTAAGGGGGTATATTCGTTTAACGGGCTTGAGAATAGCTGAGCGTGTATAGCAATGCTGTTGTTCACATGGCATTGCTATGGTTCCTCTATTACAAGTCCCCAGTTCCCGGGTTCTATCCCGAGAGCTGGTTAAAGTGTCAATTGGATTTTCAATTTATTATTAAAAAAAATATAATGAATTGGAAATATGAATTAGTGTTAGGCCCAAATAACCTTAGGCCCTTAGCTGTTGGTGGTCTTTAAAACACAATTCTTGTATTCCTTTAGGTACTACTAAAAATACATAATTAAATGAATGCATAATGACTGCAAACAGTATATGAAACACCTGAGTAAGAACAATGACGTAACACAATGCTGTAATCAGGAAAAAATCATTAATTCAAACCTATGTCACCGTAGGGATTTTAACCCTAAACTTTCCACTATCGCGGCGGACTGAGTTGACATTACTCACACAGTGACACATTTTCAAACGATCGAATTTCTCCCTTTAAAGCATTCTGTCACTGAAAAACCACTACATGCGAGAGTCAGTTCAGTGCTCTCAACTATCCATGAACATCGTAGGACAAGCAAAGAAAATTTAAATGTCTTCTTATGATACGCGCTCAATCCTAGCTTGATAATAAACATTCTATAAGATCGGACAGTCATTTGTTATATATACGTAAGTCAATTGTTAGGCAAGGAGAAGTGACGACACAATGGCATTATTTATATACATAATATTGCACTCCAATGCAAAAATTCTCACGTGACAGTAGGTAACGTAATGTCGGAATATTCATTTGTTATTCGTAGTTCGTTTGTTTTAGAGACGAGGTTATTCATTTGTCAGGGAAAAGTAGATATTATACGCAAACTGAGCTGCAATTCTATTTACTAGCTTCGCGTTTTCTGTCTCGGTGATAATTAGATGTTTTATAAATAATTGCGCTCGGAGAAATGTTGTGATTATTGAAATTAAAAATTCTTAAGTCATTACACGGTCTATAGCTCCAACAACGTTATAAGTACTTATAGACACTAGATAGCTGAATGAACTTGAAGTGAGCAAATATCATCTGATCTTTTAACAAGCTTTTTAGGGTTTCGTTCTACCCTGCCTACCATTCCTGTCCGTCTGTCTGTCTGTCTGTCCGTCCGTCCGTCTGTCACAGGGCTCATTGGTAAAAGGTAGCTATACCAAGTCTTCATGTTTTCCGGGCTTGTAGGCCGTGGTCCGGTGGTATTTCTACCTGACGTTTCGTCTACATCTGTGGTAGACATTCTCAAAGGCGATGTGGCAGCGGTCGAAGTGTCCTCCACACTGACCTGTGAGCCGCCAAGGAGGATACTTCGACCGCTGCCACATCACCTTTGAGAATGTTTACCGCAGTTGTAGACGAAACGTCAGGTAGAAATACAACCGGACCACGACCTACAAGCCCGGAAACCATGAAGACTTGGAACAATGCCGGCCGTGAAAGCTTGCACACTTGGATATAGAGGTAGCTATAGTTGAAATTTTCACAGATTGTGTGTTGTTCTGGCGCATAATTAATGTGTTCATGCGATCAATTTTTGCAAACTATTAGAATTTAAAATACAAATAAATGCTTTTACAAACTTTTATTTAACTTGCAATGTATGTTTGTTTGTGTGTTTGTTTGTTTAGGTCAAATCTTGCAAGTCAATTTTGAACGGCTTCCACGTATCCGACCGATTTGAAATTTTGTACACATATGTATTCCCGATGACAATACATGAATAAATTGTTTTTAGAAATAAATTCCACCCCTAAGGGGTTCAAACGAGGGTGTAGGGTTTTTTTTGACTAATCAACGCCCAGGCCAATTCGCTGAAACTTGAAATTTGGACAGTTGGTTCCTTTTCTGACGTAAGCATCCACTAAGAAAGGATTTCTCGAAATTCAACTCCTACGGATGTCAAAGGGGGGTAAAATTTTGAAAGACTAAAATGAACAAAATATATATTAGTAAAACTTTTTAGAGACAAGCTTTTATTTAAATGCACTATAAAAAGAAAAAAATATTTTTTAATTTTTTAAGTTCATAATTATAAAAGCGTGGGTCGTGACTAATAAACTATCATATAGAGTTCGTTTATTATCAACTCAATTTGCCATACAATAAAATTACATTCTTTAATTATCTGTTCTTTCACTGCAACACTACAACACGTTCTCATTAAAAATACAACATTTATGCATAAAGTCACCACATACAGCGCTCGCGAAAAACTGCTTATCCCCTCCTCTCGAGGCTCACAACGAATATAGGAATGCACATTATGCTTTCATGGATTGTTACGAAAATACAGTTTGCTAATAACGATGATAACTTTTACGAGTCTTTTATCGACTTCTTAAATAAATCGATTGTGTTTTTTTTGTTTTAATAGGTTGCAAAGAATGATGATTATAATAATATGCATTCATCATTGCCGGAAAGGTATAGTAAATTTATAATGAATTTACTAAAATCGATTAGTTATGTACAGTCGCAGACTTAATAAAGTTTACACTTGAATTTTTCAGTGTAAGTTCACAAAAAGTCAGTAGCTTAGCAATAAATTTAGTTTCTAATAGGTAAATGTAAATGTCAAAAATGAAAAGAAATAATTGTCGTTTAAATGCCTCGAAATTATTAAAACGATGAACAAAAAAGAAGAACTATTGCAAAATTGGAGGAAGGAATTTGCTAGTATCAAATATTATCAAATCTTTTTATTATTTAATTGAATAATATTGAGTAATTTGAATTGTACAATAAACAACTGAGGTGTTTTGATAATAATTTTTTATTGAATTTTTAGGATGTTACCTTAGTAATTAATACATTACTATCAAAAGCCAAATTACAATATGCAAAAATTAAAAAAACCGGTAACTAGATGATACAGGTGTAAACTTTTTTAAGTCCGCGACTGTACCTACATAAAAAAAAGATTTGAGAAAACGCACATTTATTTTATTTAAACATAGAAATACAATCAATATGATTAGATTTATTTTATTTATTTCAAATCGCTTAAAGTGCATGTCAAATGTCCGTAAAATAAACTAAAAAATACAATTTTAAGGTCACTTGTTTCCAGATTATTCTGGTACCGCATAGATCCTATTCGCTGTGAACAGATGCGTGGAGGGAATTTCAGCGTGGAGGGAATTTCAGAGTGACTGTTAGCGCGCAACAACGGATAAAAAGAGAAACATTCGGTGGGTACCGGACTCCGTTCTCTATGGTAACTGCTAAACATAAAAACGTCATAGTAAATAATAAAATATTAAAATAGGCCGTGAAAATGACACTTATTATCAAAATATAGTTTGATTTTTTATGCAGAATAAAATATAATACGCAAATTCATTTAGGTATATGTAAAAATTGAAAAAATATGATTTGCCAGAAAAAAAAATTTTATTGGCGCTTATCGAAATTTATTTTCTTTCGATTGGTATTATTTTTATTGTTAGCCAGGTTTGGATTCTTTACTCTTTGGCATCATTAAATGGGTCGAAATCCTTCAGTTGAATATAAATTATTCATTTGTCATTTAACGGTCCATTGTCTTGCGTTAAATTGTTGCACCATGTTGATTCTGCATCAACAATCGACACCAATCATTTACATTGCTTATACATTACATATTTATTACCTTAATTAACGTTACCGCATGCGCTGTATGCACTGTCCAAACTAGTTAGGACGCTTTGAGTTTTGATCAAATCAAAAAAAAATTGTGTTTTAAAGACCACCAACAGCGAAGGTTATTTGGGCTTAGCACCAATTCATATTTTCAATTCATTATTTTTTTTTAATAATAAAGTGAAAATCTAATTGACACTTTTACCAGCTCTCGGTAGAACCCGGAACTGGGGACTTGTAATAGAGGAACCATAGCAACGCCATGTAAACAACAGCATTGCTACACGCTCGGCTATTCTCAAGCCTGTTGATCAAATCAATATTAATATCAATAAGTATACAAAGAAATGAAATCATATATTAATCAATTTGAGAACAAAATTTCATAGAGGGAAACTTGCTCGCCTAGGTGTTTATATCGTTCTGCAAGGGGGTTAATACCGACATTTTGTTCTGCAAATTGAAATATATGGTTAAAACAGTCGCCGTAACAACATATTAAAATTTGAACTTTAACTAATAATATAAATTTCATCGGGCACATGACACGTTTAGGGTGATCTGCTACCTCTTTAATACTGACCAATCGATTTGTAAATATTATATAATGGCATTATTGAGTTCACCGACAAGCTATACAAACAATTTCAGCCTTGAAGCAATAATAATTGTGACCATTTTTTTGTTACATTTTGGGGGCGGTCTGCATCCCTCCCATACCGCTATCTAGCAAAATCCCTTACTCAGGGCACTTTAATATGCCTCCCTCAACATCTTCACAAAAATAAGGCCTTGAATAAATAACACCAAAAAATAGTCACTATAGCTCTCGGTCTACTAGTGTTAAATGCGAATCTACTTTGGACGCACTGTATTCGTAAAAGTAAGGTTAGGTTATATTGTATTGTTATTATGTGACAATACATTAACGCTTTATTATAGGCTTTATGCATACGTTTTGTAATCACTTAATTAATTATAGAGACATCTTATTTCGTATATAATAAATGCTGAATATAGTTACATTGTTGCTCAGGGGCAGGACCCTGGCAAATCAAACATTTTGAAAATAGTCAAGCGCATAGCAATGCCGTTGTTTACATGACATTTCCATGGCTCCTCTGTTAAAAACCCCCGTTCACAGGTTCTAATCCGACAAGTATCAATTGAATTTTGGCAAGTAGACCGAGAGCTAGTGACAATTTTTTGCTGTTATTTATTCAAGGCCTTATTTTGGTGAAGATGTTGAGGGAGGCATATTAAAATGTCCTGAGTAAGGGATTTTGCTAGATAGTTAGATACCGACATTTTGTTCTGCAAATTGAAATATATGCTTAAAACAGTCGCGGTAACAACATATTAAAATTTGAACCTTGAACTAATAATATAAATTTCGTCGGGTACATGACACGTTTAGAGTGATCTGCCACCCCGTTAATACTGACCAATCGATCTGCAAATATTATAATGGCATTATTGAGTTCACCAACAAATTATACAAACAATTTCAGTCTTGAAGCAATAATAATTGTGACCGTTTTTTTTGTTAGATTTTGGGGGCGGTCTGCATCCCTCCCATACCGCTATCTAACAAAATCTCTTACTCAGGGCACTTTAATATGTCTCCCTCAACATCTTCACAAAAATAAGGCCTTGAATAAATAACACCAAAAAATTGTCATAGCTCTGGGTCTATAATGGGTGTCTAATTTCTATCAACCTTAATTTTTGCTAGTAACTAATCTCTGTATATACATGCTGAATGCAGGACATTTAATGGGCACTGCCCATTTTACCCACAAGTGAATTCTATTTCAATGTGGAAGAAGAATTGTGGATTATAGACGTTCGACAACAGAGGTTGTCAATGTGATTTTAGTGTTGTCTGATTCATAAAAATGATGGTACCTTAAAATAAACGTTCTGGTGACAGCGGGTGACAGTTATATTATAACCACAAAATAATATATAATAAAAAAATGCCTCGTCGTCACAGATGTACGAGCTACATAATTATGACATTTTTAGAAAGTTACGTACAAAACACTGTTAATTTTTTCGTGTTTTTCAACTGTCTGTAATTAAAATAACATAATATTTATATACAAATAACAAAAAGATGATTTTGTTTAGCTTCCTGTCAAACTGTACTGAGATTACATCGTAGAAGCAATAAATATTTCGCCTTGGAACGTGAGAAAAAAAATATATAATTGCGATAATAATTATATTAGAGGTGCATTTGTGAGAGTGAATTAGAGCGTGATAAAAAAAGAAATCAAATTTGAAATATCAATAAAACAGAAATTTGATGATGATTAATAGTGATACGGAGAATAAGGTCGTTTGGATTCAAAATTTTAAGCAATTTGTAGGACAGTGTAGCCTAGTGAATAGCGTACTTGGTACCAGCCTCTAGACTAGACTGTCGTGGGTTCGAATCCCACCTGCGCCCATGGATGTTTTGTGATGTTATTTAGTTTTAAGTTAGTTGTTGTTTCAATAAAAATCGGTCCAGCCGTTTTTTTAATTATATGTATTGTTAAAAATAAATAATAATTATGTTTTAATAATTAAAATGCTTACGTTGCTGTGTAATTTCTAATTTAATTATTAATATTCAATATTTATCAAACTGGGAAGTTCGTCGTGTGGAGGGCTTGAGTATAGCCGAGTGTGTAGCAATGCTGTTGTTTACATGGCGTTGCTATCGTTCCTCTATTACAAGTTCCCAGTTCCCGGGTTCTAGCCCGAGAGCTGGTAAAAGTGTCAATTGGATTTTCAATTTATTATTAAAAAAAAAATAATGAATTGAAAATATGAATTGGTGCTAGGCCCAAATAACCTTAGCTGTTGGTGGTCTTTAAAACACAATTTATCAATTTTACGTCGTGTGGACCTCAAGGGTCGCACTTGTAGAGTCCCAATTAAAAGTAATTTTAGTCCCATAAAACGACCCGCCTCACGGCTTGTTTTTTTGTCAGCATGGTTGAAAGATTGAGATTTTTAAAATTCACAAAAAAAAAATGGTGGAAAAAAGTGTACAATTCGGATGGCCTGAGATCTACTACAACGAATATTGAGGCTACAGACAAGTGTATTTCTGTTTACTCAATCGGAACTGCGCAGAAGCCGTGGTACTACAGAGGTTGACCACCTCCGCGGTCAAATTATTGTTCTTGATCAGTGGCGCCCTTGTCGTTTTTATTTCGAAAATTCTATATCGTTACTAAATCATTACTAGTACATGTAAATATTAGTAAAAAAAAACTTTTTAGAGACAAGCTTTTATTTAAATACACTAAAAAGGAAAAATATTTTTTAATAATTTAGGTTCATAATTATAAAAGCGTGGGTCGTGAACTCTTTGATAGTTTATTAATCACGACCCACGCTTTTATAATTATGAACCTAAATTATTAAAAACAATTTTTTCCTTTTTAGTGCATTTAAATAAAAGCTTATCTCTAAAAAGTTTTTTTTACTAATATTTATTTTGTTCATTTTTATTTTGTTGTTTTTATTTTGTTGTTTTTATTTGGTTCATTTTAGTCTTTCAAAATTTTACCCCCTTTTGACACCCGTAGGGGTTGAATTTCGAAAAATTCTTTCTTAGTGGATGATTACGTCAGAAAAGGAACCCACTGTCCAAATTTCAAGTTTCTAGCTTTAGCAATTTGGCCTGGGCGTTGATTAGTCAAAAAAACCCTACATCCCTGTTTGAACATCTTAGGGGTTGAATTTATTTCTATAAACGATTTATTCATGTATTTTCATCGGGAATACATATGTGTACAAAATTTCAAATCGATCGGATGCGTGGAAGTCGTTCAAAATTGACTTGCAAGTTTTGACCTAAACAAACTAACTAACTAACATACATTGCAAGTTAAATAAAAGTTGTAAAAATAAAAAAATATTCTGAAGTCATAAAGTCACTTTTTTTAACATATTATTTTAAATTCAACCGTCTGAATTAATTAATTGTAGATTATAGACGCGTCGACAACTCAGGTCATTAGCGTCTTCAACAAAACAATTAATAATCTATTTGTGTATTAAAATCCGCCAGCCAGCATACACAAACCGACTGATACGAGCTCGGGTCCCTGTGAGCGCTAATTCCTAAAGAACATTGGAATACAATTTGCGATAGCAACCACATTTCAATGTCCCTTCTGGGGGATCAACCGTCTGAAAGTCTGCATGGAAAGTTTCTTGAGTGTTTCTGATCAGAACTACGCTACTGACGTAATAGTGTAAGCATAATAACATACGTAGGCAATGGCCGCTATGGGCTACCAAGATAGACACAAACCAAAGTACCGTTTCGAACGTTAATTTCTCGTTGAATAACTTGGATTTGTTTATTTTACGATGTCTGAGTCTTGGGTCACACCGCTTGACAGGCCCGCACCGGCAAAGAAACATCGTCACAAAGACCAGTACTCATCGAAAAGCAGCGACGTTTATGTTCATATTACAGGGATGTTACGGAGCTTCGACTCCGACTCCGATATGTCGGAACTTCCGATTGATTTTACACCTCCGGTTTCGACTTCGGTTCCGATACTTTTAAATCGGAGGTTTTAATCGGATTATTTTGTTTATTACTTTTTTATTTGTGACACCTATTATTATTATTATTATTATATTATAGAGGTTTATTATTTTTTAATTAAAATTAAAGAGGCTGACTGATTAATGTTTGTAGTGTTTGTACTATTTTATTTTATGGCCTGCCCTTAACACATCTTTCTTCTGCCACCATCTCCGATTCCGGTTCCGGTTCCGACTCCGAAAAACCAAATTTAAAAACTCCGACTTCGGTTCCGATATAACCACCTCCGTAACATCCCTAAGTTCATAACTATATTGTACGTCTACATACATAGATAATAAAAATTATTCTATAATAATAATTAAATAATTTTAAAAAATAATAATAAGTTATGTTATAATAAATTTAAAAGCAAATGAATTTGCGTATTATATTTCTTTCTGCATAAAAACTCAAACTTTATTTTGATAAGAAGTGTCACTTTCACGGCCCATTTTATATTTTATTATTTACTATGACGTATTTATGCTTAGCAATTACCATAGAGAAATGAGTTAGGTACCCACCGAATGTTTCTCTATTTATCCGTTGTTGCGCGCTAACAGTCACTCTGAAATCGTCTCCATGCATTTGCTCACAGAAAAATCTAAAAATGGTGCTGTTACGACATAATGTTCAGTACAACGGCCCTGGTATCTAATACAGAAGATCAATACATAACAGTTATAGAGAATAACAGCGCTTCCTGCAAAAACTATACGAGATATTATAAGTATGTAAACAGGTAAAGCTGAACATAAGGAAATTAGCACTTAGAAAAAAATGAATGGATCAGGTCTCATAATGTACGTAGTTATATAGGATTGCTAACCACTGGACCACACTGTCCTCTAGTGTCGTGTCATTTTAGTAGTATAACTTAATTATTTAAAAAAAAACTTTTTAACAAAAAAAAACCTCCTTCAAAAAACCACTAAAAAGAGGAAAATAATGAAGTTTTGAGGTCTGTGCCAATTTAATAAAATATGAAGTCGGTTAAAAAGTAGGGCTTGAGAATAGCCGAGAGTGTAGCGGCGCTGTTGTTTACATGGCGTTGCTATGGTTCCTCTATTACAAGTCCCCAGTTCCCGAGTTCTAGCCCGAGAGCTGGTAAAAGTGTCAATTGAATTTTCAATTTATTATTAAAAAAAAAAAAAAAAAAATAATGAATTGAAAATATGAATTGGTGCTAGGCCCAAATAACCTTAGCTGTTGGTGGTCTTTAAAATACAATTACAATACAATTAGGTTAAAAAGTATAATATAGTATAGTGATTAATATCTTCTTTTTAACCAACTTCATATTTTATTAAATTGGCACATACCTCAAAATTTCATTATTCTCTTCATTTTAGTGGTTTTTTGAAAGAGGTTTTTTTTTTTGTTAAAAAGTTTTTTATTTTTTACTTTTTAGTGTCAAAAAGTGACATTTACCTTAAAAGAATCACACGCCGTTACTCACTTTTATTAAACCGACTTTCTTACGCTGTCTGATATGTCAAAAAGTGACATTTACCTTAAAGAATCACTCGCCGGTACTCACTTTTATTAAAATCAGCCGAACAACTGAACCGATTTTGATAAAATTTCTATGGGACCAATCTGAAAGTATATCCTTTCAAATAAAAAAAAATTTCAAATTCGGTTTATAAATGACTAAGTTATGAGGTAACAAACATAAAAAAAAAATACAACCGAATTGAGAACCACCTCCTTTTTTTGAAGTCTGTTAATTATTAAACAAATTATTATTATATAATTAAGTTATACCACAAAAATGACACGACACTAATGGGGAATAAATAATGTTTGTCCCTACCACAAGTGCTGCCTCTCGGGGATAATTGAAAGAACTATTCTCAGGAAAATGGCTCATTGGATTTTCAGTTAATTAATTGAAAATATAAATTGATGCTATAGCCTGACTGAATTGGTATAATCTTAAAAAAAGCAGAGGAATTTAGCTCCATAAATCAACAGAACAGCTAGAGTTATTTGAGCCTATAGCACCAAATCATATTAATTTCAAATAACAAATTGAAACCCCGATTAATCTACTTTTACCAGTTTTTGGATTATAACCTGGAAACTGGGGGCTTGTAATAGAGGATTTATTGTAAATTATAGGCGCGTCGACAACTTAGGTCATTAGCGTCCTTGTAATAGAGGAGCCATGTCATCGTTACACGCTCGGCTATTCTCAAACGCTAATATGTTTTTTATATGAAAGAAAAAAGTAAATTGTCCGCGAAAAAAAGTGAAATTAATGGTTATCATATTTTCGTTTAAATTCTTTATGTTTAATTCTGATTAAATATGAACAACAAAATATGATATGTTAATTATTATAACATAATATTACATACAATTCCGTAAACAATGGCGAATCAACTACAAAATGAAAACAATATCCATCTAACAACAACAATAGTTGCTCAAAACAAAACAAAAATAATAAAAACGAAAGTTGAATATCGCGCGAGTTTGATGTCGACAAAATTTTAATTAGTTGGAAAATATGTAATCATCGCAAGAACTCGTTTTTAAAACTTAATAAAATGTATATTATACAATGTGTAAATGATTTTACCGAACATAGGGCAAATAACATTGAGAACATTTACAAATTTGTAGTAGGCGATGGGCCATAAGAATGTAAATGTTATGTAGTGGATTACATGGAGAAAACAGTCCAGTAAATTTTTTAAACAATTTTTCATAGCAACGGTTGACTATTAAGAGCAAAATAAAAAAAAAAGCATCTACAGGGTGGTGAACGTAACTGCTGCACATAGGGATTTAACCCGTAAAATCAAACTTTCGCGATTTCCTGCTTCCCTAATTATTTTAGGAAAAATATCTTCAAATAATAGTTTTAGAACATAAAATTCTGCATCTAAATCGTTAAACAAAATTAATTTTGCATGCTTTGTATCGGCAGAAATTTGATATGAAAATGTCAAAATTACTTCAAAAACAGATAGCGATAGCCATGGAACTTGAACAAAATGATGACGTTTTAGCTGTCAGAATAATTTCTATAATCATTTTGTTCAAGTTCCATGGCTATCGCTATCTGTCTTTGAAGTAATTTTGACATTTTCATATCAAATTTCTGCCGTTACAAAGCATGCAAAATTAGATTTAGATGCAGAATTTTATGTTCTAAAACTTTTATTTGAAGATATTTTAGACAGTGTTAGACAGTGTGATACGAAAATTAGAAGATAGCGTAATAAACAAATAAACAAATTGTGAATATTATTAATTTGTACGCTATGGTACAGGTGCAATATTACTTTAGTATAGTTCTTAATAAAAAAAGAGAACGTGAGAAGAGAGCTATGAAAAAACAGTTGAAATAAGCCGAGTCGCTTGTCATTTGTTACGAAACTGCAGGCTTTTGTTTCGCTATAACAATAAGAAGTGCAGTTTTAAAGTCTTGCATGCAGTTTTTCAATGATTAATTAATTAAGATCTAACATAAAATGTATTGTTTTCAAATCCTATTATTAACACCACTAAATATGTCTTTAACAGCTTTTTTTTTTAATTGTAAAGTTATTAGTGACATCTATTGATGCTTCAGTGAAATAGTATACTAAGTGTTAGACAATGGCGATCTAGATTTTTTTATTTATAAAGGTACGTGCAGTATATGGAGCTGGGATTCTAGATGGTAGCGTAACTAATAGCAGGGCTTACTTAAATTAATGCATTGTTATATATGCGAGCGTGCACAACGAAGCAGTGAGTGTAGCAGGTATAAGCGCTGTTACAAGAGCTGGCAGATACAAGAATGTATCTCACCGTTCTTTCAGCGCGCTGACTACTACAATCAACGTGTGACAACTGTCAAATGTCCGTTACAAGTTTCGCAATGGATGTGACTAGTTTAATAAGTGAAATTTTACCAGTTTTTATTTAATTTGTTTTGAGTTTTTTCTAAGACGTATTTAAAAGTGTTAGGTTCCATACGTAAATATTCAAAAAATCGGTTTGGGTAAAATTTTAATTCTTGGTATAAATGATGAAATTCGCCATGTTTAGATCGTTTTCTATTAATAGGGTGGACATGATAGCTCCTACCCAAATTTGTATTTAAAATATACTACTTTGTAGCAAAAGAACACAAATATTCGTCTTCGCTTTCTGACATTTCAAACGCGATTTAAGCTTGTATCAACGCTAGTATCAAAGCTTCGTTGTGCAAACCTATAAGCGCTTATAATTTCAGCCACCATCTACTATATATGCTATACCATCTAGAATCCCAGCTGCGAACTGCACGTACCTTTAGTCACTCTAGCACAAATTTAGGGGGAGGGGACGCTAGAAGAGATATTTACAGTTTACACATTAAAAATAATTATTGTGACATTTCGCACGCGTCTAGTAAAGGGTTAAATGTCTTCTAAAAAACCGGTTGAGATGGAAAATTATTATTATTATGCAATAGAACTCGTAAATCACACGGTAAATTTTTAATAATTTCCGACAAACAAAATATGAACGGTAATTTTTGCAGTTCAACCTTTCGTCAAAATGACAGTAATTAAGCCTATTTTTTTATAATTAAGCACCTGATTACAACTTTCTCAAATAGTTTACCCAAAAAAATTTGGAATACAAATATGTATACATTCTTTTGTTGTTTTTTAGGGTTCACTCATAAGCCTATAGGGTAGATAGATAGATTGTAAATTATAGACGCTTAACAGCTGAGGTCATCAGCGTTCAGGTGTACCTATCAGAATCTGCCAGCCGGCATACACAAACCGACTAGTACGAACTTGGGGTACTTGGAAGCTCTAATCAGGCGCGGATCCAGCCCTCAAAAAAGGTTGTGGTCACGGCTTTCCGAAAATTGGCCAAGTGCGAATCGGACTACTGACTCGCTCACGATCTATACATTGCATTCCTACAAAGGAGCAGCGTTGCCAACTTAGTGGGATTCCCACTAGATCTGGTGGAATCAGCTACCTACTTAGTGACTAAAATTTGTCATCTAGTGGCAGTGGGATTTCTGGTGGTATTGTGAAATTTTCTGGTGAGATCTGGTGATATTGGAGTATTTTCAATTATTCGTAATTAAAATTGGTGTTAAAAATTTTTAGAATATTTGAATGACCATTAAAGAGACGCAATAACTGAGTACTGACAACTTGAATTTCAATCAAGAAATAATGTAATTGTTTAAGCAATTTTTTTTCTGATTTTTTATAAATCAAAAATTAGTCACCTTCAAGGAATTTCAATACATATTGTATAACAAATTTACCATCATTATGGATCTGGAAAGAAAAATAATGTATTTTTATATAGAAATTGGGACTTCAAACATTATGTTCAAGAAATGTTAATAATTATTTAGAAATTTTTAATTTGTCAGTTTTAGTGGTTTTCTAGTGGTTTTCAATCTGTCATCTGGTGGGATCCACTTTTGATCGTTGGCAACACTGCAAAGGAGACGTTAATGTATGACGCCCCGGCCAAGACCTATCGACCTCAATTAGGGTTGTGGGCATGCCCACAACGGTGGATCCGCGCTTGGCTCTAATCCCATAAAACATTGAAATATAGTTTGCATTCCAATATTTCCCCTGAGGGGAAAACTATAGGGTTCTTCCCGTTGATCTAGAATCTTAAAATTTGGCACGAGTAGAGGAAAAAATCCGAAAATCATGAATTTTTATTTTTACGTGGAATTATTTAGCTATCATAAATAAATTTTGACCAGGTTTAAATGAATTTACTAAACCTAATATAACGATATATTAAATAATATGGGTTGATGGTATGGAACCATCGGCGTCCGAGCCTAACTCGCACTTGTCCGGGTTTTTTTAAGTTAGACACAACCGATTGTCTTGAAAATAGTCTATACTAATAAATAAATAATAATTAATAGATCAATTAATAACTAAAACACGTCAAATACGAATGCAAGCCAGAATGAGTTTGAATCAACCTTTATACTTTAAAATCACTCTCACAAGCCGGAGTGCCCCGGGTCCAATGCCCTCTCTCTTCTTAAACAGGCTCATATCAACAAGAACTTGTTGAATATCGCCGCCGCTAATGAATTTGCGTTGCCTTTTGTTTTTATTTGTAATATTTTCTTGCAACGAAGATCATTGGCCTCTTATTCTGGAGGTGGCCGGTTCGATTCCTTCAATCATTCTTCTGTTATTTCAACGTTTTGTTCTCGGTTTATACATTTCGTTTCGTTAGAAACCCCCAAAAATCCGCTAGAAACCCCCAAAAGTCCGCTAGAAACCCACAAAAGTCCGCTAGAAACTCCCAAAAGTCCGCTAGAAACTCCCAAAAGTCCGCTAGAAACCCACAAAAGTCCGCTAGAAACCCCCAAAAGTCCGCTAGAAACCCACAAAAGTCCGCTAGAAACCCCAAAAATCCGCTAGAAACCCCCAAAAATCCGCTAGAAACCCCCAAAAGTCCGATAGAAACCCCCAAAAGTCCGCTAGAAACCCCCAAAAGTCCGCTAGAATACAATATAACACTATTTTGAAATGTCAAAAAATTAATTTTTTAAATTATAAAATCTACAAGAAAACGAATTTTTTCTGGGATGAGATCTAGCTAGATCGATTTTTAGCACTCATTTTCAGTTTTTTCATCCAAATCGTTCTAGTCGTTTTATCCCAGTCGGCGTTTCATTAATTTTTGTGTCTGTATTTTTTGACTCGAGGTCATTTCAATTCACTATACCCTCGCTAAAGAAGTATAACTTCAAAAATCGTTTCAATCACCTTTCGAATATGTCACGCTTGTTATAAAACATCCTGTATATTATGTTATTATCAGCATCCGAGAGAGGGTACCGATATAAATGCTGACTTCTCAGAATCTCAGCACAGGCTCAGCGGTGCTGCGCTCGCTCGTCCACTTTAATGACTCGACTTTTGATTTGCAATCGGAAGGTCATTGGTCCGACCACCTTGACTGTGAGATCGCAAAGTCCTTCGCATCTCACCTTCACAATCGTCCATTTTGACCTCACGGGATGGACACGAAGGTGACGATCAATAACTGAGGGAAGCAGAGCTATACGTTTTTATTTTCATATAGTTATCTATACTAATATTATAAAGAGAGACTATGAGTTTGTTTGTAGAAGTTGACTCGAAAACTATTGGACCGATTTCAAAAAAATGTTCACTGTTCGATAGGCGATACTTTGCTTTAGGACACAGGCTATAATAACTAGCCCGGGCGAAAATCACACTTTTTTATATGATTAATAATTAGGAAGTTTCCCTTTTTTATTTTTTTGGTCTAAATCATAGCTCTAAAAATTATAAAATTAATGACGGAAGAATTTTTGAAATATCTTTAAAAACAACAAAGTTATCCTACTTCAAAGTTTGAATTGACAATTCTCCAAGAAATTCCGTTTTCAGTCCGGGTGACGTCACGCGGTACGATATTTTTAAAAGTTATTTTCAGTTTGTATGTGTGGTAATTTAACATGGTAACTTCCGATAAATCTTTTTCTATAAACTCGTAAATTGTTATGCAAACACTAAAAACAAACCAGTTGATGACGGAAAATATTGACATATTTAAATTTTTGACAGTTAATTTTAATTTAATATAAATAGAAAAGTCTGTATTACAACAAAATAGTTACTAAGTAAATTAGGTTCTATTTACTCACAAAGCTAAAAAAGAGCAAACTTGTACCGCGTGACGTCATATTCAAAAATCAGTTTCGTTTGCGACCCCACGTACAAGAAATTGAATATCTCCGTTGAAATTAAAGATATCAAAATAATTCTTTCAGAATTTTTAAAGTTATCTTTATTATAATGATGTAACAGTATCATAATTAGGATTTTCGGCCAATGGAAACTTCCTAATTGTCAGTATATTGCATATATCTATTAGTAGGTGTTGGAAAGATAGGAGGCCATGAATTATAATCAAAATTATAATTTTTTCATAAAAAAATTGGTATAAACATTGCCGATCTCTGAGCGTTAGAAAATCGACACCATTTTAAAGGATTCTTAAGGAACATCAAAGTAAAAAATTCTACTGATGACCAGTCCTATACTTCCCACCTAGTAAATATTTGCAAAAAATAAACACTCTTTTTTTATTCTTTGGAAAAAAGCATGGCCCTCTTTTCTTTGGTTAGTGATCTACTGATGGCTAGCTTAATATAGAAAAAATCATGGTTACCTTGATTTACGTACAATTTTTATTTTTTTTAGTAAAATATTTTTTTTCTCGAAAACTACATTTTAGAGAAAAAAAATATTTACATTTTTTTCATATTATAACATCTAGAATTCATTTATATTTTTTTTACCTATGTTAATACGTGACAATGAGAACGTTTTTTTTAATATCTCAGGATACACTGAACCGATTTGACTCAAAATCTAATTAGATCTAAGTTAAAGGCTGATAAACACAATAGAACAATCGGCATGGCCGTATGTTGTTCCGTTTTTAAGATATCGAAGGCGAAAAATTAACCACATACACACACACATACAGACATCAGTCAGAAAATGATCTTAAACGATTGCTAGGGTCTCAAAACGTGAAATCTGTTAAAATCTCGAAATATTTTTTTCGGACTAAATCCATTACTTCCCTACCATAGTAGAGGTGGGAAGTAAAAAGGTAGCAGAGCGTGGTTATTTTTTTATAACGTTTTTGCAATAGAATTTGTCACCGCATTGACTTTATCTGTATTATCGATACAATAATTTTTTTTAGAGTTTAGAAAATTGAAATCATGTTAAAGGATCTATCCGTAAACAAATTCAAGTTCCCATAATTATATTTAAATATCATAAATGTGTGTATTAGCTAATACGCTGGTCGACAGGGTTTTTGCACTGCGGCCAGTGTTTTTTTTTTTTTGTAATTTCACATTTGAATTCCAACCTTACAGTGCCTTCTATTTACGGAAAGTGAAAGTAGCCGATGTGCATCGCATTATGACGTAAGCATTTAAGTACGCAATGCGTACCGACGTTGTCTTAACATAAATGCAAACGTGAAAATATTACAAATACTCTCTAATAGTTAATTAAAATAATTTACCTGTACCTATAAAGATTTGTTATTGTATAACCGTCAAGGTCAAACGCAACCAAAACTACACGCTAAGAAGATGATTTTTTCCTGACTGCACAGGGTTATGTGTTCATCAAATTTGCGAGCAGACTCGAATATCTGCCTAGGCCAACAAGGCACCGGCCTAAGGGCCCAGCCGCCAAGGCGACCCCGGTCAGGGCGGAGATGGAAATTAAAGAAAAAAAAGCCCAAAAATGTTGTAAGATAACCCAATTGGCGACTTTTTTTTCGTTGCTAAATTTCCATCCAATTCCATTTTTTCATTTTCCCCCCTTTATTTTGGGCTTGGAGGGTCCAACTGTCAAGTGCCTAGGGACCCTGGGTCTTTAAATCCGGACCTGTTTGCGGGTGTATGTTTGTCCCAGTGTAGCACTAAAGCTCGATTTATATCATCCGGTCAAACACGGCGCGGGAACGTAGCGTTTCCGGCAAGACAAACATTTTTACATGCATATCAAATACAAATATTTATACTTAACGGATCCTGTCCGTTCAGACACGTAACAATATTTGTATTTGAAATGCATGTGAAAGTGTTTGTCTTGCCGGAAACGCTACGTTCCCGCGCCGTGTCTGACCGGATAATATAAATCGAGTTTCAAACGGCTGGATGGTTTTTTTCACAAATGAGGTGTTAGATAGATTCGTCATAATCTTACGAGCGGCACTGGGTCTATGACGTCACGAAAAATTCAATATGGCGGACGCTGGACGCCATATTGTCAAAACTCAAAATTGAGCAAAACCATTTGTGTGGGGTATCAAATGAAAGGGCTTGACGAAAGGATTCCAAAAATATATAACATATACCTATCAAAAAATTGATTTAAAATTTATGTAAAAAAATAGTTTAAAAAAAACTGAAAAGCGTAAAATGAAAAAATTGAAAAACAAAACACTCGACTATGATGGCTATTACAAAAGTACAAAATACGCTTTCAATTAGTAGTCGGGTAAAAAGATGTTAATTTTAGTGTCATCTCATTGCTAGCATAAATTGAACTCTAGGTAACTTTTTACCCGACTACTTCTCATATTGGAAGCTTGTTTTGTACTTTTGTGTTAGCCGTAGTCGGGGTTTTTTGTTTGTTCTATTGGGGTCCGTCAAATGAGCATATGACATCTGGTGGCAGAAAATTGTACTCAAAACGAGGGAAAATTTTACATGCTAACAGTGCAAATTTATCGTGAAATTGTTTATTACAAAAATAAAACAAGTAAAATAAACAAAAAGTTTATTGAAAATGGAAATCGCGACGTTTTCTAATATCATGGCATTAAACACTGTCAGTTATTGCCTTGTAAAACTTACTTTACAGCGAATTATTTTCTAACGAAATGTGGAAAAACTGTATTTAAGAATTAAAAAAATATTTTATATTAATAATAAGATGTACTCATTATCATACTGTACTACAATAGTTAAATCTCCGAATATTGACAAAATTAGGACTAATTATGTGTACCTATACAAATATTTTGAGGTTAGTAACTTACCTACTTATTACAATATAACATATTATGTTGCAGTTATGGGTTTACATTATTCACCTAACACAGCCTTAAAGGAGCATTGAACGGATAATAAATTTCGTGGAGATTTTCTTTTAATTTTGATGTTTTTAAGCAATATGCCGTAAAGATTACTACTTTTGACAGTTCATTTCTCATGTATTTTTCTCGTTATATTTCCGACATTTGATAATATGTTCGGCTTTGAGAATCCGTTTCCTTGAACGAATTTCCTTTGTTTAGGATTCGTACCGGCCCAATCACAAATTGCACTTATATATTTTATCATTTCTTATCACTTTGAAAATCACAAAATTACATACAAAAGTATACCCCGTATAGGAAATTTCCCCTCCTCTGCGCCATGTTTTTTAAGTTCCACCCATTTGACGGATCCCAATTATTTCTCGAAATATTTTCTAACATATTAACTAGTAGATCTTTCGTAAGCTTAAACCAAGAATGAACAAAGTCTGATAAAAAAGAGAACAAGTTTTTTTATTTAATTTTCAGGAGGTTCTCGAATAAACTATAAGAACAGGTGTTCAAGGCAGTGCACTTTTTAATTCCATATATAATAATTAATTATATGTGTAATAAACAATATTAAATTGTTCATGCATTGTTTAAAGGTCATATCCTACATCGTGAACTCTGACCTAGCCTTCTTAGTATGGTTACATCTTTGATTACTTATTAATTATTATCTAAATAAGGACACATTATTTCAAGAAAAAAAGAAAAAAATATTTTTTCTTTACCTAGAATTTTTTTTATGGAAGTTTTAATTC
This sequence comes from Mongoloraphidia duomilia, assembly GCA_039654895.1. Lineage (NCBI taxonomy): Eukaryota > Metazoa > Arthropoda > Insecta > Raphidioptera > Raphidiidae > Mongoloraphidia > Mongoloraphidia duomilia. The sequence continues at coordinate 4,335,414 of CM077521.1, forward strand.
TGTCTTCAGTTTTAACTCTTCTCTAAACACATTAATTAAACGAATAATAGACGCTAATGGCTTTACCTGTCGAGCGTCTATAATCTATCTGAACGAGCAATGAATAACTTCTCAAACCAGAGATCCACCGAGACACAATACACTTGCAAAAAATTTTTTTGTAACATAAACCGACTCAAAAATTAATGAAACGCTAACTGGGATAAAACGGCTCTAACGATTTGGATGAAATTTACTGAAAAGGGGTTTTGGGGGGACAAAAATCGATCTAGCTCAGGGGTCGGCAACCTGCGGTTCTTATGATGTCAAGATGCGGCTCTCCAGTTCCATGCGCAAATATTAATAATTATATTACTGCAAAAAAAACTTTAAAGAGGATAAAAACACTCAACAGAGAACAGTGAGAATAGGTGGAGTAGAGAGTATACGGACAGCTGACATTTTTTAAATGTGGCAACACTGTTCTGTTTGTTTAGTTATTGGTGCACTGTGTCGTCAACGGTCGCAGTCATAATATTGAAATAAAAATGTTAGTGGCTCTTTAAAAACTGGGAAATTTTGTAAATTGTAACTTTTGGCTCTTCCGTCTCAAAAGGTTGCCGACCCCTGATTTAGCTAGATGTCATCCCAGGAAAAATTCGTTTTCGTATAGATTTTATAATTTTAAAAATCAATTTTTTGACGTTTCAAAATAGTGTATTGTTGTAAGCAGGTTTTGGATACTTATGCTCAATTTTATCCATGGTTATTTATAATTAAAAATAATGAATTGAAAAAACAATATGTCAAAATTAAAAATAAGTAAATAGCTAAAATTAAAAATGCCAAAAACTTCTATTGAAAAATGTATGAAGTATAACTTCGACCTTGCGCTTAGGTGGGTGAGGCACACAGTCCATTTTTTGTTATAACGCGAACGTAAGATATAAGTACGTCAATTTGAACGCAACTTTAAAATCCAAGAAGCGTTGAACGATTCATTGAAGCGCAATAATTTATAAAAAGTTGTTGTTGCGCAGGTCTGATGTCAAAATGTGACGTCCGCTTAAGCCGCATTGACGTCAAAAGTGCTTTAGTAATTAACCATACTTTTGTGAGGATATATCTTTGATGTCAGTATTGACTATTGGAAAGTACATTACCAAGAAATCTCAAATCCCCCACGGGGGACACTGGAATGTGGTTGCTATCGCAAATTACATTCCAATGTTCTTTGGGAATTAGCGCTCCCAGGGACTCGAGCTCGTACCAGTCGGCCGGCTGGCGGATTCCAATACACAAATGGATTATTTGTTGTGTTGAAAACGCTAATGACCTGAGTTGTCGGCGCGTCTATAATCTACAATTATTAAGAAACCTCAAAGCATTTTTGACGTCAACGCGATTAAATGACGTCACAAGTTTAAAAAGCACGTAGTCGAACCTGTACTTGGCGTTTGTATCTGTCGGTAGACTCGTACTTTTCGGCACGGCCACCTAGCTTATTATGTGTGACACCTTAAAATAGTTATCCTACGTGTTTTGATTTGTTTCACATGTCAACCACTTTCGACTATTTGATTTGATTCCTAGATTATTGTGGTAATTGTTGGGTGGTGATTCGAATGATGACGATAAAGAAACGGCGTATCACGTGATACAGATAATAATAGCTGTCTATGTAAATCCAATCCACCTTCGACAGGTAGCGCGTGCTGCTTCCTGTTGTTTGGACGCGCCAACATTGGATATAATCGATCAATCTATATTCATGATCGATAATAATAATAACTATTGTTTTTTTGCGTCTGTCCAGTTGTGGTGATGCCCAAAATATACGAGCATCTGCATTTATAAAGACTTTAAAGCGCTTTTTATCCTGTCACTTTTCAAACACATTAATGATAGAATGTACAAGTGCTTGTCCTCCTCTAGAAGTGCTTCATCAAGTACTTTTGTAATAATCTATACTAATAAAGGGTGTCTCAGCAAGAACTTGAATTTTGAATCGCGCGCCATTTTCGACTGTTAATTGTTGAGTCAGCCATATTTGGTATTTGTTTAATTAAAACATTGACATTTACGAAAATGGTGAGTTACAGGTCAGAAGAACGTTTGTTAATAGTGAAAACCCATTACAAAGAAATTGCACGCCAAATTCGTGAAATCCAGCAGCCCTTACTGCAAAGTTTCGTTAAAAGAGTATATTCCTACCATCGGAGCAACGGTGGTCATTTAACCGATATTTTGTTTCATGTGTAAATGTATCTACATATGAAGAAAAAAATGTAAAGAAATCATTAAATTAACATAATATTTTTTAAGTTTTTAAAATTCAATTTCTTGCTGAAACAAAATATCGGTTAAATAACCACCGTTGCTCCGATGGTAGGAATATACTCTTTTGACGAAACTTTGCAGTACATTTTGGGAACTGGGGGCTTGTAATAGAGGGGCCATGGCATCGCTACACGCTCGAATATTCTCATATAACTTAAATAATGTTGATTTACGGAAAAGCAGTAAATCATTTTGCAATTTCAATGAAATCATCACAAAAAACGAACATGTTTAGTTTATGGTAATTAATTTTTTTTATGTGTACTCTTTTTCTTCCGGTTTTAAGGTTATGTTATGTCCAAAGAGCGTTTAAGAATGATTGATCTTTAATTCTCAATTAAAAATTAAAACAAGGCAATCAAGTTTCTAGAAAACGGTAGTAATTTTATAAATATTGGTAAGATTGATTTATAATTTTGTTGAATTTTTACGAGGTTAAAGCAATTTTACAGTTTTGAAAATTTATTTTTATGTAAGTTTCATTGAGCAGATCAATTTTAGAATTTTTATCAAGGTTATCAGAACGATAAAATATTACTGTAAACCACTGAGTTAAAAGATAATAGAAGCGCTATAAGCATTTATAACAAAAAAAAAAACTCCTTCAAAAAGCCACTAAAAAGAGGAAAATGATGAAATTTTGAGGTCTGCGCCAATTTAATAAAATATGAAGTCGGTTAAAAAGTATAGTATAGTGATTAATATCTTCTTTTTAAACAACTTCATATTTTATTAAATTGGCGCAGACCTCAAAATTTCATTATTTTCCTCCTTTTAGTGGCATTTTGAAGGTTTTTTTTTTGTTAAAAAGTTTTTTATTTTTCACTTTTTAGCGTCAAAAAGTGACATTTACCTTAAAGGAATCACACGCCGTTACTCACTTTTATTAAAATCAGCCGAGCTACTGAACCGATTTTGATGAAATTTTTATGGGATCAATTTGAAAGTATAAGGTATATCCTTTCAAATAAAAAAAAAATTTCCAAATCGGTTTATAAATGACGGAGTTCTGAGGTAACAAACATAAAAAAAAAAAAAAATACAACCGAATTGAGAACCATCTCCTTTTTTTGAAGTCGGTTAAAAAGTGAAGCCAGTCCCTATATTTATTCAGTACATTCATTTTATATGTAAGAAAAAGAGAATAATATTCCCTAATCCATCCCGTGTTTGGCCGCCATATTTGTTGTCCCCTGTGACATCAGACCTGCGTGTAACTTTGTATAAGCAGTTGTATACGGTATAGCGCCTCTATTACCTTTTAACTCAGTATGTTGTGAACATTTGTTGCCCAGCGTTTCCTGAACATGGTATTAAAACGTTTTAAACGGTGTTAAACGTTTTATACGTGCTGTATTGAATTGAGTTGTGTTTTAAAGACCACCAACAGCTAAGGTTATTTGGGCCTAGCACCAATTCATATTTTCAATTCATTATTTTTTTTTTTTAATAATAAATTGAAAATCCAATTGACACTTTTACCAGCTCTCGGGCTAGAACCCGAGAACTGGGGACTTGTAATAGAGGAACCATAGCAACGCCATGTAAACAACAGCGCCGCTACACTCTCGGCTATTCTCAAGCCCTATACGTGCTGTATACGCAGTAGTTATACCTAGTATAAAACTGGGGTATATTATTTTTTTTTTACATACCGTATAATACCGTTTTATACAAACGTTTTATACCAGAGTATTATACGCATTTATATCACTAATTAAGAAGTACAAGTACAAAAACGGATTTCGCACATAAAAAAGCATTAATTGAAAAGTAACACCCCGTATCTGATAAGCGTCAGCAATGCCTTCTCACATACGTAAGTATGACGCAATTGCGCAGCCAAATGGCCACACCTTTGAAAGGTTCATTGATTTGTCTACAGGTGGTAAAATTATTCGAATAGCATTTCTTATACACAATTGTTTGGTCATTTAGAAGAACAACATACTTATGGGTATGACGCACGTATACAGAGCCGGCTGATTAATGGGGCCGTCCCACGATTCAACCCTATAGGGATGAAAATGTTCAGTTGTCGGTTTTCTTTGTTTTTTAACATTTTTAAGAGAGAGATAGAGCGATTGAGTCGCGCCAACTTCAATTCGATAAGGTCAAAATGACAGACATAACCACACATAAATTTCATATTGATCTGACAGATCTAATATTTTTGCGGCTTTTTTGCACGCCCAAATTGCAGGTACCTCATAAATCGAATTGTCAATATGCATTTACTCGGAACGAAACATGCAACGTGTGTGAATTGCTGCCATCTTTCCTCGGGCAGCAATCTTCACACTAGTTGCAAACGCTGTGTTTCGTCCCTTGTAATGCAATATACTATTAAAGTACATTAGTGATGGGCGGTTACGAGATATTTTTACAATCGAAACAATTATTGAAATCGTTCATAATAACAATCGAGTTCACAATCGACTCGCAGTTAATTTTACAATCGAAATGTTCGATTGTTCAAGTCGATTATTTGCCACATAGGTTATAGCAATAGCAGCGAATGAGAATACATATATAATCGCGATTCAAGGTTATATGCTAGTCGATTGACGTTCACGCGACTCACAAAACATCCATGAGCGCAGGTGGGATTCGAATCCACGGCAGTCCAGTCTATAGAGGTTGCGGCACCAAGCATGCTTACCACTAGGCTATACTGCCCCCTCATTTAATATTAAAATTTACACCGTGGTTTCCACGGTAATTCATTATTAAAAGTAGTTTTGGCGTTAAAAAGTCGTGTCAGAAACCCATAATTAGAGAGTGGAACTGGAAGAATAGCTGGAAAAACCTCCTGAACAAAACCATAACTGTTCTTAGGTCGATGAAAATATTAAATTTTCATTTATGGAGAAGAAAATATTTCATTTTCAGGAATAAACCAATTCAAAATTCTGAGATTTTCTGTTATATTTAATTTAAATTTGATTTAATTTTATGATTTTCATCAATCGAATCCTCATTGACATTTTTAAAATTTTTCATTTGCACGCATCTTTTTCTTTTGGGTGTTGGTTCTGATTCTACTTTAATATTAAAATTTCGTACAAATAATCCTTCTTTAAAACGGTTTTTGGAATTCACACTATTTCTTTCTTTTCCTTTTATCGGCTTAAGCATGGAACAAATATTTTTACAAAATAATAATTTTTACAGTAACTAACATCGATACTCATTTGTTTCGAATTCATTTCGTTTGTTTCATATGCTCGCGTGCGATTGGGGGACAGAATCAGAACCAACAGTCAAATATGGCGTTAATATTGTGCGCTTGCGCATCAGTTTCGCTTTGTGTGAAATTTGTGATTCCCTGGGATGATCTCAGTGAAACCAAACAGAATTGGATTAAATACGGTACGCTATCTTAAAATACGCTAAACAAAAAGAGTCCGACCGAAGACCAAAGCCGAAGGTATTGTATAATGCTAATAAAAACAGCGAGGGATTATCTACTTATGCTACAAGTGCGAAAAGTGACGAATTATTGCATGGAATACTATTAAAAAACTAGAAATGAAAAAATACTTCTCAACTATCTACAGAAGTCGCATCTAGTTATGTTGTGTCACAGGAGAACGAGATCAGGGATATCGCCCGAGACGATGTCGAGGGTGACACAACACAACATATTAGACCGAGAGCTAGTGACAATTTTTTGATGTTATTTATTCAAGGCCTTATTTTTGTGAAGATGTTGAGGGAGGCATATTAAAGTGCCCTGAGTAAGGGATTTTGCTAGATAGCGGTATGGGAGGGATGCAGTCCGCCCCCAACATGTAACAAAAAAAATGGTCACAATTATTATTGCTTCAGGGCTGAAATTGTTTGTATAGCTTGTCGGTGACCCAATAATGCCATTATAATATTTACAGATCGATTGGTCAGTATTAAAGGGGTGACATCACCCTAAACGTGTCATGTACAGAACAAAATACAGAAATGTGCAGAACAAAATGTCGGTATTAACCCCCTTGCAGACCGATATAAACACCTAGGCGAGCAAGTTTCGCTCTAAGAGAGGGAGTTAATACCGACATTTTATTCTGCAAATTGAAATATATGCTTAAAACAGTCGCCGTAACAGCATAGTAAAATTTGAACCTTGAACTAATAATATAAATATCGTCGGGTACATGACACGTTTAGGATGATCTCACTCTTTTAATACTGACCAATCGATCTGCAAATATTATAATGGCATTATTGGGTCACCGACAAGCTATACAAACAATTTCAGCCATATTGCGACAATTTTTTTTGTTACATGTTGGAGGCGGTCTGCATCCCTCCCATACTGCTATCTAGCAAAATCCCTTACACAGGGCACTTTAATATGTCTCCCTCAACATCTTCACAAAAATAAAGGCCTTGAATAAATAACACCAAAAAATTGTCACTAGCTCTCGGTCTATATCGGCTCGTTCTGTAAATAGTTAAGAAATATTTTTTCATTTCTTGTTGTTTTAATAGTCTTTGTTTGTTGAATTGCGATTTAAATAAAATAATACAAGCACAATAATTATTCAGTAAATTCGGCAGCGGCAAAATCTTCGGTCTGATTTTAGTCGAAGTCGAAGGTTTAATTTTTTGCCGCAGCTTCGGTTGGACTAGTTATAAATAATAACATTAGTCCAGACACCGGATGGCGGATAGTAAAGTCACTAACCCTCTATTTAAGGTGAGCGGCGCGGCGTATAGTGAAGTACTTTCGGCATACTGTATAAAGTGACCAGATCCTGTATATCAAAAAGCGGGACAAGATTTCTAAAAACCCGCTGCAGGAAACCGCCAGGTTGCACGCCCAAAAAAGCCTTTTTTGGTTTTGGATTTGGGCTATCAAAACCTATAAATTCTACGTTTTGATAACCCAAAAAACATAGTATGCGCGTGATTTAATGAAAGCGGGACAAAAGCGGGACGCTTGTTGAATCGGGACTGTCCCGGCTAAATCGGGACGGATGGTCACTTTAGGCATACACAAAAAATAAAAGGTTTTAAGACTTCACTATCCGGACTCCAAAACATTTAAAAAAAATTATGAACAATAATTTTTTATTTCCAAAGTAGTTCATTGAAAAATTCACCGCAAATTTATTAAAATTATTGTTCATATTTTTTTTTTCAAAACGGACAAACCTAGAACGCCGTTATATAATTAGAGTCGGGTTTGAACCCAGCAGATAGAACAGGTGTTTCGATAGCATGCTCACAACATTAACATATTATATAAATCAATGTTGCACTTCATTTAATCACATTTTGTCTATATTTGTTTTGTTTCCAGTATGTTTTTTAACAATTTTTGTGTACAAATCCTTATGTCATCCCGCAGCTCTAATTATAATAACTTGCCTTTGGAATTATTATTTGCCAGGATTCGTGCCACAACATCACACAATCTGTGAAAATTCCATTTACTGTTTGTGAGATAGAGCCTTGTGACATACGGACGGACGGACAGACAGACAGACATCGTAGGCTCATGCCCATATTCATAGTTAACCCTTAAGGTAAGTGATAAGGGTCCCTTCGCTGAGGATCACTTAAGTGCTGAGGGCACCTTATTCAAAGGAGCGTTTCATAGTCATTTCCTTGAGTGAGGGAAGAATTATAGTAAACCTCCATGATTTTTTCCTTTAGAACAGTTGGTCATACTGCAGACCGATTGTGTTTAGTTGTCATTTTTGATATAAATGCGTGTTTTTCATGTGTTTTACTGTTTTTACTTTTTCGACACTTAAGGGACATACTATCCACCCTTAAGGTGAGGGTGATGTAAGGGCCCTTACAGGCGTCAATTTTGTCCCTTACTACTTAAGGGTTAACTATGAATACGGCCATAAGGGACATACTATCCACCCTTAAGGTGAGGGTGATGTAAGGGCCCTTACAGGCGTCAATTTTGTCCCTTACTACTTAAGGGTTAACTATGAATACGGCAGTAAGGGACATACTATCCACCCTTAAGGTGAGGGTGATGTAAGGGCCCTTACAGGCGTCAATTTTGACTATGAAACGCATATTCGATTTGAGGGTATGAGTAAGTGTCCCTTACTACTTAAGGGTTAACTATGAATACGGCCGTCAGTAATAGTGTTCCTTTCGGAGGTACGGAACCCTAAAAAATATCTTAGAAATAACTTGTACCTATATTGAGCAACCAGATGGTGCGTAGGTTTATGGTCGTCATTTTTTCTACTCGTCTAGAAATATAGTTTAATACGAACCTGTTTATTGTTTTAAATGCATTTTTGTTGGTAGGTTTGTTTATTTATTAAATATCATGTAATATGATAAACGTGAAAGTATTTCTCATTCCTGGATTTTTTTATTACAATAATCAAGCAGCGATACTTCGGTTACAAAATACTCTTGCTGGGTTGCAGAAAGAATTGTCAGAAAATCTGATTTGACAATGACCTTATATTGTGACCACACATATTTCTCCGTAAGAAAAGCATTGTTGAATTTTAAATTGATTCCGCTCAAAAAACAATTGATCGATTGAAACTATATTTTGTTTAAACTGTGTTAACATATAGTTCGTTGTATTTATTTTATTTATTGTAAATTATAGACGCGTCGACAACTTAGGTCATTAGCGTCTTGATTACATTAAATAACAACACGCACTTAAAACTAAATGACATCACAAAACATCCATGAGCGGAGGTGGAATTCGAACCCACGACAGTCTGATCCAGGGGCCGCGACGCTAACCACTGAACCACCCTGTCCTCTAGTTCGTTGTACAATTTCCACTTCGAAACAACATTTTTCTACGCATTTTTATCAAAATTTAGCTTGAAAAACGATCTTTTTCTATATGTAGATCAATCATTTGTTTTTGAGTGAGTCCAATGTAATGTTCTACACGATAGGGAGTTTGGCAACGACATTAGACTGTTCCTGCATGCTTAAAAACTGTAATTATATGGTCACATTCTAAGGTAATTATGATTCTGATCATAATATTGAAAGACGAGAATCTGTATTTCGTATTTTTGTAACTGAAATTTCGCTCAGCCTATTTTAAAATGTGTACGTTTTGATGTTATCAAAGACATTCAGCTACATTGTCTGTCTCTTTCTGTTGCAGGGTTTGTGATAGGTCTAGCGTTTCTACTGCTGCTAGGCGGGATAGCCGTAGCTGTCTTCTTCACCGCCTGGGTTAAATTGTACATTAATCACGTAAGTAAATTTGATATATTAAATCCCCAGTTCCCGGGTTCTAGCCCGAGAGCTGGTAAAAGTGTCAATTGGATTTTCAATTTATTATTTAAAAAAAATAATGAATTGAAAATATGAATTGGTGCTAGGCTCAAATAACCTTAGCTGTTGGTGGTCTTTATACTCTTTAAAACACAATTTTTTTTGATATATTAAATAGATTTATAAGGCTGTTTTGCTATTGAAAATTTTTATTGGAAGAGCAGTCAATTACATAATTGATTCCTGCAAATAGCGGAAAAAATCATTTTGACAACCATAGTCACAGTCGGGAATCTAACCTGAACCTTTCCACTATCGCGGCGGAATGAGCTCTCGCTACTACGATGATTCACATCTACAACGTAGCTATAATTAATAACACTCGCATGCAGTGGAAATCTATTGATTCCTTTGCATATATGGAGAATGTTAGATTGGTAATCATGTCACGGTTTAGTAATTGTAAGCTCATTCCGCCGCGATAATGGAAAGGTTAAGGTTAGAGTCCTGACTGTGACTATGGTTGTCAAAATGATTATTTCCGATATTTGCAGGAATCAATTATGTAATTGGCTGCTCTTCCAATAAAAATTTTCAGTAAATTTGATATCTATACCTTCTTTACCGATTGATATAAATAACGATAACTAGCGGCCCGATCCGGCTTTGCCAGGGTGCTATGAATTTACGATTTTCACCTAACGAACAGTGAAAAAAAAAATTTGAAATCGGTTCAGTAATGTGTATGATGTATAACATCGAGAATTTAGCATTGGGACAAAATGAATGGATCAGAATAAACAATGATATTCTTAAAGATATTTTTATTCGGCAAAGCCTACTTGTGACCAAACTTTCTTCTTATGGAAAAACAATGTAAATCGTATGTATACATCGAAATGGACACCCTGTATACAAATTATAATTTACAGGAAAAAAACGTACAATTTGATTCGTTCGCTATGCGGCGGAAAAATGCAAGGCCTCAATCAAAAGCCGATCTGGAAATCCTTGCTATTGTTATACCTACATTTTTCTTCCTGTTTCACATATACCGGATGTTCACTGTAACTATAATTTAAGTTAGATAGATGGCCAACTCAACACGACAGTACATAAGTATGTTAAGCGTACACACAGAAAGACCGAAATAGCATGCGCGGGAAAATGCATTAGTCTACCGTGTATAAGATTGCAGGTTCGCGGCGCGCTTAGAGTAATATAAAATATTAAATTTATTGATTTTTTCTTTATACAGGGTGTTTACTAAACATACGTAAAAAATTCAAGGGGAGATTTTTTGGATTATTTTTTGTCCTTTCATGGTTTTCGGAAAGTCGATTTGTTTTGTTTTGTCGATTACGTTTCGATCGTGACTTGTTTTTGGTATTTTTAAAAGAGTTCGACAGTCAATAAGAAGATTGTACCTATAAGTAATAAAATATTGTTTTTGCAGAAAAACTTTTATCGCCCTGTATCTTCGAAACAAAACGTCTTTCCGAAAACGCATTAAAGGACAAAATTACCCAAGGAATCATCGTAGAGATATTATAGATAGAGAAGGGAAGCCACTCAAAAACGCGTCAATGCAAATGATAGAGATGGAGAATAGAAGTGTATTTCTATCTTCTTCTATCACAAATACATAACCATGTCTGATGTAATTTAACAATATCTACTATAAATTTTAAAATTCACAAATGCGTCAGAAAACAATAGATCGAGAGCTAGTGACAATTTTTTGGTATTATTTATTCAAGGCCTTATTTTTGTGAAGATGTTGAGAGAGGCATATTAAAATGCCCTGAGCAAGGGATTTTGCTAGATAGCGGTATGGGAGGGATGTAGACCGCCCCAACATGTAACAAAAAAAATTGTCACAATTATTTTTGCTTCAAGGCTGAAATTGTTTGTATAGCTTGTCGGTGAACCCAATAATGCCATTATAATACTTGCAGATCGATTGGTCAGTTTTAAAGGGGTGGCAGATCACCCTAAACGTGTCATGTACCCGACGAAATTAATATTATTAGTTCAAGGTTTAAATTTTAAAATGTTGTTACGGCGACTGTTTTAAGCCTATATTTCAATTTGCAGAACAAAATATCGGTATTAAACCCCTTGCAGAACGATATAAACACCTAGGCGAGTAAATTTCCCTCTAAGAGAGGGGGTTAATACCGACATTTTGTTCTGCAAATTGAAATATATGCTTAAAACAGTCGCCGTAACAACATTTTAAAATTTGAACCTTGAACTAATAATGTAAATTTCGTCGGGTACATGACACGTTTAGGGCGATCTGCCACCCCTTTAATACTCGACCAATCGATCTGCAAATATTATAATGGCATTATTGGGTCACCGACAAGCTATACAAACAATTTCAGCCTTGAAGCAATACTAATTGTGACCATTTTTTTGTTACATGTTGGGGGCGGTCTGCATCCCTCCCATACCGCTATCTAGTAAAATCCTTCACTCAGGGCACTTTAATATGCCTCCCTCAACATCTTCACAAAAATAAGGCCTTGAATAAATAACACCAAAAAATTGTCACTAGCTCTCGGTCAAGTATTTTTTCTAATTTCGACACGCAACTTCAAAGTATTATGAATTGTTTTTGTTTTGCAGGAAATAATCTTAAGGCCAAGTTCGGACACGTTCAGGTGGTGGTCGAAGCCACCCGTAGTTCCAGTAATTAAAGTGTACATCTACAACGTCACTAACGCCGATGAGTTCCTGAACAACGGATCGAAACCCATCGTAGATGAAATTGGACCATACGTTTACACGTAAGTCGCTAACCGTAATTATTTTTTTTATTGGAAGAGCAGCCAATTACATAATTGATTCCTGCAAATATCGGAAAAAATCATTTTGACAACCATAGTCACAGTCAGGACTCTAACCTGAGCCTTTCCACTTTCGCGGCGGAATGAGCTTACAATTACTCAACCGTGACATGATTACCAATCTAACATTCTCAATCAATAGGTTTCCACTACATGCGAGTGTTATTAATTATTCTAGCTAGGTTGTAGATGTAGTGATGAGCAAATTGGTCTGGTTAGTATTGGTCTTGCAGAGCTATATCATGTCAGTAGGTTACCGACCGTTAGTGCTAAATCAGTCAGACGACTGTCGACTGGTTGAGCTGCAGAGCGTTCGTCACGCCCACAGTTCTCTATTCCGTCCGCTGCATCAGTGCGCGAACAAAGCGCTCAGTGCTGTAGAAATGTTCAATAGTACTGTCGGCACTATGGCCCACTTTAAGTTAAAATGATTTTTACCTTTAACCCTGATTTTTTTTATGGAACATTTTTTATATCAAAATAACAGGTAACTATGAACTTGTCATGAGGATATAATTTTATTTTGTGAAAAAAGATTTTTTTCGGAAATAAGTGTAAAAATAATCAGCCTTACACTTGGGCCATATTATCCATCTGTTCGGATTATATGGCCCACAACAAAAAATATCTTAAAACCTATAAAACGAATATAGCTTTTACATTTTTTTTTAATTTTAATAAACTAATTCCACAGTGCACAACTCACATAAAATAAAATAAAAACGAAAACAAATCCTGCCATGGGCACTAAAAACAACATAACATTGAACATTTTTAGGGTCTAAAATTAACAGCACTCAAACTCATCAAATTTTTGCATATTTTTCCCATCTCAAACCTAAAAAAAACGGGAAGAATTCGCAAATCTATTTTATGAATGTTATTTAGTGGAGTTGCTTACTATGACCCACTGTTGGATTATATGACCAGCGGTCCATATAACCCGCCAACGCATTGGGCCATATTATCCGAAAGGGTAACTGAACAACATTATCATGATAAATAAGGCGAGCGAGTGCAATATCAATTAAATATTTCATGCACAGATTCCTAACAAATTGACACTTATCCCTGACTTTTCACAGCTTCCACTTCAGACGTAAAAACGAATAAAAAAATTGACAAAAAACTTAAACAAATAACAACAGCATGTCAATACACCCGCAAAAACGAATGAATTATTGTCGGAAGTTTTGTAGCGGGGGGCTGCGGGAAATAAAACCGTCAGTAGTGAGTAACATAAGCGACTTTATGACGTTGTCAGATCGTCGGCAGATATTTTAGTTTGTGCAGGACAAATTTTGGGCCATATTACCCTCTGGGCCATATTTGCCGCCGGTGATAGTACTCTATTTTGTTTTTTTAAAGCGTACAAACATAATGAATTTGATACTTTCGGAAGTCTGTATATGCCCAGTAACGATTTTGTGGTTTTTGTTACACGTATGGAAGTTTTATTTCAAAAAAATTTCCAAAATTTTGCTACTAAAAATCATATAGTAGATAATTTAATAAGTGTATTTAGCACTTTGCAGTTTACACATCCTTGTCCAGAATTTCCGTTTCAATTTTTGCTTAGGTTGTATGCTAGAATCAGGGTATTTTATACATTAAAGGATATAAACCGAAATTTTAGGTCATCAAATAATCATAATAAAAAATTAATTATTTGGAAACATGGATAAATTATATTTTCCTATAACAATATGTTAAAGATATTTTTAAATTTTTTTCAATTCGTATGGGTGGTAAAAATACACACGAATTTTTGATAGATCTTTTGTTCTTTGTTTGTGTTATTTTAATAAAAGTCACAAAATGTAATCATTTTTGTTCTATTACCCAACGGCAACACAAAGGCAGCATTTAAAAACATTTTTGTAATACTGTGCCTTATGATTTAAAGGATCTTTTTTAATATGTATGTATATTTTCCTGACGTTTGTATCCACATAGTGGCTTTTCAATAAAAAATTATTATTATTATTATTATACCCTCCGCTGCCGGAAACAAATGTCTATTACGTTCCTCGGAAAAGAAAAAAAATCGGTCCAGGACAGTGGACAGGTTTTTCACGTAATACTTAGAAGTTTCTCTAAACGTTAAGACATTTGTTTAAATAATTAAACAATAAATAAACAAAATATATGCGCAAATGTTAACAGGTCAAGTAGGCGGGCATTGTGAACTATTATTGATTATTGATAATGAAACAAATATTAAATATTGACGATAGACAAATAATATTATATATAGTTGTAAAGAACAAATAAATCGATACAGCAAAAAACATCTGACACACGTATTACATATATCTTTCGAAAGCTTAGCCTATGTGCCAATTTAGCAATGGAACTGCGTGATCAGCATCTGATTGGTCCCTTGAAACTCAACATAGCAGAACAACCAATCAGATACCCACTTTGTGCATTCTATAGCCAAGCATGTGCTGTTCACGTGATAATTATATGTTGGTGGGAAAGACTATAATTCCAGTTATGACACTTCAAAATATAACCTCAACCTTTGATTTGAAACCATTTTTTAAAGTGTCTGCATACTCCTACGTGGTGAATTTTCGCAACAAATGTCAACGATCGATCAAGACACGAACCTGGGAATTTCAATGCTCGATCGAAACGCGAACTCGACTGGAATATTTTTTTTTGAGAGTCAGTTCTGAAAACAAGTTTAATTTAAATAACTTCCCACGTCAGTTTAATTATTTTATTGATTTGACTGTAAAAAACGCCGGTCGCAGTGCAAAACCCTGTCGACAAAATATTGTAATTGTTAATACACGCATTTTGGTATTGGTATATTTGTCGACAACTTAGGTCATTAGCGTCTTAAATTACATTAAATTACAACTAACTTAAAACTAATTAACATCACAAAACATTCGTGAGCGCAGGTGGGATTCGAACCCACGACAGTCTAGTCTAGAGGCTGGTACGAAGTACGCTATCCACTAGACTACACTGCTCTCAGGTACTTGGTAGTTAGTACACTACATTAAATAACAACAAACTTAAAACTAAATAACATCACAAAACATTCGTGAGCGCAGGTGGGATTCGAACCCACGACAGTCTAGTCTAGAGGCTGGTACCAAGTACGCTATCCACTATAGGCTACACTGCTCTCAGGTACTTAGTAGTTAGTACACTATTTTGTCGGCAGAGTTTTGCACTATGCGAACCGAGTATTGCCAGATACTTCTTATTGGCAGAGATACTTTTATGCGTAATATCAATCATTTGTCTTCATTTCACGGCAACTGCGATCGAACTTTCTAAAATCGGGCGGAAGTATTTTTACCTTGCTATAATATACGATATTTCTGTCGAGCCATTACTAATGTTGTAAGTATTGGTATGTGCGTGGATACAGGATGTTCGACGAACGCGATATGCTGATTCAAACAAAATATGATTTAAAAAAGAGTGTGTGTGTACTTATGTATACGCACGTCAGAAGTTATACTTCTTTGGCGTAACAAAACAAAAATAACTCCAAAAATTTTATCCCGCGTGCCAGTACTAAACGTTTGTAAAAAAGACGATAAAATAATAAAATAAAGATATTAAATAAATTAATTTAATTTAATAAATTATTAATTTATTAAATTATTAATTTATTAAATTATTTATTTATTAAATTATTAATTTATTAAATATATTTATATCTACTTAATTATTTATTTTAAAAACGCAATAGATCTCGGGTTCGAATCTCAACACAAACATGCTTTTTTTTTAAATAAATAATTAGATATAAATTTAATTTAATAAATTACTAATTTATTAAATATATTTATATCTAATTATGTGTTGAGATTCGAACCCGAGACCTATTGCGTATGACGCGGCGGTACTATACGTTACACCACGCACATCTTACAAATAGCAGTGCTATATAATAGGGTATTATAATCATGAAAAATAATAATGTAAACAGTACGGGTGTTGGAGTACGAACTCATATTTAACGAAAGCGGCATAAACGAGCTTTTGTATAGCAATAGCTTTTATTGATGTTATTCAAAACTGAAAACGCTCTTGTCACATTGTGACTGGTGATAATAGGGTATTATAATCATGAACTTCCGACTAACTTCATGGTATTACTTTCGACTAAGTTTATGGTGTTAAACGTAAAAAATTTAGTAGTGTTGTCCAGTAGACTTTTGTACGCTGGTAGCTTACTATACAGTCGGTATAATATTATAACGATTTAACAATTTATCGCGAAAATGAGACGACATATGAGCAATCAGTGCGTTATCGAGAGAGAAAGAAAACGATTACATATATGTGCTGTAGAAAGACTTTCTAGTTAATGGATATCGTATTTTGCGTTACGCAATCGATATTACATGTTAAATTGTTTAGATAGGTGAATACAAAGATGCGCATCCAGTTCTCACATAACACCGGACAAGTCCGGATTGCTAGTCAATACGAGGCAAATTTATTGGCAAACAATTGCGGTTGAATTATAACACATTTACACATATCGAATTTAACGCGTAAGCCGTGACCAATAATCATTAGATGAATGCATAATGAATGCAAACGTTATGAAGCACCTGCTGTAAGACATGACTAACACAACACTTAGTAGGATTATTAATTCAAATATGTCAGTAGGGATTTAACCTAAACTTCCACTATCGCGGCGGACTAGTTGACATTCTCACAAGTGACACATATTCACGATGACTTCTCCCTTTAAAGCATTCTGTCACGAAAAACCACTACATGCGAGAGTCAATATTCCAACACCACTGCTAGACTACATACACTCCTCATGTAAAGTATGTAGTCTAGCAGTGGTGTTGGAATATTGACTCTCGCATGTAGTGGTTTTCCGTGACAGAATGCTTTAAAGGGAGAAAGTCGATCGTTTGAAAATGTGTCACTGTGTGAGTAATGTCAACTCAGTCCGCCGCGATAGTGGAAAGTTTAGGGTTAAAATCCCTACGGTGACATAGGTTTGAATTAATGAATTTTTCCTGACTACAGTGTTGTGTTACGTCATTGTTCTTACAGCAGGTGTCTTCATATACTGTTTGCAGTCATTATGCATTCATCTAATTATGTATTTGGTCACGGCTTACGTGTTAAATTTGTATTTATTGTAAAAATTTTAGTAGTGTTGTCCAGTAGACTTTTGTACGCTGGTAGCTTACTATACAGTCGGTATAATATTATAAAGGTTCAACAATTTATCGCGAAAATGAGACGACAGATGAGAATCAGTGCGTGCGAGAGAGAAATAAAACGATTACTATGTGTGTAGAAAGACTTTCTAGTTAATGGATATCGTATTTTGCGTTACGCAATCGATATTACATGTTAAATTGTTTAGATATGTGTGCGCACAGTTCTCACATAACCGGAAATCCGGATGCAGTCATGGAAATTTATTAAATTGCGGGAATTTCAATTTCAATTGTTTAATAATTTGTTACAGTTCGAAATGAGAAACAAAGAAATGTAACTTAAAAAATACACATGTGACTATAATAGTCCAGCAGTCAGGTACTTTTTACCTGGAAAGTATTCCGAAGTTAATGATATTTTGTTATGCTGTTTGCGGGTACTCTGTGGAGTAGAATCTGAGTTTTCGATCTCGAGGACCCTGTGCTAACGTGGGGGGAGCCGAAAAACCACGAAATTTTACCACCTTTTTTGCTTTTTTCGAAATCTCTCAGAAACGGTCGACTTAAGCAATTCTTCCACTATGTAATGTTTTAAAGAGGATTACATTTCTTACAATTTTCATTCCCACAACTTTTCTGTGGTACTAATGGTAAGCGCGCTGCAGCTTCTTGAAAATCACCCGCTCCGCTTTTTGTAACCTTGGTAACCAACATGTGTATTTTCAATTTAAAGTTCGATGAAGAAGAAAATAAATAAAACTACCTATTGAAAAGAACATTACATTTTAACCAATGGTTACCAAGGTTACAAAAAGCCGAGCGGGTGATTTTCAAGAAGCTTCAGCGCGCTTACCATTACTACCACAGAAAACTTGTAGGAATGAAAATTGTAGGAAATGTAATCCTCTTTAAAACATTACATAATGAAAGAATTGCTTAAGTCGACCGTTTCTGAGAGATTTCGAAAAAAGCAAAAAAGGTGGTAAAATTTCGTGGTTTTTCGGCTCCCCCCACGTTAGCACAGGGTCCTCGAGTTCGAAAACTTAAATTCTACTCCACAGAGTACCCACAAATAACATACCAAAATATCATTAACTTCGGAATACTTTCCAGGTAAAAAATATCTGACTGCTGGACTAAATAGTGTCAATCAGTGCTCGAAATAAATAATCTAATTGCCTCAGAACAGAGATAGCTATAGAAGGAGTATATCACAGCTTGTGAAGCCAGTCGAGAGTCGAGACGTGCCGGGAACAATTGAATACCTATATAATAAAATATTTTTTGCCATACAATTACAAGACTATCGTTACCAAATTTAATTACATCTATTATATTAATTACAATAATTGCCAATTATCTATTGAATAACATGTACGACAATTTAGCGAAAAAAAGTAAAAGCTTAACAAATTATAAATACGGAAAAGAAGATAAGTTTTTTATTTTTACTTCAAAGGTCACATTGTAAAAATAACAACATTTTTATTGCCATTTCGTGTACAAAAAATGGAGAGCGGAACCCACTGAACAGAACCCCACTGCGATGGAATGTCGTCGATAATAAATTTAAAACCAAACAAGCCGTGAGGTGGGTCGTTTATTAGGACTAAAGTGCGACCCTTGAGGTCCACACGACGAACTTCCCAGTTTGATAAATATTTAATAATAATAATTAAATTAGATATTACACAGAAAAGTAATCATTTAATCATTATTTATTTTTAATAATAATTAAAAAAAAAACGGCTGAACCGATTTTTATAAAATTCATGTCGGATCAAAATGACGTTGGCACGCTTCGATTGACACCCTTACGAAGTCGATATAATTTTTTATTCGCAAGATATTGCGTAAAATCTACTTTTTTGGAGGTTATTTGGTTAAGAAAAAAGAACGGCTGAACCGATTTTGAAAAAATTTCTTTCAGATCATATTTACGTTAATACGCGTCGATTGGCATCCTAACGTAGTCGATATCATTTTTCATTCTCGCGAGATTTCGTCTTAGAAAGAAATGGACACATACGTACGTACGTACGTACATACACACACACAGACATATTTCTAAAAATAGTGTAAAAATAGTGTAGTGACCTTGAAACATAAAAATTTGTTATACATTTTGATTTCGATTTTCGGACCCATTACAATAACTTCCAATGGGAAGTTAAAAAAAACTGTCTATATACTTAAATATATTATGTCTGTAATTTAATTTTTTTGTGGATTTTCCAGGTATTTTGTCTATATTTCTATTAAATTCCAGGATAATTCCAGAACGGTTCGATCGATTTAAATACGAAAAACTGGACATTTTTATGTAAAAATGGCATACTTTATTCACTTCGACATCTCTAACCGTTTTCGAGATATCGAAGTGAATAAATATTTATAGAAAATTAAACTGCAGGGGGGTTATTTTATCTATAACTAAAAACTTTAACATATTTTATATTGAGTTTAAATCATTTTAAAAAACGCGTCGCGAACCGAAGGGGTGATCCCGACGAAGCATTTCCAAAGAAAGTACCACAACAACGTTACAAACGTTTATAAAGATTTATATATAAGTTTACTTTAAACTCAAGACGAATTTTTGAATTTCTTGGAACAAATAACATACAAAAAAATAATTTTCAAAAAGATGAGTGTCCGTTGTTTTAGTTCATTCTAAAAATGCTGTTTACAAAAATATTAAAAATTCAAATGTGCACTGACTTTTTGAAAGTCAAATAATAAACTTATATTTGTCATTTGATTATCATTAATATATTATATTTGAAAAAAATTGACAAAGTGTAGATATCAGTGATCACTTTTCTACCGATTGAGCTTAAGAAAATCTCGAATCCCAAAACCCCTAGCCGGGTCAACTCTAAAAGACATTGAGCCGTTAAAATATATAATATTTCAACAGACAACTTTCATAAACACGGAGAATTTGTTGACCCGAGCTCATAACGACAGACAATTTAAATAATAATAAAAAAACGCTCACCGATTGACGACTGGCAAATATATCAGAACCTGGAAAAAAAGAAAAAGCGATTAAAATTTGCATTGATAAGAAATAAAATTCTTAATTTCTAATTGAGTTTTTACAAGAAATGATTTGACATTTTTACTCACTCACTACCGGGAAGGTTTCTGTAGGTTCATAAATTCTTAGCACCCGGGCGAAGCCGGGCGGGACCGCTAATTTTCAATAAAAGAAAATAGTTATTAAATGCTACATAACTACATTGGAAAATTAGAGGGGGGCATTGAAAACGACTTTGTATTCTCATCGTTCATTACTGAAATTCCAAACAATTAAATTACATGTTAGGAAGTCTTACAGCATTTTGAAAGACGTATCCAACAATACTCCGCTCGATGATGTACGTGGATTTTTTTTATGATGACTTCCCATGGAAGGAGAGGTCCTTCAAAAAAATATTGGTACAATGGTCGAAACGTCATAGCGTTTGCAACCAGTGTGAAATTTGGCCGATGAGTTCATTATTTGTCGTTTTTTTTTTTAAATTCTCCGAATTCTTTTAAATCAGGACCTTGTTTACTGACAATAATTAGTTATAATGCATCAATTATAGTTAAATTACAACCGAAAAACAAAGTACATATGACTAGTTATTTGACTTCAATTTGTTGATAATATTTTATAACACTTATAAAATAATTACTGATTCACGGTTTATTAGAATGAAACAAAAAAGCAATATCCAACAAAAACACACTCACAAATCACGATACACAGGTGTTCAATTTATTTTGAAGTTCTTTTTACCTCCAAACTGATCGGGGAATGCCAGCAGTAGGGCATCCAAGTCCCGGGACCAAAGAAAAAATCGGGACTTCGGAACCTAACTGAGAGAATCCCGGGACTCGTCCCGAAGTCCCGAAAATATACCAAATATTAGTGTTGCCATCTAGACTTTCAAAGTCTTGTCTTGTCTTGAAGTATCAAGACAAGACTTCACTTAAGTCTTGTCTTGAAATATCAAGACTTCACTAAGTCTAAGTCTAGATTAACAAACTCTTGTCTTGTCTAATATCAAGACTCTAGATTATTTTCTAGATTAGTACTAGTAGGTAAAGTAAACCTTTACATACTACTACTTAGTTTATCTAGACTCTTGAATATTGTCTAGAGTTTTGGCAAGAGTCTTGATCTAGATAAAGCTAGTCTTGTCTTGTTTTGAAAATTTCTAGACAAGACTTTTGCAAGTCTTGTCTTGAAAATCTAGACAAGACAAGACAATAGTCTAGAAAGTCTAGATCTAGACGGCAACACTACCAAATATTGCGGATTTTCGCTGTATTGAGATTATACGAGTGATAATTAGAATATTAGGATGAGACTTCCCAGAATTACAAATAGCAGAGCAGTCAGAGTACGGCCATATTTTCTCGCGTGTTGTTAAGAAAAAATAGTCACGCCAGGTGTGTGTGTAGTTTTAAGTTTATTAGTGGAATTCTTTGGCATTAAATCATCAATATTTGTTTAATCAGATGTTCAATTGTCTTTGTCTTTTGCAGAGAAACGTGGGAGAAAGTGAACATTACATTCAACGACAATGATACGGTCACATTCCACCAGCAGAAGATTTACGTTTTCGACGAGGAGCAGTCGGTCGGCTCCGAAGATGACGTCGTCGTTGTGCCGAACATACCGATGCTCGTAAGTATAGACCAGAATTTTTTAGAAAGATTTTTCTATATAGGTAGATAATAAAAAAATCTCAAAACTGTGTATTTTGCATGAAATTTTAAATATAGAATTATGCCGCTGCACACAAGGTTTTACCGATTTTTTGCGTACTGACAAAATGGCGTCTAGCGCCCGCCATATTGAATTTTCCATGACGTCATGTACCCTATTTGAAATGTCAACGAAACCTTTCTTTTGTTTTGATTTTGATACCTATATCAATGTATTTAGAAGGAAAATTACTTTTGCATTCTGACAAATAGGCGTCTAGCATCCGCCATATTGAATTTTACTATAAAGAAATAAAGAAATATACATACATAGATACATACATACACTCGAAAAACATTACCCTCCTTCTAGGGCAGTCGGGTAATTATTATAGATTATCGTAAATTTTCCAGACACATAAAATTCAGGTCAGACAGTAAGTAACTCAGTTTTAAAAACTGACGTTTGTTTTTTAGAGCGCAACATCACAATCTAAGCACGCGGCCAGGTTCTTGAGGTTGGCCATGGCTAGTATAATGGACATCCTGAAGATTAAGCCGTTCGTCGAAGTTTCAGTCGGACAGCTGTTATGGGGTTACGAAGATCCTTTGCTAAAACTAGCGAAAGATGTTGTTCCCAAGGAGCAGAAATTACCTTACGAGGAGTTCGGTCTCATGTATGGGGTAAGTTTCTACCATTAGTGACGCTAATGACCTCTGTTGTCTTTATTTATTTACTGTAAATTATAGACGCGTCGAGACCTCTATTGTCGAGCGTCTATAATCCACAATTCATTCATTCTACCATTAGTGAGGTGGCTTGGTGAAATTACCGATACCTGGCGGATAAAAGCACCAAATTTGGTATGATGGTACCTTAGGGTATACTAATAAATGTTAGTCGAGGAGCCATCTGAGATTTCTAAAAGACAACTTTTGGCGGCCAAAAAACCACAAAATTTTACCACCTTTATTACTTTTTTTCGAAATATCTCAGAAACGGTCGACTTAAGCAATTCTTCCACTATATAATGTTTTAAAGAGGATTAAATTTCCTACAATTTTCATTCCTACAACTTTTCTGTGGTACTAATGGTAAGCGCGCTACAGCTTCTTGAAAATCACGCACTTTTTGTAACCTTGGTAACCAATTGTTATGATCCAGGTGTGCAAGCTTTCACGGACGGCATTGTTCCAAGTCTTCATGGTTTCCGGGCTTGTAGACTTGGAATTGTTATAATGATAAGTCCTTTTCAATAGCTTTATTTATTGTGTTCTTTATCGAATTTTAAATTGAAAATAACTATGTTCATAAAGCAAGGAACGCCCTAAATCGTGCTTTTTGTCCCATTTCGATATCTTTAAAAATTGAGAAGCTATAGACAGTCAAAATTGAAATCATCACAGAGTTTTACGCGTTTTTTTAACACGCGTTTCAAGTACCTTCCAAATCTAATAAAAAAATCCGTCTAGGAATCCATAGAAAATTTAATTCCCTAATCGACGTTTGTTGCTCTGGGTTTCTGGCACGACTTTCAACGCTGAAACTACTTTTAGCACTGAATTACCATGGCAACCGCATTAAATTTCAATGCTAAATGTACTCTAAAAGTACTTTTATTTTTTAAAGTCGTACCAGAAACTCAGCATAAGGGTACGTGCGATACGCAGTTGGGATTCTAGATGGTAGCGTATAGATCATAGCAGGGCGTGCTTAAATTAATGCATTGTTATATATGCGAGCGTACACAACGAAGCAGTGAGTGTAGCAGGTATAAGTGCTGTTACAAGAGCTGCTAGATACAAGAATGTATCTCGCACCATTCTTTCAGCGCGCTGACTACTACAATCAACGTGTGACAACTGTTAAATGGCCGTTACAAGTTTCGCAATGAATGTGACTAGTTTAATAAGTGAAATTTGGCCAGTTTTTATTTAATTTGTTTTGAGTTTTTTCTAAGACGTATTTAAAAGTGTTAGGTTCCATACGTAAATATTCAAAAAACCGGTTTGGGTAAAATTTTAATTCTTGGTATAAATGATGAAATTCGCCATGTTTAGATCGTTTTCTATTAATAGGGTGGACATGATAGCTCCTACCCAAATTTGAATTTAAAATATACCACTTTGTATAGCAGAAGAACACAAATATTCGTCTTCGCTATCTGACATTTCAAACGCGATTTAAGCTTGTATCAATACTAGTATCAAAGCTTCGTTGTGCAAACCTATAAGCGCTTATAATTTCAGCCACCATCTACCATACATGCTACCATCTAGAATCCCAGCTGCGTACTGCACGTACCTTAACACACGTAACGCTATAAGCCTATATAACTAAAAAAAATTTTTTCTCTAGAAAAACGGCACTTCCGCCGACGTGGTGACCGTATTCACAGGCGCTTCCGAGGTAACGAATTACGGACTGATCGACAAGTACAACGGAAGATCGCACTTGCCCCACTGGACGCGCGAGGAGTGCAATAGACTCAACGGGTCAGACGGATCCATCTTCCCGCCTCACATCACGAAGAATACGACGCTTTACATCTATGACAAGGACCTCTGTCGGTTATTACCGCTCAGGTATTGGCTAATACTTTATAAATTACTAACCTGAACCCGCGGCTTCACTCGCGTTATATACAGAATGTCCAATAATCTTTCTGGAAGACTTTAAACGGGTGATAGGTCTGGCCATGTGCTAACAAAACAACAAAACATGAAACCATTGAAACACGCCCGACTCACTTTTCTGTCGTTTTACTTCGTAATAGATCGAGAGCTAGTGACAAATTTTTGGTGTTATTTTTTCAAGGCCTTATTTTTGTGAAGATGTTGAGGGAGGCATATTAAAGTGCCCTGAGTAAGGGATTTTGCTGGATAGCGGTATGGGAGGGATGCAGACCGTCCCCAACATGTAACAAAAAAAATGGTCACAATTATTATTGCTTCAAGGCTGAAGTATTGTTTGTATAGCTTGTCGGTGACTCAATAATGCCATTATAATATTTGCAGATCGATTGGTCAGTATTAAAGGGGTGGCAGATCACCCTAAACGTGTCATGTACCCGACGAAATTTGTATTATTAGTTCAAAGTTCAAATTTTAATATGTTGTTACGGCGACTGTTTTAAGCATATATTTCAATTTGCAGAACAAAATGTCAGTGTTAACCCCCTTGCAGAATGATATAAACACCTAGGCGAGCAAGTTTCCTTTTAAGAAAGGGGGTTAATACCGACATTTTGTTCTGCAAATTGAAATATATGCTTAAAACAGTCGCCGTAACAACATATTAAAATTTGAACCTTGAACTAATAATACAAATTTCGTCCGGTACATGACACGTTTAGGGTGATCTGCCACCCCTTTAATACTGACCAATCGATCTGCAAATATTATAATGGCATTATTGGGTCACCGACAAGCTATACAAACAATTTCAGCCTTGAAGCAATAATAATTGTGACCATTTTTTTTGTTACATATTGGGGGCGGTCTGCATCCCTCCCATACCGCTATCTAGCAAAATCCCTTACTCAGGGCACTTTAATATGCCTCCTTCAACATCTTCACAAAAATAAGCCCTTGAATAAATAACACCAAAAAATTGTCACTAGCTCTCGGCCTATTTACTGTCTTTTTACTTCGTAAGGAGCGAGACGATCGATGAGCGTAACAAAAATTGAAACACGCCCGGCTCCCCCCTCCCCTGCTTCTAATTGAGGAACTGAGTGAGTTCACTTTTCGTTACGCTCTCATTTATCAACACGCGCATGAACGTGGCATAAGAAGTTTCAAAAACTTCTACTTCTTTTTTTATGTTACAGATATGACAAAGAAATCGTAGCCCAAGGCAACGTGTCGGGCTACAGATTTACGCCGCCCAAAGACGTGTTTGCCAGCGTCGATCACAAAGCTGACAACATGTGCTTCTGTCCGCACGGACCTCCTTGCGCTCAGAACGGTCTCATGAACGTATCGCTTTGCCAGTATGGTAAGTCTTTAAGTTGTATCAAGTACAGA
Source organism: Mongoloraphidia duomilia (assembly GCA_039654895.1). Taxonomy (NCBI): domain Eukaryota; kingdom Metazoa; phylum Arthropoda; class Insecta; order Raphidioptera; family Raphidiidae; genus Mongoloraphidia; species Mongoloraphidia duomilia. Next base: position 4,361,719 of record CM077521.1, read on the forward strand.
TCCAGGTGGGAGGCGCCCCCCCTACTTAAAAAAAATGAATATGAAATGTTATGCACGACACATGTACATTTAATGCCCATATTCATAGTTAACCCTTAAGGTAAGTGATAAGGGTCCCTTCGCTGAGGGTCACTTAAGTGCTAAGGGCACCTTATTCAAAGGAGCGTTTCATAGTCATTCCCTTGAGTGAGGGAAGAATTATAGTAAACATCTATGGTTTTTTCCTTTAGAACAGTTGGTCATACTGCAGACCGATTGTGTTTAGTTGTCATTTTTGATATAAATGCGTGTTTTTCATGTGTTTTACTGTTTTTACTTTTTCGACACTTAAGGGACATACTATCCACCCTTAAGGTGAGGGTGGTGTAAGGGCCCTTACAGACGTCAATTTTGACTATGAAAGGCATATTCGATTTGAGGGTATGAGTAAGTGTCCCTTACTACTTAAGGGTTAACTATGAATACGGCCGTAAGTAAAGCACAATTTTCGTTTTTCCTCCGAAAATCGTGAAAGAACTTTATCTTGACTTTTGGCTCATGCCAGGGGGCGGGGCACGTGCCCCCCATCCCTGTGCTACGCCCTTGTATCTATCTGTTTATCTATCTATCAATCTAAAAGCAAACTAAAAAATATTCCTCATTATTTTTCAGATTCGCCAATCATGCTTTCGTTCCCTCATTTTTACTTGGCCGACGACAGTTTAAGAACAGCCGTCGACGGAATTTCGCCGCCGGATCCAGAAAAACATAAACTCTACATTGACGTAGCACCGGTAAGTTGATTGAGTGCATTTTTTAATAGTAGACTGTATTTCTAGTGTCGTAATGAGGTATATTACTGACGAGTTTTAACTGTCATACGAGTCATAATATCATTACGCACGAGAAATATATGGTATTTTTTGCCATACCCACTATAAAATAGCTACTTTTCACTTCATTTTCAAAAAAATGTTGACAGTTCATTTGCGTCGCCATCTTTCTTTCTACAGTGTGCCATGAAGGTCGTGAGTAATGGCAGGCGTATAGAGCGAATAAACAAAAGTTGCTATGGTAACCCTTTACTTATCGCCCTAGTGCGGTAAATAAAACACTTTCCGCACACCTGCCTGTTAAATGATTCATTAAAGGCCGCTATGCATACAACGAAAGTAGCTATTTTGTAGTGGGTATGGCAAAAACACTTTTAACACACCTGCCTGTTAACTGACCCATTTCATGCATACATACACGCATGTAGTAGCTATTTTATAGTGGGTATAGCAAAAAAATAAAAAAAAAATAAAAAAAAAACTGTGTATAAATCTATCTAATATAAAAATTTTAATTTATATTTTTGAAAATTATAAAGTGAAAGGCAGATAACTTACTAGTCTAAATCTCCATGATTTGATGTCCTCAAAATGGTATAGAATATAGATAGTATACAGGGTGGGTCAAAAAAATCAATTATTTTTTTTTACAATTGACACGGAAAAATAGGTTGCTAGACACCTTAAAAAAATTCTCACCAAATATGGAGCTCTTAATTTTAATAGGAAGATACTCCGCATAACAGTTTTTTATTTTTTTCTCAGTCCAATAGAAAAAAATTCATACCTCATCATTAATTGATTGTACAGAAAAATGTTTTAAGAGAATTTTGTACAAAAAAGGTATCTTATATTTTTCCCATAAACCTCACCATTTGAAAGATATTGAAGATTTAAGTTTGATTATTTTAAGACGAATTTCATTTTTGTTTATGAATTTTATAACTCGACAATAAATGACTATTATAAAATGCGCAATACAAATTTTTGTAGGAAATTAACTGCTCTATAAAAATGGTCTCTTATGTTTTGGCGATTAAATTAAGCGTTCAAAAGATATTCATCATCAAACTTTCATGTGTACTGATTCATATCTTTTGAACGCTTAATTTAATCGCCAAAACATAAGAGACCATTTTTATAGAGCAGTTAAATGTTCCGAACTCGCATAAGAATTAAGAAGTTCCACTGCAAAAAAACGTTAAATTACCGAATTTTTTTTGCAGGAAATGGGAGCGACGTTAGCCGCAAGAGCGAGAATACAAATCAACTTGGCTGTTAGTCAAGTAATAGACATAAAACAAGTTGCCAACTTCCCAGACATCGTATTCCCAATTATGTGGTTCGAAGAGGTAAACAAAATTTACTATTAAAGTCTAGTTCGAAGATTCAAGTCAGTGAGTCATACACTCGTATATAGTTACTAACAAGCTTAATGGAGCGGAAAAGCAATGAAACAATGTAAATACTACAACCGTATTAACCCGGCATTGTCCGTTCGTTCATTGATCAGCCCTCTGTTGTGAGCGCAATGAGGTAGAGTGCATACATTTAGAGAAAACCAAATCGTAACGGAAACCTGCGCACAAAAATTGGTGGGAAAAGTCGTCAGTGGTGTACGCAAAACAGATTTTGACAGATAGATGCAGGCTGAAGACAAACAATGAACACAAAGTAACATATTCTATTAGTATTATGACATATATGTTTTTTTTGTTCTTAGGGAATCAGTGGTCTCCCACCAGAGGTGACAAATCTTTTGAACTTGGCAGCGACGGCACCGCCAATAGCTAAAGCCTGTTTGACGGGAGGCCTCTTCGTCGTCGGCATTTTACTATTGATCTTGGCAGTATGGCGGCTCGTCAAAGCGGCAAACGCTCACAGCACGCTCAGATTAAACACACCTCAGTACGGCACAAGTTCGCCGGCCAAACGCGACATGATGCCAATGGAGCATGTGACAAAATAATTGACAATCGACAAAACAATTGACTAACTGTGCGCAAAATGTGATTTATCGTGCGGACTATAGCGGGTTGCAATTGTTATTTAGTGAACAATGTTTTAATTGTATAACGACGAGTATTGCCTCGCTAAGTGTTGCCAAATGTGTCTTAAAAAAAAATCATCGTTGAAATTTAGGCAGCACTCCCATGTACACGGAAAACGCACGGAAGACGGAACTCGGAAATGCAAATGGCGGAGGTTGACCTATCAGATTCTTTCCGTAAAGTTTGAATATTACGGAAAGAATCTGATTGGTCAACTTCCGCCATTTGCATTTCCGAGTTCCGTCTTCCGTGCGTTTTCCGTGTACATGGGAGTGCTGCCTTATGATCTATTGAGATTTTGGCCGCACTCAGCTAAACTCATCGTACTCAAACAAAGCTGATAGATTTGACTTGTTTTTATTAGGTGTAAGAAATGAATCAATGTCATTGCATTATTAATCTATAGTGACCAAGCTCTTGAACACACAGAGCTACAACTGGAGCAGATCATTTTTTTCAATTTACTTCAAAACTGCACGAACAACACGTAGCGTGGGTTGTAAAATATCAGGGGCTCAAGGGCTACAGATTTCATTTTCGTCTTTTTAAAAACATAATGTATTAAATAAATAATAAGAAGTATTAGAAATACCTTGTATTTTGGTGTCCGTCTTGTGACTGCATGTGTTGTTAACACGACGCGTTTCAGCAACGAGTTGCCATCTTCAGGTATGGTTAATTTTAAATTAACCACACCTGAAGATGGCAACTCGTTGCTGAAACGCGTCGTGTTAACAACACATAAAGTCACAAGACGGACACCAAAAATACAAGGTATTTCTAATACTTCTTATTATTCATATAGTGACTTGGAGATCTCACACTCTAAAAATGTATCATATTAAATAAAGATGACGCGGGTCATCGATTTGACATGTCGAGTACTATGAGTCTGCTGAAATCGGCCAGTGTCGAAGGTACAGTTTTCGACAAGGTCAACAATCGAAAACAACGAAATCAAAATCTAAACGGTATACATTTTTTGTAAATGTATCGTTAAAAATCGTTAGAAAATAGCGTTATTTTGTTTGTTTCTTAAGATTATAGAGAAGGAAATTGAAGAAATTCCCGAACTGCTAATTTTGTCAGTTAAAATTTGTACTAGAAAAAAACGTTGGATTTTATCCATTTATATCTTTGAATTTATATTCAAAGGTTTATATGGGAGTGATAATTCGAGTCTACCTTCTTTATAGTCTAAAGTCTTTAAAAACTATGCCAAACAATGGGCAACTAGGGGTAATATTTTGAAGATAATAGGTGCGTTTGGTATCAAGGTGTAGTGTAGTGTAGTGTAGATAATTTTTCACTGAAAAGTGTAAAAAGTTCACCAAAAGTGTAAACTAAATGTACACTTGTAACAAACGGGCTAGTGTACATTCTGAGTAGATTGTACATGCGCATTACAAAATAAATTAATGACAGATTGGCTGAGTTCATTATTTCTAGTTTTTACAGTTTTTTTTTGGTCGTAAAAATGTTAAACTCACTGCCATATTTATCTTGTACCATTACATTTTGAAGCTCATTCATTTTTAAGAGACAAAAAATGTAAAAAATTGAGTACGAAAAAAGTATCAAATCTGTCAAAGCGATTGTCAATTCAGACATATATCACGTGACCTACACTACACTACGTGCACCTGCTCAAAAGTCAGGACTAATAGTTGTTACACTTTTAGTCCCACACTGAAATAACAAACAGATCAGTTATTTTACACTTTTGTATAACAAACGTAATAGTGTTAAAAGTGCTTACACTTTTTACACTACACCTTGATACCAAACGCACCTATTATGATAGTTTTGTCATCTTTAATAGTTGAAATGAAATGAAGAAATTTGTTAAAATATATTATCGTATATGACAGTTGTTTATTAAAGTTGATAAAATTATTTAAAAAAAATAATTAAGTAGTTCTTTCAATGACTAGAATTTGGCATTATGATTAAAAATTTCAGTTCACGACATTTTCGTCACCAATTTGCCAAATTTTTTTTTTTTTTGTGTAACGTTAATTTGTTTTTGTCTATTTTATGTATTTTTTAAGGTTTCCGTGACTGAAATAAAAAATACTTTAAAATTTTAAGGAAATTTAAAATAAACTACTTGTTACAACTTTTGTTATGAAATATTTATGTTTTTCTGTAGATAAACTTTTGCCAAATTTTTTTAATACATATCTACAAAATTATGGAAATAAACGTACCTACTTGATAATAAAAAAAAAATGTTAAGAAAATTTTATTGCTGAAAATATAAAAAATATGACAGTTTTATATAAAATATCTACGCTCAATTAGTGTTAAATAAATAAATTAAAATAATTAGTGTGGTTATACTATTTTGAAATAACATTTTTTTTAAATGTCTGTCGCCTCCTATAAAAGTGGACTGTGCTGCCGCTAGCTAAGCCCTACAACACACTGTATCTAGATATTTAAAACATTTCTTTTCAGACCGCTTGTTGGCTCAACTAGCGTCGACACAGGACAGCTTTGTGGCAAACGGCAAGCTGTACTAAAAAGTTTTAACTTTGCACTGTAAAAAATGGATGCAAAAATACTTTGAAAATTAAGGTAGAATTCGCTCGATTTCTAAGTGATTTTATATTATTATCCATTTTTACACAGAAAACTTCATAAAAACTTGGACTTTTACTGTAAAGTTAAACAAATTCGTGATTTTTACATAAAGTAAATTAAAATTACATAATTTGTGTAATATTCCTAAAGTGTGTAAAAATTACAAAATAAAATGCATAGTTACATATATAAAATGGATGAATACAATGTGTTTTTATGGAATCTACGCGATGTGCAGGCGATACCTGTTTGCGACGCCATTGTCTCTTTGTGTGCCTATTACCAGATTAATCGCTAGCTACAAATGAACCATCGAAAATCTATGTAATCGGCCTTCTCATTTCTTACAGTGTGCAGCGGTGTAATTTACTATTTTGAAAAACAATTTATTTATGGTAAAATTGCAGCGATTTTTGCGAAAATATATCGAATTTCAAATTAAGATAACTACATTAGAACGAGACGAATATCAAAAAAAATTATAAAAATACTGGCTGTCAAAATTGAAATTGAGACGAGATTCGAAATTTCAAAACAAAAATGGTGCTGGAAAAACAAAACATGAGTTTAGAAGTGATTTTCATAAAGTTAACTTTTAATGCATGGAATAATTCGCAATTAAAAGCAAAGTGTCTGACATCTGGTGTTCAAATCCAAAGTCGTCAAATGTGGGGTCTACGAAAAAAAAAAATGGCAGCTGCCGTAATGTTATTCTTTGCTGCAGTAACCTCTAATGATTGTCAAAACAATTACAATCAAAAATCTAACCTCATTAACTTAAAAATTTACTTTACTTACAAAAATAATCAAACCATAATTTCGTCCGAAGTGCTGACATCTACATCCACTTTGTGATACGACTGATTAAAACCCCACATAGACGTCTGAAGTGCTGACATCTACTTTTGCTTTTAATTGCGAATACGTGATACGACGCAAGCAAAATTTATGATTTTAAAAGATATATTATGTTTGTTTAAAAATGTTTGTCACGATTATCCCATGCTTTACTGGAAACTTTTTGTAGAATTCCCATAAGCAAGCGAATGTACGTAAAATTAAAATTTAAAACTTAAGATGTTATTTTTATATAATATGTAACAAAAATATTTGTATAGGTAGAATTGTTTTTAAATAAATAAATTTAGTTTTTAATATGATTTTTTATTTACTTAACGTTTTATGATATAACCGTTTTTAGCTGTGACACATAGAAGAGGGGTCCTCACAATGCGTGTGTTTTAAAAACCAACAACAGCTAAGGTTATTTGGGCCTAGCACCAATTCATATTTTCAATTCATTATTAACTTTCCATTGGAAGTTATTGTAATGGGTCCGAAAAACGAAATCAAAATGTATAACAAATTTTTATGTTTCAAAGTCACTACACTATTTTTAGAAAGATGTCTCTGTGTGTGTGTACGTACGTATGTGTCCATTTCTTTCTAAGACGAAATCTCGAGAAAGAAAAATGATATCAACTACGTTAGGGTGCAAATCGACGCGTATTAACGTAAATATGATCTGAAAGAAATTTTTTCAAAATCGGTTCAGCCGTTCTTTTTTCTTAACCAAATAGACTCCAAAAAAGTAGATTTTACACAATATCTCGCGAATAAAAAATTATATCGACTTCGTAAGGGTGTCGATTGAGGCGCGTTAACGTCATTTTGATCCGACATAAATTTTATAAAAATCGGTTCAGCCGCTTTTTTTTTTTTTAATTATTGTTAAAAATAAATAATAATTATGTTTTAATGATTAAAATGATTACTTTTCTGTGTAATATCTAATTTAATTATTGGTATTAAATATTTATTAAACTGCGGGAAGTTCGTCGTGTGGACCTCAAGGGTCGCACTTTAGTCCTAATAAACGACCCACCTCACGGCTTGTTTTTAATAATCTCAATGTACATAGTTATTTCATACGATATGGTGGCGCCCTCGCCCCATAGAAGGTGCACTACGTTCAGAATTCAAAGAAACTATGCAATCTATAACATTTTATTTAAAAAAATCAATGATTTACATCAATTTTATGGAAAAAATATGAAACCTTTAATCGAGTTTTTATATAAATACCTGTTAAACTACAGTTAAAAATTTATTTAGAATTTTCTAGTTTTTTTTCTTTTAACAATAAATTGAAAATCAAATTAATATTTTCACCAGTCCTCGGATTAGAACTTGGGAACTGGGGGCTTGTAATGGAAGAGCCATGTAAACAACTGCATTGCTACACGCTCGGCTATTCTCAAGCTCTAAAACAAGTTTAATGCAGAGATTTTTTTATATCAAATAAACCCCGTCTACTTCTTAAACAAACAAATTAGAGGTCACAGATCTTGAGATTGTTTTATTATGTTTGATTTTTAAACTTAGATATATAAATATTGTCACAATCAATTGTCCTATAAAATAGTTTTAACATGGAAATAACAGTGGAATCATTTACTGCTCTCTTTTGACGAATTCGAACTACCCGATTTATTAGACGAATCGCTGGCATCCGAACTCGAATCGCTGTCCGAATCACTTTCACTATCGCTGGAAGAGTCTGAAGAATCTGACTGCTGTTCTCTGTTCTTCTTCTTCATAATTTCTTTAAATTGTTTAACCGTAATCTTCCTTGGAACCATTTCTCGAAGGAAATCCAGTCGATCATCGTTTTGAACAATTTCAGCTACGTAATTGTATTCTAATCTTTTCCCCGAAGAATTTTTTGAAATTGAATTTTTATGTGCTTCTGTTGTAAGAAAACCGATAAATAATTCCTATAATAAAGAAAGCGAGAATATAATAAAACATAACCTAGAAAAATACGTGCAAATGAAATATTACTCACCGTTGCTTTTCCAACCAGTAAAGCTGAATCATGGCCGATGCATTCAACATCAGGCGAACTTTTCATTATAGTTTTTATACGAGTTATTGGTAAATTTGTAGACATTTTTTACAAACAAAATAAATATTATTCCCGCGCTGTTTTCCTGTCACTAACTTTATCTAATATTCCAACCGGAAAACCAAGTGTCGAATAAACAAAACTTTATTTTTCACAGATTAGAAATCTACATAAAAGAGGTTTGAGCGTAAAATCACAAAACAAAGCTTCTCTCAGCGCGTGCGCTTTACCTGTCACTTGTCAGTTGTCAATGTTTCCAAGATATTTGTCATCAAAAATGTCAAATCTTTTAATTTATAAAATATTTGTAATTTTGGGGGTTGTATTATTATCAACTTTCACAGGTAAAAACTGAAAACTTTCCCAATTAATTAAATACACTGATTATTTGTTTTAAAAAAAATAAAACTGCGACGTTATAACCTTATATATTATAAAAAAATATACTTATGTTACAGAAAAGTAATAAATAATACTGAATTTGTTGTAGCAAATGGCGAAAGAACCAAAGATAAAATGTATGAGTCAATAAAGGGCGGCGCCGCTTGTTTTAGGCGGCTAAATGGAACGCATCAAACAGGCTGTTCATGTATGTATTTTAATACCGTTAGCAGTTTTTTCTATAACGCGATATATGCGTTCGTAAAAATCATCGTATTCTGAAAATTCGCGTAATAAAAATTTCGCATTTGTCTGGTGTTACTCAGTAGCATAAAGCGATCACCTCGTGGTTTGGATGATTTTATTCCCTTATTTATCAGTCACGTATGAACAAATTCGCGCAATACAAACACGCGTTATAGCAGAAGAAACTGTTTACCAATCCCGTTCGTCGCGATTTTCACGGAGCAGTCCCGGTTTTATGAGATCTGTTAAATCACTCAAAGTGGAAAACCCAAAAATGTATTCTCATTTTTTTGGTAAAACCGTGCATACATGCTGCGCAAGCGACCACCATATTCTTAGCAGGCACAGCTGTCAGTTCTTACTCAAACTGTTATAAAAATTAGGGACCGGGTTGACATGCGCTTAACACAATTCAAGGTCTTAGAAACTGGCTGACACATTGAAGAAACAAATATTGAACGTATTACTTTTATTTTTTAGCTAGTCGCAGCGGTTCGACGGGTGTCGTACACATAGTTAAAACAGAAGAAGATATAGAATGGATCTTAAAAAATAGTAGTGCAGGTCCATACATTCCAGTGATACCAACTGAATTTTTTACGCGGGAAATATTGACTGCTTTTAAAAACAATTTCCCCGATATAATTTCAGGAGTGATTTTGTCAAATGTAACACAAACACCTCCTGAACATTTCAGTCACGACGCGAAATGTCCTAATGATGGTTACGGACTCGAAGGCACTTGTAAAGCGAATTTGACCGGAGGTTGGAACAAATTCGGAACGAATATTATGCACGAAGACTATCCATTCCCGATTTTTTACGTCAGTACAGAGTCTGAATATAAAAAATTAAAAGATTGTTTCGGCAAATTTAATAAAGATTTAGAAGGTCAAAAAACGCGATCGTTGTGCGCAATTGAATTGAGCGCGTTTATGTTGGCAGCAGTGGATACACCGACTTGTCTCCGTCGATCCAACGTGCTGTCAATGGCTGTTAGTAATTCGAGGGTTTGTGATGCGTTGGGCGACAGAAATGTATGGTCTACACTTTTTCCAAGAGAAACGTATTCAGGTGAAGACGAAAATAACAGGTTAGTCTTTTATTTTTCATTTATTTCGTTCCCAATTTTTTTAACTGCCAAGATTATTTGAAAAAAATGCATTTCAAATTTGTTTAATTTTATAAATAACAAAAATACATGGATTTGTCCAAATTTCGATAAATCGAAAACTGCAATAGTGGTTATGTGAATTGTGTTTTAAAGACCACCAACAGCTAAAGTTATTTGGGCCTAGCACCAATTCATATTTTCAATTCATTATTTTTACTTCCCACCTCTACTATGGTAGGGAAGTAATGGATTCAGTCCGAAAACAATATTTCGAGATTTTAACAGATTTTCACGTTTTGAGACCCTAGCAATCGTTTAAGATCATTTTCTGACTGATGTATGTATGTGTGTGTGTGTGTATGTGTGTGTGTATGTGGTCAATTTTTCGCCTTCGATATCTTAAGAACGGAACAACATACGGGCATGCCGATTGTTCTATTGTGTTTATCAGCCTTTAACTTAGATCTGATTAGATTTTGAGTCAAATCGGTTCAGTGGATCCTGAGATATTAAAAAAAACGTCCTTAATGTCACGTATTAACATAGGTAAAAAAAATATAAATGAATTCTAGATGTTATAATATGAAAAAAATGTAAATATTTTTTTTCTCTAAAATGTATAGTTTTCGAGAAAAAAAATATTTTACTAAAAAAAATAAAAATTGTACGTAAATCAAGGTAACCATGATTTTTGCTATATTAAGTTAGCCATCAGTAGATCACCAAACAAAAAAGAGGGCCATGCTTTTTTCAAAGAATAAAAATTAAATTGTGTTTTAAAGACCACCAACAGCTAAGGTTATTTGGGCCTAGTCAAAGGATAAAAAAAAAAAAGAGTGTTTATTTTTTGCAAATATTTACTAGGTGGGAAGTATAGGACTGGTCATCAGTCGAATTTTTTTTTTTTTATAATAAATTGAAAATCCAATTGACACTTTTACCAGCTCTCGGGCTAGAACCCGGGAACTGGGGACTTGTAATAGAGGAACCATAGCAACGCCATGTAAACAACAGCATTCCTACACGCTCGGCTATTCTCAAGCCCGCAATAGTGGTTAGACTTTGCGTTCGACCCATGGAGGATAAAGAGAAAGAAGATTGATCTCGGCAGGCCGCAACGCGAAGCGCATGTCCCGAAAATCGATTACGGTATGGATTCGTACAAGCTTTACACGCGACGCTGTAGCTATAAGGCCCCAAGTCACGTGCATTGTTGCACCCTTCGGCATGAAGTCATTGTTTACATTACGTTGCTATGGTTCCTCTATTACAAGTCTCCAGTTCTCGGGTTCTAGCCCGAGAGGGCTTGAGAATAGCCGAGCGTGTAGCGGTGCTGTTTACATGGCGTTGCTATAGTTCCTCTATTACAAGTTCCCGGGTTCTAGCCCGAGAGCTGGTAAAAGTGTCTATTGGATTTTCAATTTATTAAAAAAAAATAATGAATTGAAAATATGAATTGGTGCTAGGCCCAAATAACCTCAGGCCTTAGCTGTTGGTGGTCTTTAAAACACAAATTTTTTCTAGCCCGAGAGCTGGTAAAAGTGTCAATTGGATTTTCAATTTATTATTAAAAAAAAAATAATGAATTGAAAATGTGAATTGGTGCTAGGCCCAAATAACCTTAGCTGTTGGTAGTCTTTAAAACACAATTTTGCATGAAGCCTGTCTCCATGATAAATGATATTTTTTACTGTCAGTTAACCTAATAGATTATTTTTCAATTCAACTTATTTATGTTTTGCAAAAAAAAGCATAAATCGTCTTGTTATCCACTCAGCACTCTGCTTGGGGTCTTAGAGCTTTAGCGCTTCTACCGCTGGAGTAGGAACCCTTATTTTCCTCACTTTTTAGACAACAGTGAATGCATAAAGATCGGTCTCTACACTCCTTTCTTTCTGTCCCCCATGGTTCAACCGTTGAATTTGTTTTATAAAAATCAACTACATCTTTTTTCTATCATAGTAACTTAATATTAAACAGACAAATCAATCCCTTTTTAATTTCAGTGTAAAGAAAGAAGCCAAAAAAGAAAAAATAATTTTAGTAGCAGCACGTTTAGACGCAACATCAATGTTCGATGAGACCGCCAGAGGCGCTGTTTCTACCGTATCTGGTTTGGTAACGTTGTTATCCGTCGCAGAATTCCTTACGAACATGTCTAGGGATTCCGACTTACCGAAGACGGACAAGAACGTATTGTTCGTGATATTTAACGGCGAAGCATACGATTATCTCGGATCGCAACGTATAGTTTACGATATGGAACGCGGATATTTTCCGTTGAAACCGGATAGCAAAACGGGATACCAAGTTCCAAATATCACTTTGGATGACATAAGTCTATTTATTGAAATTAGTCAACTCAGTAAAACGAGCACCTTAAATGTTCACCATGCCGAATATCAAGACCCTTCAACTAGTCAGTTGGTAAGTAAATTAACTGAATTACCGATTAACAACAAAAAATAGATTCTCTAAATTATAAAGGTTTTAACTGGAATCCTATCTTAACTTGAGCGTAATTACCCTACACTTCAACTTGGTAGCAAGTGTTTCCGGACTAGGTAGCCGTGGTCTAATGGATTTTACTCCGTACGTTTCGCCCAAAGCTCCGTTGGGCATCTTCAGCGGCGATTGGCAATACGATATGATCTTCTTGCCGGTCGACTGGTGACTAAGGCACTGTTTGCGGTGTCTGTATAAGGGGTGGCTGGTAGGTATGCGGCATCTGATTGGTCGGGGCTGGGTCAGGTAGGCTCTGATTTGCTTGGGTCGGAACAGGTACCTTCTGATGGGTCCGAGGTAAACTGGGCTTTGTGAAACATTGCCGTAGTGCTGGATTCCATGTTTTGTCTATCCTAGTAGTTTCTTCCTTTCCAGTCACCAGTCGACCGGCAAGAAGATCATATCGTATTGCCAATCGCCGCTGAAGATGCCCAACGGAGCTTTGGGCGAAACGTACGGAGTAAAATCCAGTAGACCACGGCTACCTAGCCCGGAAACACTTGCTACCAAGATGCCTACCAGCCGTGAAAGCATGAAACTCCAACCTTCACTTCAAATTTGGATACCGATTCATAATGTACCAAGTTTCATCGAAATCGGTCGAACCGTTTTCGAGTGATGTCGATGCAAAATTATACAAAATATCCGAAAACCCTCAAGATAACGAAATTATAAACAGAAATTACAATCCATTTCCCTTATAACCGCTGGACCATGTTTAGGGCTCATTCAAACACATCGGCATCCGCGCGTTTGCGTTTTGTCTAAATTTTTTATGTCAAAGACGTAGTTTTTCAATCCATTATCAGTTCAGAAAAATAGAACGCCGTTTTTAAAAATTCAAAAATAAATATTCCATTGAAGTAAATACCTTGACAGATGTTTTCTTTTGAACGCTATAATCCTTGGAAGTTGAACCTGCTTCGTTTGTTTCTGTCCAAAACACAACACAAAAACAATGCACTAATAGGTGCGTTTGGTATCAAGGTGTAGTGTAGTGTAGTGTAGATAATTTTTCACTGAAAAGTGTAAAAAGTTCACCAAAAGTGTAAACTAAATGTACACTTGTAACAAACGGGCTAGTGTACATTCTGAGTAGATTGTACATGCGCATTACAAAATAAATTAATGACAGATTGGCTGAGTTCATTATTTCTAGTTTTTACAGTTTTTTTTGGTCGTAAAAATGTTAAACTCACTGCCATATTTATCTTGTACCATTACATTTTGAAGCTCATTCATTTTTAAGAGACAAAAAATGTAAAAAATTGAGTACGAAAAAAGTATCAAATCTGTCAAAGCGATTGTCAATTCAGATATATATCACGTGACCTACACTACACTACGTGCACCTGCTCAAAAGTCAGGACTAATAGTTGTTACACTTTTAGTCCCACACTGAAATAACAAACAGATCAGTTATTTTACACTTTTGTATAACAAACGTAATAGTGTTAAAAGTGCTTACACTTTTTACACTACACCTTGATACCAAACGCACCTAATATCAACCGGTATTTCTAATATTTTATTATTAAAGCACAACAATACAAGAATGTTAAAAGTAATCTTTTTTTCAGTAAAAATAATTCTTTAAACAATTGCAAAATCATAGACTAAACCACCAATCAGTTACATGTCCAATTTAACACTAAGTTATGACATAAACGTGTATTTACGTGTCCTTTAGTTACGTAACTCAAGTAATATTATATGATAACATATTTTATACTTTGTGTTTTGATGTATTTAATTTGATTTTTAAAGTAATTAAAAGCATTTAAAACAATGAAAAATGATTAACGACGCACACAATGGTTCACTGAAATAGCGCGAAAACAATTGATTGTCAACTGTTACTTAATCCATTGCAGCCAAATGATATTTTGTTTTAGAAAAAAAATATTTTTTTAACCAATAAATTATGATATTTTTTTTTACAGATTTTTTAATTATGAAAATGCATTATGTGTTTAGTGTTTTAGATACCTACTCAATTTTGATTTTTAAAGTAACTAAAAACGTTTACAATAATGAAAAATTATTCATGACACAAACGAAAATGAATTTTAACCCATATGACATTTCTTATGATATTAGATAACTTCTTTGATTTATATAACTGAAGTAATAACATAAAAACCGGTTATGTATTTAGTGATTTAGTTACCCCTTTCGATTTTTAAAGTAATTAAAAACGTTCACAACAATGAAAAATGATTTACGACACAAACAACTCTACACTGATACAGCGCGAAAACTTTCAATTGTCAACTGTTGTCTGTTAATTCATTGTAGCCAATCAATTTTTTTTTTAGAAAAAAAACCTATTACAATTTTTTATTACAGATAACGAATATAATAAATCAGTTGAACGAAAATTCGAAACCATATTCAATTCAGTTCACAGAACGAGCAAATAGCGTTCCTCCAAGTTCTTTACAAACGTTTTTAAATACGAATAAAAATGTTCCTGGCATAGTCATCGCCAATCACGATCAAAATTATATAAATAATTATTATAATTCATTTTACGACAACGCTGCAAATTTAGAATTTGAATATTACAATTCGACTGACGGTGAAACTGTCGAAATACCGGAAGACAGCATACAGTCGTTATTAAATCATATTTCGTTTACGATTGCGAAGGTCGTCTACAAAGAAGTTTTTAACACGACGTATAATTCGATCTTGGATAACAAGCAAAACGTAAGTTTGTTTTATTATTACTACAAAATAATAGCTATTTATGCTACAAGTGCGGAAAGTGACGAATTATGGCATGGGTTAGTTACAGACCGAGCCAATAGGCTGTGCTGTGTCACAGGAGAACGAGTGGGGATAGTCGCTCGAAACGAAGTCGAGTGACTATCCATTCGAGTTCTGCTGTGACAGCATAACCAGACGCGAATTTTGTAAATACCCAATGCCAAATAAGTCTTTCCACACTTGTACTTACTTTGACAGTTTACTTTTAATGTTTTTGACGTAAATATATAAATAATTTAATAGCGTTAACATGGAAACGTCTATTATAAACCTTCATATCCGGTAAGGCTATTAAATTACATCGTTCAATAATATTTCATTACTGCACACTGGGCAATAATATTAACTTTGCTACACGATGTGAAGTAATTTAAAGTGTATTCGGTAATCGATCAATTAGAGCAGCGGTCACCAATTATTTTTCCTGTAGGTCCGTTTCAAAACATTGTCAAACTTTCGCGGTCCAGAAAACTTTAGTCTCCCCCCACAAACTTCTTCTACCGCCCCCTTCCACCATGTTTTCACACACATTTTTTATCCAAAATTGGTCACTCCCAAGAGTTTTTGGAACTTGAGCATAAATGTCTTTTAAAACAACATCTTCTTGGAACTCGATTATTTCCAACTGTATAGGGCAGCTTTGTTGCTCTTGAAAACATCTGCCGTTTCACTGGTCCATGCACCATTGGGCATAAGTAAAAAACTGTTGTTAATCAGCTGCACAACATTCTCAATTTTTTCAAAGTCAGTAAATCTTTCTTGAAATTCAGATTATTATTATTTTCTGAGAATGAATCACGGTCCGTATAAAACTTGCCTGCGGTCCGGACACGGACCGCGGTCCGCCATTTGGTGACCACTGACCTAGAGCGATAACACACACAGCGATTTGCGCCGCCTCGCCGATGACACATACTGCGTTGTCAACGTGGTAGCCAAGCGGTTCTTGTGGAAAACGATGTGTCGATGCGGCTCTCAATTGTTCGCCGCTGTATGTGTTTTGCATCATTGAAAAACACTAACTTACATGTCGACTCAGCATCCGCTTAGTGAACGCTACGCAAAGACGTAAAAGTGAACTTTCAAAGAAAGGATAGCATAAATTAGACATTTCTCACTTTATCCAAGTGTGCAAGCTTTCACGGCCGGCATTGTTCCAAGTCTTCATGGTTTCCGGGCTTGTAGGCCGTGGTCTGGTGGTATTTCTACCTGACGTTTCGTCTACAACTGCGGTAGACATTCTCAAAGGCGATGTGGCAGTGGTCGAAGTGTCCTCCTTGGAATTTCTCACTTTATTCTCAGTTGTATTAATAAGTTTCTTTTTCGTAATTTTTTTAGATAAACGAATTGCTGTACTGTTATTTGATCACATCGAATTGTGCATTGTTTCGAGAAGCTACTTACAAAGAGGTATGATTTCTATTGAATTTTCCCCCCAGGGGCGACATTGGAATGTGGTTGCTATTGCAAATTGCATTCCAATGTTCTTTGGGAATTAGCGCTCCCAGGGACCCGAGCTCGTACCAGTCGGTTTGTATATGCCGGCTGGCGGATTCTAATACACAAATTTGTTGTGTTGAAGACGCTAATGACCTGAGTTGTCGACGCGTCTATAATCTACAATTAATTAATTAATCTATTGAATTTAAACGGACAAATAAGCAAACTTTTGAGAAAACCAAATTTTTTCACAAATACCAAAGATAATTTTAAACCAAATGTATAAACAGGACTATTTTTTAATCGTAGCTTTGCTCGTGTTAATGTCGATTTTGACAGAAACTTTATCTTAACCCGATCGTAGCCAGATAAAAAGTACACCATACTATTAGTTTGGGTGTCTAGATAAGTTTAAATCAAAATCAGTTCAACCATTCTCGAAAGATGCCGATACAGACAAGAAACATAAATTACAGTTCAGAGATCCCGTTACAATTATATATATTAGTGTAAGCCAATCCGGAGCAACGAGACAGAAATACAGACCGGCAGACAAAGGCAGACAAAAAAATTATGGAAATACGTTTTCCCACCTAGACGTCATACAAAATGCAAAAAAAACCCTACAAGAAACATAAATTACAGTACAAAGATCCCGTTACGATTGTATACAGTGTGTCCACAGACTCATCCTCAACATGGGGATCTCCGTTGTTATGGGAGATAGAGATTTGGTTAAATGAGACAAAATGTGCAGAATCTCCAGTACTACTACCCTGCGTAGTCAAACTTTCCATATTTTTCTTGGTTCGCGACCGACAGTTGAAAAACGAGATTTACCCATTTTCGTTTTTTGTTTATAACTCGCTTATTAAGTAAGTTAGAAAAAAAATATTTTCACTTTCTTTAGGCCCTTTTTTATGAAGATTTCAAATCTCTTTTCATATTTTTATTTACTTTTATAGTTTTAGAGATACTTGTATTAACTTTGTTTTTTTAAATACACATCAAAGATGGCCATGACACCATTCGAAAGAGATTTTTTTTCTCTTTAATTTGATATGAGGGTTGATGGATTTATTTTCAAAAATAACAGAGTTATACGTAAAACACTGATTTTTAATAGTAGGCTATGCTAAATTAATTGATAAAACAACAGAAGGCTTAGCAAACAGTTGAAATTCGCGTTGGCTTAGTAAACGGCTGTTTTGTTTTAGCAGTCAAAGTGTAGTTTGTTGCTAATTTGTCAGTTTACTAAGTGATTTATTAAATTTACTTTTGTTATCATGGAACCATTTTGTAACAATGAAAATTTTGATTTGTTATCTTGTTACATTCATGTCACTAAAAATCGACCAGAGCTGCAGAAATGTACTTCGATCAGTATCCAGAACGAAGACAACCTCATTCGTCTATTTACAGAAACTTACGAGTAAATTTAATAAAGTATGGATCATTTAAAAAGCCGTTTACTAAGTCAACGCGAATAAGTAAAGAAGACAAAATTACTGTTCTACGATCAATTGTTGAAAATCGCTTATTTTTTATTGTTATAAAATAGTTCCATGATAACAAAAGTAAATTTAATAAATCACTTAGTAAACTGACAAATTAGCAACAAATTACACTTTGACAGCTAAAAGAAAACAGCCGTTTACAAAGCCAACGCGAATTTCAACTGTTTGCTAAGCCTTCTGTTGTTTTATTAATTAATTTAGCATAGCCTACTATTAAAAATCAATGTTTTACGTATAACTCTGTTATTTTTGAAAATAAATCCATCAACCCTCATATCAAATTAAAGAGAAAAAAAATCTCTTTCGAATGATGCCATGGCCATCTTTGACGTGTATTTAAAAAAACAAAGTTAATACAAGTATCTCTAAAACTATAAAAGTAAATAAAAATATGAAAAGAGATTTGAAATCTTCATAAAAAAGGGCCTTAAGAAAGTGAAAATATTTTTTTTCTAACTTACTTAATAAGCGAGTTATAAACAAAAAACGAAAATGGGTAAATCTCGTTTTTCAACTGTCGGTCGCGAACCAAACAAAATATGGAAAGTTTGACTACGCAGGGTAATAGTACTGGAGATTCTGCACATTTTGTCTCATTTAACCAAATCTCTATCTCCCATAACAACGGAGATCCCCATGTTGAGGATGAGTCTGTGGACACACTGTATATTAGTGTAAGCCAATCCGGAGCAACGAGAAAGAAATACAGACCGACAGACAGAGACAAATATAAAACAATAACAGAAGAGTGTAATTGTGTGTGGACAGGACGTTTACGAGACAGACACAGATGGTAAAATGGATACTTTGCGATTGTACTATCATTACGTATTTCATTTTGTAATTGTGCAATTAATATATTGTCGTTTTTAGACGTTGCAAGACAAAGCACCTTCACTTTACATAGGCGTGATTGTGTGGGATAATCCGGTTACAACATTAACAGGCTATACGTTGGCATTACTGACCGGAGACAGGGATACCAATATAACCAAAGATGCGTGTAAATATAACAGTGAAACACCCGTAAGTTTGTTTTGTTTTTGTGAATTCCGAATAGTGATATCGCTAACATTTTGTTTATAGTGATGGGATAATTCGAATTAAATTCGATATTATAATATTTCTCGAACGTAACCAACACAATTTCCTGTTTCTAGGCATTCCGATATATCTGGATAAACGGATTCAAAAATGGAACTTGCGTCAAAACCACAATGAATTTCACACAGGCTGTGAGTCCAGCCTTTGAAATCGAAGGTAACTGTTTTTCATTTGTATAGAAATAGTTGAAGCTCGCGAAATAGTTGAATATTAAATACAAAAATGCTTTATTTTTTTTTTGTAGATTATGATTGGAAATCTGGCAAATACAGTTCATGGGCCGAATCTATTTGGAGAGAATTTAATGTGCGGATATTTTTAAAACCGTCGGCGGCACATGAAATTTTTACCATTTCAATGGGTTCAGTTGTGATGGTTTTATCGTTTATTGTCGTTTATTTCATGAATAAAAAAGCTGATGTACTTTTCAATACGAACCCTAATATGTAAGTATTAAAGTTGTTCCACTAAAATTATAGGGATTTCACATGGAAGCATGTTAACAACACTTTGCTTTAATTTACTTTCATTTTCTGCCACTATATGTAAAATCCATATATGTAATACTACTATATAGCTAGCCAGGGTCTGGAGTCGGACGAAAAGCCTACCGTGCAGACATATATATGCCTGTCTCTCGCAAGACGTCGAGTCTTATGCACATGAACAATTTATAATATTAATTAATCTATGATAATAACAAGGTTAGTAGTGATAATAATATTTCCGAAAGTGCTATGGAAACAATGTAAATCGAATGTTGCAACGCTTGCGCACAACGAGATGGATTTCTCGACAAAGATAGAAACAGTCATTTGCTGTATCACTTGCGGCCTGATACTTCCACTTACGGGCACAAGCAATATAGGAGTATTACATATATGGTAAAATCCCAATATACTTAGTCAACTGTTTTTTTCTCTGCTAATTTTTTGTTAAACAAAAGATTTCTTTGTATTTTCAGAATAGGCACCAGTTGTTAATTGACAAGAATTGTGATTCCAGCTATTGAAAATTTTAAATTATGATTTTTTGTAAATTAATTATAAGTTCCGACTGTAATTTAATAAAAAAAAATAACAAATTTTTATGTTCGATGTGTTTTATTTACATTTATTTTCTAGTTACCAGCCGATCACCTATTTCCTTTTTTATTTCTTCATTTATACAGGAACTACTTCCCAGAACAAAATAATTATTGAATAAATAAAATCACTATATCCATAATTAATTTGTTTTTTGCCATACTCACTATAAAATAGCTACTTTACATGCATGTATGGGTCAGTTAACAGGCAGGTGTGTTGAAAGTGTTTTCAAAACACACTAGTGTTGCAAGTAAGTGATTTATGTTTATTTACTGTGTGTGCGCACTGCAACTGTTGTTACACGGCGTTGCTATGGTTCCTCTATTACAAGTTCCCGGGTTCTAGCCCGAGAGCTGGTAAAAGTGTCAATTGGATTTTCAATTTATTATTAAAAAAAAAAAATAATGAATTGAAAATATGAATTGATGCTAGGCTCAAATAACCTTAGCTGTTGGTGGTCTTTAAAACACAATTTTTTTAAAAACGCTTTGCAGACCAGCCCATAATTATACAGAGTGTCACATGACTCGAAGTCCATAAAAACAAAAATAAAGATAGTTACTTCTTACCACAACAGTTTTATTGATGGATGTACATTTCGAAAGCTATGCTTTCATCTTCAGCAGGGCTTGAGAATAGCCGAGAGTGTAGCGGCGCTGTTGTTTACATGGCGTTGCTATGGTTCCTCTATTACAAGTCCCCAGTTCTAGCCCGAGAGCTGGTAAAAGTGTCAATTGGATTTTCAATTTATTATTAAAAAAAAAAAAATAATAATGAATTGAAAATATGAATTGGTGCTAGGCCCAAATAACCTTAGCTGTTGGTAGTCTTTAAAATACAATACAATTCATCTTCAGCAAACGCTATAGTGTTTGCTGAAGATGAAAGCATAGCTTTCGAAATGTACATCCATCAATAAAACTGTTGTTGTAAGAAGTGACTATCTTTATTTTTGTTTTTATTCCAACCACAGTGCTCACATATTTTTATCGAAGTCCATAGCTTAAGAGCGTGTTATTGAAGTTATTTAGAGTTAAATAAAATTGCTTAATAAACATATGTCCGAAAATTAATTACTAATAAAATTAATGACTAATGTTTTTTACATCTTAGCACTTCTACTTTCACTGGTTGTATTTCTGTTAGGAAGCATTTTCGGACATATGTTTATTAAGCAATTTTAACTCCATTTAACACGCCCTTAAGCTATGCACCTCGAATCATGTGACACCCTGTATAGCAAATGATTTATTTGTGTATTTTTCGCTACAATGGAAAGAGACAGTATTATCGATTCAACATATTCACTGATGTATTTTCATATGAGTTGTCAAAACATGTTTTTGCTTGAATCCCCTGCCGCAGACGCTACAAACGTAGGGATTTTCACCAGTATGTATTCGGACATGCGCCTTCAGTACATTGGCCGTAAAGAACGACTTATCGCAGAACGTACACGAATACGGCCGTTCGCCGGAATGAGCTCGTCTATGAACGGCTAGTTGCGTCGAAGTTTTGAATGTTTTGTCGCAATCGGAACACTCGTAAGGTCGCTCACCTAAAAACCGTTTTTTCATTTGTAACTTATCTCTGTATCGATATCACATTTCAATCGTATCCCGAGTTACGCGATCGTTGTCAGTCCCACCATCGTGTAATTTCGGGATATTACATAATTACTGTACAGTCGTGGACTTAAAAAAGTTTTCACCTGTATCATCTAATTACCGGTTTTTTTAATTTTTGCACATAGTAATTTGGCTTTTGATAGTAATGTATCAATTACTAAGGTTACATCCTAAAAATTCAATAAAAAATTATTATCAAAACACCTCAGTTGTTTATTATACAATTCCTCCAATATTGCAATAATTCCTCTTTTTTGTTCATCGTTTTAAAAATTTCGAGGCATTTAAACGACAATTATTTCTTTTAAATTTTGACATTTACATTTACCTATTAAAAACTAAATTTGTTGCTAAGCTACTGACTTTTTGTGAACTTACACTGAAAAACTCAAGTGTAAACTTTATTAAGTCTGCGACTGTACATCATAAAATTAGCTTTTTTGTGCAAATGAATTGACGTCCTAATCTAATGCTTTACCTGTATGACTTCGCATGTGGATTCTCAACTGTGTATTCGTTTCGCATTTTTTCCCGCAGACATTACACAATATCTTCCGTATTTTCGGCTGTCCCAAATGAATTCGAATATGCGTTTTTAACGAACTCGAGAACGCAAACGACAAATCGCAGTGAGGACACTTGTGCGGCCTATCGGAATGTACGCTAAGGATATGTATTTTTACATTGGCATACATTTTACCACATAAATTACATATTTCTTTTTTTTTAACTTCGCCTGTAAAAAAAAATAAAGGCAGTCACTCAACTGTTTTCTAAGTCACGTCTTTTTGCATAAAATATCCATGTTGAGTAAATAACATACACTTTTTTAACTTCCCATTGGAAGTTATTGTAATGGGTTCGAAAATCGAAATCAAAATGTATAACAAATTTTTATGTTTCAAGGTCACTACACTATTTTTAGAAAGATGTCTGTGTACGTATGTGTCCATTTCTTTCTAAGACGAAATCCCGAGAATGAAAAATGATATCGACTACGTTAGGGTGCCAATCAACGCGTATTAACGTAAATATGATCTGAAAGAAATTTTTTCAAAATCGGTTCAGCCGTTCTTTTTTCTTAACCAAATAGATTCCAAAAAAGTAGATTTTACACAATATTTCGCGAAAAAAAATTATATCGACTTCGTAAGGGTGTCAATCGAGGCGTGTTAATGTCATTTTGATCAGACATAAATTTTATAAAAATCGGTCCAGCCGTCTTTTTTTTTTTAAATATTGTTAAAAATAAATAATAATTATGTTTTAATGATTAAAATGATTACTTTTCTGTGTAATATCTAATTTAATTATTGTTATTAAATATTTATCAAACTGGGAAGTTCGTCGTGAGGACCTCAAGAGTCGCACTTTAGTCCTAATTAACGACCCACCTCACGGCTTGTTTACTTTAGAGTATGATAAAAATGGTACTATTAACGTAATTGTAAATGTGCTATACGAAACATTGTGAAGATTTCAAAACATTTAACTATACAATCGCCAAAAAATTTGAGAATTTCGTTATATTCGGTGATCAGATGTACGAGAACAAAACGAAGTAGTAACGTTGAACATAACAATGGTACTCTGCTACTTACTCAACTACAGTTGACTAAAGACAACAGATTGAAACGCGTGACTTTGTCACAATCTCCAAGACGGAAATAGTAAATAATAGTAGTAAATAAAAGTGAATTTATTCCAAGCAAAGGAAAGCTGAGTATGGCAGCGACTGTACAGAACCAAAAGTTCTGGTCGCATAGAATAGTAGATTGTATATCTAGATGCGTAATGGGGTATATTACTGACGAGTAGTGACAGTATGTTAAAACGAGCGCCAGCTTACCGTTATGAAACTTCCTCATATGTAATCTCAAACTGCTTTGATGTTTGAACCACTTATCACAGTGTGAACACAAAAAATAATCATTATTCGCATGAATTATTTTATGTTTCTTGAGGAGAGTCATTGTACGAAAAACTTTTCCGCACGTTTCACAGCTAGGAACCAGTTCCTCGTGAATTCTCGAATGCATGTCGAGTTGGAGTTTTATTTTAAATCGTTTTTGACAAACAGAACACTGTACGGGTTCCGCATTGTGTTTCCGTTCAGCATGTAACGCCATTGCATTTAGCTCATAAAAACCTTTATTGCAAAATTCACATTTATATTTTTTGTCGCCTTTATGTCGCAGTAAATGTTTTGTTAAATAATTCTTTAAAGGAAACTCTTTTTTACATATCGGACAAATTTGTTTATTTTTAGTGCAATCATCTGATGCTCTTTTCTCCGATAATCTATCCAATTTATCACATTCAGCATCTTTACTATTATCCGAAAATGTATCATCGTTTTCATTTTCACTCTGTTCACTATCGATGATTTGTTCCGATATATCGTTGTTGGATTTGTCAGTTTCTTCAGGTATCAGTTCTACTTTTACTGAATTTATAACGTAATTATCAAAATCTGTTTGTTCTTCAGATTTGATTTCGTCTTTTATTCCACTATCAAAATCATTAGAATAACCGTTAAGTAAATCTCTTAGCAGATGCTCAGTTTTTTCTGTTTCGCATCTAAATGAATAAAACATATTGACTTTGCCTAAGCATTTTGAGCAAATTTGGTGTGGCAAACCATCTAATTGTTTTAACTAGAATAAGATTAAAATTAAATCTTCCGTTTTTTTGTTATCCACAAAACAAAAAAATTGGATCACTTACCTTCAATTTTGTACAAATTCTTAGCATTTTTAAAATATCTGGCAAATAAATTGATGTCATATTTTCTTCTTTCAATAAACATGTTCGGCAAATTTTCTTGAAATCTGTTTTAGATACTGATTTTGCCATTATTAATAAAATATTTAATAAAAGTTCATCGTCAATTGGGGAACAACAAGTAAATAAAGAGGTTAAATGACATTTCTCCTCGTATCGTCCCTTCCAACACCAATTGTGGTAACCTGTTCTCTGGTGGTAACACTGGTAACCAGAAGGCAGAAATTAACTGTCAAAAAACTTTATGAACACATGTCTGTCAGTGTTTAGCATAGAGAATTGTGTGTTTTTAAAGACCACCAACAGCTAAGGTTATTTGGGCCTAGCACCAATTCATAGCATAGAGAAGAGATTGTAATTAGGTACAATAGTGTGGTACAAGTCAAATATTATTAGTGTTGTCAGATTGTTGTATCATGAATTCTTTCGACGAAATAGCCAATAAAACAATGGGTCATAAAAAAACTCATGGAGTACAAAATGATTTAACTACTAGTAAACCTACTAAAAAGTGTCCTCTGTGCAGTTTCGAATCCTGGAAAGCCCAGTTGTATGATCATTTTAAATACAGTCATGATATTGAAATGTGTTTTGAAAATTTTGAGTTTTCCACAAAGGAAGACTTTGAGGTTTGGAAAAATTCAATAGAACAAATTTCTAAGTCGCGATTTTTCAAAGAACGTGGAGACACTAAGTGTAAATCACGTAAAATTATTCATTATGTGTGTAGCAGATCGGGAGTTTATAAACCAAAAGGCACCAAGAGGCCCCTTAAAATGCAAATAAGTCGAAAAATTGGAGGATTCTGTCCATCAGGGATGAAGATAGTGGAATTAAACGGTCAATACCAGGTCACTTATAATAAAACACATGTTGGACATACCGCGGATTTGGACCATTTGAGCTTAACCAAGTGCGACAAAATAGCCAATAAAAAAACGTATAATTTTAGTTGTGATATGTGTAAAAAAAACTTTAACAATAAAAGGCATTTAACATTTCATAAGAATACTCATGGAGTACAAAATGATTTAACTGGTAGCAAAGCTACTAAAAAATGCCCTCTGTGCAGTTTCGAATCCTCAAAAACCGAGTTGTTTAATCATTTTAAATGCAGTCATGATATTGAAATATGCTTTGAAAATTTTGAGTTTTCTACAAAGGAAGACTTTGAGGTTTGGAAAAATTCAACAGAACAAATTTCTAAATCGCGATTTTTCAAAGAACGTGGAGACGTTATGTGTAAATCACATAAAATTATGTATTATACATGTAGCAGATCTGGAGTTTATAAACCAAAAGGCCAAAAGAAGAGGCACCTTAAAATCCAAGGAAGTCGAAAAATTGGAGGATTATGTCCATCAGGAATGAAGATAGTGGAATTATTAAATGGTCAATATCATGTCACTTATATTAAAACACATGTTGGACATACCACCGATTTGGGCCATATGGACTTAACCACAGCGGAGAGAGAAGAAATCGCTGCGAAAATAACCCTGAAAGTCCCTTTTGATCGTATTTTGGATGAAGTGCGCGATAACATTTCCAAAGATTCAATCCAAAGAATTCATTTATTAACAAGGAAGGACCTGTATAATATAACAGCATCATTTAATCTGCAATCTGAAGCAGTTAAATATCCCATTAGTAACGAAGCTTGGATCAACGACTTGCAGCGCAGTCAATGTGTATTATTTTACAAGCCCCAAAATTTAACTTTGAGTGAACATCCAGAGTTGAAAAGTGAAGACTTTATCTTAATAATCATGAATGAAGGTCAGTCCCAAATTTTGAAAAAATTTTCTTCAGACTGTGTTTGCATAGACGGCACCCGTGGATTAAATGCTTACAACGTCGAACTCCATACATTGCTTGTCTTAGATGACCTACGAGAGGGGTTTCCAGCAGCATTTCTTATTTCAAATCGCTCTGATCAAGAAGTAATGGCCCTGTTTTTCTCGTGTATTAAAGAAAAACTTGAATATGCCATAAGCTGTAAAGTCTTTATGTCAGACCTGGCTGACTCCTATTATAACGCATGGAAAAGAGTTATGAATGATGCAAAGTTGCGGTAAGAGTATTTTAACTATTTTTTGCCATACCCGCTAAAAAATAGTCGCTTTCGATGCATGTATACCGGCGTGTCAAAAGTGTTTTACTTACCGCTCTAGTGCGGTAAGTAAACGGCCATAGCAACTTCTGTTTATTCACTCTATCCTCCTGCGTGCGCCTGCGATTACTTACGATGAAAATGAACTGTCAAAATTTTTTCGAAAAAGGAAGTAAAAAGTAGCTATTTTGCAGTGTATCGCTCGTTTTTACATACTGTCATCACTCGTCAGTAATATACCTCATTACACATCTAGATATACAATCTACTATTGACTTGCTTACTTTAAGGAAGTTAGTTTTTTGAATATTAGGCACGCGTGAACCTCTAATAGTTTATTTTTTCTCAACAGCTTATATTGCACATGGCATGTGGATCGGGACTGGCGGAAGAACCTCAATTTAATTAAGACAAAAGACAAACAGGTGAGTACTTCTTCAGTAAATTATGAAAAACTGGCGGTTTCCCGTGGCTCCGCTCACGTATATTTAGTATATTGTTTATTTATTATCCCCCCCCACGAGAATTTCTCCTCCTGCGAAGCGAAGTCGAGCTTAAATTCACTTGGAAATAGTTTGCATTAACGGTGTCACATAAATAAACAGTCAACCCATACGTTTAACCCTATGTTTGCATTAACGATATCACAACGCGCCCGAGACGCACTTTAAAATTGACATTTTTTATTTGTCAACTGATTTAAATTAAACAAACACTAAATGTTAGCCCACGCTTATCTCATACATCACTGAACACCACATCCAAATTGGTTCAGCCATTGCGGTGCACACACAGACAGCCAAAAAAGCGATTACGATTTTATTATAATTGTAGATTCTGGTTAACATTGGAAACATAACATTTTGATTATGAATCCAGTGGCTCTTAAAGGATAAATCTGTTTTAGGTGGAAATTTATAAAAACCTTGGAACATTATTACAAGAGACAGATGAAACAGCATTTTTAATGTTCATGGAAGAGTTCTTGAAGAAATCGTCAGAAGATTTAGATACCGCAACATTTTCCACTTATTTCAACGACTATTACGGAAAAAATGTGAAATATTGGGCCTACTGTTACAGGTTACATATTGGCCTTAACACCAATATGCATTTAGAACGGATACACAGAACAATAAAATACATTTATTTAGAAGGTAAACGTTTTAAACGGTTGGATAAGTCCGTAACTTGCATTATGAGGTTCGTTAAAAACAAACTCTTTGACCGAGAAATTACTTTAAATAAAGGAGAGATTTGTAGTAAAATAAGGGATTTGCATCATGAAAGTGTTAAATTAGATGTCAACTTGGTTGAATTTAGCGATGGGTGGAAGGTATTCTCGTCTTCGAATAACGCAAATGACATTTACGAAATACATAAAAATTTGGAACATTGTGATTGTCAGTTAGTTTGTTCGGATTGCCAGATATGCATTCATAAGTATTCATGCAGTTGTTTGGACTCGTCTAAAAGGTGGAATATGTGTAAACATATTCACCTCTTAGGACGTAAGATGCTGGACCAAGAAGCTACTACCTCAGTAGAAGATCCGGAAGATCTGACCGAAGAAGGTAATTACAAGCTTTTATTTAACTTGCTGTGTTAGTATGTATAGATCAAAACGTCTTGAATCAGTATTATGGACATAGTAATATGTAGGGACGGAGTATAAAGTACCACTTTAGACGAGGGAGAGAAACCATTCAGGGGAGGGTGCATGTCTGTCTTATGGACATGCCCACGTTCTTTGCGCATGCTCAACTGCGCCAGATGCAGTCGTCCGCGTTTTTGCGCATGCTCAACTGCTCGTGCAGCGCTTGCGCAACTGAAGCGACAAATAGAATGTGGGCACACTTGCTTCCTCACTATCCCCACTTAACAGCAACCACACCCATTCGTTTGTACTACGTCCCTATATTTCTATGTCTGTGATCAGTAATCGACTATTTTCGATTGCAATCTTCTGGACAAATCAACACTAGTGTGGTGTAAAATCCATTAGAAAATAACAATTCAAAACACTTTTAAAATTATTCTTAAAATAGATGTCGTACTTGCACTATAATGTATAGACCTTTTCACGAGTAGTTACTTACGCGCATGCGCCGTCGTCATGGTTATGATCACAGCTTTCAGAAGTTTTGTACACTTTTTGACGCAATACTAGCCCAGAAACGGTTTTCAATGTTAGTTTAGATGAAAATGTTACTGACTGTTCTAAATTAGTGCACAAAACAATGGAAGAACATACTTGTGCTAAATTGGGACGGTGGTTGAAGTGCCATGGCCGAAAAACTGGTGGAAGTAAACGAAAATTGGTTGAAAGGTTAGAATCCTACCTGTCATAAATTGTTTATTGTAAAAAGTTTATCTTCAAAAGTACCTACTGAAATATTTTTTTAGGGTGTTGTACCGCTTCTTTAAATAATATTTCTTATTTAATTACTATTTACTTTTTTCAAAATCATTCACTTGCCATCTGTCAATATGACAAGTCTCTGAAAAACATGGCGGAATTGGGCACATGCGCAGAAAAATAATTTGATAATGAAAAGGTCTATATGTTAACAAGAATTTCCATAATAGTTGACGAGGGCGTAATAAATGTTGTTTGTTAAATGTTCTCATAAATGTTTGTTTTTTAAACTAGGGGAACAAGATGATCTACAAATGCATATCGACCCCATAAAGGCAGAAACTGAAGATCTATATAAATTATTAAATGCTTGCTCTAGTGAAACACTTGATGACGAAAATTTACAAGAGAAAAAAGACGAAATGAAGAAGTATCTTTGTACTGTTGTTGATTCAATTCAGTCAAACTCGGACTTTGATCTCGTTCAAAAAATGGTTGCGCCTGTAGAGCCAGCTTTAAAGGCGGCAGCTACGAAAAGATCTCACACCATTCTAAAAATATAAATTCCTCACAAAAAAATAATCGAGCGGCAGAGGAGGCTCTTTTCTACCAGAAAAAGGAAAAAAGTTAGCTGCAGAGCTATTTTTTAGAATGGAGTGAGTTTCTAACAGTGTGTTTTTATTTATTTAATGTAAATTATAGACGCGTCGACAACTAAAGATCATTAGCGTCTTGATTACATTAAATAACATCCAGGGCCGGCACGTGCGCCTGGTCGGACAGGCGATCGCCTTACGGCGCCATATTTTTAGGGCGGCATATTTTTGTAGCAGCGAATTTTTCGTGCGGTATTCTACTTTTTAAAAATGATTATATTTTTTTCAAAGTGTCTATACCTATATTATTTTTTGTAAATATTGTTATTAGAATTACATTTGTTTTTTATTTGTTAAGTACTTAAATAAAATATATCATCGGTTTATTATTTTTTTTAATATGTGGGGGGGCGGCAAAAGTTGTATTCGCCTTAGGCGGCATATTTTGACGCGCCGGCCCTGATAACATCTCATTTAAAACTAAATGACATCACAAAGCATCCATAAGCGGAGACGAGATTTGAGCCCATGACAGTCTGATCTAGAGGCCATGAGACCACCTAAATAACATTTTTATTTTAAAAGCAATCAATATAAAAATGGCGTCTGCACCCAAGGTTATTAGAGTACAGGTTGCCTCATTCCATCTGACCAATCAGCGTAAGCGCGGGAATGACGTCAGCTAGAATTTAGTTTAAATCAAGTACAAAAATTGTTGAAGATTATGCTTATTTATATTAGGTGCTTCGTGCAGATTTTTTCTTAAAATTGGCAGGAGACAATAAATAGAACAATAGATGTTAAAAAATAGGATTATTTTTATTTTTATTACAAAATTTAGGTTTTAATATCTATAATAAAAACGAACAAAAAATTAAATAATGCTCAAGAAATGGCAGACCTTGTTAATTACCTATTTTTTTAAATTTAAGAAACGAATAGAATTAACTAACAAATTGATAAATTAATTATTTTATCTTTTATATTCACAAAATATTAAAAATAACCACAAAACACCATAACACTTAACAGCTATCGCAAAATTGACAACTTATCATATTTTTTTCACTAACAGAAGAATCATGTTTCTATTAGGTATTGAAAAAAAAATATCACACTACCATGGTTACCGTGATTTTTATTTCCAAAAATTAGCAGCGTCCATCGTCTGATCTTTTCTATTGAAGTGAGCAAGCATGGTATATTCTGAGTGACGTCATCCCCCCACTACTATCTATCGGAATGAGGCAACCTATACTCTACTAACCTTGGTCTGCACCTAACTCGATAATATCTACAACTTTATAAATAAATAGAAACAGTCAAACTTTGATTAACTGCCACTCGATTATACTTGTAAAAATTAAACATGATTAAATTATAGATTCCTATTATCTGTTAATTTTCTTGTCGATCATCCTCACCTCTGTCGATCCTATTGAAGTCCTACTATATTGATAGTGATGCAAAATTACCGGTAATTTATTTTTTGGTAAGAATATTGGTAATATTACGTAATTTTCGGTAATAATAGGTGCGTTTGGTATCAAGGTGTAGTGTAAAAAGTGTAAGCACTTTTGACACTATTACGTTTGTTATACAAAAGTGTAAAATAACTGATCTGTTTGTTATTTCAGTGTGGGACTAAAAGTGTAACAACTGTTAGTCCTGACTTTTGAGCAGGTGCACGTAGTATAGTGTTGGTCACGTGATATATGTCTGAATTGACAATCGCTTTGACAGATTTGATACTTTTTTCGTACTCAATTTTTTACATTTTTTGTCTCTTAAAAATGAATGAGCTTCAAAATGTAATGGTACAAGATAAATATGGCAGTGAGTTTAACATTTTTACGACCAAAAAAACTGTAAAAACTAGAAATAATGAACTCAGCCAATCTGTCATTAATTTATTTTGTAATGCGCATGTACAATCTACTCAGAATGTACACTAGCCCGTTTGTTACAAGTGTACATTTAGTTTACACTTTTGGTGAACTTTTTACACTTTTCAGTGAAAAATTATCTACACTACACTACACCTTGATACCAAACGCACCTATTGTTAAACAGCTTCGAAAAAGCTATCTATTTAAAATATGCAGAAGACAAACCCATCCAGAAGGCCGTACTTATCATTTAGCAAAGACCGGAGCTTTATTAAATTAACTGATAATTGCCCCAAATATATGTCTGTCAGTGTTTAGTAATAGAGCAAGAGCCCGCGACAGCCAGACATACGTCATTTTATAAAAGCTGAAAGTTTCCCTGCGCATGTACCCAACACAGATAAGAACGATAATCGACTTAAGAAGTTTGGATGGTGGTTACTTTGGCAGGTAGAGGGTACCAAAGGTACGATAAGCCACTTCCGGTGCAAAATGTCAATTTTTATATGTAGTAAATGTATAAATTGAAACAGCTCAAAATTACTAAGTGGCCCTTAGTCCAACATGGTAACCATAGTTTTTAAGAAAATGACATTTCGAAAAAATTATAAATTTTCAATAACTGCTCAAAATTGGATAAAATATAATAGTTAAATCCTGTATCATGAAAAATAAAAGTAATACATTTTGTAAAGTAGTATCAGTATATTCAAAAATTTAAATTTTTGATGTGAAACATCTTTAGGTACGGGTGTAAAATCATTTGAATGGAACTTCGCCAAATGTTATTTGTTATTGCATTTTGAAACTACGTGGTCAATAATATTATAGTTTTTTTACTAACATTATCATCGCGTAATGTATCATGCCGTTTTTTTTTATTTAAAAAAAACAGATGGATAATTATGTATTGTTTTTTTCTTATTGAAAGATTATGAATGTGATATTTTTTAGAACCTTACCTATATTAAAAATGTTAAAAATTCAATTTCCAACAAAAAATATCTCGCATTCGATGATGTAAATTATTTTCTAATTTAACTGGCATAAAGAGATATCTTTATTAAATATATATAGGTATATAATTTTTATTTCATGATTTTCTTGACTTTTTTTCAAAGCAACTACTTTAAACTACCTTTTGTTTAAATATGTTTACATATTATTGTAAAAAAAAAAAAATATTTTAATAGCACGTTCATATAAGTATACTTAGAATAAGTAATTTAATAATAATTCATAAAATGTTATTGCCTTTGTTCGGATACATTTTTGAATAGTTTTATGTACCTATAGTAAATTATATTGAAACTCATGTTGGTCACTCACGTATGTAATATAATAAAATTAAAAAACCGATTGATTTGTGAATCAGAATTGTCAATCTTTATTATGGCAATGTTTCAGCAACCATTTTGTTGCCTTCTTCAGGCCTAAAATTTCATAATTCTAATAATGTAATTTTAGGCCTGAAGAAGGCAACAAAATAGTTGCTGAAAAGTTGCCATAGTAAAAAGATTGACAGTTCTGACTCACAAATCAACCGGTTTTTTCTTTTATTATAGTAAATTATTATTATTTTCCATTTATCATTATAGTTATTTTGGTTTTATATTCGCTTAGTTAGCTTTATAATAAATAACAATATTTTTGTATACCTGCGTTTATTTAAAATTAATAAACTAATGTTCAATAGGTACATTGTTTTTCGTTAAAACTTCATACATAATGCTTGAGTGATCTGTCTATAAATTTCAAATGTAGGAAATCGATTCTCGGGGACTTTGTAATGCAGTGTATTTGTTTAATACATTTTATTTGCCAACGTTTCGACTTAAATCAAGTCTTTATCAAGGCTCTGTAACAATTAATAAATTTGTTTTTTAACCTAAAATAATCTAAAAATCATATAATTTTAGATTATTTTAGGTTAAAAAACAAATTTATTAATTGTTACAGAGCCTTGATAAAGACTTGATTTAAGTCAAAACTTTGGCAAATAAAATGTATTAAACAAATACACTGCATTACAAAGTCTATTGTTCCCGAGAATCGATTTCCTTCATACATAATATTTCTAATTCTAAGAATTTTGATTAAATTGAATTTCAAGAAAAAATATTAATCGAGGTTCAGTAAAGTCAAATGCTTCAATATTTAACGTCAAACCAAATTTAAAATCACAAACAAAAATCAACCTTTTTTCTCTTTTCGGAACAATACCCCAAAATATAGTATACTTTTATTACAGGTTACTACGACCATCAAATAAGTATACTAATTTATATAAGAGGTGCACGTTGAATTACGTTAAAAAATAAAAATAAAAAATTGCTACACTAAAATATATAAATTCTTGGGAAAATTGTCAATACCAGATTCAGGCAATTCCTGCGTCATTCTACGGATATGAGTTAGAAACCAAATGCGTTGAAAACATAAAGTTATACATAATTAGACATGCGTATGAACGTTTGCCAAACACAAGGCCGATAACTCATTTCAGAACGGTTACAATATATACATATACATATATACATAATTTTAATTGACAGCTTTAAAAATGTCAAAAAAACAAATATAATTTATAAGTTTTTAATGTGTTAACCAAAATTTCCTTAGGCAACCCTATGTATTTCAATACAGCTCTTCGAGATCTACAATATGGCGTCAATTGTATCCTGCCAAATAATGACGAAAGATAATTATGAGCTAATGAAATATGTGTATTTTGCACCGGAAGTGAGCTCCTCCCGGCCGTCGCACCAGGATTTGACGAGGCAACCCTAGCGCTTATTCTTTGTCATACTAAATACTACCTTCCCTGAAAATTTCATCCTGTTACAATCTATCTCAGTCTATCATAATTTATTGAAGTTTAGGGGTGTCTGGCAGGGGGTTGAAACCGTACTAAGTGTCTGGCAATGGACGACGTGTTTTCTAATATTATTCCGAAGAAAATATAAAAAAAACTGAGCTTTATACTTTAACGAATTTGAGGTACTATTTTATGCACCTTTGCTACCCTCTACCTGTCAAAGTAACCACCATCCAAACTTCATAAGTCGATTATCGTTCTTACCTGTGTTGGGTACATGCGCAGAGAAACTTTCAGCTTTTATAAAATGACGTATGTCTGGCTGTCGCGGGCTCTTGGGCTATAAAGCATCTGCAGCTCAAGATTGCTAGACTAGCATTATATTGTTGTAAAGTGACGCTAGGCCAGACGCGAGAGAGGGCAGGGGTAGTAAGTGGAAAAATCCAATGATGTCACAACATCATCGGATTTGGTGTGAATATAGCTATACCATAGAGAAGAGATTATTAGCTAAACTCACACCACGGGTTTTTCTAAAATCTAAACGTCATTTCTGATTTCAGTTATTAATAAAAAGCTTTTGTCGTTATCTGAATTATTTCATTAGTTTATTTCATAATAATAATTTCAATTTTAGTTTAATTGTGTATACTTAGTTCGTGTGTCGTTACTTCCTGTTCATATTATTATTAGTTTTTTCTCGACAGCTATTCCAACATTGAAATTAATATCGAATGCTGATACAAACATTAATAAAAAAGAAAAAAATAACTGCTAAGAAAGAAGTTGCAATATTACTGCAGCAGTCCGAAGAACACGACAAAAATATTAAGGATATTTAGATAGCCGTAGAGAAATCATCTTTAATATCTTATTTTAAGAATTGTTGGAAATGAGAACTTCCGTGGCACAAAGGATCAATAAAAAGCAATACTGATTTTATTAAATTTGCATTTTACTAACGTTTCGGTATTCTTTATACCATCTTCAGAGTCTACAAAATAATACAAACGTGGGTGAGAATATGTGGAAATAACAACTGTTTTCAAGGATCAAATTGCTCTATTTAAATATAGCAACATCGAATTTAATATCTTATGAAGAAATACGTACTGAAAGCATTATTAAAAAACTTAACGAAGACAACGAAAAATTAGTGAACGAAAATGCAAAATTGACTAAACATCTTGAGTCAGTCAGTTTAGAAATGTTGAAACTAAAAACTGAATTAAAAAAATGTAAACGCATAATTAATTGTTTGCGTCGAAGACATACATTAGCTATGAAAAAATTGAAGAAAATCAGTATAAAAAATAAAAAAACAACCAAATTGTCAAAAGTATTTTCAAAAAATCAATTGGCCGTTATCTTGGAAAACAAAAAACGTGTTCGGTGGGCTACAGAGGAAATAGCTAAAGCGTTTACAATTCGTTACTTCAGTAAACGATGCTACATTTATTTGAGATGTACTTTAAACTATCCATTACCAGGTATGAGAATGTATTATAAATAAAAAAAATCTGTTTTTTTTTATAATTTGAGTCCGATCGAAACTATGGTCAAAAATTAAACCTTCGGCAATTAGTGAGGCCGTTAAGCGTTTCAACCTTGCACTTTGTGATAAGAAATTACTGGTGCGGTAAAATTATTCATTATAGAGTCCGATCGAAGGCCTGCTTTTAGCCAAAATCGAACGGATTTTTCTCGCCTTCGGTCAAAGCCGACGTATTGTGTAACGCTAAAAAACGAAGGAAAACAGCTGCAAATTCGGCTTAGACTATTTAGTGGGGCCGCCAAGCGACGAATCCAACATCAACCCTAGCACTTTGTGATAGAGAGATGCCACTCTGTACAAATGCTTGTCGGACCCATATCTTCACTTTAAGATATCACCTGTCTAAGGGCCCGGTCGCAGGGCCCAAAATGCCTCCACATCTTAAAGTGAAGATATGGGTCCGACAAGCATTCGTACAGAGTGGCATCTCTCTATCACAAAGTGCTAGGGTTGAAGTTGGATTCGTCGCTTGGCGGCCCCACTAAATAGTCTAAGCCGAATTTGCAGCTGTTTTCCTTCGTTTTTTAGCGTTACACAATACGTCGGCTTTGACCGAAGGCGAGAAAAATCCAACGTTCGATTTTGGCTAAAAGCAGGCCTTCGATCGGACTTTATAATGAATAATTTTACCGCACCAGTAATTTCTTATTGATATTGCTGTGAATTTATTTACAGACTAAAATGTATACCTATATATAAATTTCATTAGCAAATTTAGTAAAAAAAACTTACAGGCAATTTCTGGTTTACAAATGAGTTCCGTTCCAAAACATAGTTCATTATGTGTATCTTACAGTCCAAAGCTTTTACAAAACGTATCGTACATGTTAGCAGCCACTTTATTGAAACCATTTACCAAACATTAAACGGTTACCGTGTTTTATTATAATGAATGTATGTGGTATGGTCTCAGATCTTTTCTGAGATACCTACAATGGTTTATTATACAAAATATGTAACGTAAAATAAAATAAGAAATCTTGCGTTTTTTCAGTACCTAATTCGTTATAGGGTTTTTTGGAAGTATTACTGCAGCCAAATTTATTTAGATAGAAAAAAACTTTTTTCTATCTAAATAAATTTGGCTGCAATAATACTTCCAAAAAAACCCTATAATATCCTCAGCCGTACTAAACTCACTACACATATACCTAATTCGTTATAGTATACAAAAATGAAATACATAACATTCTAATAAAATTTTATTATCCCCCTATCCCCCTATATTATTAAACGAGTAAATCTTGTATATATATATGTTTCTATGTATCTATATAAATATTTTCTCGAAAACGGCTCTAACGATTTTGATCAAATTTACCGAAAAGGGGTTTCGGGGGGCAAAAAATCGATTTAGCTAGGTCTCATCCCTGGAAAAATTCGTTTTCCTATCGATTTTATCATTTTTAAAAACGGTTTTTTGACCTGTCAAAACATTGTAATATCGTGAGTAGGCTTTGGAGAAAACAAACTACTTTCATTATTTATATGTCAAAATACTCTGACAGAATTTTTAACTTATTTTAAAATAATCCGTGAACTATTTGTATAGTAAAGAATAACAGAAATAAAAACTAAACGTAATTATGTAAGTAGTTTTAACTAATATTTAAATAAATAGATACCTAAGTATGTTATTTTTATATTACCTATATAAAATAATATGTATATTATGTACGTTAAATATAGTATGACGTATAATCTTACCTAGACTTTTTTTTCTCAAAAAAGAATAACGATTTTGATGAAATTTACAGAATGGAGATTTTTCGGGGCGAGAAATCGATCTAGGTAGGAATCTTGGTCCCAGGGGGAGCAATTAAAAATTAAAATTAAAAAAAGAGTTTTTTTATTTATAACTCGGTCAATTGTCAGATCGATTCGAAGCCTATTTCTACATAGATTTTGTATAATATATCACAAGGGTTAAAACTGTAAATGAACACTAATATAAGAAGTGTCTTGCACAATATGTAAATAATGACAAATAGGCGGCCCGAAGGGCCGCACTTCTGGCACCGCGAGTCTGTGTAAAAACACATCGATTTTTGAAAACTATTGTTAAGATACATACAAAAAAGTTTTGTTTAAAAATTTGCACGGCGGCCCGAAGGGCCGCACTTCTAGCGACGCAGGCATGCAGTATATCAAAGCACATCGATTTTTAAAAACTATGGTGAAGATGCATGCAAAAAAGTTTTGCGCTGCAGGTTTATAGTCTGACGTTTGTTATTAAAAGCTATAATATGAATTCTATTTCTTCGAAAATCGATTTTTGTGAGTTTTTCAGTAGGTACCTTCTATGCAAAAAAATATTTGAAATTTACTGAAAGTTGCTAAGATGACATCACAGAGAAAAAGTACTTCGATAAAGTTGATATTTGGTATCAATGTTTAAAAATGGATTATTGAAACGGCAACGGGCAAGCAGAATTTCATCTGATTCGAACATTTTTACAAGATATTCAATCTATGAAAATCGGTTTTTGCGAGCTCTTCAGTCAACAAAACAATAACGGCGGTAGATTTGAAAATGGCGACCTAAGTAATATTTACAGGAAAAAATGCTTGATTCAAGTTGATACTTAGTTTTTACGCTTAAAAATACACATAGGTATTTAAAATATTTAACAGAAACAATTATTTAAATTATGTTTCAGAAATAAATTCGTTTCGGAATAATATTTTGAGAAAATAATATCTCACAGCATACAAGTACTATTTTTTTGAACTCATCCGAGCAAAGCTCGGCACCCAGATATTAATACATTAAAATCAAAAAATCATTCTATTCAATAATGTAATCAATACTGTATAAAAATAAAATAAATTGATACATCATTTTATTTTTGGTTTTATATATGTAACTGACAAACACCTTTCCACTTCTTAAAATACTGCTCCAAATCATGTCCTAATGAATATGACCTGCGAAATGACCAAATTACAGGGCCATTTACAAACATGCAAGTAGTTAATTGCAGAGGACTTTGTTCTAAATGGAAACAACCCATATACGTTGATTTTGATACAAAAATGACGCATGAGTTATTAAACAAAATTAGTACAGAATTGTATAATGCGGGTTATACTGTTGTTGCCTGTGTGAGTGATTGCGGGGGCTCAAATGTGGGATTATGGAGAGGTTTTAACATTGAAGAGGGCATAACCTATGTTAAATACCCACAAACCGATGGAAAAATTTTTTTTTTTGCTGACGCTCCACATCTTCTAAAACTAATTCGAAATTGGGTATTAGATGTTGGCTTTGAATTAGAAGATGGATCTGTTGTGTGCAAAGAGCCACTTTCCAACTTAATTAAAATAACTGATACTGAAATTAATGTATGCCACAAATTGACCGATATTAGTGATGGGAGTATTCGAATGCTAGAATCGAGAAGTATCCGATTCTCATAAGTTCTCGGTGTTCTCGAAAACTTTTTTGAAAGTATTCGAATACCGAGTTCTCGTAAGAAGAATTGAAATTGACGGATTTGCTCGATGCAAATTGCAAATGAACTGCAATCGAAGATTCGGCGTTCTCGATTC
The DNA here is from genome assembly GCA_039654895.1 of Mongoloraphidia duomilia. Lineage (NCBI taxonomy): Eukaryota > Metazoa > Arthropoda > Insecta > Raphidioptera > Raphidiidae > Mongoloraphidia > Mongoloraphidia duomilia. Next base: position 4,401,537 of record CM077521.1, read on the forward strand.
CGGCACTCATCCAGTCAAAGTCAAACTATTCCCTCCACATATAAACACACACGTAACACGACTATCCTATTATTCATAATATTCTCGGTTCTCGGATACTCATTCGATTCTTAAAAATATTCGAATACCGGGTTTTCGATTTTTAAAAGAATACGATTCTGCCCATCACTAACCGATATGCATTTAGACTGCGAAGGTCCCCAGCGACAGCGAGTGTCATTGGCGGCACAGTTACTGTCACACACTACAGCCGCTGCTCTTCAATATTATAAACCTGGCGAAGCAGCTGTCAGCACAGGCCTATTTATCGAACTAATCAACTTGTGGTTTGATCTAATGAACACTTACGTTCCATCGACATCTTTTTTTCCTTACAAAAGTGCGTATGGAATTCATATTGATGAACAAGACTCACTTTTAAACGATGTTTACGCCACGATTAAAACTATGCGCTGTCGAAATAAAACTGGAATCCAAACATTATAAAAGGGAATACTAATGTCCATAAAATCACTACAAAATTTATATAAAGAACTACAGCAAAAGTACAATTTAACTTATATTTTAACACACAAGCTGAATCGAGGGCAGTATAGCCTAGATGGTAGCGTGCTTGGCGCTGCAACCTCTAGACTGGACTGCCGTGGGTTCGAATCCCACCTGCGCTCATGGATGTTTTGTGATGTTATTTAGTTTTAAGTTAGTTGTTATTTAGTGTAGTTGAAAAGACGCTAATGACCTTAGATGTCGACGCGTCTATAATCTACAATAAATAAAAACACAAGCTGAATCAAGATGCACTAGAAAATTTATTCGGCCAAATTAGAATGCGTGGTGGTATGTATGCCCTTCTCCGCTAAGTGCTTTACATCGAATCAGGTTGATCATTTTAGGAAGCAACTCTGGAGTCGTTCAGCAAAACCTTAATACCGAAGATAAATCTAAAGACGAATTCATTTTAGCACAAGTCTTCGATATAGTGATGGGCGATACGAGATATTTTAGTCGATTGTCTCGATTGTTCAAACATCTCGATGACTCTCGATGGTTTTCACTTGGACTCGATTGTTGTTGTTTCATATTTCACCGAGACCAAGTTGCATAGTACTGAATCGTACAGACGATGTCCACTGTCGAGAGCCACATAATATATAATCGTTCATCACTCAACGACTGTGGTCGAGTCGATGGATGGTCGACTGTGCAGTAATCGAGTGCTCTCAGCTCTGAGACCGACTGACAGTGTGAACAGTGAATCAACGATGAACGAGTAGCGTAAACGTCAGACTTCATTCGACCAGCATATAACCTTGAATCGCGATTATATGTATTCTCATTCGCTGGCAAATAATCGACTTGAGCAATCGAACATTTCGATTGTAAAATCAAACTCCGAGTCGATTGTGGACTCGATTGTTATTATGAACGATTGCGATTGTTTCCATTGTAAAAACATCTCGTATTCGCCCAACGCTACTTCGATAAGGTCGGTGTCGCTTTTAGTTCCGAAGAATCGAATGACCTTGAAATGCATGAACCTGTTCCCGTAGAAAGTGAATTCTCGACTCCTTCCTCATCACAATATTCTGAAGCTGAAACAGAGAATGAAACGTCACAAGACGGTTTAATGTATTTAGCGGGATGGATAGCTAAAAAATTAAAAAAATCTCACCCACATCTCGGAGCATATACGTACAGCATCGTTTCAGAACATTCTTATTGTCTTCCGAGTTGGATTCAGTTTCTATCATTTGGCGGTCTAACTGAACCATCAGAAGAATGGAAAAAACTAATTATTCAATTGGAAAATCTTTTTACAAAATTTTTCAGTTTAAAACTTTTGAACACAAATGACATAAATTCCATTTTAGCTACAAAAATCAAAAAACGAATAAAAATTGACAGTATAATTTTAAAAACTTATCTAAGACAGCGTATTTTCATTAAAATTAATTTTTTGAATTATCAACTCCAAAGAAAAAAAACTACATACTTTTCCAACAATAATTTAGAGGTTGCCGACAATAGAAAAAAGAAACGAAAATTAAATAAACTTACAAATTAAAGTATTTTATACAGCTGTGTTATATTAGTTTAAAATTTAATAAAGTTTAACAACATTGGTTTGACATCTCAAACTGTTTCACTTACCTTACATTTTACAGGTTATATAGCGTTGTCTTGATGACTTCTGTTTTGCAAATTAATAATACAACATAACAATAATAATTTGTTTTTGTCCTTAGTTCGCTTTTAAATAATATGTTTTTATACTTATTATTTATAATAAATAATAATGTAAATAATATGACAATCGGTTATAGAACCATAATTGAGACAATAGATTTAAGATTGGGACCAATTTGTTCTGTTTGAAGTTTGAAAGTGAAACACATCAACAAACAGAGATGCCAACAAAACCCAGTGACGATTCAACCAATCACAAACGTGACGTGTTTTTTAGGGCTTAACGGCCGACTTTTAAGAAGAGTACTACTTTACTGACTTTGTCTGCAGCTCGCATTCTAGTACGCTCTCTCTCTAGTGTTTTCGTGTTGCACAGTTGCACACGCGCGCTGTCTGGGGTTTTAAACGTGGCTAAGTTCTTAAATACAATATGTCTGATGTCAGACATTATGACATGCAGTCAAGAAAAGTGCGCGAAATAGCCAAAAATTTTCTACAAAGGAAGACTGAAGTTTAGAAAAACTCAACAGAACAAATTTCTATGTCGCAATTTTTCAAAGAACGTGGAGACATGTGTAATTCACATAAAACTATTTATTGTGAAACCCATGGAGTACAAACTGATTTAACTACTAGCAAACCTACTAAAAAATGTCCGTTGTGCAGTTTCGAATCTTCGAAAACCCAGTTGTATAATCATTTTAAATACAGTCATGGTATTGAAATGTGCATTGAAAATTTAAAGTTTTCTACAAAGGAAGACTTTGAGGTTTGGAAAAACTCAACAGAACAAATTTCTATGTCGCAATTTTTCAAAGAACGTGGAGACGTTAAGTGTAAATCACATAAAACTCTATATTATACATGTATTAGATCTGGAGTTTATAAACCAAAAGGGCAAAAGAAGAGGCACCTTAAAATCCAAGGAAGTCGAAAAATTGGAGGATTCTGTCCATCAGGAATGAAGATAGTGGAATTATTAAATGGTCAATATCATGTCACTTATATTAAAACACATGTTGGACATACCACCGATTTGGGCCATATGAACTTAACCACAGCGGAGAGAGAAGAAATCGCTGCGAAAATAGCCCTGAAAGTCCCTTTTGATCGTATTTTGGATGAAGTGCGCGATAACATTTCCAAAGATTCAATCCAAAGAATTCATTTATTAACAAGGAAGGACCTGTATAATATAACAGCGTCATTTAATTTGCAATCTGAAGCAGTTAAATATCCCATTAGTAACGAAGCTTGGATCAACGACTTGCAGCGCAGTCAATGTGTATTATTTTACAAGCCCCAAAATTTAACTTTGAGTGAACATCCAGAGTTGAAAAGTGAAGACTTTGTCTTAATAATCATGAATGAAGGTCAGTCCCAAATTTTGAAAAAATTTTCTTCAAACTGTGTTTGCATAGACGGCACCCGTGGATTAAATGCTTACAACGTCGAACTCCATACATTGCTTGTCTTAGATGACCTACGAGAGGGGTTTCCAGCAGCATTTCTTATTTCAAATCGCTCTGATCAAGAAGTAATGGCCCTGTTTTTCTCGTGTATTAAAGAAAAACTTGGATATGCCATAAGCTGTGAAGTCTTTATGTCAGACATGGCTGACTCCTACTATAACGCATGGAAAAGAGTTATGAATGATGCAAAGTTGCGGTAAGAGTATTTTAACTATTTTTTGCCATACCCGCTAAAAAATAGTCACTTTCGATGCATGTATACCGGCCTGTAATGGGTCATTCAACAGGCAGGCGTGTCAAAAGTGTTTTACTTACCGCTCTAGTGCGGTAAGTAAACGGTTGCCATAGCAACTTCTGTTTATTCACTCTATCCTCCTGCGTGCGCCTGCGATTACTTACGACGCAAATGAACTGTCAAAATTTTTTCGAAAAAGGAAGTGAAAAGTAGCTATTTTGCAGTGTATCGCTCGTTTTTACATACTGTCATCACTCGTCAGTAATGTACCTCATTACACATCTAGATATACAATCTACTATTGACTAACTTACTTTAAGGAAGTTAGTTTTTTGAGTATTAGGCACGCGTGAACCTCTAATAGTTTATTTTTTCTCAACAGCTTATATTGCACATGGCATGTGGATCGGGACTGGCGGAAGAACCTCAATTTAATTAAGACAAAAGACAAACAGGTGAGTACTTCTTCAGTAAATTATGAAAAACTGGCGGTTTCCCGTGGCTCCGCTCACGTATATTTAGTATATTAAATTCTATAGAATTATCGCTAGGCACTTGGTAGAACATGATTGAATAAAAATTAATAAACAAACACTTGAAAAATTCTACACATTTATTCATCTCAACGATCGTTCCGGGTTTCTAACCCATCTTCAGGAGTTTAAACTCAATTTTTCAAGTGTTTGTTTATTAATTTTTATTTAATATATTGTTTATTTATTATCCCCCCGAGAAATTTTTCTCATGCGAAGCGAAGTATAATTTATAAGCCCCCCCCCCCCCGCGAGAATTTCTCCCCCTACGAAGCGAAGTCGAGCTTAAATTCACTTAAAAATAAACGGTCAACCCATCCGCTTAACCCTATGTTTGCATTAACGGTGTCACAACGCGCGCGAGACGCACTTTAAAATTGACATTTTTTTAATTTGTCAACCGATTTAAATTAAACAAACACTAAATGTTAGCCCACGCTTATCTCATACATCACTGGACACCACATCCAAATTGGTTCAGCCACTGCGGAGATTAACGTGCACACACAGACAGCCAAAAAAGCGTTTACGATTTTATTATGGGTAAGTTCGGTTTTGCACTCAATTGATCGAGCCGAGCGAACTGATTTTTGGTCACGTGACAAGCGTGCAAATCGAGCCATCTAAACAATTCCGAACGTAATCTAGCAGATTTTTCCAAACGTCAGAATAAAATGGCCCCAGCAAGTTAAATTCTTATTACTAAAATTGCTCCTCATTTCGATTTAATTCAACATTGTTATAATCATAAATTATGATTCACAATTTTTTTCGTTTTATTCCTTTATTTTAAAATTAATAGTAGGTACTACCGGTTGTTAATTTTTTCGACCCAAAGATATAAAAAATATTTTATTTAATCATTTGGTGCGATATAGACTTATTGGTTATTACTATTCTTTGAATAAATATTATTCGTGTATTTTTACCTATTGAAAAATTACCTCATATAAATAAACTTCGAAATTTATCCATTCTCACAACAAGTGTTTCCGCTCATTTTTAAAATGAATGCTCTGACGATGGTTAAATCTGCTTGCTCGCTCGCTTTCCTCAGAGCTCATAGAGCGTGCTCAATCTCCTCCAGATTTTAAATCCGAACGCAGGATAGAGATCTTTCAGAGCATATAAATGTTAAATTCGAACGTATTGGAGCACTCAGATCGATCTGAGCTCAAAACCGAACTTACCCTATATGTGTAGATTCTCGTCAACATCGGAAACATAACATTTTGATTATGAATCCAGTGGCTCTAAACTCTAAAGGATAAATCTGTTTTAGGTGGAAATTTATAAAAACCTTCGAACATTATTACAAGAGACAGATGAAACAGCATTTTTGATGTTTATGGAAGAGTTCTTGAAGAAATCATCAGAAGATTTAGACACCTCAACATTTTCCATTTATTTCAACGACAATTACGGAAAAAATGTGAAATATTGGGCCTACTGTTACAGGTTACATATTGGCCTTAACACCAATATGCATTTAGAACGGATACACAACACAATAAAATACATTTATTTAGAAGGTAAACGTTTTAAACGGTTGGATAAGTCCGTAACTTGCATTATGAGGTTCGTTAAAAACAAACTCTTCGACCGAGAAATTACTTTAAATAAAGGAGAGATTTGTAGTAAAATAAGGGATTTGCATCATGAAAGTGTTAAATTAGATGTCAACTTGGTTGAATTTAGCGATGGGTGGAAGGTATTCTCGTCTTCGAATAACGCAAATGACATTTACGAAATACATAAAAATTTGGAACATTGTGATTGTCAGTTAGTTTGTTCGGATTGCCAGATATGCATTCATAAGTATTCATGCAGTTGTTTGGACTCGTCTGAAAGGTGGAATATGTGTAAACATATTCACCTCTTAGGACGTAAGATGCTGGACCAAGAAGCTACTACCTCAGTAGAAGATCCGGAAGATCTGACCGAAGAAGGTAATTACAAGCTTTTATTTAACTTGCTGTGTTAGTATGTATAAGTCAAAACGTCTTGAATCAGTATTATGGACATAGGAATATGTAGGGACGTGGTATAAAATACCACTTTAGACGAGGGAGGGGAACCATTCAGTGGAGGGTGCATGTCTGTCAATTGCGCCAGATGCAGTCGTCCGCGTCTTTGCGCATGCTCAATTGCTCGTACAGCGCTTGCGCAACTGAAGCGATAAATAGAATGTGGGCACACTTGCTTCCTCACTATCCTCACTTAACAGCAACCACACCCATTCGCTTGTACTACGTCCCTAGATTTCTATGTCTATGATCCGTATCTAAGACTATTTTCGATTGTAATCTTCTGGACAAACCAACACTGTAGTGTGGTGAAAAATCCATTAGAAAATAACAATTCACAACAGTTTAAAATGATTATTAAAATATTTGTCGTACTTTCACTATAATGTATAGACCTTTTCACGAGTAGTTACTTACGCGCATGCGCCGTCGTCATGGTTATGATCACAGCTTTCAGAAGTTTCGTACACTTTTTGACGCAATGACTAGTCCAGGAACGGTTTTCAATGTTAATTTAGATGCAAATGTTACTGACTGTGCTAAATTAGTGCACAAAACAGTGGAAGAACATACTTGTGCTAAATTGGGACGGTAGTTAAAGTGTCATGGCCGAAAAACTGGTGGAAGTAAACGAAAATTGGTTGAAGGGTTTGAATCCTACCTGTAATAAATTGTTTATTGTAAAAAGTTTATCTTCTTTAAATACCTAATTTTTCTTATTTAATTACTATTTACTTTTTTCAAAATCATTCACTTGCCATCTGTCAATATGACAAGTCTCTGAAAAACATGGCGGAATTGGGCACATGCGCAGAAAAATAATTGGATAATGAAAAGCTCTATATGTTAACAAGAATTTCCATATTAGTTGACGAGGGCGATATAAATGTTGTTTGTTGAATGTTCTCATAAATCCAAGTCTTCATGGTTTCCGGGCTTGTAGGCCGTGGTCCGGTGGTATTTCTACCTGACGTTTCGTCTACAACTGCGGTAGACCTTCTCAAGGGCGATGTGGCAGCGGTCGAAGTGTCCTCCTTGGCGGCTCACAGGTCAGTGTGTCAGTGACAGTGTTGCCAACAATCAAAAGTGCCTCCCACCAGATGACAGATTGAAAGCCACTAGAAAACCACTAAAACTGACAAATTAAAAATTTCTAAATAATTATTAACCTTTCTTGAACATAATGTTTCAAGTCCCAATTTCTATATAAAAATATATTATTTTTCTTTCCAGATCCATAATATTGATGGTAAATTTGTCATATAATGTGTATTGAAATTCCTTGAAGGTGAATAATTTTTTACTTATAAAAAATCAGAAAAAAAATTGCTTAAACAATGATATTACATTATTTCTTGATTGAAATTCAAGTTGTCAGTAGGTTGTCGCGTCTCTCTAATAGTCATTAGTTTCAAATTTCAGTGTACCAAAGGAACATAAGAAATTCAAATATTCTAAAAATTTTTAACACCAATTTTAGTTACGAATATATGAAAATACTCCAATATCATCAGATCTCACCAGAAAATTTCACAATACCACCAGAAATCCCACTGACACTAGATGACAAATTTTAGTCACTAAGTAGGTAACTGATTCCACCAGATCTAGTGGGAATCCCACTAAGTTGGCAACGCTGGTCAGTGACTGGTGTTCTCCCTTCTTTTATGCCTAGTACCAGTGTGTTCTCTGTTCGGTCGTAGTCCGTCTCTGTTATTAGTCAAATGCGCAGTGTGTAGTGGTGGGGGTGAGTTCTCTACTCGGTCGTATCCCAAGGAGAACACTTCGACCGCTGCCACATCGCCTTTGAGAATGTTTATCGCAGTTGTAGACGAAACGTCAGGTAGAAATACCACCGGACCACGGCCTACAAGCCCGGAAACCATGAAGACTTGGAACAATGCCGGCCGTGAAAGCTTGCACACTTGGTTCTCATAAATGTTTGTTTTTTAAACTAGGAGAACAAGATGATCTACAAATGCATATCGACCCCACAAAAGCAGAAACTGAAGATGTATATAAATTATTAAACGCTTGCTCTAGTGAAGCACTTGATGACAAAAATTTACAAGAGAAAAAAGACGAAATGAAGAGGTATCTTTGTACTGTTGTTGATTCAATTCAGTCAAACTCGGACTTTGATCTCGTTCAAAAAATGGTTGCGCCTGTAGAGCCAGCTTTAAAGGCGGCAGCTACGAAAAGATCTCACACCATTCTAAAAATATAAATTCCTTACAAAAAAATAATCGAGCGGCAGATGAGGCTCTTTTCTACCAAAAAAATTCGACTGATGACCAGTCCTATACTTGCCACCTAGTAAATATTTGCAAAAAATACACTCTTTTTTTATTCTTTGAAAAAAAGCATGGCTCTCTTTTTTGTTTAGTGATCTACTGATGGCTAGTAATAAATGGTTTATTTGCAAGTTTATTAAAAAAAAGTAACAAAATATTTTGCTGTGATAAGAAGACTGGGCAAGTGACATACGCATAAGCACTGAGCCTGCTGACGCTTGATCAGCGCGTGCGCGCTATCGCTACACATGTTTCAGCGTGTTGAACGCAGCGCAAATATTACCCCGAAAATCACCGAATTTTTTAGGGAATATTACAGTAACAAAGGACCGTTACCAAAGGGAGTGGTAATATTACCGCAATTTCTGATGGTAATATTCGGAGCGTGCATCACTATATTGTTACACGCATCAAGAGCAGCGGCGCTTCAGTTTGGCTGATGACTGTTGTACTACCGATTTAGGTTCACTGGCGTATAACCATAGACAATTACCATAACCATAGGCAATAACAATAAGGCGTATGTATTAGCCTAGCAACACTGGCGAGAACATGGCACACGGTGAATGGTCTCCAGGCGGAAATGGAGGGGATTGGATTGGGGCATCCTGGCGAACAGCGACGCGCGTTCTACACGTGTATAACTACGTAGCTAATAAAAGTATATTTTTACGGATATAATAAAACGGTAGAAATAATTTCCGTAACAATATATTGGTAATACAAAGTGGGGACTATTTTTATTAAAAATAAATAATCAATTTTATACATAATTTATTTCAATTTCATTGCACTTTATTAAGACAGAAAATACTTTTTTTTAATTTATACGTGCAAAATATAACCTTTACAAGAACATTACAATGTGTTTTACTTTTATAATTAACAATTTCGACTAACTATTATTATGTATTTATATTTTTTAAATAATAAAATAATAAAAATAAAATTTTTGAACGATGGTGAAATTATATTCACCATCATAAAAAAACTAAAATTAAGGTACTTAGGTACTTAAAATATACAATGTATATAATTTGTAAAAAAAATTAAACACCTTTATTCTTAATATAAAACTGTTTCAGGATCACAGAGTATAAAAAATAAAATAATGTTAATTAATTTTTATATAACATGAAGTAGATTTCTGCTACGGCCTACGTTACTTCATTTGTTTCATTAGCTGATATACAAGCTGCTGGATACACGAATAAAATTCTAATCGATGGCTTATCCAGCGCCACAAAATGCCGCAGTAGGTATTAACTACAATTTTATAATGGGGAGTTGTGTTAATATGATATTTAGTACCTTCTGCACCATTTAGAGGCGTTGGATGAGCTTTCAATTCACCAGTTTACTGTCAAATCTTTAATTAAATTAATGATCACATAATCAAGAAAAGAAAAATTAAAATTTTTAAAACTTTGTACTCAACAAATGATAAAACATTACAAATTAAATTTATTAGGGATGCACCAAAAACCTAGGCTGGATATTCAGTCAAATAAACGCCGAGTACCAGGAAATTTGATACTGCCTAGTGTTGCTACCAGTTTGTAGATGGCACCGCTTACAGTACTCTTGTAAAGAAAGAGTACCTCAGTTTGTTTTGCTCCGTATTTCATAATCCGAAACTATTGCTATTGCTCCGATGTCTAGAAGTCTTGTCATAAGCTTCTAATTCCTTGTTCAAAAAACACCATAAAATAAGTATTTCTGCTGCCCGAAGTCGATTTTTTTAAATACTAAGCCAAGCCAACTACTCGGTAAAATAACCGAATGCTGGGTAATAACTGAGTTCTCGGTACACCCCAAAAATTTATGATTACTTTTCGATGACTACATCATTTTTTATGTCAATCATTTCCTCATAAAAATATATGAGCACTGGTTGGAATAAAAATAAAGATAGTTACTTCTTACCACAACAGTTTTATTGATGGATGTACATTTCGAAAGCTATGCTTTCATCTTCAGCAAACACTATAGTGTTTGCTGAAGATGAAAGCATAGCTTTCGAAATGTACATCCATCAATAAAACTGTTGTGGTAAGAAGTAACTATCCTTATTTTTGTTTGTAATCATTTCCTCATTGAACAAATGATATAAATTTTTTGAAAATTGTTCTGTTTGCTCTATAAAAATTAAATTTCACACAAAAACTAGCTGTCAATACTTAAATAATAATATATTTTTAAATTATACTTCACTTTAACCCTCCAGTGGACGCGCGATTCATCCAATATTCTATTTTTATGATACAGGGTACCTTTAAACGTATGTTGTGAACGACGAGCTGAACTGTAACGATGCTGCCGCGGAATCGTATGACATAATGTAAGTTAATAAAGCTTTGTTTGCCTCAATTGCTAACAATTGGACAGTCCCACATTTTATTTTAGCGAAAAAACTGCCCACTGGAGAGGTAAGTAATTTTTTAACAAATAATTCGACAAAATATTCTTTTAACCAGTCGATTAAAAATTATCAGTGGACTTACAAAAACAAACGAATCAAAAGCATTTGTTTTTTTTTTTTCTTCATACAACAGTTACTGAGCTGTCATGGCTTTTACGATGTATACGTGAATAATTTTTAATCGACAACTTTTCCGATTACTCTAATTCTCCCGTTCAGAAAGAATAAATAGATCTATCAAAATTAATAAATAAAAACATCAATTTACAAAAGTATTTTTACGGTTATAAAATATATTATTTGTATATATTTGTCATTATACAAAAATAACACAATGGCTTTGAGTAGGTAAGCACTTTCAAAATTCAAAACGCCAAAAAAAAAAACAATCGGTATTTATACTCTTATGTTAGTTTCTTTCTTGATCAGACAAATGTAGGGATTTTTGTTTTGAAAGTGTTTATTAATAAATAAAATTAAAAAAAAAAAAACACTGTGCTTTTTGTAAGAGTACTTTGCAAGCATATTTTAATTTTGCTGTGAAAAACCAAATTTCAAATATTAATTACCTCAGTAATTCCATTCCGTTTTTGTAGTCCATCAAATTAAAAATCGAATACAGTCAACGCTGTCAACTAATTTTCGTGTTCCTGAAATACTTGAAAATCAATTTTTCACGGTGCTAGCGAAGTACCCGATAAGAAAAATATTTCATTTCTTACATAATTATATCATAACATTCAATATTTATAATAATAATATATTAATTTCTATATTTATGTAGGTAATTATAAATTCTATACAATTAAAATCCTACATTTTTTCTAAAAAAATTAAGTACAGATCTCTGGACGTATCATAGTATTGCTTTGTAGTAAATCAGGACGGATAATCGTTATCTTTAAGTATCTAAAATATTTCATTTGTTTTTTATGCATAATCTGTGAAGTTTCAACATTTCTGTTTAAAACGGAAACGAGAAATTTTTTAGGAACTCCCTATTAGCCAGTCGGATATGAAATCATGATCTTATGTCAGGGGTCGGCAACCTTTTGAGACGGAAGAGCCAAAAGTTACAATTGGGTTTTTAAATGAATTTTTTTTTTTACTTAAATGGAAGGACCACATACAAGTTTTATAGCAAAACTGTTTTTATTTAATTTTTTTGCTTACTAATTAAAAAGTTATATTTAAATAAAAATTAATTTTTTAACTCAGTTCCGATAACGCGCCGAAAGAATCCGAACGCGTGTGACGTCATTATGTTATCTATGGTCTTTGTATCCATGGTTACCAAGTTAAAAATTTATTATTTTTGATAGTATGTGTAATACATATACACAAATACCAACAAATGCAGACACATTTTAACATAACGACGTCACAAACATTCCTGGCGTGTTTTGAAGTCACGTGATATTTTTTAAATTTTTATACATTTTAATTAATTTTTAGTAATTTATCTATAGCTTTTAAAAAAATTTTCTTTTCGATTTTCAATATTATTTATGTTAAATTATTAGAAAAAATTAAAAAATTAATAATTTTTTTTAAACTTAAATACCTAATTTACAAAATTTCCCAGTTTTTAAAGAGCCACTAACATTTTTATTTCAACATTATGGTATTTGATTAGGATTAGGTATATAAAAAAAAAGTTCTGACTGCGACCGTTGACGACACAGTGCACCAATAACTAAACAAACAGAACAGTGTTGCCACATTTAAAAAATGTCAGCTGTCCGTATACTCTCTACTCCACCTTATTCTCACTATTTTCTGTTGAGTGTTTTTATCCTGTTTAAAGTTTTTTTTGCAGTATAATATTTTTTATGAGTTTTAAAAATAAAATAATATAATTATTAATATTTGCGCATGGAACTGGAGAGCCGCATCTTGATATCAAAAGAGCCGCATGCGGCTTGCGAGCCGCAGGTTGCCGACCCCTGTCTTATGTGGAACATGTTTGGGTGTCCGGACAGCATTTCGAATTGCTACAGTAAGCTGTAGTTGTAGATTATAGACGCTCGACAACTGAAGTCATTAGCGTACAGTGAGCTGGTAGAGCACCAATCGAAATAATAAAATTTACAAATTCTGGATTTGTCTACTAAAAATATCCAGCGACATTAATGTGCTATTAATTAAGTAAAACCGAAGTTAGATGCATTTAACACACAATTATTTCATAATTGTAATTTGTAAATACCAACATCATCAAAATGAATCCACCAAATCATAAATCAATTTTTTTAACAATGCATATGGGCAAATGAGAAACGTATAACATAGATGGCAGCAGGTATATGGCCACCTAAGTTATCATCGGTTTTCATAAAAAAACGCGTGATAAATCAACTGTTTTCCCTTCTAATAGCATGCAACCACTTCTTTTCAGTTCCGGATCCTTTTAAAATACAAAACGTCTGATAAACACAGTACATTGGCATTGTCAACGATTTATTGTTTTAAATAAACTTATTCGTACCCATTACCATGAACTGTTACTGCTTACAGACTTAGGTGGTTATATAGCTGGCGCCCCTAGCGGTCAAATTTGCCAGTACCCATCCTTTTTGATTATGCACAAATGTGAAGCAATTAAATTACGCTTTTTTTTATTCTAATTTATATTTTTTGAAAAATACAATTCCATTATAAATGGAAAAGAACTTTTTACTAATGGAATGACTAACTTACCTCTTAAAAATGGAATGTTCAGTGGAGTGTTTGTTTATTCGTCGCATTCCCTATAAAAATTAAAATTGTACTCAAGATAGTCTATGCCGAGTTTCGAAGGTGAAAGACTGCATATGTTCTGTAAAGAATAAATTTAAATATATTAGCTGCAAGTTGCCTAACCTGAAAATATTATCACTATTAAAAACAACTGAATTGTTAGTTAAAACAAATGAATCGTCAATAAAAACAATTGTGTCAATAACAAGTCGTGACTGAATTGTTGAGAAAAAACGACTAAATTGTTAGCAAACACAACTAAATCGTTAGCAAAAATATTTTAATTTATGTCACTTAAAAACAATCGAATTGTATCAGTAAAACAATTGACTAACAATAAATATTTTCAAATATAAACGGAACTAATAAAAATCAAACTGTTAATTTCAAAATAAAACAAATTTTTGATAATGAACCTATCTCTTGAAGTAAGAGCGAGAGATTGTTTTTGCTTGTTCTGCAAGAAAAAGAAAGAGAGAAAACATGGTTGCGCACGCATACAGCGTTCTGCCACATAGCCACTAGCTGGCAGTGACAACTGATATATTTATTTATTGTAGATTATAGACGCGTCGACATCTAAGGTCATTAGCGTCTTTCAACTACTCTAAAAACTAACTTAAAACTAATTAACATCACAAAACATCCATGAGCGCAGGTGGGATTCGAACCCACGGCAGTCCAGTCTAGAGGTTGCGGCACCAAGCATGCTAACCACTAGGCTATATTGCCCTCCGACAACTGATATAGACAGACTATTGCCTTGTTACCGGATCATCTATGAACACTAAATGCTAAACATATCTATGAACACGGTATGCGCGCGCAATCCAGGTAAAAAAGATACGTGGATTAACTGCCAACATACCTTGTTGTTTGGAATCAATGATACCCGATATGTAACGATTTTATTAACAAATCCTGTCATGTCGATTTCAAATTTCATTCCATGCGTTTTTAGATCCGATTTATCATCGTTCACATCGTAAACTTTTTGCGGTTTACTCGACTGATAATTTCTATCTCCCCAATAAGTGGATGAGCAATCGGTTTGATGTGTATTGTTATAACAGAACTCAAATTCTCTTATCGAATGTCGAACATTCCTTAAAAAAAAAGAAAACGGTTAAGCGTGTACTTTAAGCGCTAAAGGTTCTTCAAGACTAAAAAAATACCTGAAATTCAAAAAAATGAAGTCATCGCACATATATTTTGAAACAGGCACAACGTAAGTTAGGTTGGTACTTCCGCTGCAATCGGGACAGTAGTCACGGGACAGAGTGACGTTGAAATTCGCTCCGTATATCGTGATGGATACGAGCAGTTCTTCGCTGGCTGAAAATCAATTTGAAAAGTTCTTCAAGGCTATTTTTATTAACATCATATTTATTAAATTGAAAATAATCAAAGCTATGGTTTAACACAATGTCAGATTTCACAGCAACCTTAAATATTACACCGTTTTTAAGGTAGTTGTCGTGCTATGGGCATAGTGTCGGAAAATTCTAAATTTTCGTATACTCATTAATGATACTATAATACAAATACCATTAAAATTTGAAGTTGATTGACCATCTCTAACTCGAGATAAACTTAATTAAAGTTCGGATAATTAACACGGAGAGCGTAGGAAAGGTTGTGTTTTTGACAAGTTTTTTAATTAAAAAAAAAAAAGTAGCAGTCAGAAATTTTCAAAAAACTAACTGTTCATTGATGTTTTTGTTCTGAGTTTAAAAAAGAAAATCCAAAAATTATTGACCTTTTTATTGTTGAGATATAATAACGCAAAGTTCAACAATTTTAACGAAAAGATTGAGATTTTTATATAATCCAAGCGAACAAACTAAGTGAAATATGTGTAACTATGTGAACAACAGTTTAGGTACAATCTCTAACAACATTTTTTTACATTTAACACTATACTTATTTATTGTTTTACAGCGTATTATGAACGGAACTTTTTGATGTTATTATCACAAGACAACTCTTAAGACATTTTTCAAAAAAATAAAAAAAATTATTTAAGGTTTTAGTAGGAAAGCTGAGTTTATTTCAGACACCACGTAAGGGACCTCCAGTCTGTCGTGCATCGTTTGAGACAGATATTTTCCAAAAAAGTTTTAAAAAATCTAAGTCTTGCCTATTTTGTGCCCTCGTTGAATGTGTTATTTTCTATATGAATACCAAGTTTGAAAAAAGAAAAATTTCCTAAACTATAACCCGATTATGTGTAATCTGACAGCTTCGAATATATCGAAAATATAAACAAAATTAACTTACCGTAGACCTCTTGTTCACTTAAAGAGAAATCGCTATCTCTACGTTTCCTGCTATCTCTGTTTTTTGATATATTATTTAAATGATAAGATTTATTTTTGAATTTTTCCGTGTTTTGTGCGACAACTTGATCATTTTCCACCGTTTTATTGATCACTATAGGTTTCTTCGTCGTTTCCGATTGAATCTTTACTGATTTTACAGTCCCCGAATGATCGGTTATTTCCGGTGTGCAACACTGGATCTAAAACAAAAGAGCGTTCACATTTCAATCAACGATAATCTATTTGCAATTATAAGAGAATGTAGATATCAACACTTCGGACGAAATATGGTTTGAATGGTTTTGTAAGTAAAATAAATTTTTAATAGTCAACAATGTCAGATCGAGCATACATTGATATTTTAGTTTGAGGTTAGAGCAGCTGGAAATGACATTACGGAAGCTGTCACATTTTTTCTCGTAAACCCCACATACGAAGACTTCGGATTCGAACACCAAATGTCAGCCACTTTGCTTTTAATTGTGAATTGTAAAATATCAACCGGGTTTGAGAATAGGGACTTGGCATTTGAAACTATGACATCTGGTGACAAAAAATTAAAATATAGCAACATGGTTTCGCGATTTGGCCACGCCTTCATATCAAATCAGCTTATAGGAATTCGATATTTGACCCTGTCATCTGGTGACAAAAAATGAAAATATAGCAAAATGTGATTTCGCGATTAGGCTTGTCTATTACAAACACCCATGAGTTCCCAGGTCATATGGATTTTGAAATTAATACAATTAAGAATAATGGGAACTTGGACCAAATTTAATTAATTTGAAATTAATATTAGAAATAGATAACGATAAAAATATGAATTAGTACTACCTAGTGATGTAAAAAAACAGTTTTTTTTTTCAAACGTGAAAAAAAAACGGTTTTTTATTTACATCACTAATTAGTACTGCACCCAAATAATTCTTGACTTACCGGGCAGTTAGATTCCGTAATATCAGGTCCGAGATGATTACCGGCAAATAACGGTTTCCCGATGGGCGGCGGGCTTTTTAAAATATTCAAATTCGGATTCGACAGATGCGACAAATAGCTGTCCTGATCAAAATCCGATCTGCCGGTAATATCGACATCTTTAGTGACCGAACCTCGTCCGACCGTTTGTATAGATGAATCACCCGACCAAATTGTCTGTTGCGTTCTCAACAATGACGTTTTCGACGGTCTTATGTTATTCGCAACCGCCGGATACGAACTGTGTGTCACTTCTGTGATGGGCGTAGTATGTGATGTATTTAGACGTGATCTTGAGTGTTCGATCAATGCCTTTGCATCGAAATAATGCCGAGGCCTCTGAGCTTCCATTAAATATAATACTGTTATTACTGTTAAACTGCAAAACAAATGATAAAAGTATTTTTTTTGTTTTGTTTTTTCATTAATAATAAACACTGATCTCTGTATAGTAACTGAATATCTATTCATATCGAATTACCAAAGTTTGGCTGAGTATTCACAAGCAAACCAACACAATGCATTGAAGCAACTAGCGCCGCAGTATAAGAAGTTCCGTACAGCGTACTAAACATGAGTAATTTATTTATTTATATAAATAACCTACAAACAGGCCAAGGCCTAATTATATGTAGGTAAAATATAATTACAAATCCAAAATATTCACACTCTAACATAATTAACCATTATAATGTGTATATGGATACACTGTGTGAGCTTACGTATCAGAATACACTCAGTTACATAAAAAGTGGATCACCTAAAAGTATATGTAATTTCGATTCGTTGTATTTTCAAAATTAATAAGCCGATTTTGAAAATTCTTTTTTTGTTTGATAGAGCAGAGTTTTAGGAACATTTTTATGTATGAATTTTGAATGTCAATCAAGGCTTGATTACAGTGGAGACGGAAGAATAAGACAATGTTTTTTTAGTCAAGTTTGAAGAATCCTACGGAAAGTAGCAGCAGCAGTAGAATTTTTTCCTTAATTGCATCTTATTCCTTGGCCTTTTTGTATCGGTTTGTTTTTGTTTTCAGTAATTATCTCAAATAACACCCGAGTTATAAAGAAAAATTCAAAAAACTGCATTTATTGTTTATTAATGTCGTGGCCATAAGTAATATATTTGCGGAGGGCAGTGTAGCCTAGTGGATAGACTACACTGCCCTCCGCAAATATATTACTTCGTCTTGAAAATGAATAGAGTATAGTTTATAGATGTATTCGCAGAATTTTATCATTATCTAAAATCACAATCCAATATTTTGAAGCAAAACTGCTTAATTCTTATGCCTTTTTTAATATACCTGCCTACTTTTAGCAAAAAATTGGGAGGTGTCCCGTTATGGAGGAAAATAAAAATGGTCACATTAATCATGAGTCAAATGCGCATGCGTCGAATTAAGTTGATAAATCAAACAAACGCATTGAAAAAACTAGCGGCGTCATATGACTACTAAACGTGAATCATGTGTGCACATATGAAAACGTTCATAAATAACAAATTGCTAGATTTAATTTATGAGAATCAGTTAGTACATAGAGATCTCAGATCAGTGATATGAATTTATTCACTTACCAAGCACCCATAATCAATAAAAGAATTACAATTACGACTTGAATTAGTGTATTGGAACATAGTTCTTCTTTTTTGTATTTATGCGGTTTTGTAAAGCATTTTGTTTTATGTACACGTTTTGTATTCGAACCTGAAAACAAATAACAATCTTAGGCTATGACATACAGAGAACTAACCTAACTTGGAAACAATTGCTATTTAGTAACATTACGCAATAGATGGCAATACTGTATAAAAATACGAATTAACACAAGAAAGTTTCTGTGACTGACAACTAAAAAAACACCGAACCGAATTTGTATGAGATTTTTCTGAATTATGTATAGTATCGTTTAGAGAAAATAGTAGCGTCATTTCAGCGCACAAACGAGTTTCATATCGGATGGGTCTATGTTTCATAACAAGGGGTGGTCCTATGAATATGGTCACTTAGTTGTTCGTCGCCAGTCGAGACGCACCATTAAACCATCCCTAGTTCATCCAGCTTAGGATTAATTTCAGTTACCAATTATAGAGGTCAGAGTGAGTCACGGCCGTATTCATAGTTAACCCTTAAGTAGTAAGGGACACTTAACTCTACCCTCAAATCGAATATGCGTTTCATAGTCAAAATTGACGTCTGTAAGGGCTCTTACATCACTCTCACCTTAAGGGTGGGTAGTATGTCCCTTAAGTGTCGAAAAAGTATGTGCGTCTTTATTTAGACAAAGAAGCAAATAAACGTAGTTAATAATTATTATTATTCTGCTATTCCTAGCCTGCATTCTTTGTGTAAACAGCGTAATATTACGTAAAATAAAGATTATAAAAATAGATTTTGACGAATTGTACGATAGTAGTGATGAAAGTAGAACGTTTAAAAAAGAGATATATACGCGATCTTGAAAATCCTTTTGAATTTTACGAAGAAAATGAATTTTTGAAAAGATATCGATTCAGCAAAGAAGTTGTAATAGATGTATTGTTAACCGTTAGTATTCCATCGTTTGACAAAAATTGATAATCGTGGCTAACCGTGCTTAATCGTGGCTAAAAACACGCATTTATATCAAAAATGACAACTAAACACAATCGGTCTGCAGTATGACCAACTGTTCTAAAGGAAAAAATCATGGAGGTTTACTATAATTCTTCCCTCACTCAAGGAAATGAATATGAAACGCTTCTTTGAATAAGGTGCCCTCAGCACTTAAATGACCCTCAGCGAAGGGACCCTTATCACTTACCTTAAGGGTTAACTATGAATATGGGCATCAGACACTTAGAATTTAACCGCGAATTAATTGAATTATCACTCGACAATGTCGCCACTCTAACAAACAATAGTGGAACTATACAGTAGATAAATTAATAATCTACCCAGCGATGTAGCTTAGTGGTACAGCACTAGACTCGCATTGGGAAGGTACTGGGTTCGAATCCCGGCGGCGGCATATGTGGCTAGGACTTTTTCCTACTGCCTCACGCCGAGAAACGGTAATTCCTGTACCGGCCATCTTGTTTGAGGTTTTCCATGGTTTCCCTCAATAAATCCAGATGAATATCGAGATGGTTCCTTATTCAAGGCCATGGCCGATTACCTGTCAAACTCCTATGCTCCCAAAGTTGCCTACCTTATCCTAATGTCCTATAATTCCTTCATTCGCACATTGCTATTGATTAAGTTGAAGTAGATATAAAAATGTATAAAACGCGAAGTGGTAAAAATGGAAAATAGTAATGGTGCGAATGGCGTCTGTTATGACATAATGTCGAGAAACGGACGTTAAACGCATTATTATTATTATTAAATTAATAATCTCAACTTACTTGCAATGCTCGCACTGGACTTTAAACTTTCGCCCCGTTTCAGCGCGGCTAACTTCTTATTTATCGTTTCAAGTTGAACTATTCTATTTTCCAAATTATCTGTAACCTTACATAACTCCTTAACGGCACCAATATTTTCCATAAATATCCTTTCTTTATTAACAACTAAGAAATTATCGATAGTTTCTCCGCTCGGCAAAATAATATTCCCCGCTGGAGTGACAGCTTCCGGTAATACTTCGGCAACTTCTTGTGCGATCACTCCAGTGTCCACGTGTTCCATATCCATCAACCCGGAATGAATGGCGAATTGCGGATGATATTTATATCTCACGATGCGTAGTTTTCTTACGTTATCCAACTGTTCTGCTGTATCGCACTCGATTATGTTTTGTTTTGCTCTGACGTCACTTGGTTGAACTACATGACCGGTTAACTTCAAGTTTCCGTGTATTACCAGAGCTTCATCGGGTCTGTCGGTATTTATCCCAACTTTCCCGGCATGGAATATCGATTCCTGCGTCTGTCCTTTTTGCCAACATGGTTCAACGTCACTTTCAAATTGTCCCGGGTTCGACGCTCGTACAATGATGCGTTCGGAAGCCAGTGACGTCACTGGATAGTGGGAATGACTCGTGTGGGCGTGAAGACCGACTACTAACTGGAAGTAGCGTTGTTCCGGGTTCGGTTTGCCTTTTTTACGCATGTTATTCGAAGTGGTTTCACTAAAGTGTAGTCGGCCGACTGTTATTTTTGTTACTTGCTCGTTTTGTAAATCGACACTGAAAAATAAAATTTTGTTTTCAGAAAATGCATGTCTATTTTTAGTCTCAACAGAAAGAGACAGTACTGATACTATCAAATTAAATTGTGTTTTAAAGATCACCAACAGCTAAGGTTATTTGGGCCTAGCACCAATTCATATTTTCAATTCATTATTTTTTTTTTAATAATAAATTGAAAATCCAATTGACACTTTTACCAGCTCTCGGGCTAGAACCCGGGAACTGGGGACTTGTAATAGAGGAACCATAGCAACGCCATGTCAACAACAGCATTGCTACACTCTCGGCCATTCTAAAGCCCTACTGATACTTTCGTTACACTATCATGAATAGGGGTAAGCAATATGTAAACATCAAGATTACCATTTAAAAAAAAAAATTACCTATTCAGTATTCAGAATGTATCGATATATATTGCACACCGATACAAATATCGATACCTTAATCTATTTATATATAGATTTTTTAAAAAGCATAACATTTTTAAAAATATTAGTATCGTATCTGGTTAATAAATTTCTAAATTCTAATTTCTAAATCGATATGTTGCTTACTTATCATCATTCAATAATATATCGATATTTTTACTTACTTATCGCAATTCGGAATATCGATAATTTTTCTTATTGTAATTCGATTTATCAATATTGTTACTCACTATCTTAATAATTCGATATATCAATATTTTTATTTACTTATCTCAAAACAGTATATCGATAATTTTACTTATTGTAATTCGATTTATCAATATTGTTACTCACTTATCGTAATGCGATATATCAATATTTTTACTTACTTATCTTAATTCGATATATCAATATTTGTATTTACTTATCGCAAATCGATACATCGATAATTTTACTTACAGCACAGGATGAAAAGGTTTCTTCGATCTGTCACTTTGGCTCTGTTCGACTTTAATAGTCTGATTGGGAGATTCATGTTTCACGCCGTAAAAATGTAAATGAAAGCTGCTAATCTTCTTGAAACCTTCATTTGTTTTAACAAATTGAGCATCGCCTTGTAATTGTACATGACAGGTGATCTAAAAAAACAATTGTTTAGTTTTGTTACATGTCGATTTAAACCAATCAAAAATATTATATCGCTTTTGTTGTTTTGTTTACCTGGAAATGATTTTTCTTTTGGCAAACAAATGCATCATCTGCATTGGAAAAATTAAAACCTTTGTCAGCATCTACCCTATAATGAGGTACAGGTCTGAAACAAAAACCTTTGTCAGCATCTACTCTATAATGAGGTAGAGGTCTGAAACAAAATTTTCATATAAATAAAATAACGCATTTGTTTATTGGCAAGCGACTTTTGCAACTATGCTATCTTACGACTGAAGTCGGAACTAATCAAGGTTTACAATACTCTGTCAAATGACTTTTATTTATTTTTTATTTTATTAACATTATTCGTATATAATCTTGACGTATTATAAAAGGCCAAATTTGTATGTATGTACAACTCGGCTAACATAGCTTGGCCTCTGATGTGCGGAGAAGACACTTTTCAACTGAAGATCTATTGTAGATTATAGATGCTCAACAACTAAGGTCATTAGTGTCTTAATTAACAAATTAAAACATCACAAAACATCTATGAGCGGAGGTTGTATTCGAATTCACGATAGTCTGATTTAAAGGCCAGCACGTTAGCCATTACACCAAGTTCAAGATCTACTGAAGCAATTTGTAATAATAGAAAGATTTTTTCGTTGGAGAGCAGCCAATTATATAATTGTTTCGAAACATATAGGAAAAAATCATTTTACCAACCAGTGGTCACACAGTCAGGATTCTAACCTGAACCTTTCCAATTTCGCGTCGGAATGAGCTTACAATACTCAACTGTGACATGATTGCTAAATTAATATTCTCCTTATATGCTTCAGAATCAATAGATTTTCACTACATGCGAATTGGAAAGGTTCAGGTTAGAATCCTGACTGTGACCACTGGTTGGTAAAATGATTTTTTCCTATATGTTTCGAAACAATTATATAATTGGCTGCTCCCCAACGAAAAAATCTTTCAATTGCATACAGCCGTATAAAAAAATAAAAAAAACTATTATTATTTGAAATAATCTTCCACGGTTTAAAAACCCCCTTCTTCCCGACTGACATAAGCTGGATATTATTATGTTGCGACAAAAGAAGGATGAGCAGTGAGCAAAAATAGTACTACTTTGAAATACAAATACTCACAGTTCTTTGAGATGTTGGTCATGTAAGACATGCCATTGAGTCTGTTGGAACGGCTGAAACCGTATGCATTGATACGCTCCGTCTCCGTAGAGCCCACTGCCATTGTCCCCTCCACCGGCTGACATGTCCATCGAGTACTCGTCATGATCGAGAGCGCTGCCCGGTGCGGTCGTATGACTCGCAGGACTCAACTCTGTAACAGTGCATACTGATTTAGTAACAAAAACTATTTGTTGGCAGCACTGATAAAAATGTGACATTTACGTGAATGAAAGCGCACTCGAAAAATATAACAGAAACTAGAGTAGAGTCCGTCTATTACGAGTACGCTTATAACGACTAACCGTTTTTAGCGACGTAAATGTAAACTCAAGCAAGCGCGGATCCACCGTTGTGGGCACGGTGGGCATGCCCACAACCCTAATTGAGGTCGATAGGCTGATGTTATATCTGCAATGCCTTAATGAAATTAAAAAAAAAAACGAACCGTGCGGGTAAGAGCGCGAGTGACTTTTTTATTTTGGCTACTAGTCTAGTAGTTTGTACTGTTTGACGTTTCGTGAGCGAGTCCGTAGTCCGACTCGCACTTGGCCGATTTTTGGGTGGCCGTGACCACAACCTTTTTTGAGGGCTGGATCCGCGCCTGAACTCAAGTTAGGTTTCATATAGATTACAAGCTTAAATTATGCGTCCGCTTTGTGCGTCGTCTGGTTAATACGACATAATGTCGCCGGTCCCTTGAAAGTCGTTCTATCCGCATTCTACTGTAAACTCATTTGCAGGGATAAAAAATAGCCATTTTCAGAATTTTTTTCAGTCTGTTTGTCAGTGTGTGTATTCCAGGTTAATTCAAAAACTACTGAATTGATTTTGATGAAACTTTCACTATAGTGATTGTTTTTGTGAATTAAAGAAATTCCACACACACACGCACGCACAGCCGCCATGCGGAAACCTACTTTTCTTTGTTTTGAGTATGATACAATCATAATTTGACCTGATCTGGGATAAGATTTTTCGACCCTATCACCTTACTTCCATTTCCTTACTGAACATTGAAGAAAAAAATGGTAGCAGAGCGTAGTTCATTCATACATCTGTTATTATCTTCCTGTCTATTACGTTTTGAGGGTGGTACAATCAGAATCTGACCTTATCTGGGATACGATTTTTCGACCCTATCACCATCGTCCCATTTCCTTACGGAACATTGAAGAAAAAAATGGTAGCAGAGCGTAGTTCATTTATACATTTCATACATCTGTTACCAGCTCACCGTCTATTACGTTTTGAGGGTGGTACAATCAGAATCTGATCTTATCTCGGACACGATTTTTCAACCCTAACATACTTCCATTTCCTAACGGAACATGAAAGAAAAAATGGTAGCAGAGCGTAGTTCATTCATACATCCGTTACTAGTTGCCCATGTATCACGTTTTTAGGGTGGTACAATCAGAATTTGACCTAATCTGGGATACGATTTTTCGACCCTATCACCATACTTCCATTTCCTTACGGAACATTGAAGGAAAAAATGGTAGCAAAGCGTAGTTTATTCATACATCCGTTACTAGCTCCCCGTGTATTACGTTTTGAGGGTGGTACAATCAGAATCTGACCTTATCTGGGATACGATTTTTCGACCCTATCACCATACTTCCATTTCCTTACGAAACATTGAAGGAAAAAATGGTAGCAGAGCGTAGTTCATTCATACATCCGTTACTAGCTCCCCGTGTATTACGTTTTGAAGGTGGTACAATCAGAATTTGACCTTATCTGGGATACGATTTTACGACCCTATCACCATACTTCCATTTCCTTACGGAACATTAAAGGAAAAAATGGTACCAGAGCGTAGTTCATTCATACATCTATTACTAGCTGCCCGTCTATTAGTACCACGGAAACAAAATGACTGTCACATACCTGGTTCCGATTTAACTAAAGGCACGTCTTGTGAAAGTTTGCGTTTCTTGGGTACGTTCTGTAAATTTGTATAAACAGCTTGCATACTGTCTAAGCTGCCGTTGTCCAACTGTTGAGGTTGAACTAGTTGTGTTCCTGGGTCAAGCTGCGTCCTTTGACCGATTGGCGACTGTATCATAACGGATTCAAGGTCATGACTGCCCATCGTTAGCCTAATATCGCTACGACCGCCGTAGTCCGCGCGGCCTTGAGGAGGGATTTCGACAAACGGCTGATCTCTCCGTGATGTTTGCATTAAGTGATGTGTCTAAAAACCAACCAAATTATTAATTTTAGATACGCTATCTTGCGATAAAAATCGCAACTATTCAAATCGGATTCAATATCTTTAACCCAGGTCTCCCAATTAGGGATAAGCTTAATTCCTTGAGTTATCCAGGTATCTGTGTTCCTGGTAGCAAATGTTTCCGGGCTAGGTAGCCGTGGTCTATTGGATTTTACTCCGTACGTTTCGCCCAAAGCTCCGTTGGGCATCTTCAGCGGCGATTGGCAATACGATTCGATCTTCTTGTCGGTCGACTGGTGACTGAGGCACTGTTTGCGGTGTCTGTATTTATAAGGGGTGGCTGGTAGGTATGCGACATCTGATTGGTCGGGGATGGGTCAGGTAGGCTCTGGTTGGCTTGGGTCAGAACAGGTACCTTCTGATGGGTCCGAGGTAAACTGGGCTTTGTGAAACGTACGGAGCAAAATCCATTAGACCACGGCTACCTAGCCCGGAAACATTTGCTACCAAGATGTCTACCGGCCGTGAAAGCATGAAACTCCAATTTACCTGTGTTCCGTCAGGTCCTGGCGTCTGGATCAGAACGCATCCTTGCGGCGTCTCCAAGCATCGTTGTTGTTGCTGCTGAGGAGCCGGCGGACTGCCGACAAGAAGTGGATGACCCAGCATCAACGGGTCAGTGAGCAACGGTCCGAGAAGACTGCTGCCCCCGTTTCCGCCGTGCTTATTGTAAGGCGGCGGAGGCTGCTGGGGCGGCGTCCTACCGTTTAGCGTCGTGTATACTACCGACGCGGCATCGCCGGCTGTTAGGTGGTGGTCTGCCGTTGCATCCGCCGGACTGTAAGGATGTTCCGATCCGGAATCTGGTGGACTCTCTGGTAAATGATGGCTAAAAAGTTAAAAAAATAAAAAGTTCACAACTGGTCCAGTCCAAAAGTAGAAAAAACTAGCAAAAGTGAAAAATTATTAATAAAGTTTTTAATTTTTTATGTCTTTATTTAACCGTCCGGAAAATAATCAAAATTTGCAGCCTCCCCCATGACTTTGCCAATGTGAAAATAAAATGACAACGACTCCAACAATAGAAAAAACATTAGAGCGCAGCAGAGAGGGTCACGATTGTCAAGCAGACAGTCCGTTGCTAAGTGAGGGCGATGCTTTACCGCCAATAGGCTGTGTCATTCTAAGAGTAATCTGGCTGTAAAAACCATTAGAGAGCAGCAGAGAGGTTAACAATTGTCAAGTAGACATTCCGTTGTTAAGTGAGGGCGATGCTTTATCGCCAATAGGCTGTGTCATTTTAAAAGTAATATGGCTGTAAAAACCATTAGAGAGCAGCAGAGAGGGTAACGGTTGTCAAGCAGACAGTCCGTTGCTAAGCGAGGGCGGTGCTTTACCGCCAATAGGCTGTGTCATTCTAAAAGTAATCTGGCTGTAAAAACCATTAGAGAGCAGCAGAGAGGGTAACGGTTGTCAAGCAGACAGTCCGTTGTTGAGTGAAGGCGATGCTTTACAGCCAATAGCCCGTGTCATGCTAATAGTAATCTGGCTGTAAAAACCATTAGAGCGCAGCAGAGAGGGTAACGGTTGTCAAGTAGACAGTCCGTTGCTAACTGCTAAGTGAGGGCGGTGTACTGCCGCCAATAGGCTGATGACATCCTAACAGTAATCGGGCTTCACTAACTTTTCTTCTTTATAATATTAACATGAATAAGCCACTTTCTAAAAAAATAAGACAGCACCTTTTATTGTCGACGATAACATTAACCAATTGTTTGCCTCCCCTGGATGCAACGACGCCATGATGATGATCGGTGATGACGTCAACTGGCGTCGTCTGCACGACGCGTATGACCTGAGGTTGATCGACGCCGGGCGGTGCCTGTTGCTGGGACGGCGTCGGCGTCTGTTGTGACGGTTCGGCTTGGTGGAGCGTATCGGCGAAATACGCCGCAGGATGTTGGCCGCCAGGACTCGCATCGCCGCTGTTTATGAACGCCTCGAGCTGCGAGAAGTCCAGACCTTCATTGTCGATGGCACCCACGAACTCGGGACGGTCTGTAAAAAAGACAAATCGGACGTAATTTGAGATCAGAGTATGGACGACGAGTTTTTGAAATTATACCCAAGATGCTGCAGCCTGCAGTGATCCTGACGATAGGACGGCTCCCAAACCAAAAAAAAAAAATGATACATTTAAAGGTATCTTAGAATTTAATTAATTAATTGTAGATTATAGACACGTCGACAACTCAGGTCATTAGCGTCTTCAACACAACAAATTATCCATTTGTGTATTAGAATCCGCCAGCCGGCATACCCAAACCGACTGGTACGAGCTCGGGTCCCTGGGAGCGCTAATTCCCAAAGAACATTGGAATGGAATTTGCGATAGCAACAACATTTCAATGTCCCCCCTGGGGGAGGTATCTTAGATTAATTGTGTTTTAAAGACTACCAACAGCTAAGGTTATTTGGGCCAAGCACCAATTCATATTTTCAATTCATTATTTTTCTTTAATAATAAATTGAAAATCCAATTGACACTTTTACCAAGCAACTATTTTATAGTGGGTATGGCAAAAAAGTATCTTTTGGAGTATTGAGTCATTGACTGTCTGGTATCTTGTATCTACTATCTAGATACTTTTTTCAAGTGTCTTCTACAGCTCCGATTGTAATACAAAAATATGGTGGAAGAGTCGGTGCTATATGGTGGACGAACGGGTATCGCTTGAATATGTGAACTATGAAGTAACTCTGAGACCCTCTACTTTTCATCTAAATCCTTTCACCCCGCCGAAAAAAACGGTTACAGCTCTCCCTACGCTATTTTTAGAGTTAAAGGGTGTGGGTAAACGCTAAATGAAGGACCGAGAATCACACTACAGATCCTACAGGCGAAAATTGAAAAAAATTCCTGGAAAAACTTACAATTTTTTAAAATTACGTTAATCTTTCACACGTAGTCAAAACTTTTTTTGGCCCTTCATTTGGCGTTTACCCGAACCCTTTAGCTTTAAAAATAGCGTCGGGAGAGCTGTAACCATTTTTAGGCGATGAGAAAGGATTTGAGATGAAGAGTGCAGGGGGTGACTTTCGGTTAGTGATGAGCAAAATTGGTCTTGGTCTTGCAGTCTTGGTCTTGGTCTTGCGAAAAAGCAAGACCAAGAACAAGAACAAGATCAATACCAAGACCGAATATGCAAGACCAAGACCAAATACACAAGACTGTGAATTATTTTTAATTTATAACTATGATGATCTCAGAAGTAAAAAACTAAAAAAAGACAAATAAAATGAGCAAGACCAAGACTTGATACGCAAGACCAAGACCAAGACTGAGCAAGACCAAGACTTGATACGCAAGACCAAGACCAAGACTGAGCAAGACCAAGACTTGATACGCAAGACCAAGACCAAGACTGAGCAAGACCAAGACTTGATACGCAAGACCAAGACCAAGACTGAGCAAGACCAAGACTTGATACGCAAGACCAAGACCAAGACTGAGCAAGACCAAGACTTGATACGCAAGACCAAGACCAAGACTGAGCAAGACCAAGACTTGATACGCAAGACCAAGACCAAGACTGAGCAAGACCAAGACTTGATACGCAAGACCAAGACCAAGACTGAGCAAGACCAAGACCAGACATATTTGTGCAAGACCAAGACCAAGACTGAGCAAGACCAAGACTGAGCAAGACCAAGACTTGATACGCAAGACCAAGACCAAGACTGAGCAAGACCAAGACTTGATACGCAAGACCAAGACCAAGACTGAGCAAGACCAAGACCAGACATATTTGAGCAAGACCAAGACCAAGACTGAATCAGCAAGACCAAGACTGTCCAAGTCTTGGTCTTGCTTTGCTCATCACTACTTTCGGTAGAGAATACTCTTAATTTCATTTTTTTCAAATTGAAAATTTCTATCAAGTACCTACAGTTGACTCTGTCAGAATACACAAAGCCGATGGTTAAAATTTACAACAGATTTATTTTCATTTCCGTTGGGTTTTTTCTTTCTCGTTAATAATTCTGCGTGACATTCGTAAATTATCACTTATTTATGAGGGTGGTTCTGCTGGGGTTAAACTGTTAAAACAAAAACACATAAACCATATCATCCCCTAGTCTGTTGACATTACAGGGGTTTACAAAGTTAATGTCTTTATATAAAATATGCATTATTACCCAACATAATGATACTAATATTATAAAGAGAAAAGATTTGATTTTTGATGTGAAACATGTTATGTCGGGCTGTGAACAGCCGCGTGAGGCGAAATATGCAACGAAATTTAAGGTTCGCTCCTTCGCTGCTGTTCTCCCCACCACTGCGGCACTCTCTCTCTCTCTCGGTTTCCGCGCGCTCGGGCACGGGAAGAGAGAGAGTATACATACGAACGTACTGTAAAGCAAAAGTATATGTTTACACGTTTAGGTATGTAATATAGATACTTCGCTGTGTATTTAGTTACGTTTCTGGCTCAGGCGTGCTCAAACGCCGCAACCGCGTGTGTTACAATGCAGTATATAGTATTACGTCAGCATAACAGTTAGTTGCTGCTTTTGAAAAAATATATACTACTACATAGAGAATACCACCGAGTTCAATAACGTTTTCTTTGATGTTTCACATCTGTCGGGGGTCCCGAGACCCACACCCTTTTTTGTATGTCTGTTTGTTTGTAATGGATAAACTCAAAAACTACTTAACTGATTTTAAAAATTCTTTCACCTATAGAAAGCTACATTATCAGCGAGTAACATGGGCTGTATTTTATTTTCAAAAAAATTAGAGATCCCTACGAAAATTACAATAATGTAACCCAAGGTGCCTATAAAAGTCATTATTTGTCGTGCGCTGCGAAAACTATTGATTAATTATAAATTCGAGCGAAGCGAGTGGAAATGTTTCAATTTATTATAAATTCGAGCGAACGAGCGAAGCGAGTGAGAAATGTTTCAATTTATTATAAATTCGAGCGAATGAGCGAAGCGAGTGCGTAATGTATTAATAAATTATATATTCATAGCACCCGGGCGAAGCCGGACCGGGTCGCTAGTTTAACTATATTTTCTTACAAATTGAGAAACTGGAAAAGCGTAATTCAGTGCATCTATTAGTATTTTAATCAGGGGAGAATTTAGATTTTTGCCGCCCTTGGGCTAAACCAGTATTTGCCGCCACCTTCATTAAATTTTTCACACCCATCCTATCTTACCCTCCCTAATTCCTTTCCCAAACCTCAATCCATTCCTTATCTAAGAGGTAATAGAGGCGCAATATCGTATAGGGCTTGAGAATGGCAGAGCGTGTAGCAATGCTATTGTTTACATGGCGTTGCTATATGGTTTCTCTATTACAAGTCCCCAGTTCCCGGGTTCTAGCTCGAGAGTTGGTAAAAGTGTCAATTGGATTTTCAATTTATTATTAAAAAAAAATAAGGAATTGAAAATATGAATTGGTGCTAGGCCCAAATAATCTTAGCTATTGGTGCGGTCTTTAAAACACAATTTTGAAACACCCTGTATGACGTACGTCTAAAAACGATGTATTTACGACGTTGTGATTTTGTTTGGTCAATAAAACGGACTGAAAATACGTAGTAAACAGATATTTACATAATGTACGCGCGGACGAGTGTGTGCCGTTGCCATGGCAACCGCGAAAAGCGTCCGACTTTCGAAATACATAATACAGTAAAGCCTCGTTTATCCGAGGCAATGTGGAAAGGAGGTATCTCGGATAAGTGAAAACTCGGATAACACGGAAGAAATAAAAAAATTGAAAATTTTAATCATTTTTTATGTATTTGAAATGGTCGAATTAAATTTAATCACAAAAGTATTGTAACAAAACTGTTTTCCGAGTTGGCGGAAAAAATATTTATTTAATATAATTAACAATTCAATAACAATAAACGCAACAACTATATGTCAATTCTAATAATCAACACAATAATAATAACGAAACAGTAATTCTTAAACAAAGTGAAACACTTAAATAACACTGAACAAAAAATTATATTTATATACCAGTACTGTATTTATATTCGCAGTTCAACACGACACTGACTCACGACTGACTGCCCACTGACTCACTCGTACTTCGCTTATATAGGTCGAGCAGCTTGGCCCAGCACGTTCTTGCGCTCTCCAGAACATTCCGGCAGGTACTCGTATCTTCGATACCATTGTGACCACCACTGTGACCTTTCCTTCTCGACGCTTCTATTGCAGGCAGTGGCATAACATCTTGGGGTTTGCTACAGTATGTAAAAATACTACGCGCGTACAGCATAGTCATAGTGGGTTCATCCGTTTTATCCGAGTTTTTCCGTATTATCTGAGCATACATCGCAATTAATGCGGAGTGTTGTCGAGCGTCTATAATTTACAATTCATTCATTCATTAATTCAGAGTGCTCGGATAAGTCTGTTGCCTCGGCTAACGCAGAGACTCGGTTGATAGAAGGCCGGATAAACGAGGTTTTACTGTATATTGTTTAGGTATGTATTCAAAAATAACCGATCGCGGAATAGTAGAATATTGTATATCTTATAATGGCGTAATAAGATATACCTACCTATTATACGGACGAGTAGTGACAGTATGTTAAAATGAGTAATAACGATCCCTATATTATCCGCAAAACGATTAACACTCTGTATATGGTATTTTATGCCATATCCATCTATAAAATAGCTGCTTTTCACTTCATTTTCAGTATTTAAATTTTTTTGTAATGGGACTCCCTTATTTTTTAATTTTTACTGTTTGTTTTTTTTTATTATTTGTTTGGATATTCGCACTGTAAGAAATGAGCAGGCCGATTACATAGATTATCGAAGATCCATTTGTAGCCAGCGATTAATCTGGTAATAGGCACACAAAGAGACAATGGCGTCGCAAACAGGCATCACCTGCACATCGCGTAGATTCCATAAAAACACACTGCGCATGCGTGGTTACTAATTTTACATTAATTTGTTTTGTATTCATCCATTTTATATATGTAACTATACATTTTATTTTGTAATTTATACACACTTGATTGGAATATTACACAAATTATGTAATTTTAATTTACTTTATGTAAAAATCACAAATTTGTTTAACTTTACAGTAAAGTCCAAGTTTTTATGAAGTTTTCTGTGTAAAAATAAATAATAATGTAAAATCACTTAGAAAATCGAGCGAATTCTACCTTAACTTTCAAAGTATTTTTACATCAATTTTTTACAGTGCGCCATAATAACACATATTCTGTAAAAAAATCAACCGGCTACCTGTTAACGGTTCAAAAGAAAGGTAGGACAGATGGACATATACAGACGGCGTAAGCTTAAATAGGGTTCCAGTACGGAACCCTATAAAAAGACAGTGTTAATTGGCATTTTGACTACTACAGCATTTTAATTAAGGCAGTCTACAATCCATGTAAAGTGTTTTTAACACGCTTATATTAGCTTCACCTATATGTTTGCGGGCTTGCTTGTTTGTCAGTTTGTAACCGACTTCTTTGAACTTGATTTTGACCAACTTTGAACAGTCAGATTTAGTTTAAACTTTGTCGACTTATCAAGGACCGAGGACAATACAATAATTCAATAAGTTTGTCCCATTATCCTGATCAGGATCTCCAGGACTAAAAAAAAGCAAAAAACTTCAGATTGAACTGAAACTTTGCACACTTATCAAGGACCGATTACAATACAATAATTCCATAAGTTTGTCCCATTATCCTGACCAGGATCTCCAGGACTAAAAAGCAAAAATAAATTATAATTTAAAAAAACTAAAAAACACGCTTTAATGAACTAAAAAGTAAAAAATAATTAATTTTATTGTAAAAAAGCGTGGGGTGCTTTGTATCATATTTTCATACTACCCCACGCTTTTTTACAATAAAATTAATTATTTTTTACTTTTTAGTTCATTAAAGCGTGTTTTTTAGTTTTTTTTTAATTATAATTTATTTTGTTGTTTTTTTCTTGAACATAATTTCTCTTGTTTACATAGCCATGGACCGTGTACATTAGATATAAGTTTCGATTGTAATTAATTTCTTATGAATTAATAAATAAACCGATTAATGAAAAAGGTGATCGTGTTTGAAAGTTTGAATAATATTTCGTTTCAGTTCATTTTTCGATAAATCGGTGAATGTCATCATGTCGTCTATTTACTGTTTTTTCCCCACTCTGTCCCACCGTCCCATTAAAATGAAATTCACGTTTCTGCAGATATTTAACCGAGCCATTCTTATCAGGGATGTTATAGAGCTCCGTAACCGTAATCGAAACTATCGGATATCCGAAATAATTTCATAACCGTATCCATAACCGAAATCAATAAAAAGACTTCTAATATATCAATATCCAAATTCAAAATCTCATATCCCCAACATAGTCCAGCAGTTAGGTACTTTTTACCTCTAAAGTATTCCGAAGTTAATGATATTTTGATGTGTTGTTTGCGGGTACTCTATGGAGTAGAATCTGAGTTTTCGACCTCCAGGACCCTGTGCTATCGTGGGGGGAGCCGAAACACCACGAAATCTTACAAGCTTTTTTCCTTTTTTCGAAATCTCTCAGTAACGGTCGACTTAAGCAATTCTTTCATTATGTAATGTTTTAAAGAGGATAACATTTCATACAATTTTCATTCCCACAACTTTCTTGTGGTACTAGTGGTAGGTGCGCTGCAGCTTCTTGAAAATCACCCGCTCCGCTTTTTGTAACCTTGGTAACCAATGGTTAAAATGTAATGTTCTTTTCAATAGTTTTATTTATTTTGTTCATCGAACTTTAAATTGAAAATACACATGTTACACATAGGTTACCAAGGTTACAAAAAGCGGAGCGGGTGATTTTCAAGAAGCTGCAGCTCGCTTACCGCATTAGTACCACAGAAAAGTTGTGGGAATGAAAATTGTAGGAAATGTAATCCTCTTTAAAACATTACATAATGAAAGAATTGCTTGAGTCGACCATTTCTGAGAGATTTCGAAAAAAGCAAAAAAGGTGGTAAAATGTCGTGGTTTTTCGGCTCCCCCCACGTTAGCACAGGGTCCTCGAGGTCGAAAACTCAGATTCTAGTCCACAGAGTACCCGCAAACAACACACCAAAATATCATCAACTTCGGAATACTTTCCAGGTAACCCCCTTCATTTATTACTTGCCGCTTGGACTAACAACCCTGACTGGAATACCGAATAATTATAAGTGATCTTAAAAATATTTACACAATGATCACCTGATTAGGTTTGAAGGAAATTTCAATTAGCGGACAGACAGACAGATGGACAGACAACAAAGTGATATTGTAAGGGTTCCGTTTGTTTTATTTTTTTCATTCTGAGGTACAGAACCTTAAAAAATTGATAAGAAATAGATAAATCTGTCCCTCAGTTTGCAATACGTTAAAATTAAGTACTATATAAATAGATTTCCATGGTGTTATACACACGGTTATGCTCACTTTCTCTATGAAATTGAAACGTAATTGACAGTGAAAAAGTGAATTTATTTTGTATAAATAATAAAGATTCATTTGATACGCTGTTTAAATAAAAATGTGTTTTCATACTCCAAAGAATCTGCGACTACATGCAGCTAAAACAAAAAAAATATTTAATATATATAAAAACACGCAATTTAAATGTTTGCAGAACAAAACGCGATCGACAAAAGCGTTAGAAAACAACCGATTATTATCGAATAATTTGTTTCGCATGTTGCGATTTTCAATTGTTACACATTGTTGTTTCATTTGTTAATTGAAAGTAAAATGTTTGCATTTATCAAAAACGCCATGCGTAAAACATGCCATTTTTTGAAAATTTTTATTGGAAGAGCAGCCAATTACATAATTGATTCCTGCAAATATCGGAAAAAATCATTTTGATAACCATAGTCACAGTCAGGACTCTAACCTGAACATTTCCTCTATCGCGGCAGAATGAGCTCACAATTACTCAACCGTGACGTTACATAATTGATTCCTGATAATATCGGAAAAAATCATTTTGACAACCATAGCCACAGTCAGGACTTTAACCTGAACTTTTCCACTATCGCGGCGGAATGAGCTTACAATTACTCAACCGTGACATGATTACCAATCTAACATTCTCCATATATGCAAAGGAATCAATAGATTTCCACTACATGCGAGTGTTATTAATTATAGCCAGGTTGTAGATGTGAATCATCGTAGTAGCGAGAGCTATTCATGTAGGTGAAATTATTTCGAACACCCAAAGGGGATACATAATAAGAACCTAAATACACAAATCTATTTTATGCCATTTTTTTCAATTGTTTCATACGAAATGTTATAATTACCACAAAACACCAAACCATAACAAACACTCTCGACGTACGTTTCGCCAACCAAGTTGGCATCATCAGGAGATGATTAATCATCTCCTGAAACGTACGTCGAGAGTGTTTGTTATGGTTTGGTGTTTTGTGGTAATTATAATTTATAACATTTCGTATCTTTACACCAAAGGTTCCACCATTTTTTATTGCAATTGTTTCATCTTTAACCCCTTCTCTTCATATGTGAGCTCCTGCTTCATCTTTGTTGTGTCACTGCTGCTTGTTTTTTTCCCCTTGGAAGTTATTGTATAATGAGTTCGATTTTGCGAAAGAAAAATTTTGACATATCTGAGATCCCTGGAGTCCGAATCTACTGTTTTTAGAGAGATGGTTATGTGTGTGTGTGTGTGTGTGTGTGTACGTACGTACGTTCGTTCGTTAGTGAACTTTTATACGGCTCGCGTATCTTGAGAACAAATAATGATATCATGAAGTGATCTAAGCATCTGTTTTACAAAGTGATTTAAGCATTATAAGTGTTTAAAGCATTACTTATTAGTGTATTTGCCATATGGCACATACACTATTGGCGTCGGTCGGATGGCGGGACCTAGGGGTCGGACCAAAATTTCTCGACGTTTCATAGCCTCCTGAACACTTTGGCACCATTTTTGGAAATGTTTATATATATATGTATATATATATATATATATGTATATATATATATATATATATATATATATATATATATATATATATATATATATATGTGTGTTTTCGCGGCATAACTCTCGAAAGACTTAATTGATTTGAACGAAATTTGGTACACACGTTGGAATCTATCACCGCACGGAACCTATTTAAAATGGGCCCAATCGGACTATTTTAAGGGTAGTTTTTAGGGGTTGAAAAAAGTTTTTGGGCCCGAAAATACCGAAAAAAATTTCAGAATTGTTTCAAAATTGAAATTTAACCTTTTAGTAAAGATCAAAATGTGCTGCTAAAATTTTAATAAAATCGGCCCGATAGGACCGGACTTACAAATTTTATGAAAACACTAGTTTTGCGGATAGTGATTTACTTACTGAAGGGTGTATTTAATTTGGTACAGAGGTTGCAATGATAATAATATTGAAATTAAGAAAAAAATATTATTTTAAGGGATGTATTAAGGGGTTGAATTTTTTATTTTGTCCAAAAACAAACTTAAGTTCACGTATTAAAGCCACAAGGCCTGTATTAGCAAATACACTATATTGTCGACAGGGTTTTGGCACTGCGACCCGAGTTTTTACAACTTGCAAGCACACTGTAAGAAATGAGAAGGCCGATTACATAGATTATCGATGATCCATTTGCAGCCAGCGATTAATCTGGTAATAGGCACACAAAGAGACAATGGCGTCGCAAACAGGTATCGCCTGCACATCGCGTAGATTCCATAAAACACATTGCGCATGCGTGGTTACTAATTTTACATTAATATGTTTTGTATTCATCAATTTTATATATGTAACTATACATTTTATTTTGTAATTTTTACACACTTTATTGGAATATTACACAAATTTTGTAATTTTAATTTACTTTATGTAAAAATCACAAATTTGTTTAACTTTACAGTAAAAGTCCAAGTTTTTATGAAGTTTTCTGTGTAAAAATAAATAATAATGTAAAATCACTAAGAAAATCAAGCGAATTCTACCCTTTCAAAGTATTTTTACATCAATTTTTTACAGTGCACGAAGTTCTAAGCACTGCCCAGCTCTGTTTAAAAAGTCTTAATTGAATGAATTGTGGATTATAGACGCTCGACAATGTCTTAATTGTGCTCTACTTGTGTAACAATGTGAGATCCGGTTCCGAGTATAATCTGACAGCTTTTTACTATACAATAAAAAGACACTCGCTATACATGTATACTCGCATAAATGGACCAATAACCTAGCATTATAATAGTGTCTATGACCCACATAAATTTCGTTTTAAAAAACGCTTTTTTTAATAAAATAACTGTCGACATTGAATAGATCACCTAACCGAGCATGACGAGGCATGCGGCTTCTTTCTTTATCGAGCATCGATGTCTCCGTAAATACGAACAAACGACGAACTGTGTAAGTTAGTGCATGTGCGACGGGGACCGATCCAAAATCATAATATACAATAAAAAACTTTTTAACACAAAAAAACCTCCTTCAAAAAGGCACTAAAAAGAGGAAAATAACGAAATTTTGAGGTCTGTGCCAATTAAAATATGAAATTGGTTAAAAAGAAGATATAAGAAAGATATATAATAAGAAGATACTATAGTATACAGTGTGTCCACAGACTTATCCTCAACATGGG
The DNA here is from genome assembly GCA_039654895.1 of Mongoloraphidia duomilia. Taxonomy (NCBI): domain Eukaryota; kingdom Metazoa; phylum Arthropoda; class Insecta; order Raphidioptera; family Raphidiidae; genus Mongoloraphidia; species Mongoloraphidia duomilia. The sequence goes on from CM077521.1 coordinate 4,440,047, forward strand.
GATCTCCGTTGTTATGGGAGATAGAGATTTGGTTAAATGAGACAAAATGTACAGAATCTCCAGTACTACTACCTTGCGTAGTCAAACTTTCCATATTTTGCTTGGTTCGCGACCGACAGTTGAAAAACGAGATTTACCCATTTTCGTTTTTTGTTTATAACTCGCTTATTAAGTAAGTTAGAAAAAAAATATTTTTACTTTCTTAAGGCCGTTTTTTATGAAGATTTCAAATCTCTTTTCATATTTTTATTTACTTTTATAGTTTTAGAGATACTTGTATTAACTTTGTTTTTTTAAATACACGTCAAAGATGGCCATGACACCATTCGAAAGAGATTTTTTTTCTCTTTAATTTGATATGAGGGTTGATGGATTTATTTTCAAAAATAATAGAGTTATACATAAAACACTGATTTTTAGTAGTGGGCTATGCTAAATTAATTGATAAAACAACAGAAGGCTTAGCAAACAGTTGAAATTCGCGTTGGTTTAGTAAACAGCTGTTTTGTTTTAGCTGTCAAAGTGTAGTTTGTTGCTAATTTGTCAGTTTACTAAGTGATTTATTAAATTTACTTTTGTTTGCATGGAACCATTTTGTAACAATGTTACATGTTACATTGTTACATTCTATGTCACAAAAATTCGACCAGAGCTGCAGAAATGTACTTCGATCAGTATCCAGAATGAAGACAACCTCATTCGTCTATTTACAGAAACTTACGAGTAAATTTAATAAACTATGGATCATTTAAAAAGCCGTTTACTAAGTAAACGCGAATAAGTCAAGAAGACAAAACTACTGTTTTACGATCAATTGTTGAAAATCGCTTATTTTTCATTGTTACAAAATGGTTCCATGATAACAAAAGTAAATTTAATAAATCACTTAGTAAACTGACAAATTAGCAACAAACTACACTTTGACAGCTAAAACAAAACAGCTGTTTATACTAAGCCAACGCGAATTTCAACTGTTTGCTAAGCCTTCTGTTGTTTTATCAATTAATTTAGCATAGCCTACTATTAAAAATCAGTGTTTTACGTATAACTCTGTTATTTTTGAAAATAAATCCATCAACCCTTATATCAAATTAAAGAGAAAAAAATACTCTTTCGAATGGTGTCATGGCCATCTTTGACGTGTATTTAAAAAAACAAAGTTAATACAAGTATCTCTAAAACTATAAAAGTAAATAAAAATAGGAAAAGAGATTTAAAATCTTCATAAAAAACGGCCTTAAGAAAGTAAAAATATTTTTTTTCTAACTTACTTAATAAGCGAGTTATAAACAAAAAACGAAAATGGGTAAATCTCGTTTTTCAACTGTCGGTCGCGAACCAAGCAAAATATGGAAAGTTTGACTACGCAGGGTAGTAGTACTGGAGATTATGCACATTTTGTCTCATTTAACCAAATCTCTATCTTCCATAACAACGGAGATCCCCATGTTGAGGATGAGTCTGTGGACACACTGTATAGTGACTATACTATACTTTTTAACCGACTTCATGTTTTAATTGCCACAGACCTCAAAATTTCATTATTTTCCTCTTTTTAGTGCCTTTTTGAAGGAGGTTTTTTTTTTGTTAAAAAGTTTTTCTATTTTTTACTTTTTAGTGTCAAAAAGTAACATTTACCTTAAAGAATCACATACGCAGTTACTTACTTTTTTATTAAAATCAGCCGAACTACTGAACCGATTTTGATGAAATTTCTATGGGACCTATCTGAAAGTATATCCTTTCAAATAAAAAAAAATTTTAAATCGGATTATAAACGACGAAGTTATCCGCGCGAACATACATAACCACATAAAAAATATATACGGTCGAATTGAGAAACCTCCTTTTTTTGAAGTAGGTTAAAAACTAGTCAGTGGCTGCACTCGCGTGAATATTAGGACGGTCCTTAATATGATCATTTCCGATTATTAATGCTCCCATAGGTTCAAATGCTTCTAAAAAAATTTGACTGATGACCAGTCCTATACTTCCCACCTAGTAAATATTTGCGAAAAATAAACACTCTTTTTTTATTCTTTGAAAAAAAGCATGGCCCTCTTTTTTGTTTGGTGATCTACTGATGGCTAGTAATAATATAGCAAAAATCATGGTTACCTTGATTTACGTACAATTTTCTTTCTTTAGTAAAATATTTTTTTCTCAAAAACTATACATTTTAGAGAAAAAAAATATTTACATTTTTTTCATATTATAACATCTAGAATTCATTTATATTTTTTTTACCTATGTTAATACGTGACATTGAGAACGTTTTTTTTAATATCTCAGGATCCACTGAACCAATTTGACTCAAAATCTAATCAGATCTAAGTTAAAGGCTGATAAACACAATAGAACAATCGGCATGGCCGTATGTTGTTCCGTTTTTATGATATCGAAGGCGAAAAATTGACCACACACACACACACACACACACACACACACACACACACACACACACACACACACACACACACACACACATACATATATATATATATATATATATATATATAAATATATATATATATACATATATACACAGACATCAGTCAGAAAATGATCTCAAAACGTGAAGATCTGTTAAAATCTCGAAATATCTAAATCCATTACTTCCCTACCATAGTAGAGGTGGGAAGTAAAAATGTAGCCAAAATTCCAGGTTCCTATCTCAATTCTAATCTTTGCCCCAAAGCCTTTGAATTTTCCCAATAGCATACGAGTTTTGGAATTGTGCGATTATTTGTTTTCTACCGTAATTTTTCTTTAAAAAAATCTGAAATTGCCAAATTTCTAATAGGTAATAATATATGGTAGCAGTGGCGGATCCAATCGCTCTGTAACATGGTTAATATATTAGTTTTGATAGACCAATCTTGCACGGAGTAGGGGAAATCGGGGCTAGTTGACTAGTTTTTACAATTTTATTTCTAATAATTTTGCAGTCCATTATTGAACTACAAGTCGTAAATGTATTTCGGTATTTTATTTTAACTGTAAAATCGCTTTATAGACCAAGCGCCAAGTATTTTGGAGTAAAAAAAAATCTCTACAAGAGTTTTTCTTACATGCTTTTATTTAACTTGCAATGTTTGTATGTTGTTTGTTTGGGTCAAATTTAGCAAGTCAATTTTGAACGACTTCCACGTATCCGATCGATTTAAAATTTGGTAGACATATGCATTCCCGATGACAATACATGAATCAATCGTTTTTAGAAATAAATTTAACCCCTAAGGGGTTCAAACGGGGATGTAGGGATTTTTTGACTAATCAACGCCCAAGTCAAATCGCTGAAGCTAGAAACTTGAAATTTGGACAGTTGGTTCCTTTTCTGACGTAAGCATCCACTAAGAAAGGATTTTTCGAAATTCAACCCCTACGGATGTCAAAGGGGGGTAAAATTTTGAAAGTCTAAAATGAACAAAATAAAATATTAGTAAAAAAACTTTTTAGAGACAAGCTTTTATTGAAATATGCTAAAAAGGAAAAAATAATATTTAATAATTTAGTGGCAACCCCCGCTTTTATAATAATTATGAACCTAAATTATTAAATATTATTTTTCCTCTTTAGTACATTTCAATAAAAGCTTGTCACTAAAAAGTTTTTTTTACTAATTTCTTTTACATGATGGTCCCTTCGGGAGTCCTCAATAATTCCTGAAATTTCCCCCTTCCAACGAAGTGCGTTACTCCCCTGGAGGGTTGGGAAAGGGACGAAAATCAAGCCGAGAAAATTTTTACCATATTTACTCTAAATATACAGTAAAGCTTCTATTACCTTGTGTCCGAATAGAACGGTTACTGTCGATGCGTCTATCGTCGTCAATTGTCCACGTGTATTCCATCATACGTGCGATTCGCAATTGTCATAAAACTCATAAACAAAAGCCTCTCAGTCCACAAACTTTATCTTACACTTCATGTTAAGAAATATATTGTTTGTAGTAGGCCTCGGCGCAAAACAAATACCTGTGTCAATTCGACTTCATTTTTTATTAAAACACAACAAATTAAACTATTCAACACTTCATTTCAATATCGGATATTGTCTTGTTTTTGGCATTTTGAAATTTATTGTTCATTCCTAGTTTTAAATTATGTAGCATAGACGCTGATGACCTTAGCTGTTGAGCGTCTATAATCTACAATCTATCAGAAAGCAGGATACTATATAAACTCTACCGATGTTGCAGAAGCGGGATGCTTGATAAACTCTATCGATGTTGCAGAAGCGGGATACTTGATAAGCTCTATCGATGTTTCAGAAGCGGGATACTTGATAAACTCTACCAATTTATCAGAAGCTGATGGACGCTGATGACCTTAGCTGTTGAGCGTCTATAATCTACAATCTTTTTCTTCAACTCGAAAATAATATTACGTACTGAATCGATATGCCAAAATTCACATCGTTCGAACGTTTAAAAAACTTGCATTTTTGTAGAAACTTAAATTACGCGAAAATTTTGAATTTGAAATCTCGAATTGTAAAACGGCTAACGATATTTAAAACGATTATTAAAACACAAATTTAAACACTAATTGAAAATTCCCGCACAAATTTTAATTTCGGACAAAAAACAAATGAGCACTTTATTTTCGGTTAGAAACAATTGCCGATCATTTATACAGGTATGTTCAATATTTCTTCGCGTGTTCTGCGATCGAATATCATCGATACAATGGGGGCTGACGATGAGCCAAATAATAGAAGAACCCCTCCTGGTAGTACATAACAACAGTGGCGTCGGTACATAAGTGTTAAGAGGGAGATGGAATATAGTTTATACAAGCGGAGTAAGCGAAACGTAAATATTTAACATTATACATAAATATACCATATTTAACCATTTAACGCTACGTATAGAAAGCGATGCGGGCAACTCGAGGCGTACAATATTGCTTCTGCGAGAGGGCCGACGGCAGAGTTGTAGAAAATACTTTCAACTAGCTACCTCTTACCGTTTGTGAGATATAGCCCTGTGTCGTAGGCAGATTAATAGGATTCCATACTGAGGTACGGAATCCTAAAAAAAGGGTTTCATACTGAAGTACGGAACCTTAAAAAAGACAAGCGACTAAGCCGTTAAGTCAGGGTCCATTCTGATTGGTCGAATACCCCACACTGTAAAAATACTTTGAAAATTAAGGTAGAATTCGCTCGATTTTCTAAGTGATTTTACATTATTATTTATTTTTACACAGAAAACTTCATAAAAACTTGGACTTTTACTGTAAAGTTAAACAAATTTGAGATTTTTACATAAAGTAAATTAAAATTACATAATTTGTGTAATATTCCAATAAAGTGTGTAAAAATTACAAAATAAAATGTATAGTTACATATATAAAATGGATGAATACAAAACAAATTAATGTAAAATTAGTAACCACGCATGCGCAATGTGTTTTTATGGAATCTACGCGATGTGCAGGCGATACCTGTTTGCGACGCCATTGTCTCTTTGTGTACCTATTACCAGATTAATCGCTGGCTACAAATGAACCATCGATAATCTATGTAATCGGCCGTCTCATTTCTTACAGTGTATCTTAAGATACTTTTAAAAAGTATCTTAGACGTCAGATACTCTTGAGAAGTATATTCATTTTCAGATACAAATAGTTACAATAAAAAGTAACAAGATAGAAGTGCGTATCTTAGATACAATTATCTATGATACATAAAGTATCTTAGATGCCAGATACTTTTGAGAAGTATCTTCATTTTCCGATACAGCTGATACATACAAAAAAAAGTATCTAAGATACACAACAGTATCTTAGAAGATATTCTCCAGCTCTGACGAGGAGCAACCTTGTTTGTCTAGTGCTATAGAAATTTCAGTAGCAAAATGAAATGTATGTAAAAAAAGAAAGAAAAAGTGTCTACGGCGCACGGTCTGATGGCTCCTCAAGTATGTTTTATGTGAGTCCCAGCCTAGAGAAATGTAACGCGATATCAAATTATTGTTTTTGCTTGCCGTTTTACAAATTCGTGACGATTTTTTTATAAGCAAATTGTCTTTTATATATAGTTTTTTTCTTTTTTATTTTATTATCAACACGTGAAATCGGTTATTTGTGTCAGAATGGCTCGTGCGGATAAACGGGTGGTCATTATTTTGGATACGAAAAACGTCTACGAGCGACGCTATACTGCGTAGCTGCTATCGGAGCCAACAAACTTAATTTCTTTCTAATTATTTATCGGATTGTCAGGAATGGATGATGGAATGAATGAATGAATGAATTGTAAATTATAGACGCCCGACAACTGAGGTCATTAGCGTCTAAAATGGATGATGGATCAGGAAGACAGACGGACTTACAAAATTTATTTACGGATAGTACGGAGCCAACAAACTTAATTTCTTTCTAATTATTTATCGAATTGTCAGGAATGGATGATGGAATGAATGAATTATAAATTATAGACGCCCGACAACTGAGGTCATTAGCGTCTAAACTGGATGATGGATCAGGAAGACAGACGGACTTACAAAATTTATTTATGTATAGTACGGAGCCAACAAACTTAATATCTTTCTAATTATTTATTGGATTGTCAGGAATGGATGGATCAGCTAGACAGACGGATTTACAAAATTTATGAAAACAGTAGTTTACGGATAGTACGGAGCGAACAAACTTAATTTCTTTCTAAAGATCTCGGGATAGAACCCGAGAACTGGGGACTTGTAATAGAGGAACCATAGCACCGCCATGTAAACAACAGCATTGCTACACGCTCGGCTATTCTCAAGCTCCATTTGGCGTGTACCCGAACCCTTTAGCTAATAGCGTCGTGAGAGCGGTAACCGTTTTTAGGCGAGGAGAAAGGATTTGAGATGAAGGGTGCTGGGGGAGTGCGGGACAAACATTGTAATCAGCCTTTAACTATAGTTTAAAGGATAATACAACATTCTTTAATCCGCCGCTTACGCCAAAATTACACTGTGCCACTAGCGTCTGTCTCGCTCTACACTGTTATAATCCGCCATTTCCACTAATCCAGCACAAGCTTGGTTTTCGTGGGGACGGATAAACGAGAGTGCACTGTAATTCGTCGGCATGGTTTAGCACTGCGACTAGTGTTTTTATTAATCAAGGCCCTTCATATTTTAATGTTCAAAACATAATACGAAATATATTTTTAAAATGATAAAACGTTTTCAAAAAACAAAACTTGTTTATAGAGCGATTAAAATTGTATTTATAAATGAAATTATAACAATTATATTTGTAATAAATTAGAATTGTAATAATTAGAAACAAAGATTTGTTTCAACGCAATTTTTATTTGTTTAAATTATTTAAATGCCTTATCGTAAAATGCATCGACATTACTACATAATATAAACTATAAAGTTTATAAAAACATTAATATTGTTATTAATAATAATAAATTCTCGGGAACTTGGATAAAAATAAGTTGATGCTAAATTTTCAAAATTTGCAACGTTTCGTTGGTTTATTTTCCAACTTCTTCAGGCAATCTACAGAAATACAATTAATTAAATGACAGTTGCATTACATAAAACGATAAATATCATAAATTATAACATAAAAAGTCAAATAAAATTACTATATTTACATTTGAGGTTAGCATCCTCGTTGAAATATTTTGGTTCATACTACTACCAAGTCTTTAAAAATAATATAAGACCAGATAAATTATTACATGCAAAGATATTAATATTAAATCAACATGGATGCGACTCAACACATGAATTAATATTGTTATTATAAATGAGATTAGTAGTATTTCTCAAAAAAATAGAACAAGAATATGCTGGATAACAAGCGAAGGCTATAATATCTCTTCTACATAATAATAATAATAATAAATTTATTAATCCAAGGACAATTAAATGAAGTCGTTTTCCGCGTCTGTGTCTGTCTGTTTAACCGCTAACTCCTTCTAAACCATGCAACGGATTTTGATGCGGTTTTCACCATCAGTTAGATAATTTTTCACGGAAGGTTTATATACATATAGCGAACGAGCGAAGCGAGTGAGTAGTGTGTTGCACCCGGGCTTTCTTAGCACCTGGGCGAAGCCGGACGGGGCCGCTAGTTATACCTAATTGTAATTTTCTATTAGGTAAGCAAATAAGCAGGGGGGTCTTGCCTTACGGAAGAAAACGACCGTCTTATGAGCGTCTTTATTGATGAAGCTGACCCCGCCTGATTTTTATTACAAGCGTTTATTTAATGCAATGTATGTTAGTTTGTGTGTTGGTTTGTTTGTTTAGGTCAAAACTTGCAAGTCAATTTTGAACGACTTCCACATATCCGATCGATTTGACATTTTGTACACATATGTATTCCCGATGACAATACATGAACAAATCGTTTTTAGAATTCAACCCCTAAGGGGTTCAAACGGGGATGTAGGGTTTTTTTTGACTAATCAACGCCCAGGTCAAATCGCTGAAGCTAGAAACTTGAAATTTGGACAGTTGGTTCCTTTTCTGACGTAAGCATCCACTAAGAAAGGATTTTTCGAAATTCAACTCCTGCGGGTGTCAAAGGAGGGTAAAATTTTGAAAGACTAAAATGAACAAAATAAAATATTAGTATAAAAAAAAACTTTTTAGAGACAAGCTTTTATTGAAATGTACTAAAAAGGAAAAAATAATATTTAATAATTTTGGTTCATAATTATTATAAAAGCGGTACTAATAAACTATCATAGAGATTACAACCCCCACTTTTATAATAATTATGAACCAAAATTATTAATATATAATTCTTTTACAAGATATGTTTTTCTGATCTCGACATACTTAAAGATGACATTTTTTCTCACCGCAAGTAAAAATGGTGTGATTTACGACATATCGATTCAATTTCATTTAAAATATATTATTCAGAACAGTTGATACACGTTTTTTTCTAGAAAAAAACTTTTTTTCGTTGTACACAAACGTTTCCGTGAACATATTTCATTTGAGGAAAAACAGGAAAATTATATTGTCACAGTGCCTATTTTAGTTCAGAAGGTTATAAATGGACGGACACCATATTGTTCAGATTTTACGTAGAGTAAAGTTGGCTAATATACAGTGTGTAAGGGCTTCAGAATAGCCGAGTGTGTAGCAATGCTGTTGTTTACATGGCGTTGCTATGGTTCCTCTATTACAAGTCCCCAGTTCCCGAGTTCTAGCCCGAGAGCTGATAAAAGTGTCAATTGGATTTTCAATAAAAAAAAATAATGAATTGAAAATATGAATTGGTGCTAGGCCCAAATAACCTTAGCTGTTGGTGGTCTTTAAAACACAATTTAACAATTTATAGTGTGTAAACGGTAGACCCGAACATAGGGCAAATAATATTGAGAACATTTATAATTTTGTAGTAGGCTATGAGCTATAAGATCCAATGTAAATATGTAGTAGATGCTTTGTTTTTTTATTTAGCACGTTCCAAAATACTCTTAATAGTCAACCGTTGGCTATGGAAAATTGTTTAAAACATTCATGCTTGGTTGCAGAAAGCATTGTCAGAAAATATGATTTGAAATTGACATTAGATTGTGACAACACATATTTTTTCTCCATAAAAAAAGCATTGTAGAATTTTTAATCGATCGAGGACAGTGTGGTCTAATGGTTAGCGTAGCAGGTCTTTAGATCAGACTGTCGTATGGGTTCGAATCCCACCTCCGCTCATGGATGTTTTGTAATGTCATTTAGTTTTAAGTAATTTGTTATTTAATGTTATTAAGACGCTAATGACCTAAGATGTCGACGCATCTATAGTCTACAATAAACAAAAATTTAAATCGAACCTGCTCGACAAGTAATTGATCGATTGAAACGATATTTATTTTAAACTGTGTATACATGTATTTAACATAGATTTTTTGTACAATTTCCACTTCGAAACAACATTTTTCTACGCATTTTGATCAAAATTTAGCTTGAAAAGCGATCTTTTTCTATGTATATCATGAATCATTTGTCTTTGTGAGAGTACAATCTAATGTTCTGCCATGCGACAGTGAGTTTCACAACGACATTAGACTGTTCCTGCATGTATAAAAACTGTAAGATCGTTGTCATACCAAATATTTTGACAATGCTTTCTGCAACCCTGGTTTCAGTAGATTAGGAAAGGAAGGCGTGGCGGAGTCGCAACTGTCTCCTTCTAACTAGACTCTGCGTTAAACGTACGTTCACCGATTGACACGACACAACTGTCAAATTTCATTCATTCTACTGACATAACCTCGTTTTTTAAACACGTCGTCGTTAATAATTAAAGTAATTTGTTATGGGATGGTGTCTTGTACTTGACTGCAGTTATAATGAAAATTATGACTGCAAAAAGTTTAAATTTCCGACTGAGGAAGAAGCTAAAATAATACCTAGATATCCAATACCTAATTCATACCTAATTGATGAAAACATTTTTTTTATCCTTTTAGATTGCCCTCCCTTGATCTAGCGTAGCTCAGACGACTTCAGAACACTTTTTCAACTCCAAATGGAAAGAACAAACTCAAGTTCTAATTATAAATGCTTAAATTATACCTCGACAAACGTCAACGAGAAGTTAGGTTAGAATAAACGTCACGCTGAATCAAGTTAGAACATTCATTTTTCATAAATTTTTAATTTCAAATAAAAAATTATTTCACACGAAATAATAAAGTTTTGTAGCCAATAATGACGGGATTTATTAATTATTTTTATGAAACAGCCATTGTTTTGGTAAGAAATATGTTTTAAGAGAATAGTAATGAATATTCCATTAAACCCCATACATTTTTGAACGCCAGTCGACTCCACTTTAAATTTCGCGCTCAAATTAGGAGCGCCTACTTATGTATGTAGTCTATTATACAGCGAACTAAGTCGCTAAAGAATAATTTGCAAATAAAAATATTATTTTTATATAGTAAACATGAAAAATAAATACGTGTTCAAGATTTCAAGTAGAAATAAAAACTTGGAAAAAGTTTGGTCAACTTTCCCCAGAACACTCTCCATATCAATTTGCATTTTCCGACTTTCCCTGCACACGTATATGTAAAACTCGACCAATGGCAAACGACTAAGGGTGCGTGAACCAATGATATAAACCTATCGATTTTCCCCGATCTGTGATTGGATACCGTCATTTCTACTATATACTTGTTTGACCAATAAAAACTTATAACAATTTTCCTTGTATATTTGCCCCATTAATATTCAAATTTAAGACATTTTTTTCTTGCATAAACCACTGATATAATTTATCAAATTTTATAGCATCGCGTTTTTTGTGTCGATTGCCGCTCTAAAACGACTTAAAAAGCTCATATCTAAGAGGATTCTAAACACCCACACCCTATAGCACATTTCACGAGAACTAAGGCCTGTCGCATACACACAACTGTTTCCACAACTAAACAGTTTAGTCGAGTTGTGTACGTGTCGCGATTTCAACTCGACTAAACTGTTTAGATGTTAGAGGTGCGCATACAATCAATCAGTTGTGCCATAATTTCACTATTAAACTGATGGGCCGCCGAACAACTATTTAGTCGAACGTATGCTAGGTCAATACAGTGCTGTAGACATAAGCTGCCGACGATAGTTGTTCAACAGAAAAGTCAAAAGACGATCGATGCGGTCTTTTGATTTTTTTGTTGTACAATTAGTGTCGATAGTACGCGTATGCGCAATCCCTTCTGATCCAATAGGCTTTTAACAAACAACTAAACAGTTGAGCGATTAAAACTTGATTGTATGCGTCAGGTCTTAAGCTTAGCTGAGCTACCTTGGTTTGATATCAAAGTTTAACAGTTTTAAAATGCCGCTAAATGTCGAAAACCTTTGAAACTATTTGGGTAAATATACAATCTATTTTGTAAGTGTATATATGGGCATTTTTTCCAGAAGATTTTGGAAGGTTTTTTATAAGACCTTGAGACGTTTTTCTGACCACTCTGAAACGCCTTTCAAAGCCATTTCTCCATCGAACAATATTTAGGTATTTTTTAATATATTTTTCAGCGGTTCTGGGACCTTTTTCCAGAAGATATTGGAAGGTTTTTTATAAGACCTTGAGACGTTTTTCTGACCACTCTGAAACGTCTTTCAGAGCCATTTCTCCATCGAACAATATTTAGGTATTTTTTAATATATTTTTCAGCGGTTCTGGGACCTTTTTCCAGAAGATATTGGAAAGTTTTTTATAAGACCTTGAGACGTTTTTCTGACCACTCTGAAACGTCTTTCAGAGTCATTTCTCTATCGAACAATATTTAGGTATTTTTTAATAAATTTTTCAGCGGTTCTGGGACCTTTTTCCAGAAGATTTTGGAACGGTTTTATAGGACTTTGAGATGTATTTCTGACCACTCTGAAACATCTTTCAGAGCCATTTCTCCTTCGAAGAATATTTAGGTATTTTTTTATATTATATTTTTCAGCAGTTGTGGAACCCTGTTTAAGAAGATTTTGGAACGTGTTTTAAAGAATTTTGAAGCCTTTTTTGAACTACTCTGAGACATCTTCTAAAATTCAACCTGAAGTCAAAGAAATTAAATATTTTTCCGTCTCATTTCAGTGGGTAAACTGTTAATAAAAACATTTTGCTAAGACATTAGAGTAACATTATTTTAAACATTTTTACATGCTTTACACAAATTAAACAATTTAATAATTCATAATTAAATAACAATTTCATTTCGCTCATTCGTTAAATTATTCACAGTAATTAGTGAAAGTAAACTTATTATAATTACAGCACATAAAAAAATATGGAAAATTAATCGTAGGTAGGCTGCAAATAAGCATTTATGCTAATCTCGATTTTAAAGAAAAAGAAAAACATAATAAATCATACCTACATCAAAACAGCAAGATATTTTATAAGTTTACAGTTGCTTTCAGTGACGGGTTAAATAAATAATTTTTTGCCATACCCACTACAAAATATCTACTTTCGATGTTATGTATAGCGGCCTTTAATGAGTCATTTAACAGGCAGGTGTGCGGAAAATGTTTTATTTTCCGCACTAGCGCAGAAAATAACGGTTGCCATAACAACTTCTGTTTATTCGCTCTATACGCCTGTCATTACTTACTTGCACGAACTTCGCGGCACACTGTGGAAGGAAAGATGGCGACGCAAACAAGCTCTTACTCTGAGATTACACATCGAAAACTTCACTTTATTTCGACTTAAACGGCCTCGTATAATTTTAATTTTTGGAAAATAATTTAGTATACCTCATATCTACTCTTTAAAAAACATATTTTTGTCCACCCTCTAGCTTTGCCGCTATGTGTGGCAAGAAGCATATAGCATAAGCCAATATTGATCAAACATTTAGCCCTCTGTCCTACAAGCATCATATAGTAAGTCCCACTGTCCCCACACCATTTACCTCCTCCTTTGCCTCCTGCCCTCCCGATCCTATACAACCCTCATGGCGTGTACAATATATCCCTGATCTTTAACAAGGCGGATTCAACTTTGTTGTAAGAAACTGAAGTAAAGAGTGAATTTTCTTACTATTTTAAAAACGAATGTTTTTTCAAAAAAATGATAATAATTGGGAATAAGAAAAACCCCGATGAATTTAGACCTATAAGGACTCAATGCACTACCCACCACTTCTTAAATCGTCCTAGACGTTAATGACCTGACATGTCGACGCGTCTATAATCTAGAATAAATAAAATAAATTGAATAGTTCTGCACCTTCATCGATAGCGATCAAATAATTCAGTGCAAATTTGTTTATGTTGTTTGGAAAAACATCGAAGAAAAAAAATCGCAAAATTGACATTTTTTAGATCTTTCTCAAATTTACTATATTTACAGAAAAAGACACGATAATTCCGATAAAGAAAACCCACGCAGGTACCTCTGTTCTTTTATAAGATACGGGCGTTATTTTTTTAATTTTAAGGAACTTTAAACGGAGATAACTAAAAGAGACACGGGAGTGTACATAGAAATTTGCAAAATTATTTTAGCTTCAGGAACAGTCGTTTGTAAATAGTGGCGCCATCGACAGGCAGGCACAGCTATAGTTTTGTGGTTAAAATATATTTTAAAAAAAGGGTATGTGCCTCGCTCACATAAGCGTACGGTTGCAGTGAAACAATTCTTTTGTCTTCGTCTACCATGCGAATTTAAATAAATAAATTAATAATAATATTGTACTTCAGCGCCCCACGTTGGGCGCCAAAATATAAAATAGAATAATTTATTTTCTGATTGTACTGCAAGGTACATAGAAATTGTCAATTGAAAAAAAAGTTACATGAAATCATTAATATTGTAGTGACAATGATATACCTACATTTTTTCAATTTATTATTTTTAATAATAAATAAAGAAAAAAGAACAATAAATTTAATATTTCATATTACTCCAAGCGTGTCGCGAACCTACAACTTTATATTATTTGACATGTTTTATACCTTTGGTTATACAAAATAAATTTCTATTATTAGATAAGATTTATTGTCACCAAATACAAAAATTTTACAATTTGTTACATAGTTTTCAAAATTCTGGTTCCTATATATTACCCAGTGGAATAAGCTTAATACTAACGTGTAAGTTTAAAAAACCCTACGCGAGATACTATCGAATATTATTGACTATTTTATACGTCAGGTATTAAGATGTTTTTTATCCTTTTATGTTTAAATATTTCGGTTGTTTTATAATTGCCTATATTTAAAAGTAGTTTTGATTAATTTTATTAAAGAACAAACTGCTTGCTTGTTTCCGAATATAGTCGTATATTAATTCTATGTTGATAAGTGCATTTGTGATATTCGAGTATAGCGAGGGTAATTTCCAATGATTCTAAGGCTTTTATTTTGTACTATCTGAAGTTTGTTCAGATTGGTTTTGCATTTCAATTATTATTATTATTATTATACACGGTCGACTAATGCGTTTCTCTACGCAGCCATCTCGGCCGTTCTGTGACCGTTTAACAGACTTGTACTTTCATGTTTGATTTTTTGTCCCGAGGTCATTCCGAATCACTATCTCGCTTAAGAAGTATAACTTCAAAAACAGTTAAAAAAAAAGTTAAATTACATGCTTTTCAATAACTTGAGAAAATATCGTTATCTCACTCAAACTTTTAGTATCCGCGCCTGACGAATGAAAAACAATTTATCATTGAACTATTTTCCATTAATTGAACTATACATATTTTTTTTTCGTTTTTAGTTCGATTCGATACAGTATTTTCCTCAAACCAAGCATATCCACACTCTGATAAAATGTCGGGGATCTAATAATAATAATAGCCATTTAATAATTTTAATAAATTGTTTATCGTGAAAAGTTTGTCTTCAAAAGTACTCAAATATTTTTCTAGAGTGTTGTACCACTTCTTTAAATAATATCTATTTCTTATATTACTATTTACTTTTTTCAAAATCAATCACTTGCCATCTGTCAATATGACAAGTCTCTGAAAAACATGGCGGAATTGGGCACATGCGCAGAAAAAAAATTGATAATGAAAAGGTCTATTGGGATCCGTCAGATAGGTGGAGCTTCAAAAACATGGCGCAGAGGGGGGGAAATTTCATATACGGGGTATACTTTTGCGTGTAATTTTATGATTTTCAAAGTGACAAGAAATGATAAATATAAGTGCAATTTGTGATTGGGCCGGTACGAATCCTAAACAAAGGAATTTCGTTGAAGGAGAACGGATTCTCAAAGCCGGGCATATTATCAAATGTCGGAAATATAAGGAGAAAAATGCATGCAAAATGAACTGTCAAAAGTAGTAATCTTTACGACATATTGCTTAAAAACATCAAAATTAAAAGAAAATCTCCACGAAATTGATCATCCGCGTTCAATGCGCTTTTAAGGCTGGGTTAGGTGAATAATGTAAACACATAACTGCAACATAATAAGTTATATTGTAATAAGTAGGTAAGTTACTAACCTCAAAATATTTGTATACGAAGTTAATCCTATAAATTTGTTAATCATCAGGGATTCAACTATTGTAGTGCAGTATGATAACAAGTACATCTTATTATTACTATAAAATATTTTTTTAATTCATAAATACAGTTTTTCCACATTTTATTAGAAAATAATTTTCTGTAAAGTAAGTTATACAAGGCAATAACTGACAGTGTTTATTGCCATGATATTAGAAAACGTCGCGAATTCCATTTTCGATAAACTTTTTGTTTATTTTACATGTTTTATTTTTGTAATAAACAATTTCATGATTAATTTGCACTGTTAGCATGTAAAATTTTCCCTCGTTTGAGTACAATTTTCTGCCACCAGATGTCAGATGCTCATTTGACGGATCCCAATTGCAGAGTGAAATTATGCGGTTATGAATTGAATTGTGAATTATAGACGCTCGACAACAGAGGTCATTAGCGTCTGTTCTGCGGTTATGCAGTATCGCCGATGACATCTGAAGAACTATAAGATCTCAAAATTAAAATTAATGAATGACCAATTTTTTCTATTTTGCTTAATAAGTAAAAGCTGAGAAAAAATCTAAATCATTGGTGTTCCCACCTCGCTGTCCTAAATCTTCAGGCACGATATCTGAAGGTGGATACATCGAACCTAAATGTTGGGACTATTGTCTATGTATATCAAATCTTGTTTGTAGTGGTATATAATAATGTTGCAACGATCGAATCGTGCACGCAAAAAATACATTTGTCGTCTGTATTATAACAACTATACGGTGAAGTCTTCAGAACAAGCCCCATTCCCGAGGTTAGCCTCCGCCCTTCGGACAGAGAAAATAACTTACATTGCTGCAAAACTGTTGCTGAAAAAGCACCTAAATTAACTCATAAACGTTATGTTTAAGTTTCATTAAAAAAAACAATACGCTGAACCCATTATAAGTAATTATAGAGCCCGATTGAAGCTCCGTCTATATTCGGCCAAAATTAAACCTTCGGTAAAACATTCTTAAATTTAATTTAAAAAATCTACTAAGATTGCAGGTGCACCCAATATTTCTTTTTTTTCACTTAATAAAAAACTTTTTAACAAAAAAAAACCTCCTTCAAAAAGGCACTAAAAAGAGGAAAATAATGAAATTTTGATGTCTGTGCCAATTAAAATATGAAGTTGGCTAAAAAGAAGATATTAATCACTATACTATACTTTTTAACCGACTTCATATTTTAATTGGCACAGACCTCAAAATTTCATTATTTTCCTCTTTTTAGTGCCTTTTTGAAGGAGGTTTTTTTTTTTGTTAAAAAGTTTTTTATTTTTTACTTTTTAGTGTCAAAAAGTAACATTTACCTTAAAGAATCACACGCCGTTACTTACTTTTATTAAAAAATCAGCCGAACTACTGAACCGATTTTGATTAAAGTTCTATGGGACCAATCTGAAAGTATATCCTTTCAAATAAAAAAAAAATTTTCAAAATCGGTTCATAAACGACGAAGTTATCCGCGAACATACATAAAACAAAAAATATATACGGTCGAATTGAGAAACCTCCTTTTTTTGAAGTCGGTTAAAAAGTACCACATCACAACAAGAACTTTCAACGTTTCAAAAATGAGCTCGAGTCAACGAACGGACCGAAATTTTATCGTGTAATGTGAACAGGAGGCGTCCGGCACCCGATAAAAAATAGTTTTGGCAACCGGCTAGTGTGAACGAGCTCCTCTCACTTTTTTAAACCCCCGACAAAAAAAGGGGTGTTATAAGTTTAACGTGTGTATATGTGTGTGTATCTGTGTGTCTGTCTGTGGCATCGTAGCTCCCAAACGGATCAACCGATTTAAAAGCGGTTTTGTTTGTTTGAAAGATGGTATTTGCGAGATGGTTCTTAGCCATGTTTGATTGAAATCGGCAGGGCCGGCGCGTCAAAATATGCCGCCTAAGGCGAATACAACTTTTGCCGCCCCCCCCCCACATATTAAAAAAATTAATAAACCGATGATATATTTTATTTACTTAACAACTAAAAAACAAATGTAATTCTAATAAACGCTGCCTGGCTGCCTGTAATTTGTAAATACCCCCTTTACAACTTATGGTATTTGCGCCGAGCGGCTGGACGACATGCGACATCTTTTATCTAGTAGTAGAAGGTAGAACTAAGAATCGGTGAAAACTCGAACAATATAATCATTTTTAAAAAGTAGAATACCGCACGAAAAATTCGCTGCTACAAAAATATGCCGCCCTAAAAATATGGCGCCGTAAGGCGATCGCCTGTCCGACCAGGCGCACGTGCCGGCCCTGGAAATCGGTTTAGCCGTTATTACCATTATACAATAGATTCGGTTAAAATGCTACGCCGTTTACAAAGGGTTTCCCTTCTTCATTGGCTGAGTCTTCTCATGGAATTGATAAACAGATATAGTTACCTATAATCAGAAAGTTTCATCCCAATTTCATATAAGAATAATAATTTTGAAGTAAACTTTGAACAATTAATAATAAACACAGGTACATATTATGACCCAGTGTAATTAAATGAACGCAAATGTAATTTTTATTATTAGCTATAAATAAGTATACATAATATATTTCCCATGACGTCAATTTCACATTAATTCAAAATAACAAATTAGTTACGTGTTTTATATGCTCAAAACATTATGTTGAACCGATCACGCCATAAGTCAGGTACCTCTGGTCAAAGTTCCTTCTTTAAGCTGCGCAGCCGTTTTTGTATTCTGCGCACAATGGGCTTGTTCACCATTTTTTTTAATTTCATTTTATAGAAGAATTGCATCTAAAAATGGCAAAAATCCAAATTTCAAATATATAATAAAAGTTTTTATTACTTATCAAACATTTATTTTATTACATTCATTTTTATATTATTCCACTAAACACATTCTGATTAACATTTAGAAATGAAATGTATATTTCTTGTTTGCGTGTTATTAAAATGCTAAAAAATGTAATTTTCAAGAGTATTTATTAAAAAAAAAATTTGATTTCAAACACAGGCACAGGACCCCCCCCCACTTGCACACTTTTACATGCGTTTTGAGCATTTTTGCTCCCATAATATACACTTTTGTACCGCGCAGTCAGCGAAAAAATTAGAGGGAACATTACCTCTGGTTACTATTTACTAATACGATCGTATCGAATCTTTTTATTCATGTTACAAAAAGGTATCTCAAAGAATGAACAGGTTCAAAATAAGTTAGGTACCTACTGCTAAATTTTGTTGACCCAAAACTGGACGAAAACAACATATTAAACGTTATACTTGCTTATTTTCTAATCAATTTCTGGAACCGTTAAACTAACTCCAATTTAACGCGCGATTCAGCAATTGCATCGACACTGCATCTCGATTTAATGATTACTCGGCTACTCGACATTTTTCGTTTGATCACGCGATTAGGCAACTGCGCTCGATCTACACTGTAAGAAATGAGAAGGCCGATTACATAGATTATCGATGGTCCATTTGTAGCCAGCGATTAATCTGGTAATAGGCACACAAAGAGACAATGGCGTCGCAAACAGGTATCGCCTGCACATCGCGTAGATTCCATAAAAACACATTGAGCATGCGTGGTTACTAATTTTACATTAATTTGTTCTGTATTCATCCATTTTATATATGTAACTATACATTTTATTTTGTAATTTTTACACACTTTATTGGAATATTACACAAATTATGTAATTTTAATTTACTTTATGTAAAAATCACAAATTTGTTTAACTTTACAGTAAAATTCCAAGTTTTTATGAAGTTTTCTGTGTAAAAATAAATAATAATGTAAAATCACTTAGAAAATCGAGCGAATTCTACCTTAACTTTCAAAGTATTTTTACATCAATTTTTTACAGCGTAACGATCGATGCGTTTGTTTCCCATTCGAAATGTGTTCGAAATTCGCGCGTTCGTGAAACATCAGTTGTGTATTTCAACGAAGAGTGTGAAAACTACAAAAATGACGACGTCAAACACCAAGCATAGTTGTTTGCGCTGACAGCTAATGGGGCAGAAAAGGGTCAGTTACAAGACATTTCAACAATACAACATATACAGCTTGCAAATGAACCCTGGCCGCACACTGCAATGTTATATTATTAACAATAATAACAATAATAATATGCATAATGTTAATAGAAGACCGGACTGGAGAGCCAGTGGAGCGTTAAGTCAATTATATCAACTATTGAACAGGTGATCGCATTTCAGATATTATTAATATTAAAGCGTGCCACAGATGTCCGACACAGGGCTGTCGTCCGTCAGTCTTCTGTTTTCAGTATCCATACAGATTACAGTCGATTGTTTTGATGTGAAACATCTTATGGCACGGGTGTAAAATCGTTTGAACGTCGTGTCTTCCCAATGCTACGTCGCGTCTTCCCGCACTATACTGTTATACAGTCGCTATGTTTTTTGAACAGACTTCATAAAAAGGAGGAAGTCGACGTGTATATATTTTTTTTATGTATGACCACGCATAACTTTTTACAGAGTAGTCCGATTTTGATGATTCTTATTTTATTGAATAGGGTATTACTTGAAGTTGGTCCTATATAAATTTTACTTAAATCGGTTCAGTAGTTCGGCTGATTTTAATAAACGGCGTGTGATTCCTTTAGGTAAATGTCACTTTTTGACACATCACACAGCGTAAGAAAGTCGGTTTAATATAAAAGTGAGTAACGGCGTGTGATTCCTTTAAGGTAGCAAAATGTCACTTTTTGACACATCACACAGCGAAAGAAGTCAGTTAAGTTTGTAGAAGTGAATCTATTGGCAAGCGACTAAACTACGTATTGTAAAGCCACTAAAAAGTAAAAAATAAAAAACTTTTTAACAAAAAAAAAACTTCCTTGAAAAAGCCACTAAAAAGAGGAAAATAATGAAATTTTGAGGTCTGCGCCAATTTAATAAAATATGAAGTCGGTTAAAAAGAAGGTATTAATCACTATACTATATACTTTTTAACCGACTTCATATAAAAACTTGATTTCTCCCGCATTTTTTTATGAAAACCACGTACCTTCATGAGAGCATTCTGTTTAAACAATGTCCCACACAGAGTTATCCGCCTTCTTCTGTTTTCAAAATCTACTGTCCTTTGCAGTTTGGTTTCTTTACTGAGCCTACGATGTCCGTCCGCCCGTCTGTTACAAGGCCCTATCTCACAAACGGTAAGAAGTAGCTAGTTGAAATTTTCACAAAAAATGTGTTGTGGCATGAATCCCGCAAATAATAATTAGAATTAAATAACCAATTAATTTTAATAAACTAATGTTTTTTGTACGGAACCCTCGGTGTGCGAGTCTTACTCGCACTCAGCCGTTTTTTTTTAAACTTGGTGTACCTACTATTGACAGTTAAACATAACTCAACATATCGGCAACCCTAGACTTGGTCGCTCACCCTTTAGTAGCGGTTTATATTAGGCTATCATGACGACGATAGAAGGCGAGGGTGAGAAAGGCCAGAACACGTGTGAACAAACATGCCCTTTTGATCTAAAAAACAACCCCTCTATACAATCGCGTGCAAATGCATGGATCCCACAAATCCCACCGCTGGGATATTCGAGTTTACACTCGATAATTGAAAAATAGGAATGCCTTAAAAATGCGGTCGCTCCTTTCGGAATACAGAAACGAAAAAGTGCAGTGGTGATTTATACATAACTAGCGGCCCGGCCCGGCTTCGCCCGGACTGCAATACACTACTCACTCGCTTCGCTCGTTAGCTCCCGGGTGGTACATTACTCACTCGCTTCGCTCGTTCGCTTGAATATTACAATTACATTACTCATCCGCTTCGCTCGTTCGCTTTCGGGTGAATTTTTCCGATGTTTTAATAGTTATTCTGTTAACCAGGGAGGAGACAAATCCAAAAAATAAAAGATCATGAAAATCGGTCCAGCCGTTCTCGAGTTATAAATGGTGTAACTAACTAACTAACACTTTCTTTTATATACAATATACATATTTAGATTATTTAGTCTTCCTGCTGAGCTGAAGTCACTTCCTTTCCCTAAATTTAAAAGAGAGCTAAAGACTCTACTAATTAAATCTTGTTTGTATTCAGTTAATGAATTTTATTCAATTAATTATAATTATTAAATATTTTTGTATGACGAATCCTGCTCACTACTATATTGGACAATAAATATATTCTATTCTAATCATTTTCGGTCACGTGAACGTCAGTTGTTCCCGAAGATCCACTTCCGTAAGCCAGTTTGTACGAGAAGCTTATCTTGACCCGACAGTAGCCAGGTAAAAATACTTTGTGCCCTACCCACTACAAAAAGGCTGCTTTACATGCATGTGTGTGCATGCGTAAAGTGACTTTTGACAGGCCGGTGTGCCGGAACGTATCTTTCCGACACTAGTGTGAAAAGTAAGCCATTTCCATAGTGATTTATGTTTATTCGTCCTGATTCGCCCGCTATTACCTATACTGACCGCTACTCTCGGCCTACTGTAGTACTGAAGTTGGCGACACAAATAAACTGTCAAAATTTTTTGAAAATACTGAAAATGAAGTGAAAAGCAGCTATTTTATAGTAGGAATGGCTAAAAATACAATATATTATATCTCGTGTGTAATGATATTATGACTCGTGTGTCTGTTATAAAACTCGCTTATAATCGCTCGTTTCAACATACTGTCACTACTCATCAGTAATATACCTCATTACGCATTTAGACATACAATCTACTAAAGTATCCTGTTTGTGAAAGAACTGCAAGTGCGCGATAGTGTTTTATATTTTGTAAAACAAACGACTGTCGTGAATCGTGATCCTGCTTTGTTTTGTGAATAAAGGTAATAATGAACATGCATAAATGGTAATAATAATTATCGATTAAATAGTTTTATCAATATTATGCTGTTTGGTTAAAAAATATAGGGTAAACCTGTCTTTTTTTGTACGTCATAAATATATCTGCAACCTATATACTGGGTGATTCAGTTTTAAATTGACTATTTTGACAAAATATTCTCCTCGTCGTTCTGATTCTGAAAAACACAACAAAAAATCCTCTCACTCGTGTCCTAAGTATACAGGGTGTCAAAGTTTATAAAAATAAATCTTTTTTAAACGGTTTTATTTAGCGTGACCCCGTATATTTGTATATTTGTTACTATCTTTGTTTCAAATCTTGCGACAGCTTTTTCAACTATAACTTCTACTTAACCGATTCTTATGAATCTTTGCACACACATTGAGTTCCCGTGACAATACAATATTATAATAATTTCAACTTGGTAACGAGGGTCTGTTGATGGAACCAGGAGGTGGACAGTTGAAAGGATGAGGAGTTTGCATAATGATACGGGCCAGAAATCAAACTAAAAACTACAAAATAAAAATAGGTAAAAAAACTTTTAAGTTAAACGGTTTTATTTTACCAAAACTAGAAAATAATTAGGTCACAAACCAAGGGGCACTTTGTGTCGCTGCGTCAGCGGAATAAGTAATAAAAACGTGGCACATTTTTGACGACGAATTTTTCAATAAAAAGTTTCTAGCAACCATCAGTATATTAATAAATTGCTTTAAAAATAAATTATAAATAGGTAACTTATAGTAGAAAAATGAATAATTTATAAGCGATAATTCAGAGAAACCACGAATTAAATGCTTAAACATTGGTTAGATTTAGATCAAACAAATAAATAAACGGGTATTTACCGCATGTAAATAATATATTAAGCATGTAGATTGTTAAACAGGGGTTTCCAATGAGCAATTTTCTTGAGAGTAGTTCCTTCAATTATCCACGACCAGTGGCGGGGCAAGCACAAAAGTGGGCGTGGGCAAAATGAAGTTGCGTGAGGCCCCTAATATGAAAAACCAGCTGTTTACCCGGTTTAGCCCGAGTGAAATTTAAAATGCAAGCGTTTCGCTCTATCTAAATAGTGTCTCAGAAAAAACCCATTCCGGGATTTTTGAATTAGAGCCTCTCACGCCTTTTTATAAATCCGATTATTAGGTACTTTGCGAGGCCTCTCGGGGCGCGAGGCCGTGTGCGATGGCCCACTTCGCCCACGCCTCGTGCTGCCTCTGTCCACGACAGGCAGCACTTGTGGTAGGTACAAACATTATTTATTCTCCATGAGTGTCGTGTCATTTCAGTGGTATAACTTAGTTATTAAACTATTGTTATTATTAAATTAATTAAATTATACCACTAAAATGACACGACACTAATGGGGAATAAAAAATGTTTGTACCTACCACAAGTGCTGCCTCTCGTGGATAATTGAAGGAACTACTCTCAGGAAAATGGCTCATTGTTTTGTGTTAAAAAATTAAAAAAGGAAGAAATAAATAGAGAAAATAATAAATATAATTAAAATAGAAAAAAAATATCAACATATATGGTATAGCTAAAAAAAGAAACTAAATTTAATGGTGCCGCCCGGGTTCGAACTATAAGCGACCTATTGCGTATAAAGCAGCAGCGATACCCCTACGCCACGCATCGCGTTGTGTTGACTGCTACATTTATGATGTACCAAGTTGTCAGTTTGGGATAACGCAGTATTCTGCAATAGTGTTGGGATCACTGAGTTAAAAGGTAATATAGAGGCGCTACAAACATTTGTAAAAAGTAAAGACAGTCGCCATATTTATTCAGTTCTCATTTTATATGTAAGAAGAAGAAGAAGAGAAGAAGAGAATATAATATATTCCCATGTACATAAGAAATCTGTACTGCTGATAGATCAAAAATCGTGAAGCCAACATACGTGCGGGTATATATTTCTGTCTTTTTTTATGGGAACCCAGCTGGCAGGTTCCTGATTGGCTACTTCCATAGACAAAGACAGAATTTTTAAAAGAGAGAAGGTATACTATTGACCACTGGGGCACTGAGGTTTTACGTCAATGGCATCCATGACATATTTCTTTGTCTTTATATATTACGTTTCAAGTGGTGTTTATACTTCAGTTCATGGAATACTTCAGTTGATAGTGATATTATTATGCCCAAAAAGATCCGAAACCTGTGTTTACTTCTTATATCACTATGAATTTCAAGGAATATGAGTAAAAAACTGTTTTTAACAAAATTAAACTAGGTTACGTTATAATGACAACAGCTGTCAAGCGTTTTGTTTACATTTTGTTCAGATGGAACGTCCGTACATCGACCAATGACATCATCGGAATAAATGCGGAATAACTTCGTCAAAAAAGACACAGATATATTTTTGCTCTCTTTGTGGACTTCACTCACCGCACATTGAGTAAATGGACAATCCGCGGTATATAATTAAAGTATATGTATATTCCCAATCCATCCTGGCCGCCATGTTTGTTAGCCCCTGTGACGTCAGACCTAGCTGGTATAATACGGAATTGTATAGCGCTTCTATACCTTTTAGCTCAGTGATTATGCCTTAATATTTATATAAGCATTTGTACACGGTATAGCGCCTCTATACCTTTAAACTCAGTGGTTGGTATATATACGCGATTCTTCGATTGGACGTGACGTGACCTCTACATGCGTAACCGGACGAACAAAAACGAAGTTAAAATTTCACTTAGGTAATATGGTAGTTCTTATTTCCAAACTGAACTATCAGATGCTTTGCCTGAATGAGCCATTTTCCTGAGAGTAGTTCCTTCAATTATCCACGAGAGGCAGCACTTGTGGTAGATACAAACATTATTTATTCCCAATTAGTGTCGTGTGGTTTTAGTAGTATACTTAATTATTAAATTATTATTATTATAAATTAATTAAATAATTAAGTTATATCTCTAAAATGACACGACACTAATGGGGAATAAATAATGTTTGTACCTACCACAAGGAAAATGGCTCATTGGTTTAAGGACCCCATGCAGGGCCGTAGCTAGGGGGGGGGGCATTAAGGGGCAATGCCCTACCTTAAAACATCCAGTGCCCTACTTTAAGGAATTATAAACAAGTCGCAAAGACTGTCACGACAGAATGACAAACTTGATCTATCTGGCATTTGGAAAAACAAGATTAAATTCGTTGGATCTAAATGAAGTTCTTCGGAAATTTTATAACATGGCAAGTTATGTATTTTTTTTTTTTTGATTAAATTGTCATTCACCGTTTTTTTGCTTTTGTAATTTGATATCACCAGATGAGGTGGGCAATCCAATTAATAAATTGTAGTCTTTTGCTTAAGCCCTACTTTAAACTTTCAGTGCCCTATCTTGAATTCAGCTCTAGCTAGGGCCCTGACCCCATGACATTTTTAGGCACCCCTGATTGAGAACCACCGACACATTTTATATTAATATCATTACAATGTTTACAACATTTAACAGTAAATTGTGTACAATTATCATAAACGTTTACGCTACCCCTTTTGCACATTACGCCCTCCTCTAGTGAACCCTGCACCTGCTCCCCCTATTTTTGATCGAACCGGACAACCGGACTCGCTTACTACTCGTAATCGTTCACTTCCTGTCCCGGCTTCACCAGAAAGTTTCCGATCTTTCAAGCGCCTGTTTAAACTACATTGGCCAACATTATTGAAATATTTTCTTTTGATGGAATAGTCCGGGTGCCTAATGGAAATTTTTGCTCCCCCAGGGGGGACATTGAAATGTGGTTGCTTTCGAAAATTGCATTTCAATGTTCTTTGGGAATTAGCGCTCCCAGGGACCCGAGCTCGTACCAGTCGGTTTGTGTATGCCGGCTGGCGGATTGTAATACATAAATGGATTATTTGTTGTGTTGAAGACGCTAATGACCTGAGTTGTCGACGCGTCTATAATCTACAATTAATTGATTAATTAATGGAAATTTTTGTCAAAATGTTGTACAACATTCAGAATTTTGTAGAAGGCCCTGGACAGGGGCGCTAACCCCGAGAGGGCGCAATCAGCGATGCGAATATGATTATTTTCAAGCAAAGGGCGCGAAATCAGAATTTTGCCAGGGGCACCGATAATCCTAGCTATGACACTGGCTATGGACCATAAGATCCAATGTAAATATGTAGTGGATTACATGGAAAAAATAGTAGTGAATTTTTTAAACAATTTTCCATAGCAACGGATCTCGGAACCTGCAAAATAAAAAAAATGGGTGTGTTCTTATGACCACACGACAGAAGTGAAAATTTCAGATTTTCTAATATTAAAATATATATGTAATTTTTTAATCACACAGTTTAATCATAAATATATTAAAATCGGCCTATACAATTAAATTTAATGAATATAATACCTTATCCATAATATTAAGTTTTAGTGTCATCTGTTAGCGCACTTGTGGACTACAAAATATATGTTTTAGTGTCATCTGTTAGCGCACTTGTAAACCACAAATGACTTTTTACTCGTATTAAGTTTTTAGTGTCATCTATTAGCACACTTATGAACTACACACTATTACCAGCATATTGCAAATACGTGTTCGTGTTTGAGCCGAGTAGCCCCGATTGTCACCGTCGTCTAAGGAAGTTTTCACTTCACAAACAGTATCTACTACACATTTACATTGAATCTTATAGTCCATAGTTTACTACAAAATTGTAAAAGTTTATTAGCGTTTGTATAAAATGTTGATGATGTTAAAATTTCAGATTTATTTACTTGTAATATATTTCAAAGCTATTTATTATACAAAATAAAACAAAACACACGTGCCGAACAACCGTCGTGACGTCAGAAACACGTGACGCGAAAAGACCACGAACGGTAGGTAATAAATTATAACCTAAATTAATTATTGTTTGTTAATAATCCTTTTCAGAGTGTATCGAGCAGGTCTTTCAGCCTTTCAGGACGATTTGATTATTTGAAAAGTATTTTGTTTTCAGAGGGGCGAAAATCTGTCCAAACATTTATATAGAAAAATATATTTGAAATTAAAAAAAAACAAAACAAAAGCGTTACGCCATTTTTAAAGCAACTGTTATCAAACTCAAAACACCTTCCCAAAAATGGGAGCAACAATCAATGATATGAATCAGAAACCATCAATAATTTGCATCTTTGCAGTTGGGGGGAATTGAAAATTATTATAAATTCATATTTTTCGTGGGTTCATACTGTTTTAATTGCGCGACATGCAGTAAGTATAATTTTAAGCTTTAAATAATTCAGTTTATAACAGAAATACGATGTCAGGTCAAGATGACATTTTTAGCAACTTTTAAATTATTTTTTCGAGACAATTATAAATCGTTAGCGTGTTTTCTAATCATTTTTTGATATGTTATGCATGGTCCTGTATGATTTGTGAATAAAATATCCTTTTAACTGGAAAAAGTTGAAGATCGCTGATCTATGACAAAATGTCAAAATATGTAACTCAAATGTCAAAATTTGACATTAGATAATTTTATAAGGCATTATCATATCCTACGCAATACGCAAATAACTAAAACTGTACATAAATCCAATTATACTAGCAAAACAGACGAAGTTCTTAAAATATCAATAAAGATCGATAGAAAATCGATAAACATAATCGGAAGCAAAATGACAACCCTTACCTAGAATTGCTTGAATCGCGGCATCTTCGGTTATGAAATCCATAATTTCACATTAATTAAAACACTACACTTATCTTTTAATGAAATAATATCCATTTCGGATAAAAATTATTTAACATGTTTTCATAAAAGGAGTTTTATTTGGAAATTCTCACTAGATTAGAATGGAGATAGTTAAAAAAAACTAGGTAAAGAAATGTCGCTACAAAAATTTATTCTCAATCGAGCCACGTGACTTCTCTCATTTTAATGCATTCAACATTTTGTTGATAAGATGCTGTAGTGATAATTCATTAATTTAAAACTAGTTGAATACTTTAAATGTAGACGAAAAGATAGAAATTACAAATATTAACTAATATAACCAACAATCAAGACATGTCTTTTGATTTTCTTCTCTTTTTGTAGCGGAAGAAATCGATCTGGTACCAAGAGATGTGAAATTAAAATAGATATCGTTGTAGTTCAAATTTTATTGCATAGATGTCCACACGTGAAAGATGAAACAAAAGGTAATCACAAACTCTATATTTCTTTTCTCTAATATAATGACCTCAAGATCCATAGATCATTTTCCAAGAATAGTCTTGAGAAATCCTTGTCAGCTTTATTTATTAAACAGCTGAATCGATTTTTATGAAACTTTGTACACTAATACCAGTCTTCCAAAAGGACAGGTACGTAACTTCTCGAAAGTACCATTGCTGTTACCGTTTATTAAAACTATGGTAACCGCTGGTACCGACACTGAAATTCAGAAGATTGGCAAAACAGTTGATACTCAGAATACATGGGACTTTTTTCTCGACTACTTTTAAGATAAGGTTGCTGAAATTAATCGAATCTGTAGGCAGAATCGATGTTCACATAAGCAAAGCCATGGGTGTATTACAATAAAACAATTTTTATTTTAAAAAACCATTTGCTAACGACTCAGTACACAGTTATCACAATCAAATAAATATTTTCATATTTAATTTTGCAAATCAAAATTTCACTATTGACGAGAATATTGAGGCACATAATATGAATTAGATTTATATGTCCAAGGTGTCCGAGGCATAAATTCCAAAATACCCCAATTCTTCTTTAAAGATGGACTTTTCAATTTAAGCATAGCATTACGAATTTGCATTTGTAAATATTTCACTTGTTCAATGGTCACGTTGTTGGTAATGTTCGCTGTTCGTTTTAACGGATTAACAATATATAACGGAGAATGATCCGGTTTTATTACGGTGGTACCTTCGCTCAGCGATACTGCATTTGACTGAAAATCGAATCTTGAATAATATTCAAAAAATTTCAGCAATAGCGTTTCCAATGAATCTTGATTCGACGTCGTTTGTAACTTTGATATGTCTCGCAAAAAATTACAATTAAAGCCGTCCTCTGTAGCTATTTTATCACTCGGATCTGAAAAAAAGTAAGATTTTAGTTGTCCTATTTCATAAATTTGTATCAACTTTTAATTATCTCAAATGCCCAGGCCAATTAACTTTAATAAAATAAAATGTGAAGAATGTATCATTAATATTCCCGTTATAGCGTTCTGATAATCGAATTAAATTGAATTGTGGATTATAGACGCTCGACAGTGCTGATAATCGTTATCCTATAGACACAAAAATCTAGGGATGTAGTACAAACGAGTGGGATGGTTGCTGGTGGGCGGTCAGGAAGCAAGTGTGCCCACATTCTATTGGTCGCTTCAGTTGCGTAAGCGCTGTGCGAGCAATTGAGCATGCGCAAAGACGCGGACGACTGCGTCTGGCGAAATTGAGCAAGCGCAAAGACGCGGACGAATGCATCTGGCGCAATTGAGCATGCGCAAAGACGCGGCCAATAGAATGTGGGTACATGCATAGCATAGACATGTCTATGAGACATAGGCATGCACCCTCTCCTTCCACCCCTCGTCTAAAGTGATGCTTTATTTCAATGTCTATGCGTTATTCATATCTATTATTGAAATCTGTTTTACCTGCCATTTTAAACAAATGATTAACCGATGGAATTATTTCGACGTTTTGTAGGAATGCCAACACTAATAATGACAGACTGAAGTTAGTTATTAATTGCTCCTCGCTGTTTTCTGTTACTTTCGCAAGTTCGCCCCATTTTTGCACAGCAAATATGAGTGGTTTAATTCTATTATCTATCGAACACATTGTGTATACCAACTCTGACATTAAAATGCCCGACCTATAAAAAAAAACATTTTACCTTTATTGCATCTACACTTTGAAGTTAGTTCAAGTCAGTGAATCGCATGAAGTGTGATGCAAATTCAAACGCAATAATTCCGGTTACAAAATCTTTCATTTTGCTAGCAATTTACACGGTAATAAATTAAAACAATTAAAATATTACGACTTCCACATCTGCAATTTACATTTTAAAGTCAGTAGATGAATTCTTATGCATTTGAAAAAAGAAATGGGCAGATGCGCACTAAGAAATGCGCATTCTCTTGAAGTTAGTGTCAATCGTGCATTTAAACATAATTAATAAGTTAAAAACAACTGAAAACAGCTTTCTTCCTTACATGTGTATCATGCTTAAATCGATGTTTAGTCCAGTTAACGTCTGACTGTATTTAATTTTTGGAGATGAGTTTGGTAACATTCTTACTTTATCACAACCTGGCAAAAATAAATGTAAAATATCAGCTACAGATCCCAAAACGCTTTGCATTTGGGGTTTGCCATCCCAAATCGATGTTCCTTTAAATCGAAAAGCTAAACGACTTTCTTCCTTTTCCTATAAATATTCATATCAAATAACGAAACGTCGTCAAAAAATCTGATTTGACAATAACCTTAGATCAGGGGTCGGCAACATGCGGCTCGCGAGCCGCATGCGGCTCTTATGATGTCAAGATGCGGCTCTCCAGTTCCGTGCGCAAATATTAATAATTATATTATTTTATTTTCAAAACTCATAAAAAATATTATACTGCAAAAAAAACTTTAAATAGGATAAAAACACTCAACAGAGAACAGTGAGAATAGGTGGAGTAGAGAGTATACGGACAGCTGACATTTTTTAAATGTGGCAACACTGTTCTGTTTGTTTAGTTATTGGTGCACTGTGTAGCACTGCATAGCTAGCTAAAATACTTTAATATGTTTTGTGCGAAACATTTGTATGTTTTTATATGAATAAATATTATTTCATATTTAAAGTTATTATTTTAAATCAAAAATCAAATTTATATACCTAATCCTAATCAAATACCATATTATTGAAATAAAAATGTTAGTAGGCTCTTTAAAAACTGGGAAATTTTGTAAATTGTAACTTTTGGCTCTTTCGTCTCAAAAGGTTGCCGACCCCTGCCTTAGATTATTATTAATAGGTAATCGTATTTTTTTCCTCGACTCATCATCAAATAGAACATTACGAATGCGCTCACAGAAAAACAAATTAATTTCTACACAATAAACAAATGATGGTTCTATTCTATAGAATAAATGAATGAAAGATCCACATAAAAAACAAATGCTAGTTCTCCATAATAAACAAATAATAGATTTACAAACAAAAATAAAGATAGTTACTTCTTACCACAACAGTTTTATTGATGGATGTACATTTCCAAATATATTTCATGTATAGTGTTTGCTGAAGATGAAAGCATAGCTTTCGAAATGTACATCCATCAATAAATCTGTTGTGGTAAACTATCTTTATTTTTGTTTTTATTCCAACCACAGTGCTCATATATTTTTGTTAATAGATTTACATTATAAAAAAATATTATACTTGATTTAATGAGCAGGGTTCAATTAAAATTCTTTAATGATTGCCTTAGTGTAGAAAATATATTCATAAATGAAAGCAGTCTCATTCTAAGGTTAGTATTAAGTTAGATCTTTCAACAACCCTTCGATAAATTAAAAATAAGAGAATCTGAATCTAAGATTAATAATATGTTTTATGGCCGGTTTATGGTACATTTTAATCACAATGTTTTTTTAAACACACTGTTAAATTTTGATTGCTACGTGATTGGTTGCTGCGTTTCGTTACCATAGCAACCAGTCATTTAACAGTGTGATTTAAAAAACATCGTGATGATTAAAATGTACGATAAACTGGCCATTAGAATAATTTTCTTTGATTAATCCTGCATAAAATCAAGTAATAATAATAGTATTGCCTTTTGTTCGGAATTTAACCGCAGAGCAAGGTTCAAGTCACAGCCTTCTTTACCGAAACCAGTAACGGTAGAACCAAATGGCAGTACTGCAACATCGGGAAACATTCCGCTAAGCGCTAATTCGATTTGTCTTGCGGCAAAGTAACGCAAACGGGTGCCGGTTTCTCCTAAACAAGTTAACTTCTGTAGAGTAGTCATTTGTTCTGAAAGCTAATATCACAAATCATTACCTTCTGACAAAATAATTTTAAACGTAAATACAGCGTCTTAGTTTCAATGGGATCTCTGAACAACTTTGCTGATAGAAAAAAAATATAAACCATGTTATGGGCAAAATTTTTGTACATTATAATTTATAGACCAGGGATGGCGAACCTATGACACACGTGCCATATTAGGTGACACGCGACGGAATGTCATTGGCACGCCATTGGTTGAGGTACACAATCGAAATAATTAAAAATTATGTTAGATGTTGTCGAAAAAATTTGACTATCATTTAAATAACATATATTATGAAATCGACACGACAAGTCGACGAAAGTTTCATGCCTCTCAATACATTATATTATCGATATAATTTTTTACTTCCCACCTCTACTATGGTAGGGAAGTAATGGATTTAGTCCGAAAAAAGTATTTCTAGATTTTAACAGATCTTCACGTTTTGAGACCCTAGCAATCGTTTAAGATCATTTTCTGACTGATGTCTGTATGTGTGTGTGTATGTATGTATGTATGTGTGTGTATGTATGTGTGTGTATGTATGTGTGCGTGTGTATGTGTGTGTATGTGGTCAATTTTTCGCCTTCGATATCGTAAAAACGGAACAACATACGGCCATGCCGATTGTTCTATTGTGTTTATCAGCCTTTAACTTAGATCTGATTAGATTTTGAGTCAAATCGGTTTAGTGGATCCTGAGATATTAAAAAAAACGTTCTCAATGACACGTATTAACATAGGTAAAAAATATATATAAATGAATTCCAGATGTTATAATATGAAAAAAATGTAAATATTTTTTTTCTCTAAAATGTACAGTTTTCGAGAAAAAAAATATTTTACTAAAAAAAATAAAAATTGTACGTAAATCAAGGTAACCATGATTTTTGCTATATTAAGCTAGCCATCAGTAGATCACTAAACAAAAAAGAGGGCCATGTTTTTTTCAAAGAATAAAAAAAGAGTGTTTATTTTTTGCAAATATTTACTAAGTGGGAAGTATAGGACTGGTCATCAGTCTAATTTTTTCATCTATGTTTGGATGTTTTTTTCGTCTACTAAATTTCTTTAAGAGCTTGCTGGCACGTCATGGCCACATTAAACATTTTTTTAAAGAAATTGGCACATAGATGTGAAAAGGTTCGCCATCCCTGTTATAGACACATGACAACTAAGGTCATTACCAGGCAAACTTTTTAATACAAACTCAGTTGGTTCGAGTATTTTAGAAACTTTCAGAAATTTTTGTTCTTTATTTTACGTAGAATTTCACGCTACTATTTTTTTGTTCAACAGATTTTAAAATTCGGTACGAAATTATCTCATCGATAATAAGACGTGTATTTTAATTAAAAAACATACATTCTTCGATTTACTAAGCAACTGGATGATTTCTGTATCTGTCACAATTTTAGTTCCGTTTTGAACCGTAAGATAGGACACATCTTTCTTCAGCTTTTTTTTTTTAATATCCGATAAAAACCGTAAGAAAGGCGATTCAACAGGTATTGGATATTCGTCAAAGTCATCTAATTTATAAAAGCAAGGCGATGAGACTGCTGTAACTTCGGAATCTGAATGAAACTCGACGAGAATAAAATTCTGCAACAAATAATATCAACTGTACAAAAATAAATTTAAAATTTTTAAATAATTTGTAAACAGTTACTTCTGATTTCTCCAGTCCAGCAACATAGTGATACATGTTTTTAACTCTTCCATATCGATTACAATAAGTGAACAAATTATCATTCGCTTCGGGTGTATTTACTTTGACTATTATACTTCTTCTAGCTTCGCCCCGTCGCTTTGAAATAGATTCTAAAAACGAATTCTTGCTCTCTGTTTTTCTCTCTAAAAGACAAAATTAATTTTCACTAGGAGTGGAAAATATTTTAAAGTTATCTAGGATGAGTGTGCAGGTACATTTAGGCCTCCAAAATTGTCCATTAAATTAGTTAAAAGATTTTAAATTTACCATAAATATAGTAAATTAAAAAATGAATCAGGGCCAAGCTCAAATAATTTGTAGACTGTAGGTTTTAAAAAATAATATTGTTAACATAACCTTAAAATATTGGAAAATATATTTACCTGTACTTGCATAACAATTCTGACACAATAATATGTTTGGAGTCTTTTTAAAATTATAATATTTTGTGTTCAAGCAAACAGAACTTAACTTTCGGGCGAAATTATGCAAAAACCGGCTTTCCAAAGCAAATGACATTTTAGATGTTATAAAAAAGTTCTCAATGAATTATGAAATACATGTAATTTTTTATATATAATTATTATGAAAAATTATAATACTTGTGTATTAATTAGATTCAAGAACTCTTATACACCAGACAATCTTACACATTACAAAATTAACCTATAAAACATAACTGTCAAACTGACAGTTTTATTCCATGGTTCTAGTCCAAGGTTATTAGAGTACTCTACTAACTAGACGTGGTCGTTATTTCACGTCACTAGTTACAATAACTAGCTACGTGGTATGTAACCGAATCACTAGTTTCGAGTTACATTACAAGTAGTGATTTTTGCAAATGCGTTACTAAGCGAGAGCGGGTGACAGTGATACGAATAAATCCGAAGTAACCCGAACACGCACAGTGTATAGCTACAAACACTTAGATAGTGATTTAATGTATTTTAGTTTCGTCTCGTTTCGTGTGTAACTGTATAGTTGGTAACTGGTGGAGGTAATTATGCAAGCAATCACAGTAGCTGAATAAAAATAACTAGTTACAAAAATCACTAGTTTTGAAACAGGTGACGCCGACCAAGTCACTGGTTTCGTTACGTTTCTTGAAAATAACGTAACAACCCACGTCTACTACTAACCTTGGTTCTAGCATTGACTAAGTAATATGGGTAAGACATCTAATGTCTGTTGTTTGAAACGTGGAGCCTCCAATTCATAAAGAACCGACAGCCTAACTATGTGCATCTCTCTCAAGAGCTTTATTTACTAATCATGCATCTCTATTTGAGTTGAGGCTTGACCGGTGCTGCCACAAAAATCAGCGGTAAAAAAATGACTCATTCCGATTAAAAATATTTTCAAACCTCCTTGTTGCAATGGTTTCGACTTTCGTGCAAATCGCGAATGTGCTAACCTCCATGGTGCTAACCTTGGCGAATGTGCAGTAGCTTTGGAATTATATTTGAATTTATGACATTATTTTTTGATGTTCATAGGGGACTGGATTAATTAAATATTTTTCAAAAAAAAGACATCGCGTATTGGGCACAAAAGAATTTTGTCACCATTTGTGGGCTCCGTTTTTTACCATTTTAGTACGGAATTATTTTCAGTAAAATAAAAAATTATCAAAATATGCTGTTTTTTATAAAAAAAAACTGAAACTGAACATTTCTATTTATTCTAAAAAAATATTATATTGCTTGTTTCAAAATTTCACGAGTTTTATCACAATCATTCAGAATCGTAATTTGAGACTATGCAGGTAAGAATATATAAAAGTGGACAAAATACCCCAAAAATAATAACTGTTCTTGAAATTCAAAATACATTCGAAAAAGTATTTCAGCATTTAATATAATATAATATATAGTGCAACTGCAACCTCCTTACTCCGAATGCGAAAATT
Organism: Mongoloraphidia duomilia; assembly: GCA_039654895.1. Classification (NCBI taxonomy): domain Eukaryota; kingdom Metazoa; phylum Arthropoda; class Insecta; order Raphidioptera; family Raphidiidae; genus Mongoloraphidia; species Mongoloraphidia duomilia. The sequence continues at coordinate 4,476,536 of CM077521.1, forward strand.
GCGAGGTAATTTGGACGTGTTTGAAATATTAATAGAAAGTAATTTGTCAGAAATTTTAAAATGCAAAATATTACACAAATTGAGAAAAAACAGTATCAACTCAATAACATGATTTAACAAAGAAAACGTTACCACGGTTATTCAAAATTATGTTAAAAATTTCAGAGCCAAGAGATCATAGACACTATAGCCAAGATCTTGAAATGCAGGACGCCGAAAAAATAGCTTTTTTATATATTTTAATTTTTTCAAGGTCTCGTATTTATTTCGTAATTAATTGTTGTGTAACCATGGTAAACGAGAAATTAAATAAAGTCCAAGGAGGTGTTATAAAGTCTATTTTTTTACCGTAGAAATGTATTTGTTTGACTCAAGTTGGTACCACAAACATTTAGTTATATTTTAAGGTTTAAAATTTTACAAAATAAAAATTGGAAACTAACCATGGTAACAGAAAACTAATATAATTTTTTTTATAACCAATTCTTAATTTGAGTTTTCAAAAATTAAATAATATAATAAAGAAACCGTGCTAATTTTTTGACGACAAATTTGCTTTAGAAAATAGTTATAAAGAACTATGAAAATCATTGTAACAGAAACCATTTTTATACCTACAAGTTTTCAAAATCGTATCTAAACGTGACAAATGTCAATATACAATATTAAGAATTATTATCACAATATTAAACTTTCGTAGCTGTTCATTATTTTAAATAAATTAATTCTTGCGGTTATTTATTATCTAATATGAATTGTTCGCTTATGGTTCGCTCAAAAATGGACATACAAAAAAGAACTATGACAATGACTTGCTGTAATTTTTTTTATAAGCTATAAATTCTTCTTTTTATTGTGTAGTTTCACAAATCATTTATTCAATATGTTGAAGTAAAACTCTATATTTAATAATAAAAATAGGTATCTACAATGAAACGAATATAATACACACGCACAAAAAGATTTACTTATAAAAAAATGCACATAATGTCAATTATATTAATTCTTCAAACTTCATAATATACAACATATTATAAAACAGCTATAAAACATTTAAATTATTATAGGTACCAGAAATTTCTAAAATTTAGTCAAAAAAATATAATGAAAAACACAATTCTGGAAATTTTTAAACAATTTAGCTTTTTTCAGATTTTTGACATTTTAAATATTAATTGACAGTCATTTATTAAATAAATTTAAATAAACAGTTTATGGATTGACCGCTGGAATCGCATGATCGTTGCGCTCTACACTAGCGACACCCTTATTTCTGTCCATAAACTAAACTGCCAAACCCCTAGAAACAGAGAAGTATGGTAGCTTTAATATTTTTCTTAACCTATGGGGTTTGGCAGTTTAGTTCATGGATAGAAATAGGGGTGTCGCTAGTGTAGAGCGATCATGCGATCCTAATAGTCTCTCCAAAAACTGCTCACGTATTACGTCATTTTTTTAGAATAAATAGAAATGTTCAGTTTCAGTTTTTTTTTATAAAAAACAGCATATTTTGATAATTTTTTATTTTACTGAAAATAATTCCGTACTAAAATGGTAAAAAACGGAGCCCACAAATGGTGACAAAATTCTTTTGTGCCCAATACGCGATGTCTTTTTTTTGAAAAATATTTAATTAATCCAGTCCCCTATGAACATCAAAAAATAATGTCATAAATTCAAATATAATTCCAAAGCTACTGCACATTCGCCAAGGTTAGCACCATGGAGGTTAGCACATTCGCGATTTGCACGAAAGTCGAAACCATTGCAACAAGGAGGTTTGAAAATATTTTTAATCGGAATGAGTCATTTTTTTACCGCTGATTTTTGTGGCAGCACCGGTCAAGCCTCAACTCAAATAGAGATGCATGATTAGTAAATAAAGCTCTTGAGAGAGATGCACATAGTTAGGCTGTCGGTTCTTTATGAATTGGAGGCTCCACGTTTCAAACAACAGACATTAGATGTCTTACCCATATTACTTAGTCAATGGTCTTATGATCGCAAACATATTGTAAACTAAAGAAATGCTAAATAATTTCCAAAAATCCTTCAAACTAGAACTAAATTATTTCAGGCTACGGAACTGGGTTACATTTTCATACATTAGCATGTTGTGTGCAAAAATTGTCATTTTAAATGCACATTTCATTGACATAAATAATAAATTATATTTTAACACGTTTTGCATTCAAAATGAGACAGGCACAAAATGGTGAATCGAAATCGATTGTTTCTATGGCAACCTAAATTCAAACAATATAATCTGCGATATCCAATAAAGTAGCATAAAGAAACTGAACCTTTTAATGGAAGCAAGTTGAAATGGACGCGTTATATTTTTCGTTCGTTTAAAATATTTGTGATTAATATTTTTCTATACAAAAATAATAATTAATTAAAAAAAAATATTCGCTAAGAAAATATAAGTTAGTAGCTATAGAAACGATATTGCAATAAATTACAACTTTGACATTTTTGAAATAGTTTTTTATTATTTTTTCCGAAAATAATACAGCTTAATAGAAACTTTGTATTCCAGGCTGTTAAGATGCCGGGGCTACCAGAAGAAATGTATTGCTCGGAGCAAATTCATATTCCGCCGACTTTACCCTACATCATTAGGCAATTTGCCAAGGCTGCCATAAGGACACAGCCTACGGATTTATTAAGGTAGGAAAATAATCCCTTATTTGTCAGGACCGGCCTTAGAATTGCTGGTGTCTCGGAAGAAGCTTTTAGCAATTAGCGGACCCTATCTTGGTACGTCTGGACGTCTGTAGCGGCTAATCTCGAGAACTACTGAAAGATTTGAATGCGATTTTTAACATTCGATAGCTTATTTCTTGAGGAAGGTTTAGGTCTATACTAGCTGCCTGACCCGACTTCGCCTGGGTGCAAATCGGATTTATGACTTGAAATTAAGTTTGTCAAAAGCGATGTAAAATATAATATTGTAGTACCCAATAAGATTCACTTTAAAAATTTTTCCGGCGGCTAACAGAGGGAGACTGCGCTCTGGCCTGAAAAAACGTTGCAAGCGAAATTGTACAGCGACGAGCGGGCCTTGACAGAAGTTAAAAATTGGCCTAAATCAAACCCTGTTATAATAGTTGTTACAACACCATCAATAATTCTGACAATATATTATCTATTTATTATCTTACATTCTTAGTACATACACAATACGTAATTTGAGAAGCACTTAAATAATTTAATTCAATTAACAGCTAAACATTTCGTGAAAGAATCATAGTTCAATTTTTTAATGATTCAAAACTGACATTTGTACTTTTTTGAAGTGAAAACTTCCTTAGGCGCGTTATGCGCTTTTTGCGTGGGTACTGAAATAACGTGAAGCGTTCGCAATTTTGCGTAAGTATTCGCAACATACGCGTTCGCAATTTTGCGTAAGAATTCGCAACATACGCGTTCGCAATTTTGCGTAAGAATTCGCAATATACTTATATCATAAAAACGGCCGTCTTCACACTGCCACCCATAGCGCAATTGGTTTAGTGTTTGCGTTCTATGCATAGGAACCTGGGTTCGAGACCTAATGGCAGCGTAGAATTTTTTCCGTTTTTTTTCTAAATTCTACATGATATTTATTTATATATTTTTTTATTTTTGTTATATTCTTTCTTTGACAATAATTATAATTTTTTTGAAACCAAGGTGGAATTAATTAAAAATACAATTTTAGTAATAAATTATTTTTAGTTCATAAATGCGCTATAATAGATGACACCAAAAATTAGAAAATCTGAAGTTTTCACTTCTGTCGTGTGGTCATAAGCACACACCCATTTTTTTTTGTAACTGCTTTTACACGCGTTCCTCACCTGCGTCAACGTCGATATTTTCCGCAGAATCGCTCAGATTAATGCCAATTTTGACGAGAACTCTGAGCGTAGCCGGGTAAACAATAACAAAAAGACAGAAACATTGAACAAACTGTAAAATCTGAGAAACATTGAACGAATGTTCAATTGAAATTTTTTTTTCGTTAGAAAGCAGCCAATTATATAATTGATTCGAAACATATTGGAAAAAATCATTCTACCAACCAGTGGTCACAGTCAGGATTCTAACCTGAACCTTTCCACTTTCGCGGCGGAATGAGCTTACAATACTCAACCGTGACATGATTGCTAAATTAATATTCTCCTTATATGCTTCAGACTCAATAGATTTTCACTACATGCATATTAATCTAGCAATCATGTCACGGTTGAGTATTGTAAGCTCATTCCGCCGCGAAAGCGGAAAGGTTCTGGTTAGAATCCTGACTGTGACCACTGGTTGGTAGAATGATTTTTTTCAATATGTTTCGAAACAATTATATAATTGGCTGTTTTCTAACGAAAAATTTTTCAATTGCATTTCAGCCTTATAAAACTATTATTTATCTTAACGAATGTTCAATGTTTGTCAGTGTTTATCAGATTTTAGAGTTTTGTTCAAATTGACGTATGTTTTCGTTTTGCATAATAAAAATCCGACGAAAATATTGAACCAAATTTTATCTAAATCGTCGTTTTCGAGTGATGGTTCAGGTTGTACAGACAGACAAACATTTTGGAAACGCATTCTCCCGTCTAAAATACCCACAAAAAAAAACAATCAAAAAATCGAAATTACATTGGCCCCGCACACTAAGGCAAAGAAGGGGAAGGGCTAGAAATGCTTACTCAACGAAACTTAAAAGAAGCTTTTCTTAAGGTCACCAACAATCAGGGACCAGGATTATTTAGGCGATACTTTTAGCAGTTCTCAGATTAGAACCTGGAAACTGGGGGCTTGTAATGGCATCGCTACACGCTCGGCTATTCTCAAACCCCCTCTTATATCTGATATAAGTAAGATATTATAGTATTGATAATTAATGATATGTCGATTCGTAGCAGTGACCGACTGAAATGAATCAATTCGATTCTTTAAAGTCAAGGTGTCGGTTTGAAAAACTCTGTAGAACACGTGTTTTAGTTTCGTTCTTTTGTTATTCATTAGATGGTCGTGCGCATATTTTCGCTCCATGGCCGATGGAATGGAACCGCCGACCAAACTTCGTCTGGAGTATCCAATACCGAAAAACTACATGGGTATGACACCAGGTTTTTTACGGGTGTTGTTGAAACAGGTACGAAAAATCAATTACCAGCTTCGTTCTTTTGTTATTAATGAAATAAATGAATGCGTGCAGAAATCATTGTTTTACACATGACTCATTTTCATTGGAGACAATCCGCTGAATCTATAACCAACAATTTGAGACGGAGATAATGATCTATTTCTATCTGCGGACGAAAATAACGTGGTATCATTAGTAGCGCAAGCGCACTGCGTATTTGTCCGCAGATAGTTTTCTACAATAGACCTTTTCAACAAAATGCGCCATAAGATAGGACTTCAAAGTGTCACTTGTTTCCAACCATAATTTTATCATCGTATAAACGAAGCAATTAAACTTATCAGTTACCTATGCAATAAACAGATGAAGATCAATATAGACGATCTTCAATTGTTGGCAAACAAAATATTAGCTTTGTTCCAACCACTCTGAAAACGGTAATTTTACCGTCACGCTCATGCGCAGTGGATAGAATGCGTTCCAACCGAACTGGTGATCGTTTGTGGACGATTCTTAAAGCGTTCCAACCGATTTTCGGATAGTTTGTGAACGGTTTCCGAACGATCGGTACAATACTTGTGATTTTCATTTGATATATGTTTTAGTTTGGTAAAGTGGGTACCGTTCAATGGTCGGCTCTGCAGAAAAGATGGTCCGGAATCTGTTTGCAAGAAGACGATTTGATAAAACTGCTTCTGCTTGGTAAATTTGACAACGTCGATGCAATACCATGGCTGCGGTTCGTAGCCGTCGCCGCTGGACATTTGAATGACGTAAGAGTCGTGCTCGGTTTCTGATACGACTTTCAGCAAATCTAGATTTAAATCTGAAAGTCATACACTGTAAAAAATTGATGTAAAAATACTTTGAAAGTTAAGGTAGAATTCGCTCGATTTTCTAAGTGATTTTACATTGTTATTTATTTTTACACAGAAAACTTCATAAAAACTTGGACTTTTACTATAAAGTTAAACAAATTTGTGATTTTTACATAAAGTAAATTAAAATTACATAATTTGTGTAATATTCCAATAAAATGTGTAAAAATTACAAAATAAAATGTATAGTTACATATATAAAATGGATGAATACAAAACAAATTAATGTAAAATTAGTAACCACGCATGCGCAATGTGTTTTTATGGAATCTACGCGATGTGGCGATACCTGTTTGCGACGCCATTGTTCTCTTTGTGTGCCTATTACCAGATTAATCGCTGGCTACAAATGGACCATCGATAATCTATGTAATCGGCCTTCTCATTTCTTACAGTGTATATATAACTTATAATAATTGGGTCGTCCCGAATATCAAAATTTTATAATTTATTCCTCATACATAAACAAATAATGTAAATTAACGTATTTGTTCTTATATCCATTCTCTTAATTGCAAACAAGAATTTAAAAAAATGTGTTCAATTCAAACGGATGAGCATAGCCGCCATATTATGATGACGTAAAAACCAGATCAATTAAACTAGACATACGTCCACGCATAGATAAAGAGAGGTATGTCTATAGAAAGAGAAGAAAACTTCCCCGTCAGTCGTAACTCGTGAAGAACCTAAACTAACTCCATGTGCCGGCCAGAAATAGAATAATGCTAGCGAGCCGAGACAACCAGATCGTTGGCCACCTGTCTTTGTTGTACAGTATATTAAGACTGTAGTGGAACAAGGACAGGTGGCCCCTTTAACTATATCTGTCTTTACTCGCTTTCCACACACAAGAGTGGTATAGGCAGTGCACATTCCAACATTATTGTATTTCAGTGGTGCCGGCCAGTCAACTGTACATAAAACAGATCAGTGTACTATATTCTCTCTTTATCTATGGATCAGTGGGCGTGATTCAACTACGGCAGCCAATCAGAGAAGGCTGGCTGTGAATGGCATATTCCGTGGCGGTGTAATTCTATGTTTAAAATTACATTGAAAAATACGCACTTTTGGGAACTTTTTTCTTGTACAAAAAGGTTCTGGAAAATGCTCAAAAAATTGTTTTATTATCTATTTGTTACGTAGATTCGAACCATAAAAAAAAGGGTGTGGGTCTCGGGACCCCCGACAGATGTGAAACATCAAAGAAAACGTTATTGAACTCGGTGGTATTCTCTATGTAGTAGTATATATTTTTTCAAAAACAGCAACGAACTGTTATGCTGACGTAATCCTATATACTGCACTGTAACACACGCGGTTGCGGCGTTTGAGCACGCCTGAGCCAGAAACGCAACTAAATACACAGCGAAGTATCTATATTACATACCTGCACGTGTCTACATATACTTTTGTTTTACAGTACGTTCGTATGTATACTCTCTCTCTCTTCCCGTGCTCGAGCGCGCGGAAGTCGAGAGAGAGAAGTGCCGCAGTGGTGGGGAGAGCAGCAGCGAAGGAGCGGACCAGAAATTTCGTTGCATATTTCCCCTCACGCGGCTGTTCACAGCCCGACATAAGATGTTTCACATCAAAAATTTGGGACGGCCCTATTGGTTTCCGCTAGCGACTATGCTGATATTCTTGTGATTTTTTCAGAATTTGTCACAAACAATGATAATGCTGTGTGAATTGTTGACCGACGAACCGGAAGGTGGCTCCGCCATGATACCCGTGTGTTGGTTTATTGACTTATACTGCTTCCTAGCTAATATTGATGCGTCTGAACAACAAGTACTTCCGAATAAAGTGTACTCAGTTTGTGTCGAATCCGATTCAGGTGTCCCATTGTTGCCCAGACAGCCGCAACAATTAGGGTCCGGAGGTTTCGATATGGACGTAGGTTTTCAAGTGTACAGCAAAGTAAGTAATAACTCTTTAAATAGTTCACCCCTTAATCACTTTTCTTGCGAATTTGAACATATTTGAATATTTTATAGAAAATAGTATTCGATATGGATCATGAATGTAAATTTTCAAATGTACAGCAAAGTAAATAATAACTCTAGTTCACCCATTAACCACTTTTCTAGGAAATTTGATCATATTTGAATATTTTATAGAAAATAGTAATATCTAACAGCTGTTAAAATTTCAGAGTGATTTCACGTGCCAAATTTGAGTTATTTGCAATTAAAATTCACACTTTTTACACACATTTCCTATGTCGAGCGTCGAGAAACGCCATATTTTTATAGAGACGGTCACATGATAAACGTAATGTAGATGGCAGCAGGTTTATAGCCACCTTAACTTAGGCAGAGTAGGCAACTGCCTAGGGGCCCCGCATCAACTAGGGGCCCCGCGCGCGTCCAAAAGAGATTGAAAATGTATCATAGAGTGAAAATTTAATTGGAAAATTTGTATCCTCAATGACAATAGGTATTATTGCTTTTTTTCGACGCATGATGTCAGTTGATGAAATACTTCATACTTACAGAACAGAACCATCTAGTATCGAGTAGTAGAACTAATAAATTTAGAGTCGATCAGACCTCTGGAAATTACTCACATCCATACATCAACTTGAAAAGAGCTGATCATCTTCAAACGGCTGAAAAGGGGCCCCGAGAATTGCATTGCCTAGGGACCCCAACATGGTTAATACGGCCCTGCACCTAAGTTATCATTGGTTTTCATAGAAAAACGCGCAATAAATCAAGTTTTTGAAGTGAAAACGTCTTTAGCAACGTATCTATTTGAAATCTTATATAACGATAAGGGAAATGCTTCAATAGAGGGAAAATTGGTATCACCTTATAGGTAACCTACATATTTTGACATTTTAATTTATATAAACACCAAATATTTTTTATAATTTTTCTAAAAAATATTCTAATGAAGTTTTCACTTCCCGTATGAGCTTATGTAGATGTGGCTCACACCTTTTTTTCCCTTCTACTAGCATCCAATCACTTCTTTCTAGTTCCGGATTCTTTGGAAATACAAAATCTCTATGATTTGAACATTGGTAAACACAGCACATCGGCATTGTCAACGATTTATTATTTTAAATAGACTTATTCTGTACACACAGACCACGGTAGTTATATAGTTGGCGCCCCTAGCGATCAAGTTTGTTTCAGAGCTGCGCGTTTCAATCTGTTTTCTATGTTCTTGAGTGAGTGAGAGACATGCTAAAATTTCGAAAAAAAAACGAGTACGTTACAAAAAAACTATTACGATGTTTCGAGAAATTAACAATTAATTTATCTTATTATGGATAAGACTTAATAAAATGTAATTTAATATACGAGTATTAGGTAGGTACATTTATTCGTTAGTTATTTGTACGGTTTCTCGACGCCCGAGTTACATTCACACTTGACATTTTTTTTTTCGATGAAAAGCAAATTCAGGAAACAAAATAGACCATATTCTCGAGAGCTAGTGACAATTTTTTGGTGTTATTTATTAAAGGCTTTATTTTTGTGAAGATGTTGAGGGAGGCATATTAATGTGTCCTGAGTAAGGAGTTTTGCTAGATAGCGGTATGGGAGAGATGTAGACCGCCCCCAACATGTAACAGAAAAAATAGTCACAATTATTATTGCTTCAAGGCTGAAATTGTGTGTATAGCTTGTCGGTGACCCAATAATGCCATTATAATATTTGCAGATCGATTGGTCAGTATTAAAGGGATGGCAGATCACCCTAAACATGTCATGTACCCGACAAAATTTTTATTATTAGTTCAAGGTTCAAATTTTAATATGTTGTTACGGCGACTGTTTTAAGCATATATTTCAGTTTGCAGAACAAAATTTCGGTATTAACCCCCTTGCAGAACGATATAAACATCTAGGCGAGCAAGTTTCCCTCGAAGAGAAGGGGTTAATACCAACATTTTGTTCTGCAAATTGAAATATGTGCTTAAAACAGTCGCCGTAACACCATATTAAAATTTTAACCTTGAACTAATATTATAAATTTCGTCGGGTATATGACACGTTTAAGGTGATCTGCCACCCCTTTAATACTGACCAATTGATCTGCAAATCAGTGGCGGATTTACCAGCAGGCTGAGTAGGCTGGAGCCTAGGGCGGCAGATTTTAGGGGCGGCAAATTTGGGGTCAAAATTTTTTTTTGTCTTACAGAAATTAAAAAGATTCATATTTATATTGGGATCCGTCAGATAGGTGGAGATTAAAAAACATGGCGCAGAGGGAGGGAAATTTCATATACGGTGTATACTTTTGCGTGTAATTTTATGATTTTCAAAGTGATAAGAAATGATAAATATAAGTGCAATTTGTGATTGGGCCGGTACGAATCCTAAACAAAGAAATTTTGTTGAAGGAGAACGGATTCTCAAAGCCGGGCATATTATCAAATGTCGGAAATATAACGAGAAAAATGCATGCAAAATGAACTGTCAAAAGCAGTAATCTTTACGACATATTGCTTAAAAATATCAAAATTAAAAGAAAATCTCCACGAAATTAATTATCCACGTTCAATGCGCCTTTAAGGTTGGGTTAGGTGAATAATGTAAACACATAACTGCAACATAATAAGTTATATTGTAATAAGTGGGTAAGTTACTAACCTCAAAATATTTGTATACAAAATTAATCCTATAAATTTGCCAATCATCAGGGATTCAACTATTGTTGTGCAGTATTATAATAAGTACATCTTATTATTAATATAAAATATTTTTTTAATTCATAAATACAATTTTTCCACATTTCATCAGAAAATAATTCTCTGTAAAGTAAGTTTTACAAGGCAATAACTGACAGTGTTTAATGCCCATGATATTAGAAAACGTCGCGAATTCCATTTTCGATACTTTTTGTTTATTTTACTTGTTTTATATTTGTAATAAACAATTTCACGATAAATTTGCACTGTTAGCATGTAAAATTTTCCCTCGTTTTAGTACAATTTTCTGCCACCAGTTGTCATATACTCATTTGACGGATCCCAATAGGTACCTACCTAAATGTTATTAGGTCTCCGCCTTATTAGTACTACATGATTGAGCTTTTATTAATCCCCTAGTTCACAATCATACTAATTACGGGAAAAAGGTGGTGTAATTAGGACGATCGATACGGTGCACAAATCATAAAGTTACAATTTCATTGACAAAAAAAATTTAATTAATATGATTGTGAACTAGGGTATCGAATTGTAGAGGTCGGTAGGGGCGGCAAAATTTGAATAGCCTACTGGCGGCAAATGTGTAAATCCGCCACTGCTGCAAATATAATTATGGCATTATTGGCTCACCGACAAGCTATACAAACAATTTCAGCCTTGAAGCAATAATAATTATGACCATTTTTTTTGTTACATGTTGGGAGCGGTCTGCATCCCTTCCATACCGCTATATAGCAAAATCCCTTACACAAGGCACTTTAATATGCCTCCCTCAACATCTTCACAAAAATAAGGCCTTGAATAAATAACACTAAAAAATTGTCACTAGCTCTCGGTCTAATAGTCTACTGAGTCTGTTTAAATAATATTTTTATTTTAATTCTTAGACTGGGGATACTACATCACAGATAGACAGATTATCGTCTGTTTCAAATCTGGCAATTTGTTCAGTAATTTCAACAGTGCCAGAGGTGCCAGGTAAAACTTTCAATTTTACATCATAAATGGTCCTTTTCATTAAGAGGCAGCGCACACATGCTACTTTTTTAATAGGATCCATGGCACGATGTCGCGCGAACTTGCGACTTAGTGTGCTATGTGTTTTCGACAATCGCGCGCTCGCGATACATCAGTTGTGTATTTCAGCGAGTAGTGCAGGGAGACTCCATGGAGTAGTATGCGGGGTTACGCTGTTGATAGCCGCATCTGACGATTTACAAGCGACTGAATCGCACAATCGCGATACAAAAAGTGGCATGTGTGCAAGTCAAATAATGTCAAAAATATTTAGTGTAGTTTCACATTACCGCTTTAAGACACTTTTAGAATATTGACACGCCTTTTTTTTAGATCCAGTTGATACATTCACCAGTTCTCAAACCAGAATCTGAGAATTGGAGGTATTGGCTTAACTAGGGTTTGGAACTGGGGTGAGCCGGGTCCCACTGCCTGTCTGGTCAATTTTTGTTGAGAATACATTAAAAAAATTTATTATTTTTTTATTAGTCCTTATTTCTAGGGTGGGCCAACAGGGCCGTAGCTAGAGCTGAATTCAAGATAGGGCACTGAAAGTTTAAAGTAGGGCTGAAGCAAAAGACTACAATTTATTAATTGGATTGCCCACCTCATCTGGTGATATCAAATTACAAAAGCAAAAAAACGGTGAATGACAATTTAATCAAAAAAAAATACAGAACTTGCCATGTTATCAAATTTCCGAAGAACTTCATTTAGATCCAACGAATTTTATCTTGTTTTTCCAAATGTCAGATAGATCAAGTCTGTCATTCTGTCGTGACAGTCTTTGCGGCTTATTTATAACTCCTTAAAGTAGGGCACTGGATGTTTTAAGGTAGGACATTGCCCCTTAATGCCTCCCTAGCTACGGCCCTGTGGGCCAACTGTACTCTGGGATGGTTCGGGTCCATACAACCCCACCCCTCTAATTGCGCGTATAATTGGACTCTTGTGTGACATCTTATATTATAGTATCTAAAATTACTAGACCTCGCGCGGCGAAAGATGAAGCCACCGCGTCATAGTAACGTGAATGCATTGCGCCCGCCTTCTAGCTTGCTATTGGCTGTTTATCGTCATGAATAGCAGTTTGCCAAAATTGTCATAAAAGCCAATGTGCAGTTTTGTGTACACGGCACTGTCTGCGGGCAAGCAAGCGTTCACTAGCATATTACGGATGACGTGCCTGGCTTCATCTCTCACCGCGGGCACTCTACCACCATACTGCACTATAATTTTAACTTTTAAGTTTATTTATTTTTTATTACTATTATTTTTTTATTTTGTTTTATTATTATAAATAGAAGGAAGATGTCATTTGTTTGAAATAACAATCGCATTTGTTAACTTGTGTGGTAGACAGAACTTCGACCCAGGTACGATTTTTGTTTTATAAAAAAAAAGAAAAAACAGCATATTTATTGAATGGGATCGATTTGCTTATGCGATTTTAAAATCAGTAGCAGCGCTAGGATTTTTTTCTAAAATTTCCCAAAATTTCAATGCTCGATAAAATTTTAGCCCAGGCTACTTGCTATAGAATTTACAAGAAAAATTGTTGGAATTTCGAGGGTTAGAAACGTATTTCAAAGATAACCTAGAGATAGGGGATTATGCCAGGGTGGGCCAAGAGAGTTTAAGGTGGGCCATGGTCCACCCTCTGGCGCTGCCACTGTTTAAAATAATGTCCCAAGTTTTTTTTAAATTGAACCTTTTTGTCCACAGATATTGTGTCATCGATATTTTATATAGATATTATTGTTTATATAATTATTATAAAGAAACAATTCCAAACACTCCTTTTTAAATCGGGTTTCATTCAGGGCCGTCCTAAGATATTTGGTGCCCGTGCGCTACTAACAACAATGCACCCTTCTTTTATTTTATTTTATACCGTTTCCAGCTGGTATGCATTTTTTAACACTAGTGGTGCGTAGTTTAGCACGAGTGTAACACTAGCACCGTGTCAGTGTTGAGTAGTGTACACGCTCTCCGTCTAGGGCTAGGCCATTACTCCATCATTACCGCTGTCATGTTGCACTTTCTTTACACGAGCTCCCTACGACGGTGGTAAAAGTGTAACACTGAAGGTCACACTAGCATCCCACCGACGCCCAGCCAAACACGATACACTGTAACACTACTCTCTACACTGACCAGTCGAACACGCTTCTTGGGGTAAGTTCGGTTTTGAGTTCAGATCGATCTGTAGAGTTTGAATTTACATAAATTTAACATCGCTCTATATCTATCTCTATCCCTCGCTCGAACGAGGGACAGAGATAGATATAGAGCAATGTTAAATTTATGTAAATTCAACCTCTACAGATCGATCTGAGCGTAAAACCGAACTTACCCCAAGATGAAAGTTTACACTAGTGTAACAAAGTTAACCAGTTGAAAACGCTATCAGTCATATGGTAATTTGTTTTTGTTTTTAAACAGCTAATACCGTGTCTCAGTCGCCTGAACTAACTTTAACAAATGAAGAAGGTGTCGAAACGTCTATAGACGATACGACGGAGTCCCATTCCAGCAAGTCTTCGTCTGATTCGGCAGCCCCAACGACTCCAAGATCCAACACATCACAAATCGTCGAACAATTGAGCGACGAAATAACGGAATTGAGTCGTAAAAACGATGAACTGATTGGAGGAAGATGTCATTTGTTTGAAAAAACAATTGCACTTGTAAATCTAATTGGCAGATCGACTTTGGAAAGTACAGATGATTCAGAGGTACAATACATTTTATTTTGAAAAATATACACTACGTTTAAATATATGGACAGCTGTGGCGGATCAAGAATTGTGTGGCTCGCATTAAAAAAAATAATTAATATTTGACTGTTTTCTATTAGAAATCATTGCCAAAAACACAATGGCTTTTATTTCAGTTCAATACGTTAAGTATTTACGGAGATACAAATTTTTAAATTATTAATATGTATTAAATATACGGGCTGTAGAAGTAGGTCGTGATATTCGGTGCATGTGACGTCAGCCGCTCAAAAGGAAAAATAAAGGTGTGATTATTATTAAACAAGCCGTGAGGTGGGTCGTTTATTAAGACTAAATTGTGACCCTTGAGGTCCACACGACGAACTTTCCAGTTTGATAAATATTTAATAATAATAATTAAATAAGATATTACACAGAAAAGTAATCATTTTAATCATTAAAACATAATTATTATTAACAATAATTAAAAAAAAAAACGGCTGAACCGATTTTTATAAAATTTATGTCGGATCAAAATGACGTTAACACGCCTCGATTGACACCCGTACGAAGTCGGTATAATTTTTTATTCGCGAGATATTGTGTAAAATCTACTTTTTCGGAGTCTATTTGGTTAAGAAAAAAGAACGGCTGAACCGATTTTGAAAAAATTTCTTTCAGATCATATTTACGTTAATGCGCGTCGATTGGCACCCTAACGTAGTCGATATCATTTTTCATTCTCGAGATTTCGTCTTCGAAAGAAATGGACACATACGTACACACACACACAGAGAGAGAGAGAGAGAGAGAGACATCTTTCTAAAAATAGTGTAGTGACCTTGAAACATAAAAATTTGTTATACATTTTGATTTCGATTTTCGGACTCATTACAATAACTTTTAATGGGAAGTTAAAAATAGGCTTTTACAGGCTCAACGAGTGTGCGCTATTGCGCCAGACCACCACCGATAAAGGGTTCATGGATGTATGCAAGGGCGTCGCCAAGGGGGGGCAGTTGCCCCCCCCCCCCTAGAGATCAAATGTACCTTAATGGTCTGGCCATGATGAGTGTACACAGAGCTATAATAAATAAAAACCTAAATAATTTTAATGATAAAGTAGTTGAAAGTTTTGCAAAAAATCCCCGCAGGTTATGTTTTAATTAAATATTATTTTTGTTAAAATAAATAATTATTACTGTGTTTAAAAGTTTGATTTAGTTATTGTGCTGTCGAGGGCTTGTGAAGTTTTATACATTGATATTAGAACCGTTCTTATTACAATCGTCATCGAGGCAAAGACTTCCAAAGTGTAACGCTTCATGCTCTCGGCGTTCATATTTTTTATCCTCCATAATATTGCCCCATTGCCCCCCCCCTTAGTCATAAGCTGGCGACGCCCTTGGATGTATGCGAGCTCTAAAATTATACATCCAATGCGAAATGATAGAGTTGGGTTTATATACTTTAAAAAATAAAAATGTTTGGTTTTAGAGTGTCGAAGAAGATATATCAAGAAATAAATTTGTTAGCGATACCACTACGCTTTATCGATCAGAAGGTCCATGTGAATTATCAACTGTTGAAATAGAACCAAAAAAAGTGCCAATAACTTACCCAGAATTTTGTATTGAACCAGTCAAAGGTAGATATGAATATTTTATTTTTTTACTAGCTTTTGTTCGCGGCTTTGCTTCAGTTTTTAATTTGCTCTTTAAGGAATTGGACCAATTGTTTCGGACAAAAGACAAGAGAAATTCATTAGATATATCAAAGAGAGAGCAGCGGAACAACATGCTATGATCATGCCTCGAAACTTGAGACACTTTTTGTGCCCTCCGATGGAAGATTATCATATCGAGGAAGAAGACACAAAGTGGCTGAGTTACCAGTTCGAAGGAGGACGTTGTCATATGTACGAGAAAACGCTCGCGTTGATTCAGCTGATAGGCAGCGAAACGAAAGACGGTAAAACATTTAGTCTAATATAAAACAATTGATAAACCTAATTTTTGTAATACATGCGTTGAAAGTGCAACATTACATATATTTTGTTTATGAGGACGAAAGTTGATGCGCAGATCAAAAGTAAAATGTTTTCATCCCTCAGGAAATTCTTTTCGGGTCGAATGTAAGCGAAAGTGATGTCGTCCTACATGATGATCGTAAACTATATCTGACAGTAATTTGCTTTACAATATCTGTTTACGGTGTTTTTTTATGTTTTTAATGTTGTTTTTCAATGCATTTATACTGTGTGTAAATCGGGCGGAATTGGCGATTGCGACCACAAAACACCCACCTAGGTGTTTTGTAATTGCGACTCGTATGATTGTCGCTGTAGCTGCGCTCTGGCGGGCAAACGTCACATTCGTTCGCAATCGCCAATTTTCCACCGTAGTTGCACAATGTAGGGTACTATTCTGTCATTTTTAACAACAGCGAATAAAGACTTGGGGTATTTGCCAGACGCCAGTTAAGATTTTCTGATTGCGTTTCGTAAAACCGTAGTATTAATATATTGTTTAATTTCTTTTTAAGGTCTGCTCACGTAAATTAAATATATTAAGTGGTATAGTATCACCACAGCTTAATGAAATATATCAGCTGAATCACTCGAAGTGTAACACCTAATTCAAACATGCATGCAGCGCAAACGGCCGCCATATTCTTAGCAGGCGCAGTTAGCGCGACCTTAGAACAGCTGTGTTCAAGGTCTTAGAAATCGGCAATCGAGTGAATCTGCTGGTGTTTCTATATGCTGTGGTATCACATTATAATTTTAAGAAAAACAATTGATACATTTTTATATAGTCTAGAAAAAGTATCACTGCACAACTTTCAATTGTTTTTAATTTTATTTTATTATAAATAGGAGGAAGGTGTTATATGTTTGAGAAGACAATTGCATTAGTTTATTGGATATCTAGACGAAACTTTGTACCAGGTATGATAAAATTTTTAGTATATGCAAAATAAAATAATACATTTCTTTAAAAATGTAAACAGTAGATATGTTAAATCAAAATAAGAAATTTGAGTAGCTTGTGGATAACAATTGAATGTTAGTTTGTAATAAAAAAAAATTTTATAACCTTTCCACAACCCGAATTCACTTTCATTAGCGAATTAGTTTCCAGAGAACTATGTTGTCATTCAAGGTTAGTAGAGTATAGGTTGCCTCATTCCGATAGATAGTAGTGGGGGAATGACGTCACTCAGAATATACCATGCTTGCTCACTTCAATAGAAAAGATCAGACGATGGACGCTGCTAATTTTTGGAAATAAAAATCACAGTAACCATGGTAGGTGTGATATGTTTTTTCAATACCTATTAAATAGAAACATGATTCTTCTGTAGTGAAAAAAATATGTTAAGTTGTCAATTTTGCGATAGCTGTTAAGTGTTATGGTGTTTTGTGGTTATTTTTAATATTTTGTGAATATAAAAGATAAAATAATTAACTTATCAATTTGTTAGTTAATTCTATTCGTTTCTTAAATTTAAAAAAATAGGTAATTAACAAGATCTGCCATTTCTTGAGCATTATTTAATTTTTTGTTTGTTTATATTATAGATATTAAAACCTAAATTTTGTAATAAAAATAAAAATTATCCTATTTTTTAACATCTATTCTTCTATTTATTGTTATCCTACCAATTTTAAGAAAACATCTGCACGAAGCACCTGATATAAATAAGCATAATCTTCAACAATTTTTGTACTTGATTTAAACTAAATTCTAGCTGACGTCATTCCCGCGCTTACGCTGATTGGTCAGATGGAATGAGGCAACCTGTACTCTAATAACCTTGGTTGTCATTAACGTTACAATGGCTCTATGTAGACACACAATACTACAAGAATGACACCGAGACGTTATCACTAGACAACGGCTATTGTTCCAGTCTCCACCTACTTGAAATTATACGCGCCGTCATTTGAGAGTAACAGAGAAAGTAACGGTTGTCAAATAGACAGTCTGTTGCTAAGTGAGGACAGTGCTTTGCGGCCAATAGGCTGATGACGTCACTGTGTCATTCTAAGAATAATCGGGCTATAAAAACCATCAGAGCGTAGCAGAGAGGGTAACGGTTGTCAAGCAGACAGTCCGTTGCTCGAAGATGTGAGGGCGGTACTTTGCCGCCGATAGGGCTAATGACGTCACTGTGTCATTCTAAGAGTAATCGGTCTATAAAAACCATCAGAGCGCAGCAGAGAGGGTAACGGTTGTCAAGCAGACAGTCCGTTGCTAGAGGTTGCTAGTGAGGGCGGTACTTTGCCGCCGATAGGGTTGATGACGTCGTCACGTCACTGTGTTGATTGATTTCAATCAACGGTAGTTAAATCATTTCTTATACAGTAAAAAAAACATTTTATTAATTTTATTGTTACGAAATAGGAGGAAGATGTCATTTGTATGAAAAATCACTCGCACTAGTTTACCTAATTGCTAAAAAGGGCATCAAGGCTCCAGGTACGATATTTTGTTTTAAATGAAAGGACTATAATTTAATTATTTGGAGTTTTATTTGATAATATATCGAAACAAGAATATCGATATATCGCATAAAATTTATTGTTTTAATTAATAGCGTTTTAAATCAAATTAGAAAAAAATAATTACAAAAAATTGTATTTTAAATTCTCAGTACAGACATTACAAGTTGAAAAAATTTTTAAAATCCTCTATTATAAATCAAAGAATTTCGTTATAAAATTAACGGGCTTACTGCTGTTCTTTAATATCTTTTAACTTAAATTTACTGGTTTCGATAATCAGTGTTTACATATCGATATACGCAATATATCGAATTTCAAAATATCGGTAGGTATTAATATTGAAAAGACACTTCCGATATATCGATATATCCTGGTTCCCTAAATTATTATTGTAAGGTCAGTATTGTAAGTAAAACTGTACTAGTAATAATTTACTAATGAGAGATCTCACCAGCTCTGTCAGTTATAAGTAATTAGACCGCCAGGGCCCAGGAGCGCTGATGGCAATATTCATACTTTACCGATCATTATGTTTCGAGTCCGATATTACGCCAAGCCACTGGTCCAAAAATACATAAAGAATTTGTTTATATCTATATGCTTCGAAATTACACATCCGATGCAAAACGATCGAGTCGACTGTAATATATTTTAAATTACCTCTGCTTACCTTGCGATGATTATTATATTGAAATTTGACACGGAAGCGTGGCAATCGCATTTTGCTTTATTTTAATTTTCTGTCACCAGATGTCAAATCCCAAACATTGTTTTTTCTACACCATTTTACTAATTTCTTTTTTAACGAATAGAGACAAGATGCCATCTGTATGAAATATCGTTAGCTTATGTTCAACGGATTGCCCAAGAAGGCCCCGCCAAAGGTATACAATATTTTGATTTTGCGTAAATTAACTTTAAGGCCAGATTTCGACATAATTCTGATATTTATTCCACACAACCCTGATGAAACAAAATTAACATTAAATATAAGACTTTTTAGAGAATATTTTTCTAGTTCCACTATTTACATATTAAATTACCTGTACAATCTTATGACGACTTTTTAAATTATAGCTGAATACGTCTTTTATAGTAAGTATTATACTTAAGAGATCTACTGGTTGTTTTATCTATAGTAAGCCAACCGCCAGTACGCTGGTGGCAATATTCTGTACATGGCTATCCCACACTGCACTCAGATCGTAGTGTATTAAAAAGAGATAGAGCATTCACAGTATGTCGAATCATACAGGCGGTGTCGTATATCGGATGAATTACCAAACTAATTTCCAATTTTTATCTGTCTTTAGTATTTAGTTATTT
Source organism: Mongoloraphidia duomilia (assembly GCA_039654895.1). NCBI lineage: Eukaryota > Metazoa > Arthropoda > Insecta > Raphidioptera > Raphidiidae > Mongoloraphidia > Mongoloraphidia duomilia. The sequence continues at coordinate 4,496,793 of CM077521.1, forward strand.
ATGGTATGATAGACGGTAAATTTGAGTACAAAATAATTAGTTTCTTTTATATAGTAAGTAAATTGATAACCCTTAAAACTAATTTTATTGTCACTAATATAGGAGGAAGATGTCATATGTTTGAAAAAACGATTGCATATGTTCAGCTGGTTGGTAGAACAGACCAAGGTACGGTGTTTTGTTTTATTATACATTAAAAGTAGATGAATTAAAATTTTGGAAAAACAGCTCTTAAGTAAATTAAATGCAATATGGCAGCACCGAGTGGAGATAAGATAAATTGGACCTATAAATATAAATAAATCATGGATGTATTATACTCACTGGATACCCTGACTAGTGGTTTAAAAGTGAGGCAGGACCGCCATATTTGAAAAGGGCAAAACATACATCGACGGTTGTAATACAATGGAAATGTGTAATACAAACTTTTTCATTTATATTGTGAGCAATTTGTAGGTATATGTTGTGAAAATAAGTTTGAAAAAAGTATAAATGATAACAGTAGGTATTTTTCTTGGTATAAAAATTGTGTTTTTGCCATGATTTTGGCCTTTCCAATGTCAGCCATGTTTGAAAAGGGTAAAAACAGGCCTGCTTCATTTATGTGACCTATTGAACATAAGCAGTCGGGTATCCAGTGAGTATAATACATCCATGAAATAAATATAGGTTTACGCAATATCGATTAACTTTTATACCTCTTTGAAAAAAAATATTTTATGAATTTCATTTGTAAAAATAGGCGGAAGATGTCATTTGTTTGAAAAAACAATTGCATATGCTCAAATGCTTGGTAAAGCAGGCCAAGGTACCTACAGTTTTTTGTTTTATAATAGTAACACAAAATAAGTAGATAATTAATTAACCGAGTGGAGATGATTAATTGACATGGTGGAGGTAGTACATCCATCATGAGGTGATATTATGCTCTTTATAATTACTTCTTGTTTGACAAAAATCGTTTTATATATTTCGTTATTAAAAAATAGGAGCAAGATGTCGTATGTTTGAAAGGACAGTCGCGTTAGTTCAATTGATTTCGATTGGTAACCGAGCTGGAAGTGTATAAGGAAAAATAAGATACAAAATTGTATCTCGAATTGTTGAAGAATGGTATCAAATGAGATAAATATATTTAATTTTTTTTGTGTATTGTATGAAATATTTATACATTTTATATTATTATTGTTATAAAATGTAGAAAAGATATATATCATTAAATTAAAAATGTTTTTTAATTTGTAATTTATAAAAATTAAACTGGCCGTGAGTTTACGATTTATTAAGCCCCCCATACATTTCGTTCTTTTTCATGCGTTCGACTCGCCGCGTTCCAAAACTGCTAATGTATGGATAGTACTGACGGTTCGCATCGACCATCGTCGGTTAAAATGTGTCGAGTCTTGATATTTGGACCGCTGGTTCTTCGGTCCGAATCGCAAGTGTATTCGAGTTCCGATTCAAGTCGGCCGTTTCTTGTCAGTAACTGGATTTATCCAGTTTATGGTGCGTAAATAATTGTACTAATCTCCTGATTCAAGCTTAAGTTCAGTCAGTAAATTTATGTGGGAGAACCGACTTCTTTGTAATAACCACTTTTTTGCCCAAACTGAACGTTTACGTCTCTTTTTTTACTGAGAACAGCAGCTGCCGCTGCCAATATAAAACAGGTACATTTTTATTATGAAATAAAACTGATGATTAAAATGAACTTTATCTGAGCAGTATGTGGAAAGAACGTTCCGGCGATGATTACCGACGGTCCGAATCGGGACAATTCGAACGGATGAAAAAGAACAAAATGTATGGCGGAATTTACAAAGTTAAAAAATAATTGTATGTGCGATTTTCAATTGATTTAGTCCGTGATAATTTTCACATAATAATATGATACAAGCTATTTACTAACGATTTGTAAAAAAATTAATAAACTCATAAGTCTCCCGGCGATTTTGTTTTAATATATAATTTATTTGTACCTGTGATGTAATTTGTACAGCCCTATTTTTTATTGCTTGTGCAATCACCAGTAAATTATCTAATTTTATAAAACTGTAAAATCCGATGACATTAATGTTCTGTGTTTCACTTTCATTCAATAAAGTTAAATTAATAAAATATACATATTTAATTAAATTATTTAAGTAAGAAATCGATTAAAAAACAGCACTCAAATTTTTAGCTTCTTGTGTACTATTCAAATTTTTACAACCAATGAAAACGCGCTATTTATCCTCCTTGGCATTTTTTCGATAGCAATGCACCACGCGTTAAATAGGAAAAGTACGAAAATAACGACAGTGTTGTGAAAGTTGTGTGAAATGTAACGGTCGTCAATTATTAACAAAAAGGTTTAATTATTGTAGTTATAACTAGTTTAAACTTAGTTAAAAGGTTGCGGCCGGTTATAATAAAGTTTAAAGACATTTTTTGATACGTTTTTAACGCATAGACAATGAAGTGGTTATAGTTTGTTTTGTTCTAACGTGAAAAAAACTGTGAACAGTGGTTAAAATTAAAATTTAAGTGTACCTACGAATACATTACGTTTGAGAACTTGTGATTTCGTCGATCAGAAAAGTTATTTTTTATTATTCACTCATTGACAAGCACAGCTGATAGTATATTATGTAAGTAAACATAAAATATTTCTATTTTTTATACAACTTCAAAAAAACCTGTGTATTATGCGTTTTAATATTATGCAACTGTTGTCCTACTGTAATTTATCAAATTATTTACGATATTTTAATCAGAAAATGTATTTTTGTCCATCTAAGGATCAAATTTTAAATATCCATTCAGTATGTTTTATGTTGCTACAACTCGTACACGTAAAAAGTTGAAAAATAGTTATAATAAAAATAATTTGGTATTACCTACAATGTACAGTACTGGGCACACTCAATATTCATAAAAATATATTATCTGAAGGACTAATACCCTGTATAATTAAATTTAACTCTGGAGTATCTGAAGGGTAGCACATGCTATGGAATATGGACTTACTTGACACGCAAAAATTGACTCAACTTGAAAAAATGTGGTTGGTGTGTACTTTAGTAGTAGATACCGAAAATGTAGAATTTTGCAGAAAAAGTTGAATATTTTGGCAACGTCGCAATCAAATTTAAAAAATGGCGCAATTTTATGTAGGCTTCCGAACGGACAATGAGATGGCCTGAAAATATACAAGATGTTCTATTTATAAAAATATAAGTCAGTTCTACCATGACTACATCGTACACCCTGTATAGCTAAACATAATTTTAAAGTATAATGCTCTTCTTCCAATCCAACTTTTATTTAAAACTTTTTTTTCTAATGCTCATAATAAATGAGATATCGCCCGAAACATTCTTAGTAACGATAACCAATTTGTTGTGGGATACGGACGATGAAAAAACAAAAATTCTTAGTAGCTCACCCTGTATTTTCTGAAACTATATAAATTGATAGATAGGTAGGTACTAGTGATGTGCCGGATATCCGTATCCGCGGATATCCGAGGGAAAAGAAAGATCCGTATCCGTTAGTTTTTTGGCGGATCTTTTACCTTATCAATTTTCAATTCATAGATAAAATATTATATATATAGGTAATTAGGTAATAATGAAAAACAGTTAAATTCCATTCAGATTATTTTTTATTTTTTAATATCGTGGTCAATAGCTTTTTCCCATAACAGATAGTCTCTTTCCAAAGGTCGATGTGCAATATTTAGTATTTACCGCCGCGTACTCTAAGAAAGTTAAGATCCGTGTCCGTATTCGCGGATCTTGAGACCAAATATCCGTATTCAGATCCGTATCCGCGGATATACATTTTTAACGATCCGGCACATCACTAGTAGGTACGCATAATAATTGGGTGATAGTGTAAAAAAATACATACTTTTATAGGATAATATTTTTATTCGGCGTCTTTCTAAGCATTATTAATATCAATGAAATATTATATTTTATTAATTACAAATATTTCGTACAGCTAATTAAGTAATAATAAATTACACAATAATTTTACGCCATATTATGCATACTCCGTTTATGCATTCTCATATTACTCGATTGCGTGAATCGCTTATTGCAAACATCGCACTGATAGGGCTTCTCCCCGGTATGTATTCTCTTATGTTCATTCAAACTGCTTTTAATAGCGAAACACTTGTTGCAAACATCACATCTATACGGTTTCTCCCCAGTATGTACGCGTTTATGATAAACAAAACTCCCTAATATCGAAAAGCCTTTGTTACAAACTTCACATCGATACGGCTTATTATCCATATGAAATCCTTTATGTCTGTGTAAGCTGCTAATATTCGAAAAGAACCTACTGCATATATCGCATTGATACGGTTTCTCCCCAGTGTGAACCCGGTTGTGTCGAACAAGCTCGGACGATTTGATGAAACATTTGCCGCACGATTTGCACTCGAAAGGTTTCTCACCTGTATGTATACGTCTATGACCGTTCAAACTACCTTTAACCGAGAAACATTTGCTGCAAAACTCGCATTGGAACGGTTTCTCCCCTGTATGTATACGTCGATGAACAACGAAACTACTCAATACACTGAATCCTTTGTTGCAAGCATCGCATCGATACGGCTTATCACCGGTATGAAAGTCTTTATGATGACGTCGCAAGCTGTTCGCGTCGTAGAACGGTCGGTTACAAATGTCGCATTCATAAGGTCGTTCTCCGCTGTGAACGCGGCCATGGCGGACGAGTTCTGAAGACTGGAAGAAACGTTTACCGCATGCGTCACATTTAAAAGGTTTATCGCCGCCATGGACACGTTTGTGACGATTTAAACTACTCGATATTGAGAACGAGACGTCGCATACGCCGCAGCGGTAAGGTTTCTCACCTGTGTGAGTCCGTCTGTGTTTATTTAAGCTGCCGACTTCGTTAAACCGCTTCGAACAGAATTCGCATTTGTAAGGTTTTACTCCGGTATGGATACGTTTGTGGCGACTCAATGAACTGTTCTGACTGAACACCTTGTTACATACGTCGCATTTCTTTTCTTTTGTATCTTCTGTTTTGTTTTCGGATTTGTCATCTTCTTCTTCTTCGACGGCTTTAATAGCCGTTGACGTGTCCTCGTTTTCTTTAAACGATGCGTCGCACTGCACAGTGACGTCATCAACGGATTTGTTTTGTTTGTCGCTTTCGTCATCGTTGAAATTCGGTGCGGTTTCTGTTTCGCCGTCGCTCAAGCTTTCTTTCGTTTCACGTTTGATTTCTTCGTTTGAGACGTCGCAGAAAGTGAATTGCGGTTCTTCTTCGGACCGATTTGAATGGATTTTTAAGTAGTTTTTAAGCTTTTTCTCGGAGTTGACTACGAGCTTTTGAAAACGGTGAGCTTTTTCCAGTTCACCATGACATGATTTACATATGTAGTGGGGCATGCCGTCTTGCTTTGAAATCTGCGTAAAAAAATTAAAAATTGCGCTTATATTTAAATAATGCGTTTAACGTGTCGACGCGTCTATAATCTACAATAAATAATATACACAAAATTTATCTATTAAAAATAAAAAAGTTTTCGGTATTTTTTCGATTGAAATTTTAAAATAGTCGCTATTGGTTTAGAAACTTCACGAATTATATATCTGTAAATTATAAGATGCGTTAAAACAAAAAACAGTTTTTTACCTGTACAGGAGCGCACGCGACAAGAGCGTTTGCAACAGAGCAACGCAACTTTGACGATACGGTGAATATGTCGAACAAAACGACGTCCCAAACCAAACACACTCTGCACATATTATTCAAATGCTCTCCGAAAATTTTCTTATTTCTCATTTTGTATCGATATTTCAAATTGTGCAAAATTTATTTCCGATTAATATATTATTTACTTCAATAATCAATATTTGAGTATGCTAACTGTAATCAATACATTTGTAATTCGTATCAAAATCGCGCCATTACTTCATTTACTAAAAATATAATTTTTGATTTTTTTGTATTTGATGTGACTAGTGTCTACGAAACCATTCACTGTGCGTGGTCCGATACGCACTTAGCCGCTTTTTAAACGCTTTTATTTAGCTTGACCTCGTATACAGATTGTATCAAATTAAACCTGTGCATAGGACATTCTGTGTGTAAGACAGAGATCGATACATAAAGCAATAAGTAAGAATGAGATACATGATTGCTAATAAGATGTTACGTGGTTACTGTAAATAAATAATATTTATATAACCTAATAGCGTCATCTTTGTTTTTTCGCTCCTTCTATGCTGTAAAAATGTAAATCTTTTATCAGTTTAATTTACAGTAACCACGTAACATTCTATTAGCGATCATTTATCTCATTCTTACCTATGCACAGGTTTAATTTGATACAATCTGTATTTGTTTGATTGTTACTATCTTTGTTTCAAATCTTGCGACAGCTTTTTCAACTACTTCTACTTAACCGATTCTTATGAAACTTTGCACACACATTGAGTTCCCGTGGCAATATAATTATTTTCAACTTGGTAACGAGGTCTGATGATGGAATCAGGAGGTGGACAGTTGAAAGGATGAGGAGTTTGCTTTATGATACGGGCCAGAAATCAAACTAAAAAATAAAAATAGGTAAAAAACTTTTAAGTTAAACGGTTTTATTTGAAATCATCAGCTGTACCAAAAACTAGAAAATAATTAGGACACAAACCAAGGGGCACTTTGTGTCGCTGCGTCAGCGGAATAAATAATAAAAACGTGGGGCGCATACACATCTGTATAACGACTGTATAATTATTAAATAAGAACGGCTTGTCTAGAAAAATGTGTTTCCAAGCCCACCAACTGAAATATTTCAAATGCGCCCCACGTTTTTATAACTTATTCCGCTGACGCAGCGACACAAAGTGCCCCTTGGTTTGTGTCCTAATTATTTTCTAGTTTTTGGTACAACTGATGATTTAAAATAAAACCGTTTAACTTAAAAGTTTTTTTACCTATTTTTTTTAAATAACCCATCAGTCTCATTTCTATAACTTTTTATTTAAAATTTTTTAAAAATTAATGATACATACATAATACATTACTATGTACATACTCTTTACTTCAAAACTAAACGCTACAACATTTGCACTAGCTAACTATTACATAACAAGCTTTCATCTTATTCACGCACTTCAACTGTTTCTTCAGTTCAATCAAATTGCATGCCATCATTGCACTTCTCGATCGTCCGCTTTTCGAAATTGTTATGGATTTGCATTCATTTGTTAATAAATTATTCTTATGGTAGGCCAACATTTATAGATTGTAACCAGAGAGTTCTATTGTATTACTTTCTCGATACATTATAGTCCAAGAGCCCGTGGCCAAAAATTGAAAGAATTTTATAAAGGCCAATATTTTGAGATTAGCTTGTAATTAGGATATATAAGAGGACAGTATGGCTCAGTTGGTAGCGTCGCGGCCTCTGATTCAGACTGTCGTGGGTTCGAATCCCACCTCTGCTCATGGATGTTTTGTGATGTTATTTAGTTTTTAAGTGATATATTATATTTGTTGTATTTAAGACGCTAATGACCTAAGTTGTCGACGCGTCTATAATTCACAATAAATAAATAAAATTAGGATATAACTAAATATACAACAGTCTGCAAATCAGTGATCGGGATAGGGCTTGAGAATAGCCGAGCGTGTAGCAATGCTGTTGTTTACATGGCGTTGCTATGGTTCCTCTATTACAAGTCCCCAGTTCCCGGGTTCTATAGCCCGAGAGCTGGTAAAAGTGTCAATTGGATTTTCAATTTATTATTAAAAAAAAAATAACGAATTGAAAATATGAATTGGTGCTAGGCCCAAATAACCTTAGCTGTTGGTGGTCTTTAAAACACAAAAAAGTGATCGGGACACTTGACGTCGGGTCTGAAACGAGCTGAAATATGGTACGGTGTTAAATTATTGAATATAATTTATGAAAAAAGAAAGAAAAAAACAGTCAGATCTCATTTTGATAGAATATTGGTGGACATAGAATGTCGATAAAAGGGGCAAAGTAAAGCAGAATGTTGTACTCATTAACCTCACGTTGAGAAAACAATAATTGAATTTTGAGACCCTGTGATTTTACCTAGTAAATATTGAAAAGTGCAATTTTTGATATTAACTGGTTTATTTATTAAGTTATCTAGACATTTCTGAAAGCATTTTCAATTAACTTTTTAAGATCTTTTAAATAGAGTGAGTTAACATTTTTTTATATCCAACGAATAATGAGATATTCAGACACAGAGTGGCACATCTTAAACAATGCAGTGAAATATCTCGTAAACGGTACAAACCATAAAAAAATGTTTTATACAAAAGTTATGGTTTGTACCGTTTACGAGATATTTCACTGCATTGTTTAAGATGTGCCACCCTGTATAGATGAAAAACTCCTGGTTACAACAGACTTCTTATAAAAGTTACATATTATAACATTTAACATACATTATACAGACGAATACTTATAATGAAAACACCGTTTGTATCTTTTGTAGGAATATCAAAATCTCTACTGGTCGGTTTCTGGAACTATAGGTAGTTAGCGTTAATATATTTTGACAAATCATCTCCATCCTTTCTAAGAGTAAGTTCGATTTTACGCTCAGATTGACCGGAGTGCTCTAATACGTTCGAATTTAACATTTATATGGTCTGAAAGATCTCTATCCTGCGCTCGGTTTTAAGATCTGGAGCAGATCGAACGCGCTCGATTTGCTCCGAGGAAAGCGAGCGAGCAAGCAGATTCAACCATCTTCAGAGCATTCATTTTAAAAATGAGCGGAAACCCTTGTGAGAATGGATAAATTTCGAAGTTTATTTATATGAGGTAATTTTTCAATAGGTAAAAACACACGAATAATATTTATTCAAAGAATAGTAATAATCAATAAGTCAATATCGAACAGAATGATTAAATAAAATATTTATTATATCTATGGGTCGAAAAAATCAACAACCAGTACTACTATTAATTTTAAAATAAAGGAATAAAACGAAAAAAATTGTTAACCATGATTTATTATTATAACAATGTTGAATTAAATCAAAATGAGGAGCAATAAAGAATATATTTCGGCTTTAGTAATAAGAATTTAAATTATTGGCGCCATTTTATTCTGACGTTTGGAAAAATCTGCTAGATTACGTTCGGAATTGTTTAGATGGCTCGATTTGCTCGGTTGTCACGTGACCAAAAATCTGTTTGCTCGGCTCGATCAATCGAGCGTAAAACCGAACTTACCCTTGATTGATTGAGCCGAGCGAACAGATTTTTGGTCACGTGACAAGCGAGCAAATCGAGTCATCTAAACAATTCCGAACGTAATCTAGCAGATTTTTCCAAACGTCAGAATAAAATGGCCCCAGCAAGTAAAATTCTTATTACTAAAGCCGAAATATATTCTTTATTGCTCCTCATTTTGATTTAATTCAACATTGTTATAATAATAAATCATGATTCACAATTTTTTTCGTTTTATTCCTTTATTTTAAAATTAATAGTAGTACTGGTTGTTGATTTTTTCGACCCATAGATATAATAAATATTTTATTTAATCATTCTGTGCGATATAGACTTATTGGTTATTACTATTCTTTGAATAAATATTATTCGTGTATTTTTATCTATTGAAAAATTACCTCATATAAATAAATTTCGAAATTTATCCATTTTCACAAGTGTTTCCGCTCATTTTTAAAATGAATGCTCTGAAGATGGTTAAATCTGCTTGCTCGCTTGCTTTCCTCGGAGCTCATAGAGCGTGCTCGATCTCCTCCAGATTTTAAATCCGAACGCAGGATAGAGATCTTCCAGAGCATATAAATGTTAAATTCGAACGCATTGGAGCACTCAGATCGATCTGAGCTCAAAACCGAACTTACCCTAAATTCATATTTATATTAAAAATTAAAGTTTCACATTAGTTGGGTTAGGTTGTTTCTTTGCTATAAAGAATTCACAGCACGAACATAACCAAAACCAACTAATAAGTTTACCTTTTATATCCATTTATAAATCAAGGATTACAAACGTTTAATTCATAAAACTATATATATTTAACTGAGATTTTTATAACTTTTTGATAAAAATAAGATTCTATGATCAAAATTTAAAATACATACTTTTTTATAGCTCCTGCTTCTAAAGTTCAATATTCGAGCACTGTGAGGCGGGCGTAAAGAGGCGTATTTTAGTCACCGTGCGTGAAAGTCCAAAGCGTGCGTGAAAGTGAAATCTCTACATCTTATAAATTCGAAATTTCCGCACTTTGTACAATACAAGCACTTACTGGCTATTGATCGATGTGTTCCTATATATAGTATCGCGCATACAAAGTCCACATCATGAGAGAGTCATGTTTTTAATGATTTATACAGAAGTTAATAACTTTATTAAAAATAAACTAAATCGTAACTTAGTCTGTAATTGTAAAGTTCTAAAGACTAGAAGAGCGAATTTTCCGTTTTCATAATTTTTTTTCTCTCTATTAAACTTTAGAAGCAGTTGTTATAAAAAATTATGTTCGATACGTCCGCTTAAAGTGAGATATCTAGTAGGTTTAAATTCAGGCACTCGCTAAAGGGACTAACGGCTCGTGGGGGTATACAGCGCACTCGATCTGGTTGTGTATGCGTCAGTCCCTTAGCTCGTGTCTCAATTTAAGCCTACTAGAATACCTCACTTTACGCACACGTATCGAAAATAACTATTTTACGCACATTTTTTTAAAAAAACAAAAACTCAAAACTAAAAAGAAAGAAACCTGACAATATGTCAAATATCGGAGTTTATATTATTTTTTTTAGCTACAATCTTTAAAACTACGTTTGTACAATGTGTAGTATGGTAATTATAATCAGTGGCGTACCAGACTAATGCTGGGTTGCAGAAAGTGTTGTCAGAAAATCTACTTTGACAATGACCTTAGAATGTGATTACACATATTTCTCGATATAAAAACCATTGTTGAACTTTAAAATCGATCCTGCTCGAAAAATAATTGATCGATAGAAACGTTTTTTTTTTGATGTGAAACATCTTATGTCTGGCTGTGAACAGCCGCGTGAGGGGAAATATGCAACAAAATTTCTGGTTCGCTCCTTTGCTGCTGTTCTCCCCACCATTGCGGCACTTCTCTCTCGGCTTCCGCGCTTTCGGGCACGGGAAGAGAGAGAGAGTATACATACGAACGTACTGTAAAGCAAAAGTATATGTATACACGTGTAGGTATGTAATATAGATACTTCGCTGTGTATTTAGTTGCGTTTCTGGCTCAGGCGTGCTCAAACGACGCAACCGCGTGTGTTACAGTGCAGTATATAGGATTACGTCAGCATAACAGTTAGTTGCTGCTTTTGAAAAAATATATACTACTACATAGAGAATACCACCGAGTTCAATAACGTTTTCTTTGATGTTGCACATCTGTCGGGGGTCCTGAGACCCACACCCTTTTTTTAAACTGTGTATACCAACATGTATTTAACACAGCTTTTTTGTACAATTTCCACATCAAAACAACATTTTTCTACGCATTTTGATCAAAATTTTGCTTGAAAAGCATTTCTATGCAGATCAGTCGTTTGGTTTTATCTGTGCGTATAATCTAATGTTTATAAGTTTGACAACTCACAACGACATTAGACTGCTCCTGCGTGAATATAAAATGTGATTATATAATCACAACCTAAGTTCATTCTTGAATAAGATTTCCTGATAATGCGTTCTGCAATCCAGCATAAGACTGCGCCCTCTTTGTTTCAAACAATATTTTTAATCACTACTTAAAATTCAGTCATTTTTTTAAATATTTGTGCCTGCTGCCATAATAACGGTAAAAGCTTTGTATATTCTATTAAAATTTTCAACAAAAATAAAATCTATGGTCACTATTACAACAAGCATGGCCAAACATTCGATCGTCAGACATAATAATTTTTAACTTAATAATATAATTTAATAACATTTCATTCACCGTTCCTTCAAAGTTAATAAAGAACAAAGTTTTTTTATTCATTCAACGCTAAGAATTCACATAGGTTATGTTCATCCAAAACACGAACCATTTTGATTGGTTACTGAAATCGAATTGGCCAATCACACACAAGTAAACAAAAAAAAGATCATTTAATCTTGACAGTTATTTTAACTCAATATTTAAAAAATATATACAATTTGTCTGTCTTCTAATTTTTGTTATTAAATAAAAGCTGTGAATTTACACATTGCCAGATTACACATAAATGTGTGTAATCTGTACAGCCCGATTACTCTTAGAATAACACAGTGACGTCATCAGCCTATTGGCGGCAAAGCACCGCCCTCACATAGTAACGGACTGTCTGATTGACAACCGCTATGGAGTGTAGCGGCGCTGTTGTTTACATGGCGTTGCTATGGTTCCTCTATTACAAGTCCCCAGTTCCCGAGTTCTAGCCCGAGAGCTGGTAAAAGTGTCAATTGGATTTTCAATTTATTATTTAAAAAAAAAAAAAAATAATGAATTGAAAATATGAATTGGTGCTAGGCCCAAATAACCTTAGCTGTTGGTGGTCTTTAAAATACAATTACAATTACAATTGACAACCGCTATGTATTTTTACCATAGACGGCGTGTATTTTCTATTTTCCGTTATAACCGGAACAATAGCCATTGTCGAGTGCTGACGTCTCGGTGTCATTCTTACAGTATTGTGTCTACACCTTAGACAGGAATCTAGAGACGAAGTACAAGTGAGTGGAGTGGTTCCTGTTCCGGTCTCCACCCATACTCAAGGGTGGAGACCGGAACAATAGCCGTTGTCGAGTGATGACGTCTCGGTGTAATTCTTACAGTATTGTGTCTACACCTTAGACAGGAATCTAGAGACGAAGTACAAGTGAGTGGAGTGGTTCCTGTTCCGGTCTCCACCCATACTCAAGGGCGGAGACCGGAACAATAGCCGTTGTCGAGTGATGACGTGTCGGTGTCATTCTTATAGTATGGTATCTATATCGCCACTACAGACCTGGAAAACCAGGAAGTCTGTCAATTTATGTCAGGGAAATCACGGAAACTTGTGAGATTTCTTTAATAAGTCTGGGATATCACAGTAAAGTCAGGGAATAACATGAGATTCATTTGCAAGTTCACCGATATTGTGAATTGTAAAAAAAAATTAAAATAAGGACTCCAGGTCACTTAGGAAGTACAGGTAAAAGGTCGGGGGAAACCTTAAAGTCCGACATTTTTTTTCCATGTCACAAAAATCTGGAAAAAATCCCTGACTTTTTGATCACAATCAAGTTTTGAAATCGAAACTGGATAGAATACATATGTCGTTTCTCCTATAACGCGGTATAAAAATCACCACGTTCTAAAAATCGCGCTATATAAATACGCGTTTTCTATCAATCGCGTATGAACAAGTACGCGCAAAACGAACACGCGTTATAGCAGGTAATTACATGAGTGACGTTTTTCACATTCAATCGGTGTTACTTGTTACGATGAACAATCACCTCGTGATTTTATTTTCAAATTTATCAAATCGCGTATAAACAAAATCGCGCAATACGAACACGCGTTATAGCAGGTAATTGGATGAATGACGTTTTTCACATTCAATCGGTGTTACTTGTTACGATGAACAATCACCTCGTGATTTTATTTTCAAATTTATCAAATCGCCTATAAACAAAATCGCGCAATACGAACACGCGTTATAGCAGAAGAGACTGTATCTGGTTCCGACTGTGCGTAATCTAACAGCTTTTCAAGTTATTTATTTTTTAAATGAAATTAACCTTGGCCATGCCTGTATTGGACACACAACGCGCTTCCATTACAAGTTGATACAACACTCTGTATAAACATGTATTATATTATCTTATTTTATATAAACAAAATGTCAGCTAAAGCGCCATATTGCACAGTGCCGTCTGTCTTTCAATAGCGTTATTAAATAGTTCTGACTGGTGTTCGTGTTAGATGGCGCTGTCGAACGAGTCGTTTGAACTAAAATTTGACATACGAAGAAACGACTCCCTTTTAAAAAACAAATACAGTGAAATCTCTATTTAACGAATATTTCTTTCACAGCTATAAAATTATGTCCATTTAACAATATGGTTTTCTATTTAACGAATAAAAGGTTTGGTGTTCAGTTATTTAAAATAAAATTAATTGTTCATTTTACTGTAGACAAATAGCATAGTATCGATGTATCGTTACTCGTTTGGTTTTTCTTCTAAACAATACACATATTCAGATAGATAGTTTTTTTTTATTTTGATCCTATGATTTCTTTATTATTACTCGGCTAAGATAGCTTGGCCTCTGAGATTTAAAACTAGTGTATTTCTTCTGTTTTCGTCTTAAAGTGACGCTCTCTGTTTGTCTTCTCGCACATCAGAGGCCAAGCTATCTTAGCCAAGTAATATATTATTATATTTCTTGACGCGATTGTACATTGAGATTCAATTATTTCACTCAAGTAATCGAATCTTGATTAATTTTGTATACTGATCCGTCAAGGCCGTCCCACTAAATTGAAATACACATTTCTGTTATAACATATCCGTTCTTACTTTGCTAAGATACAGTTTAACATTCACAAATCATACTTTTATGTGAAATTAAAATTACACAGTTAAAATGTTCATATGATGAAAGTACCGCAAATTATAATAAATGCTTAAGTTAGCATTAGTGTTAGGAACAGCCATCTAGAAAAAAGTGATGCATTGTAACGTCACGTCATTGGATTTCTAACACTAATGCTGACTTGAGCATTTATTTATATTAAAATTACATGTTTATTTCAAACAGTAAATTATGGCGCCCGACGTGAGGCATTCTGATTTCGCCAAAAACCAATCGTGGTATTTTAATACAAATAAATGCTTAAGTTAGCATTAGTGTTAGGAACACCCATCTAGAAAAAAAGTGTCGCATTGTAACAGCACGTCATTAGATTGGTGTTTCTAACACTAAGGTTAACTTAAGCATTTATTTGTATTAAAACTACATGTTTATTTCAAACAGTAAATTTTGGCGCCCGACGTGGGGCATTCTGATTTCGCCAAAAGCCAATCGTGGTATTTTAATACAAATAAATGCTTAAGTTAGCATTAGTGTTAGGAACACCCATCTAGAAAAAAAAGTGTTGCTTTGTAACATCACGTCATTAGATGGGTGTTTCTAACACTAAGGCTAACTTAAGCATTTATTTGTATTAAAACTACATATTTATTTCAAACAGTAAATTTTGGCGCCCGACGTGGGGCCTACTGATTTTGCCAAAAGCCAATCGTGGTATTTTAATACAAATAAATGCTTAAATTAGCATTAGTGTTAGGAACACCCATCTAGAAAAAAAGTGTTGCATTGTAACGTCACGTCAGTAGATGCATGTTTCTAACACTAAGGTTAACTTAATCATTTATTTGTATTAAAACTACATGTTTATTTCAAACAGTAAATTTTGGCGCCCGACGTGGGGCTTCTGATTTCGCTAATCGTGGTATCTTAGATCTCATCTTTCCGACCTTGTCGCAAAGCTACCTAGAATACATTAAGTTTAACACGCGTTTTAAACGCGCTATTATTATTGGCGACCTATATCCTAGGTTGGCTATGAGCTTTCTGATGATGCTATAGAAAAAAATCGGGACGGCCCACTTTCAACACAAATATAGGTACACAATTTACACAAAATATCATTTTTTTTTTGGTGATTAAATGAACTTTTTTGTGGATTCGTAAAACAGAGGTTCCACCGTATTTTCGTTGTAACGACAGACGTTCGTTTATTTGTCAACATATTCCCCATACAGTGCCAATACTTTGTGTATCAGTTCGTACTGTTCGGCTGTTTGTACCATTCCGCCCCGATTCAGTCTCAGAGAGCACACGATAGCCAACACGTCGACATTCATGTTGTGCTTTAGCTGCTGAATGCCGTTCAGAATTGCTAGGAAACATCCGGTCCGTCCGATGCCCGCCGAACAATGTACGACGACTGGCGGCGGCGGTACGTTTTCAGTTTTTTCGTCGTTTCTAGTGGCAAGATACGTTTGTACTGGGACATTATCGTGAGGTTTACTTATTACATTAGAATTTTGAAAATTACTCGTACATAATTTACTATCTAAATTTATATTATTGTAATTTGTGCTTACAGTTGAACTTCGTTTGTTTTGACTAGGTTGTGTATGAGTATACAAAGACATCGCTTCATTTTTAAGATCTAATACGTCTAGAGCGAGAGCTAAAATCTCTTCTGTATTCGCCAAGTTATGATCGGGCCATGTCTGATACCAATAGTGTTGAACGAATCTGACACCGTCGGACTTTTCATAACACGACTTCTGCGATTTTTTACAACTTTCGCTTATTTTTTTATCACTATCTTTAATTTCTCCTAAAATATTTCCACTGCAAACAGAATTTATATTATCAGTTATCGATTCGTTTAAATTATTAATTTTACTATTTTCACATTTTTCTGAACTAGGAACGTTTTGTTTTGTATCGGACGTTTCTCCGAAATAATCAGTGAAATCGTCCGAAAATTTAAAATCTCTCGAACGTATTAGTTTGCGCGGTTTTCCTGGAAATTTAAAATCCGTTCCGACGAAAATATCATCTTCGAGATCCTCGTCTCCCGTTACTAAATTCCCGATAAAAGGATCGTCTTTAATGGATGTAACGATCGTTGACTCGTTAAGTCTATTCTCTTCGTTTATTTTATTATCCTGACCTACATTTTTACTACCGATTGGTTGTATCGATGTGCTTTGGCAATTCGCATTATCGATATACTTTTTATACTTTTTACATTCAATTCCCGATCTTCTCATTTTATCACAACAATACTTTTTGCACATACTAATTTCACCGGCTTCCTTTTTAGCTAAACACGCAGTTGTTATCGAAGTGTCTGTCACTTCCAATGTTCGAACTGTGTACGAATTTTCCTCATGAACGTTTACACACATGATTTCAAATTTACCGCAAACACAAACATCGTTTAATTTTTCTGGAAAGTACATTTCGCACTTGATGCGGCCTTTCTCTTGTAACGGTGTAAGCATGACAACTTTGGCCGTGTTAGATTGAATAACCATTTGCCATAGATCGGCCGTCGTGTGAGGGAGAGGTCCTTGCGTAGCGATGTATGCCGTTTCTGTATAATCGTAACCCTGAAATCAAATCAAATATGTCAAAACACTATCCATTGCGGAGGGCAGTATAGCCTAGTGGTTAGCATGCTTGGTGTCGCAACCTCTAGACTGGACAGCCGTGGGTTCGAATCCCACCTGCGCTCATGGATGTTTTGTGATTTAATTAATTGTGTTTTAAAGACCACCAACAGCTAAGGTTATTTGGGCCTAGCACCAATTCATATTTTCAATTCATTATTTTTTTTTTTTTAATAATAAATTGAAAATCCAATTGACACTTTTACCAGCTCTCGGGCTAGAACCCGAGAACTGGGGACTTGTAATAGAGGAACCATAGCAACGCCATGTAAACAACAGCGCCGCTACACTCTCGGCTATTCTCAAGCCGAAGTGATGTTATTTAGTTTTAAGTTGGTTGTTATTTAGTGTAGTTGAAAGACGCTAATGACCTTAGATGTCGACGCGTCTATAATCTACAATAAATAAACTATCCATTGCTTTCGCAATGAACCATTTTCCTGAGAATAGTTCAATTATCCACGAGAGGCAGCACTTGTGGTAGGTACAAACATTATTTATTCCCCATTATTGTAGTGTCATTTTAATGATATAACTTAATTATATAATTAATTTAATAATAATAAAAAGTGTGTGTCAGCTTCGACGCTCGACTGGAGTTTACTCCTTAAAGTAGGCAAACATACATACTGCGTATACGGCTGTTGCAAGTATAGATATACATTGAAGGTGCGCAAGGTAGGTTGCGCAGAAAAACGTTACGCTTTTTTGTTAACGCTTGTGTAAATTTTACTCCTCATAAAATTTCTATACCGGGCATTCTTAAGGAGTAAACTCCAATAATTTAATAATTAAGTTACACTAAAATGACACGACACTAATGGGGAATAAATAATGTTTGTATCTACCACAAGTGCTGCCTCTTGTGGATAGTAATAGCTTTATTTTCTGTAGATACCGAAAAGGTATGGAATGTGTCGTACAATAATTGAAAATAATTGAAAGAACTACTCTCAGCAAAATGGCTCATTCAGTTTCTTTTTTATTTATGAAAAACCTAAATCAACTCAGCTGAAAAAATCTCCCCGATCCCGATTTTTCTTTCCATGGCCTTGCACTTGACTAAAACATGTATGTAAGCCGCACTACTTGTCCTTTTCTACGCAACGCTGACTTCAGTTGTCGAACGTCTACAATCCACAATCTATCTTTTCTACGCATTTTTGTTAAAATTTAGTTCGAAAAAAAAGTTTTTTTTGCAGATCTATCATTTCTTTTATTACGAACAATATAAATCTATTATTTGCATGCTATGGTTACAAGTTCCCAGTTCCCGGGTTCTAGCCCGAGAGCTGGTAAAAGTGTCAATTGGATTTTCAATTTATTTTTAAAAAAATAATGAATCGAAAATATAAATTAGTGCTAGGTTCAAATAACCTTAGCTGTTGGTGGTCTTTAAAACACAATGTAACAATTTTTATTATTTGCAAATCTATCATTTGTTTTTCTGTGAATGCAATCTATTGTTCTACATAATGAAAAGCTAGACAAAGATTTCAGACTGTTATTTTGTCTATAAAAAGTATGACAATTTACTAAATAAATATTTATCCATCTATAATAATTCGATAGATAGTATTTTGTTTCATTATCATAGTTTTTATAGATAAAGTCTTTGTTAACTTCTTTATTCATTCAATTGTTGTATGGATAAAATCTCAGAACAGAGATAGCTATAGAAACAGCATATTACGTCACTTGTGAAGTCACTACAAAATCTTTGCACATAAAATTGTGTTTTAAAGACCACTAACAGCTAAGGTTATTTGGGGCTAGCACCAATTCATATTTTCAATTCGTTATTTTTTTTAATAATAAATTGAAAATCCAATTGACACTTTTACCAGCTCTCGGGCTAGAACCCGGGAACTGGGGACTTGTAATAGAGGAACGAATCATAGCAACGCCATGTAAACAACAGCATTGCTACACTCTCGGCCATTCTCAAGCCCTCTTTGCACATAGCTGCGTAGTTTAGTTGGTCGGAAATTTCTCTGAAACGTACACATAAATTGTTTTTCTCTGCATATTCGTTACGTACGAAGTCGGAAAAAATCAAAAAAATCGCCTAGAAAACCGGGAAGTTTGTTCTGGAGAAAAAGTGGTCACCCTGTCAATCTGACCTTACCTCGAACACTATCATTTATCATCCATACTTCCATTTCCTAACGGAACGTGGAAATAGGGTTGCCAGATACCCGTATTTTACGGGTTACCCCGTTTTTCAGGCTAAGATAATACAAAAACCCATAATTTCGAAAATAAAATACGGGGTAAATAAAGCTCCAAGTTACAAGTCAAATGTAATTTTAAGTTATCTTGCAAAGATTTTTATATACTTGCTTCTCAAAATGAAGAGCTTTTAAAAGCTGTTTCTTCTAACCATAAATATAAATTTAAAAAATAGATTAACTTCATTAGAGATTCGTGTCGAAATCTATTTAAAGAAAACAATCTACTAACTTTTTACGGAATTTTTGCTCATGAGCTGCTCACAGTTATGCATTCTAGTAAGTATTTTTTTGAAGATAATAAACAAAAACTATATAACATCCGCAACAACAATATTGTTCTAAAGCATAACACAACATTTTTTGAAAAAAGTCCTATCTATATAGGCTATAAAATTTTTTACAAATTGCCAGATGAAATAAAAATCATAAATAAAACAGAATATTTTAAAAATAAATTAAAAAAAACTCGGGTCGCAGTGCCAAACCCTGCCGACAATATAGTGTATTTGCTAATACATCAGGCATTGTGGCATTATTATGTGAACTTAAGTTTGTTTTTTGACAAAATAAAAAATTTACCCCTTAATACGTCCCTTAAAATAATTAAATTTTTCTAAATTTCAATATTAGACATGGATTTTATCAGTACACGCAATTAAATACACCCTTCCATAAGTAAATCCGTATCAACAAACTAGTGTTTTCATAAAATTTGAAAGTCCGGTCCTGTCAGGCCGATTTTATTAAAATTTTAGCAGCACATTTTAATCTATGTTAAAGAGTTAAATTTCAATTTTGAAACGATTCTGACAAATTTTTCGGTATTTTTAGGCCCAAAAACTTTTTGGAACCCCTAAATACAACCCTGAAAATGGTCCGATCGGGCCCATTTTAAATAGGCTTCTTGCGGTGATGGGTTCCAATATGTGTACCAAATTTCGTTTCAATCGATAAAGTCTGTCGAGAGTTATCGTGTACACACACACACACACACACACATATATAAACATTTTCAAAAATGGTGCCAAAGTGTTCAGGAGGCTATGAAACGTCGAGAAATTTTGGTCCGACCCCTAGGTCCCGCCATCCGACCGACGCCAATAGTGTATGTGCCATATTATGGCAAATACACTAAAAAACATTTTTGTAATACTGTGCCTTATGATTTAAAGGATCTTTTTTAATATGTATTATATTTTCCTGACGTTTGTATCCACATTAGTGGCTTTTATTATTATTAAACATTGCTGTTTTAATTGTCTCCCGTAAAAATATCTAAACCCCTTATTTTTAATACTGGTAACCCTTTAATCAACTAGCGACAGGTGGCAACCCTACGTGGAAATAAAATACAAATTATCACTCACCTTAATGTAATTGGCGTTAATATATCCCTCCGCCCCATTGCAATCGCGACCCGGCCCCAAATCCAGTACGACTCTCGAATGTTCATTCGGTAAAATAGTTTTATATCTGTTTTTACTTTGACTTCCGGTTACAAAACTCTTTTCTTGGAAATTCTGCGGTAATTCCCAAAACTCTTTATGTAAATCTTTTAAATGTTCAGTTTTACAGTTCTCTTTCAATTGTTTTTTCGACAGAACATTACCGGCCGTCTGTAAGTATTGAATATTTTGCAAGTGCAACTGAAAATCTTCGCTTAATATTTGATTGTTAATTTGAGTCGCCATGTTTCTAGGATATTCACTTTTTTTGTGCATCTTTTTAAATTCGTGACTTGGTCCTATATATAAATTTTCGTTCGATAACGATTTTCTTCTAACGTAAGATAAATAATTTAAGCAGCCTAATCGGGAATACTGGCACATTTTGTAGCCTCGGCACACCGTGCTCGTTACAGCTTCGTCGCACAAACAACTCTCCGTCGACAGTTTTTGAAATTTCTTTAAATTTCCGCGACACCTTTTACAATCGTCTTTCTTTAAACATTCACATTTCGATTCACTTTTGCAACTACACTTCGCAACGTCACTTTCAATGTTCGATAAATTTAAATTCGACACGCTTCTTGCCGAATTCAAACGACTACTCACAGTACTTTTAACTTCGGCCGCTCCTAAATCGATCGTAAGACTTACGTTCGATCCGCGTCTTTCCAGCAACCCCTTCGCTTTAATTCTTATCGGTTCACTTCTGCCTTGACTAAAGTCTGACAGCGTCATTATTTCAGGTAAAGTCTTGAGGGTTTGAGAACCGGATATACTCTGGTTCGAACCCAAGCTCGATAGGTTCGAACTACTCGACAAATTACTGTCACCGCCCAAATTTGAACCGGAATGTGACCGCACACCAAACTTATGCAACTGAGATTTTGGTATTTGCCTTTTGGGCGTATTTGGCATTGAAAACACATCACGCGGCACTTCTAAGCAATCCGTTTGCGAATTTGTTGGATTCGTATCGGAATCCAGCGATATAGCTTTTAATTTACGCGATAAAGTTGGTGTTTTTGGCGACTGGACAACGAGCGTCGGTTGATCCGGTATATTTATCCTCAAATCAACTTTATTCGGAAGTGGAGGTTCGGTCGATGGTAGCTTTAAAATCGTCAGAGGTGGGTTCGATAAGTTTATTTGTGGCGTTGAATCGTTGACACTACCCGAAATTGGCAAGAAATCGTTAACTGGTAGAGGAATTTCGTAATCATCGGTCGATTCGTTTGGCAGCGACGTTAAGTCGAAATCGAATGTCGTATGTGACAATTTACCTTTCGTTGGCACGGGCGTATTTATATAAGTACTGTGCTGGGTTTTCAACAGTTCGGTTTTTACAGATCCGAACTGTTTCTCTTGCGATACAGAAGGCATCTCTAGCGTTTTTAATGTCTCTTTGGATATATGTGATGGCAGCATTTTAAATCAGATCTTTCGTTTCTCTTGTTTTTTTTTAACTTTTTTATTTTTCTACATTTTCTATGTCGTTTTCGTCGCGTGTGTGTGTAAAAATCTAAGGATAAAAAGTTCATATGAAAATAAAATACAAATAACTTTGCGAAAAAATCTTTAGCTTCCGTCAATTATTAGATGAAATACTGATAAAATGGTGTACAATGATAAATTTAACAAATTACAACTGTGAAACAAATGACGGACTGAAGTGAATTCTTCGATAAACATTTCTGTAAAATCTAAATAATAAAAAAAATATCCTTGGCTTTGCAAAAGATGGGCGGAAACAATGACAAAATGTTACAGTCATAAATTTAACAAATGACAACTGTGAAACAAACGACAGACAGAAACAAATTTGATTCGATAAGCATTTCTGCAAAATCTAAATAAACCAAACTAAAAATTTGAAGGAATATTCCTGGCTTTGCCAAAGATGAGCTGAAACAATGACAAAACGTTGCAGTCATAAATTTAACAAATGACAACTGTGAAACAAATGACAGACAGAAGTGAATTCGATTTGACAAACATTTCTTTAAATTCCTAATAAACCAAGCTAATAACATTTAGAAAAATATCCTTGGCTTTACAAAATATGGGCTGAAACAATGACAAAACATTGCACAGTCATAAATTTAACAAAATGACAACTGTGAAACAAATGACAGACATAAACAAATTCGATTCGATAACATTTCTGTAAAATCTAAACAAAACCAAGTTAAAAACGTCAGAACCATACCTGTAGCGTATTGTCATGGTATTGAAATGGTTGATGTACATTTATAAATATTACATAAAAAAACAAAGCTACGCGTAAAAAATATTTCTGGACATTGAAGGCACGCAAACACTCTGAAATACGAGAAATAATACATTCAAGAACACTATTTGTGATAGAATGGCAAGAAATGTCAGCCATTATAGCAAATTGTGAACAAAACAGCTGTTAATCGACCAATCAGCGTACAGCGCGCCTACTACGAACTATCCTAAAATGTATTTCTCTGAGCAAAATGCTAAATAGCCTATGCCGAATTTTTGGTCATTTTTTATTTTACCAATTTTTTTCACTTGGTTCTTATTTCTCACAATAAATTGAAAATCAAATCGACATTTTCATCAGTTCCTAGAATAAAATCTGGAAACTGGGGGTTTGTAATAGAGGAGCCATGTGCTGCTCGGTTAATATATTTATTGTAGATTATAGACGTATCGACATCTCAGGTCATTAGCGTCTTTCAAGTTTCAACTACACTAAATAACAACTTTCTTAAAACTAAATGACATCACAAAACATCCATGAGCGCAGGTGGGATTCGAACCCACGATCGTCTGATCTAGAGGCCGACGTGCTAACCACTAGACCACACGGTTCCCTCTACTAATATACGTACAGTATAGTTATGGATTGGAACATAACGTCGCTGCTTTTCGATGAGTAGTGGTCTAGTTAGCATCACACTTGTATGCAGTCGTACAATATAGATGGACGTGACTTGACGCGTGACATGCATAACAGAACGATAAAAAACGAGGCTAAAAGGTTTCACTTAATAAATGACAGAAATTCATTGAAATCCAAAATACAAACGAAACAACCATAAAATTCTGAATCACACTTTGAAGTCCCTCTGCACTGTAAGAAATGAGAATGCCGATTACACAGATTGTCGATGATCCATTTGTAGCAAGCGATTAATCTGGTAATAGGCACACAAAGAGACAATAGCGTCGCAAACAGGTACCGTCTGCACATCGCGTAGATTCCATAAAAACACATTGCGCATGCGTGGTTACTAATTTTACATTAATTTGTTTTGTATTCATCCATTTTATATAGGTATGTAACTATACATATTATTTTGTAATTTTTACACACTTTACTGGAATATTACACAAATTACGTAATTTTAATTTACTTTATGTAAAAATCACAAATATGTTTAGCTTTACAGTAAAAGTCCAAGTTTTTATGAAGTTTTCTGTGTAAAAAAAAATAATGTAAAATAACTTAGAAAATCGGAATTCTATCTTAACTTTCACAGCATTTTTACATCCATTTTTTACAGTGTGATTTAATAAAATATACTGGATCTTGTTTTTACTAAAAATTTGACATACGCCGTTTTTTCTTGCGGGCATGGATTTAATTGAGATTTAAATACATTTCCTGGAAATGTATGCAAATGTAGCAGAAAATGATTCCAAAGTGCAAAAAATAAAAGCGATAAAAATATATGAATGAATATCCAAACATTCTTTTATCTTATCTAATAAATTGATACACATTTTTGCAAGTAATATAATATTTTGTCATAATGTTCAATATTCATGGTGATTTTCTGGTAGCATATAGGTACCTGTGCGTTAGCATATATCGGCACGTTATATGCGATATAGATTTGTAACAAAAAATCTTATTTTTGACAGAGCCGGCAAGTTCGAGATAATCATCGACTGATTTTGCTATCGCGGACGTTTTTATAGGAAGTTTTATACTCTAGTCTACAAAATACACGGTACGCCATTTTGACCAATCCCCACGATTTTCACGTTTAAACTGAGTGAAACCTGAAAAACATTTTTTACAAATAAGCAATTTTGATAAGTTCCGCCACGATTATTAACTTCCCATTGGAAGTTATTGTAATGGGTCCGAAAATCGAAATCAAAATGTATAACAAATTTTTATGTTTCAAGGTCACTACACTATTTTTAGAAAGATGTCTGTGTGTGTGTGTACGTATATGTCAATTTCTTTCCAAGACGAAATCTCGAGAATGAAAAATGATATCGACTACGTTAGGGTGCCAATCGACGCGTATTAACGTAAATATGATCTGAAAGAAATTTTTTCAAAATCGGTTCAGCCGTTCTTTTTTCTTAACCAAATAGACTCCAAAAAAGTAGATTTTACACAATATCTCGCGAATAAAAAATTATATCGACTTCGGAAGGTTGTCAATCAAGGCGTGTTAACGTCATTTTGATCAAATATAAATTTTATAAAAATCGGTTCAGCCGTTTTTTTTTTTTTAATTATTGTTAAAAATAAATAATAATTATGTTTTAATGATTAAAATGATTACTTTTCTGTGTAATATCTAATTTAATAATTATTATTAAATATTTATCAAACTGGGAAGTTCGTCGTGTGGATCTCAAGGGTCGCACTTTAGTCCTAATAAACGACCCACCTCACGGTTTGTTATAATTTTGGTCTAGACTCCAGAGTATCCTTATCTGATATACTTTCGATAATTTTGCGAAAGAACGAGTTGTCTCGAATTTGCGTTCTGTAAAAAATACATTTTTTTTTGTTACATTAAAAATAATAATAATCTTTATTGTAAACAGTACAAAAACAGTATAATGACGTATGTGTGGGCGTATATGGATATAATGTACCACTACATGTAACGTACAGGCACCTGTGCTATCAGAAAATGACTCAAAATGTCTTTTTTTATCTGAGATTTGATTAGTAAAGATAATATAGGATTAAAAAAGGATAAATAAAATTAATAACACGGTTTTTTATATCTTATTGATTTTATTGCAATTACAAATCAAAATTCACTTTATACAATTTTACAATAGAAAAAAATTACATCAGGCAAAAAGTAAAATATTTATTTATAATAAAAAATATTAACACTTAATGCTCGTAAACTCATTGTTACTTTTTATTTTAAACCTATAGTATAATAATGTATTATTTATCATATTGTGAATAAAATTTTATTCACTAACTATAATATTCATCGAAAAAAGTTGAGGATATTTTAGCGTATACAATAACTTTTTATTTATACAACAAAAAGCAAAAAATAATCTACAATTTTTTTTATTGCTTTTTATGCGAAATAAAAGTATAAAATAATGAACAGTCGATTAACCAGTATTTCTACAACACCTTTAATTTTTCATCGCCTTTTTATCAAGGTAAGGTGCGGCAAGTGCATTTCTGGGGCAAGTGCAGTTCCTGCCATTATATTTCACATGCGTATATTGCACTGTCATCTGTGAATTAGACATCTAACTAACATATCCTTCCATAGTTTATTCACTAGTAATGTTCAGTTGCATTATTATTCAGCAATTGGAAATCACATTTTTAATTTTTTGGGTCGCACTTGCCCCATTTCACCTTACGCAAAACGAAAATATACGTCAATCCGAACAAAACTCTAAAATCTCAGAAACATTGAACATTTCGTTGCAGCGCAATAATTTAAACATGTTACGTCACTTACACATTCAGCTATTACGACATGACAAGTGAACGCTACATTTGTGACGTTCGTGCGTTTTTAACGATGCTCGATTATTTCTGAATCGAAAGAAGGAAACACTGGCCAATTTTCAATTTCATTATTTTCACACACTACTAAAGGACCTACTTCATAGTTACTCTTTGCATTTTAGGTAAAACTTGTATCACAGACTGTCAAATAGCAGCTAAAAAACATAATTAAAACATTTCTTCCTTACTATTACAATTAACTATTAAATATGTTACTGTACAGAAAAAAAATTGAACATGCAGAAGGTTTCTTTAAAAATACAAAAATCACTTTGCGAAAAATAATCATTTAAATGTTTACGAAATCAATACGGATTTCGTCCGTCGCTAAATCAAAAAGAGCGGCCGAGAGAGTATATTTTTAAATGTGATAAATGAAAAAATCATCAGAGATTGTAGCATTTTGACACTTCGAAATAAAAAATTACTAAAAACGTTTCGTTTATATATCGCATTAATTGGCTTGTCATGTTATTTGAATGAGGGTTGCATTTTTATTTGTCAGATAGCGCTAGTGGCAACTAAGGTATACGTCAAACGCTTACATTTTTTTATTCGCCAGATGGCGCTAGTGACAAGTAAGGTATGTCAAACGTTTGTGTTTACTCATTCTTCATTAATTCATTACTAAATAAATGCAAAACTGCGATTTAGCCGATTGCAGATACTTCACTTGCTAGTGACATCACCAGGTGGGCGGAAAATATAAACAAATGACGTACATTTCACTTGCCAGTGGCGCTATCAGGTGGCATAAATAAGCCTGATATCCCTCAATCAGTGCGTACTAATTAATATTTTATGAAATAAATAATGTTTTAAAAGCAGCTTTCTGAAATTTCGACCGTGACGGGAGAAAATGCATCGCACTCAACAAGGTCGCTCTTCTCGAACAATTTTAAGACATGTCTATTTTATTTATTGTAGATTATAGATGCGTCGACAACTTAGGTCATTATCGTCTTAGTTAAGACCTGTCACTGTCGCGTGTCTCTGTCGTTGTTTCCTGTCACGGTCGCCAATTTCAAAAAGCTACCTTAAAAATTGAAGTTTGCAAGCTTTTATAAAATACAGTGCAACCTCAATCTATAATCACACGTTCATTTTTTTTATAGGCGCGAAAAAAGTTTCACATTCAATCGAAAAATAAGATAGCCATCCTTTTTTCTTGCCTCTTTGAAAATGATTTCTCGAAGTTTCACTGTGAAAATTAAAACAAGACATTTCCTGTAATTTTAGAGAAAATTTAATGTTTAAGTTGAGGTTCCACTGTATTGTAGAACAGAAATGTGAAAATTAAAATCTTTCTGTTAAACACTAATCGTAAGTCATTTGAAAAATGAGTTCGAGGTTTGAGAATGCTTATTGTTAATAAACAACAAGCAAAATATCATTTTTTGGTTGGAATTTATATTAGTAATTACTTTTATTTTTTACACAAGACTATAACAAGTTACTAACATTAACATTAAAGAGAGAGTAATAGATATTTACGTATACATAGTGTTTTGTATTTATGACATTCTTTTTTTGTTGCATTAATGTTCAAGAAAAAACCGTGAATTTCTACACAATGATGAAAATTTTTTTCTTTTTTTATTATTTACATTAATTATATAAAATACATACGTATACTCAGAGTTCGTTAAATAAATGGCACAATTAATATCATTTTTGTGGCTTCATTATTTAATGCAAACAGCCAATCTGTCGGTTATGTAAAATATTGTACGTCGCCATTTTCGACTAAGAAAAAAAAAATAGGTATGTTTGTATCACGGGTACAGAGATGATGTAAATATCGTTAAACACAAATAATTGTATTCATTGTCATGGAAAGAAATACACATCAACTTTTATTTATCATATAAAATCACAAGTTCGTAAAATATAATAAATAAAATAATTGTAATTTTATTTTTTTTATATTTTAAATTGTTATCCAATACCTCCTAGATATATATTTTCATTATAAATATTTTTGTTTCTTTATGCCAAAGAAGTATAACTTCTGACGTGCGTACATAAGTACACACACTCTTTTTTTAACCTTCTTTTCGATGTACGAATACACTCTAAATACCAGTTCAATGTGAGAGAGTTTATTTGTTTGTTTATCCACGCTATGCTCAGAAACTAACAAACTGATTTGAAAATTCATTTCGCTATTTAAAAGCCTACTCCTTCCCGAGCAACAGAGGCTACATATTATTATGCAACGACAAAAGACGGTTGAGCAGTGAGCGAAAACGTAAAGCAAATCGTGAATCCCGCATGCGATCTCTGAGCTAAACCGGCGTTCCCCAAACTTTTCCTATGATAGAACACTTTACAAATCCGGACATTTTAACGGAACACCTTGTTATTTTATAGGATAGAATAATAACGCAAAGTGAGGAGCACCTGAGTTAACATTTTTCAACTTGGCGCAATCATACGGGGCTTATATTATTAATTTTCTGATTTTTTTACGGAACAATAATTGGCTTTCCGTGGAACATAGTTTGGGAAACTTGAAAAAAAAATTGTGTTTGAAAGACCACCAACAGCTAATGTTATTTGGGCCTAGCACCAATTCATGTTTTCAATTCATTATTTTTTTTTAATAATAAATTGAAAATCCAATTGACACTTTTACCAGCTCTCGGGCTAGAACCGGGAAACTGGGGACTTGTAATAGAGGAACCATAGCAACGCCATGTAAACAACAGCACCGCTACACGCTCGGCTATTCTCAAGCCCTGGGAAACTAGAGACACAGTAAAGTGATATATGAACAATTTGCTAAACTAGATTATTTCACCGCCAAACAAAAATCTACCGGGCCGGAAGCTAATGAGTTATAAATTGACGGTACATGTTTAATTTAGTTTTCGACATTCTATTTGGCTGTTGCATTTATTGAAGCCTTAAATATAATAATATGTATTAATTAAAAAATATAATATGGATGGAAAATTTTTGTATTATTATAACTAGATATATATAGAGCTATTTATTATCAATGTAATTACGTATATCGGTAGATCTCATTGATTCAAGTATACCTTAGATTCGTATTTTGTTTCAAGGACATGCGTCGATTGTTTCTTGTTTACTTCTTTTGTTTTAAAAGTAGCGTTTCTAATGTTGAATTTCGCAAAATGTAGTTCCTATTGCTTTTTTACCATCGAATTTTCCTGATGAATCAAATTCAGTACAAATTATTAGCAGTAGATGTCTGTTATTTTCGAAACTCACCGTTAACCTAAAAATTTCTGACAGTGCTTTGCGAAATTCAACATGGCAACAAAACCTGCCATCAAACGATATTTTCAACAAAAGGAAAAACTTACCTAAATTCGAATGAATGTAAATTATAGACGCTCGACAATAGAGGTCATAAAGTCCATTAAATTAATTTCAAATTAATTTAAATTTAAATGGCAGTTCATTTAATAATAAAAAATAAATAAAAATTGATTATTTATAACAAATAAAAAATAATTCTTATACTTGTTTAAGGTGATTTCAAGAAAATATTTTTTTATTTTTACGTGTTTGACTTCTAATGTATTATTGTTTGAGTAGTTATGCGCGTGCGCAGTACAATTCGTAATTTGTTTCGGGCTTTTCTCACTGATGTCTGAACTAATGATATGAATTAAAATTTGTTTTATTGAACTATTATTGCTTTGTTATTTTGGTTCAAGTTTGCCATTTTAACAATCCATTTACGTCACTGCGAGGACCAAAATATGGCCGATTAGTAATCGATATGTGAATCATATCTTTTTTTTATGTTGGTACATTTACATTTGTCTTTTTGCATTGCATATATTTTTTTTAATTTGGTATGAAATCACCCTAAACTATTAAAAATTTAAACATATTTTTGGATGGCAACATAACTGAGATTTTTATAAAAAAATTACATAATTTTCATTTTTCTTTTTCAGTATCAAAGAAATAATTATTCATGTCCTTTTAATTATAATTTTTTAAATTTCTTTTAATCAAAAATTTTCTTTTTGTCTTATGCTAATACTGCAAACATTTTTTTCTGTCAAATTAAAATTACCAAAATGGAAATCTTGCATAAAAATCTTTGAAATTTTATAGAGAAACTGGACAGTCGACATTGAATATTTAATAATTTCGCAAAACAAGATTAAAAAAATTTCCTTTTTTAATAAAAACATGTTTCTGATTCACAGAAAGATCCATTAAAAATAAAATTTATTGAAATTTAAAACTGAATAGAATTTTTAATTGTTTTCAATTTAATTTGACAGAAAAACAAAACACACATACGATGTGATAATATTATCTACACTAGCGTATACATTACGTTTATTATTTTCTTTTGTTTTTTTTTTCTTTTAATACTGGAATGAGCAATAAAGGCTTACTTAATTTTATTTTCATCAAAATATACAAATTATGTGACAAGTCAAAATATTTGACTCAAAAATATTATTTTTTACATCATCGCATACATTTCTTTTGCGTATACTTAAGTTAATCATTTATTAATATGATAGAAGTTAAAAACAAATGGCTGTATTTTTATACACATTTTGTTTTTTATGAGCTGCTCTCTTATTAACTTCTCCTTGAAAGTTATTGTAATGGGTCCGAAAATCGAAATCAAAATGTATAACAAATTTTTATGTTTCAAGGTCACTACACTATTTTTATACTATTTTTAAAAACCTGTCTGTGTGTGTGTGTGTGTACGTACGTACGTACGTATGTGGTCATTTCTTTCTAAGACAAAATCTCGAGAATGAAAAATGGTATCGACTACGTTAGGGTGCCAATCGACGCGTATTAACGTAAATATGATCTGAAAGAAATTTTTTCAAAATCGGTTCAGCCGTTCTTTTTTCTTAACCAAATAGACTCCAAAAAAGTAGATTTTACACAATATCTCGCGAATAAAAAATTATATCGACTTCGTAAGGGTGTCAATCGAGGCGTGTTAACGTCATTTTGATCCGAAAGAGATTTTATTAAAATCGGCCCAACTGTTTTTTTGTTTAAAGAAAAAGACTGCTAAAAGTGGATTTTACATGAAATCTCGCGAATAAAAAATGTTATCGACTTTGTTAAGGTGCAAATAGAAGCATATTAACATCAACAAGACCCGAAAGAAATTTTATCAAAATCAATCAAGCCGTTTTTTTTTTTTTTTGTCGAAGTTGGATCGAAAACTTTATCTGAATTTTTTCAAAAGATTTGTTTGTCTCGTGTAGAAAAAAAAAGGTAGGGGGGCAGCTATTATTCCACAAACATAATAATGTCCTACTGTGGGTTATTAAAACAAAAGATACAAATACAGTCATTTGTTATTTTGAGTATCTGAATCACTTTATTGGTTAACAGATTATGGTAGTACAATTTTTTTTTTTATAAACATGACTGTTATGTCATAATTTTTGGATTTTTTTGCGCTGTGAATATCCATATTCGAGAATAAAATGTTTAATGTAAAATTTTTTGCACGAAATTTTTCATAAAAAAAGTCAAAACTTAATTTACATTATTAACCACAACAACAGCAAAATGATATTATCCAGGGTAGGAATAAGGGAATTTTTAACAAAAAAGTTTCCTAAAAATTTTACATTATCGTGCCTGTAAAACTGCAAAACATTAATCTCATCAATCATTCGTCACACAGGATGTTTGAAATTTGTCACAAAATTTTAGAGATTCAGGACAACCCGAAAATTCGGCGAGCCACCCCTGGACATATCATCCCTCATCTTACGTAAAGACGTATCTGCACCAGTTATAAATTTCTTCGCGAAAAGAGTCAGGCTTAAGGGCGGTTGTTCGGTAGCGTAACCTCACTTTTTCAACTCTTGTCAGTTACGTCATTACGTGAGATGAAGGACAGTATGAACTCCATGCTAGGCAACAGAATAGTAGATTGTATGTCTAGATACGTAATGGACAATATTACGGCGAGTGATGACAGTATGTAAAAACGAGCGATAGCAAGTTTTTACAGTCACATGAGCTGGTAATACCATTACGTACGAGACATATATGGTATTTTTTGCCATACCCACTACAAAATACCTACTTTTCACGTCCTTTTTAAAAAATTCTGACAGTTAATTTGCATCGCCATCTTTTATTCCAGCTTGCCGCGAAGTTCGTAAGTAATGACAGGCGCACGCAGGCGTATAGAGTGAATAAACAGAAGTTGCTATGGCAACCGTTATTTTCTGCGCTAGTGCAGAAAGTAAACCATTTTCCGCACCCCTGCCTGTTAAATGGGTCATTACATACAATACATACATCTAAATTAGCTATTTTGCACAGAGCCGGCACGTGCGCCTGGTCGGGCAGGCGATCGCCTTACGGCGCCATATTTTTAAGGCGGAATTTTTTTGTAGCAGCGAATTTTTCGTGCGGTATTCTACTTTTTAAAAATGATTATATTGTTCGAGTTTTCACCGATTCTTAGTTCTACCTTCTACTACTAGATAAAAGATGTCGCATGTCGCCCAGCCGCTCGGCACAAATACCATAAGTTGTAAAGGGGGTATTTACAAATTTTTTTAATATGTGGGGGGGGCGGCAAAAGTTGTATTCGCCTTAGGCGGCATATTTTGACGCGCCGGCCCTGATTTTGTAGTGGGTATGGCAAAAAGATTTTGAAACAGAGAATATAAGGTTATTTACTATCTTCACTTCTCTGCGCGCGCATCATTTTCATCTTATTTCCGACAGTTCTCGTAATTTTTACGGAATTTTTTAGAACCACACATAACCTATAAATACAAAATAAAACAATGAAACACAACTTCCACGTACAAAATTAGGTTATGGAGATCTGTCAAAAAAATGAATTTTAAATTGCAGCAAACTTCAGAGCAATTATAAAGACTTAAAAATGTCCTTGTTATTCTCTATCTCATAATTTTGTTGGTTACACTTTTTCCTAGTCGTTCCGAGTTCAGATATTACCTATACGTCCTTGACCTACATTTTTAAAAAAATATTTGATGTTTAAAATCATCGAGAATTTGTCGCTATCTTGTAGCAGCCTTTCAAAATGTCTTTGCACGTGTACTTTGGGACAGCCAAATGCATTTTTGGTAAGTTCGGTTTTACGCTCGATTGATCAAGCCGAACGAACAGATTTTTGGTCACGTGACAACCGAGCAAATCGAGCCATCTAAACAATTCCGAACGTAATCTAGCAGATTTTTCCAAACGTCAGAATAAAATGGCGCCAATAATTTAAATTCTTATTACTAAAGCCGAAATATATTCTTTATTGCTCCTCATTTTGATTTAATTCAACATTGTTATAATAATAAATCATGAATCACAATTTTTTTCGTTTTATTCCTTTATTTTAAAATTAAAAGTAGTACTGGTTGTTGATTTTTTCGACCCATAGATATAATAAATATTTTATTTAATCATTCTGTGCGATATAGACTTATTGATTATAACTATTCTTTGAATAAATATTATTCGTGTGTTTTTACCTATTGAAAAATTACCTCATATAAATAAACTTCGAAATTTATCCATTCTCACAACAAGTGTTTCCGCTCATTTTTAAAATGAATGCTCTGAAGATGGTTGACTCTGCTTGCTCGCTTGCTTTCCTCGGAGAAAATCGAGTGCGCTCGATCTGCTCCAGATCTTAAAACCGAACGCAGGATAGAGATCTTTCAGAGCATATAAATGTTAAATTCGAACGTATTAGAGCACTCCGATCAATCTGAGCGTAAAACCGAACTTACCCTTTATGAGAACTTTTTCGTGTGTCTCAGGAATCGCCTGTTTTATTTTCCAACACCCTGCATTTTCAACGAATAATTTTAAAAACTGTTACGTATCCTTCAAACCTGCCCCGGAGTTAGCGATTTTAATCTCTATGGCTTTTTTTTTATTAATAACAATTATTCACCTAAAAACGACTGAGGTATTCATTACGTATACATGTTTCATTTTTTTTAAAAGAAACAAAACAATAAAAACAAAAACAAGTCTTTTGTTTACAAGTGACAATCAATAAAAATAGTCTTTTTTCAATTGTTTCACTATCACTCGAAATATGCTTTTAATAAAAAAAAATAATAAAAATTTTTAAAAAATTTTCTTAAAAAATAAAAATAAAGAAAGACGTATTTTCTAAACTTACTGCTGTTCTGATTCAGAACTTTGATTAGAAGAAAATGCAGTGGCATCGATCTGGAGTCTTGATTTGTTGTCGGATGCACTATTGATGCTGTTTGCCGCATCGATAACTAAACTACCGTCCTCGCCTTCCGAACTGTACGAATCACAATCGTCGTCTGAGCTCGACAGGACACCTGGCGACAAAAAAATTGGTGAGCGTCAGGCACTTACGGGTTTATGTCACATATTATTTATGTATACAATTAACATGAACTCTTATGGGAAAATCGTGCATTCATGGTTTAATACAGTAAAACATAGAGTAATATTACCGAGAAAAGTTATTTTTAGAATATGTTAGTTGCATATCAAACAAGCCGTGAGGTGGGTCGTTTATTAGGACTAAAGTGCGACCCTTGATGTCCACACGACGAACTTCCCAGTTTGATAAATATTTAATAATAATAATTAAATTAGATATTACACAGAAAAGTAATCATTTTAATCATTAAAACATAATTATTATTTATTTTTAACATAAAAAAAAAACGGCTGAACCGATTTTTATAAAATTTATGACGGATCAAAATGACGTTAACACACCTCGATTGACACCCTTACAAAGTCGATATAATTTTTTGTTCGCGAGATATTGTGTAAAATCTACTTTTTGAAGTCTATTTGGTTAAGAAAAAAGAACGGCTGAACCGATTTTGAAAAAATTTCTTTCAGATCATATTTACGTTAATACGCGTCGATTGGCACCCTAACGTATCATTTTTCATTCTCGAGATTTCGTCTTAGAAAGAAATGGACACATACGTACGTACGTACATACCTACACACACACACACACAGACATTTTTTAAAAAATAGTGTAGTGACCTTGAAACATAAAAATTTGTTATACATTTTGATTTCGATTTTCGGACCCATTACAATAACTTCCAATGGGAAGTTAACAAGCTCTGTACAAAATTTTATCCGATTTCATCACGAGAAAAAAATTATTTCTGAAAAGTATCAAACAAATAGCGTACTTCATAAAATGCGTGTTTAGACTTGGCAACAGCGCTTTCATACGACATACAGTCATACATTACAAACATTTTTAACATAATTATCGCCCACTTTTGAGAACTAACGAATGAAATTGATAGATGTCACTGCCGTTCGAATGCTATATTAATATTATAAATGACCGAGCTTTGCTTGGATGAGTTCAAAAAAAATAGTACTTAAAGTTCCCATTTCATCATAATCGTTAGTCGTTTTTAAGAAAAAAAATTACATACCTATAAGTAGATAAAGATTGACTGTCAGAGTAATTTGCCATAAATAATGAAAATAGTTTGTTTTTTCCAAAGCCTACTCACCATACGACACTGTTTTATAACGTTAAAAAAACTGTTTTTTAAAATGATAAAATCGATAAGAAAACGAATTTTTCCAGGGATGAGACCTAGCTAGATCGATTTTTTGCCCCCCGAAACCCCTTTTCGGTAAATTTGATCAAAATCGTTATAGCCGTTTTCGAGAAAATATTTATATAGGTACATATATACAAGATTTGCTCGTTTAATAATATAGGGATTTATATCTGTGATTTGGATTATATACAACCTGTAAGGGGATAAAAGTTTCCGCTATAAATCCGATGTGCTTCTTATCTTATAGTATATGCAGCAAGAGACATGCTTTTGTCTACGATTATATGTGCCATACGTCCTTAAAAACTAAATAAAATATGAAAATATTCACCTGCGGTTAACTGTGGTTGAAGACTAGCTATGTTGTCGGGCCAAAATCTTTTATTTGAACTTCCATTGTGTTTTTTCTTACCGTTCTGACTGGATCCTGCGAATAAAAAATATAAAAATCAGCTATATCTGTTCGGTTAATAAACTGAGTCAAAAAGATCAACTTAATTTATTATTATTTAAAGAATCAACAGGCATAAACTCATTATTATACATTTTACAAATTTAGATATAAAATTCAAACAGATGATATCGAATGTATACTCATTGTAATGCTGTCGCTATCTAGTGAGCTTTTCGAAAAATTATCAAGCCTACCTTGCGAGTTGGAATTATCGGCTGGACCGCTAGCGTCTAACATCGGTTGAAGAATTCTACGTCTTGCGTTGATGAACCAATTATTTACTTGCAGTAACGTTAAATTCGTCTGAGCAGCTATGTTTCGTTTTTCATCTTCCGTTGGATACGGGTGCTGTGTCGTATACAAACAAAATTCGGAAAAGTAATATTTAGATAGAGTGTGAATTATAGACGCTCGTCAACTAAGGTCATAAAATAACATTAAAAGAACGAAAAACCCGACTGCACTGAACACAAAAACTAACCTCTTTACCCGACTATTTTTCATATTGGAAGCTTATTTTGCACATTTGTGTTAGGCGCAGTCGGGTTTTTTGTTTTTTTAATAATTTCTTTATTTTATGCTTTATAATTTTTATCATATGATATATTTTTGAAAGACCTTTAATTTGATACTCATCTCAATGGTATTTTCTGAATGTTTTTTTTACGTTGGACAATACGCTATTGGCCGCCATATTGACACTCGGAGGGTCAAGACTATTCAAACGAAACCTCATTTGTCCAAATCGGTCTACCTGTTTAAGCTCTAGAGCACCGGTTCCCAACCTTTTTAGTTGTGCGGACCACTAATCTTTTAAAAAAAATTTGAGGCCCACTAACTAAATATACAAGTAAAAACTATCAACACACACACTCGATTGTTCCCATCTCGACCCCTGAAGCTCCGATAATATTTATCTTAGCTTAGACTCTCGACCAGCGTCCACGGCCCAGTATTACGCTGCCCGCGGTCCACAAGTGGGCCGCGGCCCATGGGTTGGTAACCGCTGCTCTAGAACGTAATATCTGGACATAGTCACATACATAGACTGATAAACACAATACCCTTGCGCAGTGGCGGCGCGTGAACATTTTAAATGGGTGTTCTGCAGAGTCAACCTAGTGACTGGAGTAGCCCCCCCCCCCTTATGCGGGGACCTCGAAAAAAAAAATTCAAAAATACATTTGATGCAATTTTTAAGTGTATTTGTTGATCTGAATAATTTGTCTATACATTATACAATGATGTCGCTAGCGCTCAAGTCGTAATTAATAAAGTGATTTTTATAACAATATTTATTATTGTTATAATATATTTCTTTGATGCTGCTTTTATTAAATTAGAGTTCGTACTACGTACGTTCTGCGCACCCAGATAACCTTTTAACGCGTACAAATCTGTCTCATTTTTTACTGTTTTTTCTCTCTCTAACACATTGATTTTGGTGCAAAATATAATGCAGAACGTGTCACGTGCGTAGTGAATTTACTACGGCTGAGGACGGTTTATAGAATATAGGCCCTGCGGCATGCCGTCATTTATAATAATGCTATGTGATGGCTTCATAATTATGAAATTAAAACATATTATGCAGATTTATAATACAATTTTTTTAGATTTATAATACAATTTTTTTTTTAATTGTGCGTTATTTTCTGGCAGTGTGGCAGCTCCGCAGCTCTCATAGAGGAGCCGCCACTGCCCTTGCGGCGTGACGCAGTCGGGTAAAAATACACGATTGATTGACTTACGACTAAGTGTTGAAATAACCACGATCTCATGACGCTGGTAGCGTGTTTAGGTAAGACCCCTCGTTTTTGTTTCCTATGTGTCCCGGCACTGACTCTACCAGTGAAGTCACTATCGCAGTCATCGGCCGAACCCCCTGGCGTTGTGGGAGCCGGGGACAGTTGACCTGCCGGAAATGATTTTTTGTTAAATCACCATATTGAAACACATCTTGGCGATCTGATATTTTAGAATTTAACACACTTATTGTACAATTTTAACAGGCTGTTTTTTTAAACACACTGTTAAATTTTGATTGCTACGTGTTCATTGTTTGCTGCGTTTTCATTTTAGCAAATTGTCGTTGCCATAGCAACCGTCATTTAACAGCGTGATAAAAAAATAAAATTGTACGATAAACTCGGCATAAGGCAGACCGTACACGGGCCACATTTTGCAGTCGAGCCGATCGCAAAAATACAGTCGCGTCTCGGAGAGCTGTGATTCTTCTATACAAATACTATTGTGGTGACCACTCGGAGGGTACCGACCGCAAACGGACTGCGAACGCCCGTGTCTGCCTGGTAGAGTAGTATTTGTATGAAAAACCACAGCTCTCCGAGACGCGATCGCATTTTTGCAGTCGGGACGACTGCAAAAAGTGTCCCGTATGCGGTCGTCTTAAGGTTTAGTGCAGTCGAATTTGTCAGATTATTGCACCCTTTAATTTCAAAATACCAATCGATCTCACAATCTTGTCCTCTCCGGGAGAAGTATATGTGATTTTCCAAGTCTTCGTGGTTTCCGGGCTTGTAGGCCGTGGTCCGGTGGTATTTCTATCTGACGTTTCGTCTACAACTGCGGTAGACATTCTCAAAGGCGATGTGGCAGCGTTCGAAGTGTCCTCCTTGGCGGCTCACAGGTCAGTGTGTCAGTGACTGGTGTCCTCCCTTCTTTTATGCCTAGTACCAGTGTGTTCTCTGTTCGGTCGTAGTCGTCTCTCTGTAATTGGTCAACTGACGGACTAAAAGAAGGGAAGACACCAGTCACTGACCTGTGAGCCGCCAAGGAGGACACTTCGACCGCTGTAACATCGCCTTTGAAAATGTCTACCGCAGTTGTAGACGAAACGTCAGGTAGAAATACCACCGGACCACGGCCTACCAGCCCGGAAATCATGAAGACTTGTAACAATGCCGGCCGTGAAAGCTTGCACACCTGGATATACGTGATTTTGTTCTCATATCGTTTTTCGGTGGACTGTTTATAAAATGATAAAAATTGCGTATAAACATGGAGGATAGAGAGAAAGGAGCCTGATCTCGACAGGCCACAATGCGAAGCGCGTCCTAAAAATTAATGACGGTAAGGGTTCGTAGAAGCTTTACGATCGGCGCTGTAGCTGTAAGGCTCCGGGTCTCGTGTATTAATGCACCCTTCTGCACAGAGTCTCCATTATTCTATAAACGAATCCACGGCAACGTGGTACTGTCAGTTAACCTGAACGATTATTTTTTAGTTCAGTCTATTTCTATTTTGCAAATTGCCCGGTTACCCACTCTACTAGTTTCAGCGCCTCTATCGCCGGAATAGGGACCCTTATTTTCCTCACTTTTTAGACAAATGCATTGGGATTTGTCTCTTTTCTCTCTATTCTCCATGTGTATTATTAGACCTCGCGCGGCGAAAGATGAAGCCACCGCGTCATAGTAACGTGAATGCATTGCGCCCGCCTTCTAGCTTGCTATTGGCTGTTTTGGAAATCCATGAGCGTCGAGTGTTTTCTAACCTAACGTCATAAAACCCAATGTGCAGTTTTGTGTACACGGCACTGTCTGCGGGCAAGCAGGCGTTCACTAGCATATTATTGATGACGTGCCTGGCTTCACCTCTCACCGCGGGCACTCTAACATAACTTACCCGATAGTAGGCTGCTGTCCGACGGAATTGGACAAACATTTACGCCGATTTGACTCAAGGGCGTACTTCCATGTATGATATGGTTATCGTACGACGCAGTTTGACTCGCGGGCGCAGCCCCGACGTATCCAGCTTGCTGTTGATTGTAAGCTGCGTTCGTGGCGGCCATGTTGACGGCTTGTATTCCGTCCGTCGAAGACGCTGACGGTATCATCGACTGGGGGTCTCCGCCGCTCACGAATGGGCTGTCCGAAAGATCGGCACTCACTTGTGAACGAACTATCTGTGTGATAATTGATTTAGACGATTCGTCTCGATTCTTAATATTCGATATGATCGGAATGGGGGACTGACTGTGAAATAATTGACGCGTAATTGTGCTGTTTTTTTTTCAAAAAGTCACTAATTTTGCTGTAAAAAATAAACAACATTCAAAATCTCGATATATCTAACGCTTTTTCACAAAAAAAAGGGTGGTGGGTCTTGGGACCCCCGACAGATGTGAAACATCAAAGAAAACGTTATTGAACTCGGTGGTATTCTCTATGTAGTAGTATATATTTTTTCAAAAGCAGCAGCTAACTGTTATGCTGACGTAATCCTATATACTGCACTGTAACACACGCGGTTGCGGCGTTTGAGCACGCCTGAGCCAGAAACGCAACTAAATACACAGCGAAGTATCTATATTACATACCTAAACGTGTATACATATACTTTTGCTTTACAGTACGTTCGTATGTATACTCTCTCTCTCTCTCTCTTCCCGTGCCCGAGCGCGCGGAAGCCGAGAGAGAGAGAGTGCCGCAGTGGTGGGGAGAATAGCAGCGAAGGAGCGGACCATAAATTTCGTTGCATATTTCCCCTCACGCGGCTGTTCACAGCCCGACGTAAGATGTTTCACATCAAAAATATTATGATTACGTCAGTAGTTATTCAGTGCTTTCTAGCGGGAGTTTTTCGTCCTAATAGTGTTTGATGGCGCATGGGATTTTTTATTATACACAACGAAATATATGTCATTTTGAACAAAACTCTAAAATCTGAGAATCGTTGAATGATTCGTTGAAGCGCAATAATTTAGTTGATGTGCTATTTAGATAACATGTGATGTCACTCCGCTCTGACATCAAAAATACTTTGTAATTATTGGACGAAGAATCTAAACGTTAACGAAGCATTTTTGACGTCAGTGGAGCTAAAGGACGTCACATGTCGCTTAAGTATAAATTAGTGAACTTCAATAAAGCATTCGATGTTTCTCAGATTTTAGGGTTTCTTCAAATTGACGCATCGTTTCGTTCTGCATAATAAAAATGCGATGACAAACTCCATCCAAGTGTATGTTTTGACGTCATCGATTTCGCGCGAAATTAAAATTATTTTTTGTAAATAATCAACACAATCTTTTATTTACGGAAAGGTTGATTTTAGAATAAGAATCAAGCAAAGCTGAAATCTCGACGGTTTTCAAAAATTGTAGATTACAGACGCTCGACAACTTAGATCATTAGCGTTTATTCTACAGTGTTCTACAAATATTATCGTGACAATGTGGTATCGATTTTCAATTTGAAAGTCAGTCCCCCATTAAAAATACTCACTGCTTGTTGACTCGGGCTTATCGAATATGACTGAATTGGACTATTGGAATTTGAACCACTCTCGGAATGATTCATCATGTTATTATTGTTTTCTATTGCGCCTAAATTACCGCCACCTGTACAACAGAAATAATTATTGTAGAAATTGTTGGAAGTGGGCACTTCCGTGGCACGTAGGATCAATAAAAAGCTGTACTGATTATTTCAAATTTGCATTTATACTATATACATATTACCCTATACTGCTGATAGATCAAAAATCGTGAAGCCAACATACGTGTGGGTATATATTTCTGTCTTTTTTTATGGGAGCTCAGCAGGCAGGTTCCTGATTGGCTACTTCCATAGACAAAGACAGAACTTTTAAAAGAGAGCAGGTATACTATTGACCACTGGGGCACTGAGGTTTTACGTCAATGGCATTCATGACATATTTCTTTGTCTTTATATATTACGTTTCAAGTGTTGTTTATACTTCAGTTGATAGTGATATTATTATGCCCAAAAAGATCCGAAACCTGTGTTTACTTCTTATATCACTATGAATTTCAAGGAATATGAGTTAAAAAACTGTTTTTAACAAAATTAAACTAGGTTACGTTATAATGACAACGGCTGTCAAGCGTTTTGTTTACATTTTGTTCGAAATGAAAGATATCTTTATTTCAACATTTTGTTCAGATGGAACGTCCGTACATCGACCAATGACATCATCGGAATAAACGCGGAATTACTTCGTCAAAAGAGACACAGATATATTTTTGCTCTCTTTGTGGACTTCACTCACCGCACATTGAGTAAATGGACAATGCGTGGTATACAATTTAAAGTATATGATTTATACTAACGTTTTGGTATTCTTCATTCTTGTAGACTCTGAAAATGGTATGAAGAATATCGAAACGTTAGTATAAATGCAAATTTGAAATAATCACTATTGCTTTTTATTGATCCTACGTGCCACGGAAGTGCTCATTTCCAACAATTTCTACAACTGTTTTCAAGGATCAAATTGCTCTATTTAACACGTTCACTGCCGGCCACTTTTGCAGGGCGCACGTCAGTAGCCGGCATCAGAACATTGAAATATTGCAGTATTTGAGCGTCATGCTCCATAGCGGCACCTAAATATAAAAAATGTCGAAACCGATAATGCACAGATATGCAGTATGACGTTCTTCAGAGGCCGGAGTAAACACAACACTCTCTATCAATAGCCGCCACAGTACTAAGTTTTACTAGATACTAATACCTGTGGCACACATGGTGTGACATCGGCCCTTGACGATAACAGTCGATGGCACACGGTATGTGACATCGGCACTGAACGTGTTAACTATAGCAACTTCGAAGTCAAGAAATAATTATTCATAGATCGATCGATACGGAAAAAGGCATTTGATTTTTTTAAAACGTAAATAATTACCTTGACTATAATCCGAACGTAGTAAATTCTCGGACTGCATTTTTCCTTTTAAACAGGTTATGTAACGGTTACAGAAATCCTTACACAATTCTTGCACCTTTTCCAATTCAAGAAGATGTATTCTTAAAACTTGTATCGCTTTGATCATCTTTAAATAAAATATTTTGTTAGATTCTTCACGACCGTTTAAGATTTATCGAAGCATAATTAAAACTGAGCTTAGAACAAATTAACTATTTGCTGCATAAGATTACAATTTTATAGAAATTAGGAGAGAAAAACTCAGTGGCAAAAGGATCAAAAAACTCGGGTCGCAGTGCCAAAACCCTGCCGACAATATAGTGTATTTGCTAATACAGGCATTGTGCTGTTATTATGTGAACATAAGTTTGTTTTTGGACAAAATAAAAAATTAAACCCCTTAATACATCCCTTAAAATAATAATTTTTCTTCTTAATTTCAATATTATTATCAATGCAACCTCTGTACCAAATTAAATACACCCTTCAGTAAGTAAATCACTATCCGCAAACTAGTGTTTTTATAAAATTTGTAAGTCCGGACCTGTCGGGGCGATTTTATTAAAATTTTAGCAACACATTTTAATCTTCACTAAAGGGTTAAATTTCAATTTTGAAACAATTCTGAGAATTTTTTCGGTATTTTTGGGCCTAAAAACCTTTTTCAACCCCTAAAAACCACCCTTAAAATGGTCCGATTGGGCCCATTTTAAATAGGCTTCGTGCGGTGATGGATTGCAACGTGCCTACCCAATTTCGCCAAAATCAATTAACTCTTTCGAAAGTTATAGCCCGTACACACACACACACACACACACACACACACACACATATATATATATATATATATATATATATACATATATAAACAGACATTTCCAAAAATGGTGCCAAAGTGTTCAGGAGGCTATGAAACGTCGAGAAATTTTGGTCCGACCCCTAGGTCCCGCCATCCGACCGACGCCAATAGTGTATGTGCCATATGGCAAATACACTAATAAAATTTGCAATACTGATGATTAAATTTACATTTATAAGCTTACGTTTCGGTGCTCATAAATAAGCTTATAAATGCAAATTTAATCATCAGTATTGCAAATTTTAATTGATCCTTTTGCCACTGAGTTTTTTTCTCCTAATTTCCACATCATCTACGGATCACCATTTCTCTATATCATAGAGTTCTTCGATATTACAATTTTATGTTAAATAGATTTATACGACTGTTTTGCAATTGAAAATTTTTATTGGAAGAGCAGCCTATTACATAATTGATTCCTGCAAATATCGGAAAAAATCATTTTGACAACCATAGTGACAGTCAGGACTCTAACCTGAACCTTTCCACTTT
Organism: Mongoloraphidia duomilia; assembly: GCA_039654895.1. Classification (NCBI taxonomy): domain Eukaryota; kingdom Metazoa; phylum Arthropoda; class Insecta; order Raphidioptera; family Raphidiidae; genus Mongoloraphidia; species Mongoloraphidia duomilia. The sequence goes on from CM077521.1 coordinate 4,541,575, forward strand.
CGCGGCGGAATGAGTTTTGAAATAATTTCACCTACATGAATAGCTCTTGCTACTACGATGATTCACATCTACAACCTAGCTATAATTAATAACACTCGCATGTAGTGGAAATCTATTGATTCCTTCGAATACATGGAGAATGTTAGATTGGTAATCATGTCACGGTTGAGTAATTGTAAGCTCATTCCGCCGCGATAGTGGAAAGGTTCAGGTTAGAGTCCTCACTGTGACTATGGTTGCCAAATTTTTTTTTTCGATATTTACAGGAATCAATTATGTAATTGGCTGCTCTTACAATAACAATTTTCATTAGAATTTTAAACTCATTCTACCCAAAAAATATTTGATCGACTGAAAAGTTAGTTTCCTCACCAATCCATCGATTTCCGGATCGTTTATCAAGAACGGTTTTCTGTCCCTTTCTTGGTGCTGTACGAACGCTTGTATGTCCAAGTTGAACGAATCGCTGCTTTGAGTTTCGGATGACTGCGTCGCCAGTTCGCATCTTTCAAACAAAAGAGCGAGGAGTGGAAACAGAGGATGCCTGGAAACAAATGAAAGATACAAATTTAATCCTTAATGCCAAAAACTGGTTAAGTTCGGCCATGCTTCGCCAATCGCCTCTAATTTCAACAGTGAATGAATGAATGAATTGTGAATTATAGACGCTCGAAATTTCAACAGTGCATCTCCATTCCCGCACGCTGTTACTGTTCCAGTTACATGTAGGTACAGTTACGGACTCATAGTTTACACTTTTAAATATCTAGTTACCGGTTTTTTAAATCTTTGCATATTGTAATTTGGCTTTTGATCCGTATTATTATTAAAAAATAAGTAAAAAAACTTTTAAGTTAAACGGTTTTATTTTAAATCATCAGCTGTACCAAAAACTAGAAAATAATTAGGACACAAACCAAGGGGCACTTTGTGTCGCTGCGTCAGCGGAATAAGTAATAAAAACGTGGGGCGCATTTGAAATATTTCTGTTGGTGGGTTTGGAAACACATTTTTCTAGACAAGTCGTTCTTATTTAATTATTATACAGTCGTTATACAGATTTTTATGCGCCCCACGTTTTTATTACTTATCCCGCTGACGCAGCGACACAAAGTGCCCCTTGGTTTGTGTCCTAATTATTTTCTAGTTTTTGGTACAGCTGATGATTTAAAATAAAACCGTTTAACTTAAAAGTTTTTTTTCCTATTTTTATTTTCTAGTTTTTAGTTTGATTTCTGGCCCGTATCATTATGCAAACTCCTCATCCTTTCAACTGTCCACCTCCTGATTCCATCATCAGACCCTCGTTACCAAGTTGAAATTATCATAATATTGTATTGTCACGGGAACTCAAACTGTGTGCAAAGTTTCATAAGAATCGGTTAAGTAGAAGTAGTTGAAAAAGCTGTCGCAAGATTTGAAACAAAGATAGTAACAAACAAATATACGGGTTCAAGCTAAATAAAACCGTTAAAAATAAAGTAACCGCTAAGTTTTACTGACTTGTAAACGGCTCTTTTGTCCGCTTCGAATTGAGCCTGTTCGGTGTCGCCGGCGGTGTTGGTTGTCGCGGAGGGCGGCTGTACGGCGCCGTTGGTGGCCGTCGCCGTCGTCGGTACTGTCGTGCTGCCGTGGTACTGGACGGCGGTTCCTCCTTGTGGGGCCGGTGTGCCGGGCTTGTCTAACGTCACCATGCTGCCAGCCGCTGCAGGCCACAGCTCCATGCTACTTCACATCATCTATTAACAAATAAATAAATAACCTTATTATCTCTACTAATATTATAAATGCGAAAGTTTGTATGTGTGTATGTAACCACTCAGCTCCATAACGGCTGAATGGATTGTCATGAAATTTGGTATACAGATTGTATCAAATTAAAGCTGTGCATAGGGCGTTCTGTGTGTAAGATAGAGATCGATATAATGCAATAAGTAAGAACGAGATAAATGATCGCTAATAGGAAGTTTCTGTAGTTACTGACTACTGAAATAAGAAATTATTGATAAAATCACAAAACAAAGATGACGCTATCAGGTTGTATGGGTTTTATTTATTTACAGTAACTACAGAAACTTCCTATTAGCGATCATTTATCTCGTTCTTATTTACTGCTTTATATATCGATCTTTGTCTTACACTCAAAACGCCCTATGCAGCTTTAATTTGATACAATCTGTATAGATACTTTAGGTCTGTCACAGCCATTTTACTCGCAGACTATTGGCACTATATAGATGAAATTTGAAAGGGGTGTCTTCTATGAACCGCTATACAATGGTGTAGTGAAATTACGAAAAAAAAATTTAGAGATGGCACTCCTGAGGGATAGATCATCATAAATACTGACTGGCTGATAGATCATCATAAATCTAGGATATTTCCAATCGAGCTAGAGGTTTGAAATTTGGAACATACATAGTGTTTGAAGGTACGTGCAGTATGGAGCTGGAATTCTAGATGGTAGCGTAGATCATAGCAGGGCTTGCTTAAATTAATGCATTGTTATATATGCGAGCGTACATAACGAAGCAGTGAGTGTAGCAGGTATAAGCGCTGTTGCAAGAGCTGGTCTAGATTCAAGAATGTATCTCACCATTCTTTCAGCGCGCTGACTGCTACAATCAACGTGTGACAACTGTCAAATGGCCGTTACAAGTTTCGCAATGGATGTGACTAGTTTAATAAGTGAAATTTTGCCAGTTTTTATTTAATTTGTTTTGAGTTTTTTCTAAGATGTATTTAAAAGTGTTAGGTTCCATACGTAAATATTCAAAAAACCGGTTTGGGTAAAATTTTAATTCTTGGTATAAATGATGAAATTCGCCATGTTTAGATCGTTTTCTATTAATAGGGTGGACATGATAGCTCCTACCCAAATTTGTATTTAAAATATACCACTTTGTAGCAGAAGAACACAAATATTCGTCTTCGCTATCTGACATTTCAAACGCGATTTAAGCTTGTATCAATGCTAGTATCAAAGCTTCGTTGTGCAAATCTATAAGCGTATATAATTTCAGCCACCATCTACCATACATGCTACCATCTAGAATCCCAGCTGCGTACTGCACGTACCTTAAGGTGATATTTAAGAGAAAAATCAAAAAACCATTAAAAATCCAACAGGGCAGATACGTTCTTCCCGACTACGGAACCCTTCACTGTGCGTGGTCCGATACGCACTTGGCCGCTTTTTTAACCGATTTCAAAAAAAGGAGGTGGTTCTCAATTCGGTTGTATTTTTTTTCATGTTTGTTACCTCAGATCTCCGTCATTTATAAACCGATTTGGAAAATTCTTTTTTTATTTGAAAGGATATACTTTCAGATTGGTCCCATAGCAATTTCATTAAAATCGGTTCAGTAGTTCGGCTGATTTTAACAAAAGTGAGTAACGGCGTGTGATTCCTTTAAGGTAAATGCCACTTTTTGACACTAAAAAATAAAAAACTTTTTAACAAAAAAAAAACCTCCCTCAAAAAGGCACTAAAAAGAGGAAAATAATGAAATTTTGAGGTCTGCGCCAATTTAATAAAATATGAAGTCGGTTAAAAAGTATAGTACCTAATACCTATCTATAGTCATTAATATCTTCTTTTTAGCCGACTTTATATTTTATTAAATTGGCGCAGACCTCAAAATTTCATTATTTTCCTCTTTTTACTGGCTTTTTGAAGGTTTTTTTTTGTTAAAAAGTTTTTTATTTAAAAGTTTCATGGCGATTCTATAATACAAATTCTGTTTGTTTTCACACAACGGCCGCCATTCACAATCCACACAAATAGAGATCAGTGGTTTGTATATTTTATTTATATGTATGAAGTACATGTTTGTAGTACTCGTAATAATACAAGAGAAAATACACGTATAGCGAGAGTTGGTACTCTGTGTATAGACGTGGTTAGAATAAATGATGGTCCCTTGTTTGGAGTGTGTCGTCTTGGGAGAGGGTTGTTGAACGTCCTAGGGGATGCAAAACGGTGCGCTTACAACGTATTTATATACTGCACGCGCCTTAAAATGACCGGTACGTCACTGTAATTTTAATAAATTTCCGTTTAAACGAGCTGCAGCATTTTAAATTCTACTAGCGGCCCTGTCCGGCTTCGCTCGGGTGCTAAGAAAGTCCGGGTGCAATACACTACTCACTCGCTTCGCTCGTTCGCTTGAATATTATAATTACATTATTCACTCACTTCGCTCGTTCGCTATATATATAGACTTTCCGTGAAAAAATATCTAACTGATGGTGAAAACCGTATCAAAATCCGTTGCGTGGTTTAGGAATTACATTACTCCCTCGCTTCGCTCGTACTCTTTCTTACTCGCTACGCTCGTTCGCTATATATATAAACCTTCCGTGAAAAATTATCTGATGGTGAAAACCGCATCAAAATCCGTTGCGTGGTTTAGGAGGAGTTAGCGGTTATACAGACAGACAGACAGACGCGGAAAGCGACTTCATTTTATACTATGTAGAGATCATGATTTTCTACTAGCTCTTGCCAATGGTTTTTTGCCTACTGCTTAGCGCTCTTTAGTAAAAACACGATTATATATTATGACGAATATAGTGAAAGTTCGATCGAAATCGGTTTAGCAGTTTTTTATTTAACCCGAAAAAAATAAACAGCAATTTAAAAAATAGCTACAAACAATAAATCTAAGTTGAAATTGTGCAAAAAACTTAAAATGGAAAAATTTACATAAATGTTATATTTTTTAAATCATAGTAAAATATACGCCAAAACAAAATTATTCGTACAAAATTTTGTTAAAATCCGTTGATAAATAAGGAAGAAACATTAACAGGGACAAATTAATGGATTTATACGGCTGAATTGCAATTGAAAATTTTTGTTGGAAAGCAACCAATTATATAATTGATTCCAAACATATTGAAAAAAATCATTTTACCAACCATAGTCACAGTCAGGATTCTAACCTGAACCTTTCCACTTTCACGGCGGAATGAGCTTACAATTACTTAACCGTGACATGATTACTAATCTAACATTCTCCTTACATGCTTCGGAATCAATTGATTTTCACTACATGCGAGTGTTAATTAATTATAGCTAGGTTGTAGGTGTGAATCTTCGTACTAGCGAGAGCTTATCATGAAAGTGAATGTTTGGAATCAATTATATAATTGGCTGCTTTCCAACAAAAATTTTCATTAACAGGGACGTTACCTGCTGTGTCGTCATCTCTCCGAACGCTCATTAGGGTAGCATAGACGTAATTTCGAAACAAAGTATTTGTTCAGTAATTGACCAGTTTTCTTTATATTTTGAGGGTAATATCACAGCATATCCCGTATAGGGCATTTAAACTGTGTTAATATGATCAGAATCTGACTTCACTTCGAACACGGTTTTTCAATCGTAACACCATACTTCCATTTTCTTACGGAACACTGAAGAAAAAAGTAGTAGCAGAGCGTAATTCATTCATACATAAGTTACTTGCTCCCCGTCTATTACGTTTTAAGAATGGTACAATCTGAAGCTAACCTTATCTGAGATACGATTTTTCGATCCTATCGCCATACTTCTATTTCCTTACGAAACATGAAAGGGAAACAATGGTAGCAGAGCGTAGTTCATTCATACATCCGTCATTCGTTACTAGCTCGCCAGTCGCCACCTATTAAGGTCAGAATCTCACCTTATCTCAGACACGATTTTTCGATCCTATCGCCATATTTCTATTTCCTTACGAAACATGAAAGGGAAAAAATGGTAGCAGAGCGTAGTTCATTCATACATCCGTCATCCGTTACTAGCTCGCCGTCTATTAAAGTCAAAATCTGATCTTATCTCGGACACGATTTTTCGACCCTATCGCCATACTTCTATTTCCTTACGAAACATGAAAGGAAAAAAATGGTAGCAGAGCGTAGTTCATTCATACATCCGTCATCTGTTACTAGGTCGCCGACTATTAAGCTCAGAATCTGACCTTATCTCGGACACGATTTTTTGACCCTTTCGAAATTTCATTTCCTTACGGAACATGGAAGGGAAAAAATGGTAGCAGAGCGTAGTTCATTCATACATCCGTCATCCGTTACTAGCTCCCCGTCTATTACGTTGGATGGTACAATCAGAATCTGACTTTATCTAGGATACGATTTTTCGACCCTATTACCATACTTTCATTTTCTTATGGAACACGAAAGAAAAAAATGGTAGCAGAGCGTAGTTCATTCATACATCCGTCATCTGTTACTAGCTCGCCGTCTATTAAGGTCAGAATCTGACCTTATCTCGGACACGATTTTTCGACCATATCGAAATTTTATTTCTTTACGGAACATAAAATGGGAAAGAATGGTAGCAGAGCGTAGTTCATCCAGGGGTAATAAGAGTTTTACCCATCACCAGTGCATATTCCCCCTTTTAATCTACGCCTCTGTATCTTGCATCTTTTAAATACTCTTGTGTAGACGGCTGAAAGATATTGATTTTTTATTATACATTGTATTATTACAGTTTGAATAAAGTGAGCGAGTGAGACAACTGCCATCATCGCGCACACACAAGTGCTTAAAGAACAATTATAAAGTCGTTATACAACAAATGAACAAAAGCTGTTGAGGCCGCCTTCGATAACGAAAGCCAGCGGCGGGGGAATGGGGAACGAACGCCGCCGCCATGGATGATGACGATGACAAGTGACAACCGACGCCGCTTACGTCGTCGCCGCCACCTGCTCTGAAAACACCCCCCTTCCCCATTGCCGCCCCTGAAATAACAAATCTTCATGTAAGTACTATAAGTTTTAAACCGGATTTTAAACTGTCATTATAAGATTATTACACTCGTCTTAAGTGTACGGTGGAGCGACGGTTATTCGTGCTGGGAGACGGTTAACGGAATTTTCACAGATTGCAGATTATAGATGCGCGACAACTGAGGTCAATAGTTACGGCATTTGTACGTTTTTAAAGTCCATAAATGAGTGATAAACTGACTCATTAACAGGACGTTTTTTTTTAGTGTATTTGCCATAATATGGCACATACACTATTGGCGTCGGTCGGATGGTGGGACCTAGGGGTCGGACCAAAATTTCTCGACGTTTCATAGCCTCCTGAACACTTTGGCACCATTTTTAAAAATGTATATATATATATATTTATATATATATGTGTGTACACGATAACTCTCGACAGACTTAATCGATTGAAACGAAATTTGGTGCACACATTGGAACCCATCACCGCAAGAAGCCTATTTAAAATGGGCCCGATCGGACCATTTTCAGGGTTGTATTTAGGGGTTCCAAAAAGTTTTTGGGCCCAAAAATACCGAAAAATTTGTCAGAATCGTTTCAAAATTGAAATATAACTCGTTAATAAAGATTAAAATGTGCTGCTAAAATTTTAATAAAATCGGCCCGACAGGACCGGACTTTCAAATTTTATGAAAACACTAGTTTGTTGATACGGATTTACTTATGGAAGGGTGTATTTAATTGCTTGTACTGATAAAATCCATGTCTAATATTGAAATTTAGAAAAATTTTATTATTTTAAGGGACGTATTAAGGGGTTAAATTTTTTATTTTGTCAAAAAACAAACTTAAGTTCACATAATAATGCCACAATGCCTGATGTATTAGCAAATACACTATATTGTCGGCAGGGTTTGGCACTGCGACCCGAGTTTTTTTTTAATTTATTGACAATTAATTTGCTTGTCTACGTTCGTTTTTTCGTCCGATTAATTGTTCGTAAACTAGTCGTAAAAACACGACGGTGAGATGCTTTTTCACAAAAGAGGAAATGATCCTGTGCGCTTTGTCGCGGTCGCCAATTGTACGTCCTGTCACGGTCGTCAATTGTATATGCCTTGTCGTTTTGCCCTACGCCGTTTGAGTAGGGCCCAAAACGTTGTATCGTTACAATCCCCACTGGTGGAAACTTTTCGGTTATTTAGATGCACCTAACCTCATTAACTTAATAACTTATAACTTCATTAACTTAAAAATTTACTTTACTTACAAAACCTAAACCATCATTTCGTCCGAAGTGCTGACATCACATTCGCTTTTAATTGCGAATATTTGACCCGTTTTATTGTAGAAACAAAAAAAACATGCAAATTCCCCATTAAATTATAATAAAGATAACGATTTCTGATGTTAAAAACAAGTGAGGACTAACATTTTATAATAAGTCACTAATTAGTGTCGCCATCTCTTCCGAAGGCAATGTTCTATTTTATATAAGTAAAGGGAAATTAGTTAAATTAGTGAAGGAGAATGCACACCCGGAGTGAGAGAAGTACTTCCGGTTAATTGTAGGCGATGTTCCGGAAAAATGACTCGACTCGTCTCTGAAGCGGAGCCCCCTTAAGGAAATGTCCACTCGAACGATAATGACTATATGTCAGGACCGCAGTTCAGTTGAAACAAAATCCGTGAATTTACTGACATCAATTCTTTCAAAACAATGTAGCCATTTTATAAACACCAATGTATCTCTACATAGTATAAAATGAAGTCGCTTTCCGCGTCTGTCTGTCTGTTTAACTGCTATCTCCTCCTAAACCACGCAACGGATTTTGATGCGATTTTCACCATCAGTTAGATAATTTTTCACGGAAGGTTTATATATATAGCGAACGAGCGAAGCGAGTGAGTAATGTAATTCCTAAACCACGCAACGGATTTTGATGCGGTTTTCACCATCAGTTAGATAATTTTTCACGGAAGGTTTATATATATAGCGAACGAGTGAAGCGAGTGAGTAGTGTATTGCACCCGGGCGAAGCCTGATGGGGCCGCTAGTATTGTATAAAATTGTAACGGAATTTCTGTCTGTAACTTCGTTTTATTTGTGATACTGTGATACCGAGATGGGAGAATGAGTTTCCAGATTTTTTTGTCTGTCGATTTGTAGTCACAAACCATTGATACATTATCATATAGGTACGCTTGAGAATAGCAGAGCGTGTAACTATTACAATCCCCCAGTTTCTAGGTTCCAGTGGCGGACTAAAGAGGGGGAGGGGGCAGCTCGTCCCGGGTTCCTGATCCTGGGGGGCCTCCAAATCTCGAGAAGTCCTTAATCAAATCCCAAACAAGGCCAAAATATGTTTAGTAAGTAAGAGGCAGTTTGGAGTTGGAGGCCCCGTACGTACTATACAAAATTAGGTAGGTCATTTATTATAAATATTTGACTTTTTTCTCATCTATTACATCTATATTATTCATTTTTTACGAAATTTAAACTACAAATACATCAATTTCTAAGCAGACCGGAGGCCTCATTTAGTTCTGCCGCCCCGGGCCTCCGACGGGCTTAGTCCGCCACTGCCAGGTTCTAATCCGAGAGATGGTAAAAGTTTCAATTGGATTTTCAATTTATTATTAAAAACTATTAAATTGAAAATATTTATTGGGACTAATCCCAAATAATCCTGGCTAGGGTTTCCATCAGAGGGAGTCCTAGAAATCACTATTTCAAAAACTCACTGCTGTGATATATTAATATTTTTAGGTGATTTTTATCAAAATTTTCCTTTAATAATGTAACAAAACTGTTTTCTGCGTGGGCGGAATAAATATTTATTTAATATAATTAACAATTCAATAACAATAAACGCAACAACTATATGTCAATTCTAACAATCAACACGATAATAATAACGAACAGTAATTCTTAAACAAAGTGAAGCACTTCAATAACACTGAACAATAACTATTTATATACTGTATTTATGTTCGCAATTCAACTCGACACTGATTCACGACTGACTGCCTGACTCCCTCGTACTTCGTTTATTATATAGTTCGAGCAGCTTGGCCCAGCACGCTCGCGCGCTTTCCAGAATATTCCGGCGGTTACTCGTATCTTCGATATCATTCCACGCCTCACCACTGTGACCTGTCAGCGGCGTAACATCTTGGGGTTTGCTACAATAATATCTTGTTTGGATGTGTTATCCAAATCCCATTTTGGCTCTAGACCCAAAAAAAGAACGGGCTCCCTATTTCAATTTTTTCTTGAGCAAGAAGATAGTCACGCGCTAGTCGCTTGGAGCGACATTGATTTGTCAACTAGTATACCCAAACTTACAGTCTAACGTACTTTTCGCCCGGCTATGCTTTGATACGGTTCCCATCAAACCCGGCATTCGAGCAAATCTTCGGTTAAAATCGTGCACGCAAATGAAACCACTAGTAAACAATAAACTGTAAATATAGGTAACACCTTTGCTTCCACCATAAACCCACCAGCAGTAAAAACATAAATATAAAAAGATCGATTTATTAATAAAAAGTAATAATCCAACTCTGTCTCGAAGTGTATTTTTTTTTAAATATATCACCTATTATTTTAAGATTGCAATTATTTTATCATAATTGGAATGAATTTGCTTCAAAAGTGTCTTTTTAACCCTCCAGTGGGCACTTGTTAGTTGTTTCAATTGTCTTTCTTTCGCTACAATGAAAGAGTCAATAGGCACCGTTGGATAGTTTTGTGAGTTTATTTATTATAGCGTTTTCGATCAAACTTTGTTACACTAAGCCGCACTAATAAAGAATCTGAATTTTCGACCTCGAGGACCCTGTACGAACGTGGGGGGAGCCGAAAAACCACGAAATTTTACCATCTTTTTTGCTTTTTTCGAAATCTCTCAGAAACGGTCGACTTAAGCAATTCTTTCATTATGTACTGTTTTAAAGAGGATTACATTTCCTACAATTTTCATTCCCACAACTTTTCTGTGGTACTAATGGTAAGCGCGCTGCAGCTTCTTGAAAATCACCCGCTCCGCTTTTTGTAACCTTGGTAACCAATGTGTAACATGTGTATTTTCAATAATTTTAAAGTTCGATGAAGAACAAAATAAAAAATTCGACTGATGACCAGTCCTATACTTCCCACCTAGTAAATATTTGCAAAAAATAAACACTCTTTTTTTTTATTCTTTGACTAGGCCCAAATAACCTTAGCTGTTGGTGGTCTTTAAAACACAATTTAATTTTTATTCTTTGAAAAAAGCATGGCCCTCTTTTTTGTTTCGTGATCTACTGATGGCTAACTTAATATAGCAAAAATCATGGTTACCTTGATTTACGTACAATTTTTATTTTTTTTTAGTAAAATATTTTTTTTCTCGAAAACTATAGATTTTAGAGAAAAAAAATATTTACATTTTTTTCATATTATAACATCTAGAATTCATTTGTATTTTTTTTACCTATGTTAATACGTGACATTGAGGACGTTTTTTTGAATATCTTAAGATCCACTGAACCGATTTGACTCAAAATCTAATCAGATCTAAGTTAAAGGCTGATAAACACAATAGAACAATCGGCATGCCCGTATGTTGTTCCGTTCTTAAGATATCGAAGGCGAAAAATTGACCACATACACACACACACACACACACACACACACACACACATACAGACATCAGTCAGAAAATGATCTTAAATGATTACTAGGGTCTCAAAACGTGAAAATCTGTTAAAATCTCGAAATATTTTTTTCGGACTAAATCCATTACTTCCCTACCATAGTAGAGATGGGAAGTAATAAAACTATTGAAAAGAACATTACATTTTAACCATTCGTTACCAAGGTTACAAAAAGCGGAACGGGTGATTTTCAAGAAGCTGCAGCGCGCTTACCATTAGTACCACAGGAAAGTTGTGGGAATGAAAATTGTAGGAAATGTAATCCTCTTTAAAACATTACATAGTGGAAGATGTGCTTAAGTCGACCGTTTCTGAGAGATTTCGAAAAAAGCAAAAAAGGTGGTAAAATTTCGTGGTTTTTTGGCTTCCCCCACATTAGCACAGGGTCCTCGAGGTCGAAAACTCAGATTCTACTCCACAGAGTACCCACAAACAACATATCAAAATATCATTAACTTCGGAATACTTTCCCGGTAAAAAGTACCTGACTGCTGGACTAATTGTGACAGAAAGATAAAATTACTGAGACATAGTTTTAAATAAATGGCGCCTTACACATTCGGCCATCCTGCACTGTATAGAACCTTATTAAATAAATAATATTTGAGAGTTGTCCAGCCACGTAAATGAAATATTGCTGAGAATTAATAGTATTTTTAAATTTGGCGCCTTATCCTATCGGCCGTCATGCACGTTATGGTGCCTTGTTAAATAAATAACGTTGAGTACCACCGTAGCACGGAGAAGTAAATGAAATATTTTGATAAACAAAGAACGATTAGGGATTGTTTTTGATATATTATACTGTGACAGAAGGTGGACGATATAATGCCCGGTATCATGTGTTTGGCAACAAAAACGCAACGATTTCAGCTCTTTATATACACAGAAAGTATACCTATGTATATAATATAATATAGAGCGAATATGTAACTAATAAAATACGAGTGCATCTTGGGCATGGAAAGACGGTCTGATATTTGCGGCGAAAAAGATACAGAGAAAGATCGAACAGGATATTAAAAATTTACACGACAACACGCAAATATAGTTCCAAAACTAGTATCCGATAGAGACCATTTTCGCTAGAGACAATGTTTAATTCATTTTTACCGACCGGGTTGCCGAAAACGCAATTATTGTACTTTTAGAATCCGTCCCGTGGCGACACTTGTGCGAAATAGCCTTATCCATGTCTTTTTTTACTTCATGTACGTTCACATAAATCTGTCTCATTCCCACTCACATATTAGTCTCTCTTCATCCTATACCGTATAACATAAATGCATCTCTGTTCTACTCATTTAATAAAAAATATACCTCTATATATTTTGTTGGAAGTTTTCCTTCTACATTATTATAGAGAAAGCTGATGCAAATTTTCCGAAAATTTGAAATGAAAATCTTTTAGATCTCTCTTATTTGAAAATCTCTATACATGAGTTACTGTTTCAAATAATATAGTTTTTTTCTTTCTGTGAAAATAAATTTTCTAGTACAGCTTCATAGTGTCGCATTCTGCAACGTTGAAAAATCAGATGCATTTTCCTTCGCACACATTTCTCCAGCTTCAACGGTTAACTACTGCATAGAACAAATCATGGCCACTATATTATATTAAAACTTAGTTTATTCATAAAACTGGTTCATAAATTATGAACGGAGATACACATTTTTAACATACTACAATATTTACGCTAACACATTCACTAGAATAAACCGACCTCATCTCTGAAAAACCTTTTTAACAAAAATGAAACCTCAATCAAAATGCCACAAAAAGAGGCAAATAATAAAACTTTGAGGTCTGCGCCATTTTAATAAAATATGAAGTCGGTTAAAAAGTGTCAATTTAATTAATATCTACTTTTTAACCGACTTCATATTTTATAAAAATGACGCAGACCTCAAAGTTTTATTATTTTCCTCTTTTTTGCGACTTTTTAAAGGAGGTTTTTTTTTTGTTAAAAAGTTTTTTATTTTTTACTTTTTTGTTAAAGGAATCACACGCCGTTACTCACTTTTATTAAACCGATTTCTTACGCTGTGTGATGTGTCAAAAAGTGACATTTACCTTAAAGGAATCACACGCCGCTACTCACTTTTATCAAAAATCAGCCGAACTACTGAACCGATTTAAGTAAAATTTATATGGGACCAACTTCGAGGTATACCCTATCCAATAAAAAAAGAATTTTCCAAATCGGTTTATAAATGACGGAGTTCTGAGGTAACAAAGATTAAAAAAAATAGAACCGAACTGAGAACCTCCTCCTTTTTTGAAATCGGTTAAAAACTTAGTTTATTCATAAACTAATTATGAATGGAGATACACATTTTTAACATACTACAATATTTACGCTAAAACATTCACTAGAATAAATCGATCTCATCTCTGAATAAAAACGTAATTTTGGTTTTAAAAAAACCGTGAATTTTAATTACAAGGCTTGAGACATTTTTTTTACATTTCCTCAGGCGCGGACTGCTCAGGGGCACTGGGCGCTGGAGCATCCCGGCCCCCCAGAGTTGAAGAAAGCCCGGGCTCTCCCATTTCCCAATCATAACAAATTGCTCAGGTCTCTCCCTCGGGCCTCTCTGAAAAAATATTGCCAACGCCTGCATTTACTTTCTTTTAGGAACAAAATCTAAAAATTTCAACCAAATATACTAATCGAACCTAAACCTTTGATTTTTAATTGAGTTAAACAATTTTTTTTAACTTTTTATAAATACGAAAACAGATAAGCTGCACATAGGGAAATTAGTATGGGGAAAAAATGAATGGATCAGAGTGAGTCATAACTCATAAGCCATAATGTACGTGTTTATATAGAGTTGCTATGGTTATTTTATTGTTTTTATTTTTATTTAACACTAAAATGACCACAGCAACTCTACATAAATTGGATCAGAGTGAACCATGACTCATAATGTACGTATTTATGTATAGTCGCTATGGTTATTTTAATGTTAAATAAAAACACTAAAATAACCATAGCAACTTTATATAAACACGTAGATTATGAGTCATGGCTCACTCTGATCCATTCATTTTTTCCCAATGCTAATTTCCCTATGTGCAGCTTACTTGTTTACATACTGTATATTTAACATTCTATGATTCTTTTTTGTACAATTTGGGACTTCGAAAATTTAGCTTTAAAACATTTTAGGTGCAGATCAATCATTTGTTTTTCTGTGCAGAATACAGTCTAATATTCAAAAGCTTGAAATAAGTATGTGTGAGTTATAGTAAGTTGAATCAAAACATAAGAGTGGTTCTGATCCTACACACTTAAAACAATCTCAAATCTATTAAAATGTACATGTCGCTTTAGTCGCGGGATAAAATTTAGATAATAATGTATTTTTTTGCTGGCATTTATGAAACATTCCCCCTAATTTAAACTTCACTGAATTACAGAACGAGAAAAAATTACCATGCCTATTATAATAATTTACTTATATTAAAAAATTTTGTTGACGCATCATTTTATTAGTTACCATTTTTGCTACTAGGTGCCAGGAATGGATATTATCTATAAATACCAAAAGCTTAGTACTTTATTTTGTTTATGTTTTTAGTTTCATAAAATGACACAAATTATTCAATAAAGGCGCTCATAAGACGGTCGTTTTTTCCCGTAAGGCAAGACCCCCTGGTTTCGGCGACTTTTTTTAATTAAATCGAAATAAAATTAAAAAAAAAAAGAATGTCGGCATGGAACTATTGATGATAATCGAATAACATAAATAGTAAATTAAACGAATGGGTTAAAGGTTATACAAAATCCATTAGCGTTGTTTGTCACACCGCTATCGTTCAAAACGTTATACCTTCTATATACAAGGTACTCCAATCTTTATATCTGTGTAGAGGAGTGTTAAACATCGACAGCTGCGGGACCACATACAACAAGCCGTGAGGTGGGTCGTTTATTAGGACTAAAGTGCGACCCTTGAGGTCCACACGACGAACTTCCCAGTTTGATAAATATTTAATAATAATAATTAAATTAGATATTACACAGAAAAGTAATCATTTTAATCATTAAAACATCAATAATTAAAAAAAAAAAAAAAAAAAAAACGGCTGAACCGATTTTTATAAAATTTATGTCGGATCAAAATGACGTTAACACGCCTCGATTGACACCCTTACGAAGTCGATATAATTTTTTATTCGCGAGATATTGTGTAAAATCTACTTTTTTGGAGGTTATTTGGTTAAGAAAAAAGAACGGCTGAACCGATTTTAAAAAAATTCCTTTCAGATCATATTTACGTTAATACGCGTCGATTGGCACCCCAACGTAGTCGATATCATTTTTCGTTCTCGAGATTTCGTCTTAGAAAGAAATTGACACATACATACGTACGTACGTACGTACGTACGTACATACGTACACACACACACACACACACACACACACACACAGACATCTTTCTAAAAGTAGTGTAAAAATAGTGTAGTGACCTTGAAACATAAAAATTTTTTTTCCTTTTTGATTTCGATTTTCGGACCCATTACAATAACTTCCAATGGGAAGTTAAAAAAATTAAATTAAAAATTTGATAAAAAAAACAAACACAAAAAAGCAAACCTTTAAAAAGTGAAAAAAATTAAATAATTAATACCTATCTACTATTAGTCCAGTCGCCATGTACCTTCGAAAAATTCCGAATTTAATTAAACTTTGGGATTTTGTTTGTGGGTGTCCAGTAGGCTACACCCAATTTATCCAACAAAAAAACCCTGTGGAATTTTGGGGGAAGGGGGGGGAAGCGAAAATCCCCAAAAAAATTGCACTTCTTTCGGTTTTTTCGAAATACATATTTCGAAAGCGGTTGATTTTAGCGGACAACTAAATTGTAGAGGATTAAATTTCCTACAATTTTTACTGGTAAAACGTATTTTTTTACCCCATAGGTACCGAGATACAGAGTTTCGAAAAAGTACAAAATTTCTCAAAATTATCTGGCCCGATGCAGCGTCTATTTCTTCGTTTAGATGAAATATTTAATTCATAAATGCGTCGGGGAACGCTGAGACAATGGTCTTTTTGCCATTTTACAGTGGTCCCCGACGCATTTATGAAATAAATATTTCATCTAAATCAGAGGTTCCCAAACTTTTTTTTCTCAGACTACTTTAAAAATTTTGCTGGTTCCGGTGGACCCCCTGCAGCTATATTTCTACCATATTCCCAAAACTCGACAAAAAATGTGAAGATTAGATCTAACTATGGAAATTTGCGTTGCGGCTGAGTTCCAACCACGAATTAACAGTTTTCGAAAAAAAAGTGAGAATTGATTGGTTAATTAATTAATTGATTGTGCTGTGAGTGGATGTCAAAAAAGTAAAGTTGGCCAATCAAAAACGTGATTCCATCCAACTTTACTTTTTTGACATCTATTCACAGCACAAGAAACCAATCAATTCTCACTTATTTTATTTAGAAAACTCCCCATTCAGAGTGGTAAAAATAAAAAGAAAAATAGTATATTTCTTGTGTTGTATTTATTCAAGTTTTATGCAAGTTTTTACAAGTAACAGTCGCTGAGCTTCTTAAAATATTATCTGCCTAAATTGATAGGTGAAGTCAAGCCAACATTTTAGTTCTTCACTATCGAAACCAGATAAATTTTCGTGGACCCCCGCTTACGAATTGTGAACCTCCATTTTTTTGTCACGCCAACGTAGACCCCCATCGAGTCTCCCGTGGACCCCTGGGGGTTCACCTGGACCACTTTGGGAATCAATGATCTAAATGAAGAAACGGACGGTGCATCGGGCCAATATAGTAGATAATAATTATTTTTCACTTTTCAAAGGTTTAAACAATTTTCCATAGCAACGATTGACTATTAAGAGTAACTCGGAATCTCCTTATTAATAAAAAAAATCAATGCATCTACTACATATTTACATTAGGTCTTATGGCCCATAGCTTACTACAAAATTGTAAATGTTCTCAATGTTATTTTCACTTTGTTACCTTTTTTAAGCAACACCTTGCATAGGTATATTACCATAGGAAAGAATATTCTAAACCGATTATTCTAAATTTGTTGGACACTCCTAGTTTGGGAGGCACATTGTTCGCTCGGTACTGAACTATACAATATCCGTTTATATTTTTTTTCATTTATAAAATGTATGTAATATGATAATAACCAAGGATGGGCACTGCCAAACTTGGCCACTAGGGGTGTCAGCTATATAACCACCTTGGTCTGTAAGCAGTTCATAGTAGTGTTTTTATAATGAATATATTAAAAAAAGGGTGTGGGTCTCGGGACCCCCGACAGATGTGAAACATCAAAGAAAACGTTATTGAACTCGGTGGTATTCTCTATGTAGTAGTATATATTTTTTCAAAAGCAGCAACTAACTGTTATACTGACGTAATCCTATATACTGCACTGTAACACCGCGTGTGTTACAGTGCACGCCTGAGCCAAGAGAGAGAGAGTCCCGCAGTGATGGGGAGAACAGCAGCGAAGGAGAACATTTCGTTGCATTGATATTTCGTGGCATATTTCCCCTCACGCGGCTGTTCACAGCCCGACATAATGTTTCACATCAAAAATGAGAAATCGTTAATTACTATATCTATAATTTATGTATAACTATACCTACTGAACTTATAAGTTGTGGAGTAAAATGAATCACGATTATTATCAAATGCGTCGACCAATTTTGACGAAACTTAGCAAGGACATTTTTTTGAAGCTAGGATGAATTTATATAAATTATTTTGCGATTAAAACACCCCGCTGTAGATAGAGTGTTGTTTTAAAGGTTATAATTTATAAATACGGAAAATGACGAGAAAACATGCAAAAAACTTTAAATTATTGTGATATTATTTAAATTTCGGTTTAAAATTTGGATTAAGTTGACGAAAAAGTCCAAGGCGAGACTCGCAGAGCCGAATCAAAATGAGACGCCAATTTGTGTGACATGTTATCTTTTTTAAAACTTTGTAATTTATGTCGAATTTCTGTTTCAATGGAGCTTATAGTAGTTCTGTGCCAAACAATAGTAAAACTTAGTTATCTTGATTTACACATTTTAGCTTAATAGTTTTATATTATTAATCGTCTATAATAACTCTACCCTAATATTTATTAGACCCGATCAATAACAAATAATTCACAAAAAAACATTATTTATATACAAAACTCAAAACCGATATTTACAGTAAAAATACCAAGCATTGAAAATTAACTCGCTGCATGCCATACCGTTTTGCGTATATTTTCTCTAACAAATTTTAGAGGACAGTATGGCTCAGTTGGTAGCGTCGCAGCCTCTGAATCAGACTGTCGTGGGTTCGAATCCCACCTCTGCTCATGGATGTTTTGTGATGTTATTTAGTTTTAAGTGTTATATGATATTTGTTGTATTTAAGACGCTAATGACCTAAGTTGTCGACGCGTCTATAATCCACAATAAAATAAATCTAACAAATTTTAAGAAGTTATACTCCTTTACGCGACTCTGGGTGAGTTTACGCAAAGCGTTAAACGATGCGCGCGCCCCACTGCATGTAATTGTTAAACTAATAACTTCAGAAAAACTCCGTCAGATGTCACGCAAACAACACTTTGTACCTCGATTCATAGATGTCGCTGCCGTACCAGTCGCGGGCTAGATGTTAGTGAGTAACTTCTGCCGTGTGTAAAACACATTTTAGGATTAGCAAGTCAGGCTTTTAGAATATTTAACATTTTGAAATAATTGGACATCTCCTGCATTACAAACCGAAAAAACAAGAAAAATGCAATATCAAAAACTGCTAAAAAATTAAATAAGCCATTTTTAAATTAAAGTATCTCCTTAAAATGATTTTAGGATTTGCTTCCTAAGGCAGTCCAACAATTTTCAAAAGGTTTTTTTTAGTGTTTAGCACTTTTCTTAACGTTTAGTTTAGCTTCATGTTTCTAACGTGATCCTAGTACGAACTTTTACCTGTTACCTGAACGGAACCACACTCCGAAAATGCGTTTGCAATAACACTTAATCTATATTACTTTCGTAATCAATAATAATAATATACAAAATTGTAAAAGGACCTCTGTCTGTAATTTCCTTTTGGGTTTTTTAGAAATGGCTGTCAGACGCTAATGACCTCTGTTGTCGAGCGTCTATAATTCACTACTATTATTATTAGAAACGGCTGAACCGGTTTTGATGCAATTTGGTATAACTATCTACTGGTACCTAAAGTTTTCATCTGACAATGATAAATCGAGTTCTTTAATTCACTGCTAGATATCAGGGATAATTTAACGCTTCTTTATACTATTTTAAAGATCGTCTATTAGATATCATCGCTATGATCGGGGTACGACAAGGTTTCTGTCAAAAACGACATTAATGCGAGCAAACCCCCGGGTAACGGCTAGTATCAATAATTAGAGTTACAATTTGTTATGTATTTACATAATGTAATAATAAATTGAAACTATGGATTGGTACTGGGTCTAGATAACCTTATCATTTGGTGACCTTTACAAAAAAAAAAACGGATTTTTAACATTTTTACAGCTATCTTATTACTTACTTTCATTAATTATTTTTTCTATTATCGTAAGTTAAAAATTTGAGGAAAACAAAAAAACTTGTCGAAGAAAAAATTTGAATATTGTTAAACCCTTATAAAAACATTGATTTTGAACAAACCTCCCGATTTCCTTTATAGGAAAATTTATATGCAAAAAGAAAATCTATGTTTATATCAAAGTGGTCTTGATAAAACGTGGAAAAGCAGAGTGAAGTTCATGCATTTTCAATACTTGTACGCCTATCGCTGTCTTTATTTAACGTATTATAAACTATGTAAAGGGAAAACCTATCTTGTTTATCCCGTCCACAATATTTTCCCAGCACACGTTTTCGGGAGAAAAACGTATATATACATCGTGTCGTCTTTATTTGTTTCATCAATAGTGCAATATGTTTATCTTTGTTGCACTAACCCAAAGCTCGAAAATGCAGAATTATATACATGTATGTATGTAACTACTTTCTGAAGAAAAACAGTGTTTATCTCTTTTTGTTTCAAGTTAAATGGTAGATTTGTCTTTGTTTACCTTATGTGGTGAATGCAAGTTGTATTTTCCTGTATATAGAGTTTAAGCTAAGATATTCGAAACATGCCTGCAATGTTTATAGCTGTTTAAAATACGTCTTAGCTAAAACAAAGATACAAAACTACACAGATGTAGGCAGATTTCGACTTCACCGTTTCCCTAGTCCGACACGCTGTTGCGATTTTCATTTTTTCAAATTTATGCAAAAAACAAATTCACACAGCGTATCAAAATCAAACAAGCGCACTAATTATTTTCAATGCAACGCTTCTAGCATTAATTTTTAATAAACAATTGACGGTCGTAACTTTTTTTTGACGCATCTATTAGAAAATATTATTCAACGTAATACAAATATATTCGGTCAGTAAAGTTTAAATTTCAGGTACAAAGTTTCGCAGGTAAAATATTGTGATTTGTGGGTAGTATTTTTATTGCATATCCTTTTTGGAAAATAAGGTAACTAAAGACAAAAGAAGAAAATTTAAAGAACAATTGATTAACGATAATCCAATTACATAAAAAAAACAAATGATACTCACAAGCAAAAGATGTTTGTCATTTCTGCTGGCGAACGTTGTTATCCGATTTTGACACAAAAATTGATTTTACGGAAAAGTGCAAGATTATCCTTCGTTTAATCGAATCCCTTCAGCTTTACAAGGTTAGACCGTATACACAAGTTAACACGAAAAAAAACAACAGCACGTTTTTCATACAAAATTCACACAAAATCAATTCAGATACATTAAACAATAAATGAAAAACGTATCACTAATTTTAAATATTAATAAAGCACGTTATTTGATTGTTTACAGACATTCACAGCGTGTTTACATGTCAAATTCATTGTTATAAATGACTCGGCTGTCTAGACTACAAGACAAGTGTCAATTTTCGTCAGGCAAAAATGGCTACGCCTTTACTGCATCAAGCAAAGATGCAACGTGAACTTTTATCTCTTTTTGTTTTACATAAAACTCAACGTTCTATTCCCTGCTTTAGAAAAATACATGTCGTACATAAATTCAACCATAAACACGCCCTTTGCTGTAATCTTTTTGCAAAAATCGCTATTTTGTAATAGATTTCTAGACGGAAACACCTGCAGACACCTTATAAATTACATAAAATTATAGAAAAACACGTTTTCTAAGTTAGAACAAATGAAAGTAACCAAAAACAAAAGATGTTTTTAATTTTGGCGCATGCGTCATTTTTTAGGCACATCCTACTCACACAAAATTTGTTTAATAAATTAAAATGGAATTAAATAAAATGATTTCTTCTTACTTTTCGACTGTTTTTAATATACTTTTTGTTTGTAAGTTTTAGAAAATGTTTGAAACGGACTAATTACAGGTTAAAATCAATTTTTCAGTTTTCATAGCTCCGCCTTCGGAAAATCGGCGCTATAATTTAAAATAAAAATGTAGAAAATCTGCAGTTGAATATTTTATTTGAAATAAATAAGCCGTTAACTATTTTTCTAACTTAAATTCCTTGAGAACATCAAAAAATAAATACACAAATGACTAAAAACATTTTTATTGTGATTTTTCGGAATAAAAAACATACAAAAATATAATTATGCAATAGTTTTTGGCCAATCTAATTTTATTGACGTGACATCCAAGGCAATGATATCTACTTCTGTATCTAACAATGAGCTTAAACTTGGTTTTGATCTTCCAAAATCGCCGTGGACAAATTCTTTGACATACGTTCCAGCTTGGGTTTCAACATCCAATGTAAATATATTTTTTGATCCTAAAAAAATCAAACACATTTTAACAACATCGTTACTTAAAAACTAATGCAAATTATGCTATAAAATTGAACTACGTTCTGCTACTCATTTTATAACGTAATTTCCAGTGGAAAGTTTTATTTTTATGACGTCATAATTTCTTTCTTTCTGTTATTTATCATATTTTTTTTATCACCATGGTTATCTATTTCTATTTTTACATGAAATTTTATATTTTTATGTAACAATATCGTTTCAACAACAAAAAATTACACTTTTTTATTATTATATCAAAAAATATACCTGGTACTAGTTGGGCCGACATGAAATATATAATTTTTGGTCTGATTGCCAGAGGTCTTCGATGCAAAACTCGAATCGGAGTTTTTTGTTGCATAATTAGTTCTTTTTGACTGTTAATTAAATCTATACTACTCTGATCGAGCGATTTTTTACTAACACATAATGCTTGATATATTTTTGTTTTTGATTCTTCACCGGTTTTTAAATGTACCAATTCTTCTCTGTAAATGTAAAATCATAACAAATTTACAACTTACTATATTTTTAACAGTGACATCTATCAGTTATTAGCCTAACTAAATTTATTTTTTAACATCTACCAGCGCTTATGTAAGCTTTTATGCATCACATTACACAATAACAGATCTAATTTTCTTTATATTATCAGTTGGAAGTAATCCCTATATCATTAAACGAGCAAATCTGGTATATATGTACCTATATAAATATTTTCTCGAAAACGGCTTTAACGATTTTGATCAAATTTACCGAAAAAGGGTTTCGGGGGGCAAAAAATCGATCTAGCTAGGTCTCATCCCTGGAAAAATTCGTTTTCTTATCGATTTTATCATTTTAAAAAACAGTTTTTTTAACGTTATAAAACAGTGTCGTATGGTGAGTAGGCTTTGGAAAAAACAAACTATTTTCATTATTTATGTCAAATTACTCTGACAGTCAATCTTTAACTTATTAAAATAATCAGTAATTATTTGAAAAGTAAAAAAATTACAACAATAAAATCTTAACATAATTTACTTACATAATTATGTTTAGATTTAATTGTTATTTTTTTAACTAATATTTAAATAAATAGGTATATTACTTTTATATTACCTATATAAAATATGTAGGTACATATGTTATGTAGTATGACGTATACTGGCGTATAATAATATTATCTACTTATAGGTATGTAATTTTTTTTCTTAAAAACGACTAACGATTTTGATGAAATGGGAACTTTAAGTACTATTTTTTTTGAACTCATCCGAGCAAAGCTCGGTCATCCGCATATAAAATTCTAACATACTTCGGTACAATTTGCATATCACGAACTTGCACTAAAGACGAAGTATTAATTTCGGTCTGCAGTTCTTTTATTTCCTCCGCTGTAAAAATTGATTTTTTCGGATTTACTATTTCCAAAACAAAAGGTCGACCTTTTCCTAAGCAACGCACGTCGCAATCTTCTCTTCCACTCGATGAAAAGACGATGTTATCTTCGAGAATACTGCAAAATATTTAATTATTCAATAATCGGAAAAGTTCACACACTCTAGCGGGAAAACTTGCATTAATTATTTAAATATTGAATATTGTTTTTACTAAAAATAAAGTTTTGCGTAACAACACTGTGACGTCATTTTGTGCGTACAAACAGCATTTGTTTCTGTGCAGTGTACTTAAAACAAATGATGAACTTAGCTTACCCATATTTATCCGTCAATGGTTTCATAATTATTTCCTGGACAGACGATTCCATCATCCGTACATTGTTTATTATCCACGGACTTTGACTAAGCTCCCTCGAAAATTTTAAATATCTAAAACAATTGAAAACTCGTATAAAAAAATAAAAATTCAGTATAAATTAATAGAATTATACGGCTGAATTGCAATTGAAAATTTTTGTTGGAAAGAAGCCAATTATTATAATTGATTCCAAACATATTGGAAAAATCATTTTATCAACCATAGTCACAGTCAGGATTCTAACCTGAACCTTGCATAGTTTCTTTGAATTCTGAACGTAGTGCACCTTCTATGGGGCGAGGGCGCCACCATATCGTATGAAATAGCTATGTACATTGAGATTATTAAAAATAATAAACTAGTGAAAATTTTTCGTTGGAAAGCAGCCGATTATATAATTGATTCCAAACATATTGGAAAAAATCATTTTACCAACCATAGTCACAGTCAGGATTCTAACCTGAACCTTTCCACTTTCGCGGCGGAATGAGCTTACAATTACTCAACCGTGACATGATTACTAATCTAACATTCTCCTTATATGCTTCGGAATCAATTGATTTTCACTACATGCGAGTGTTAATTCATTATAGCTAGGTTGTAGGTGTGAATCTTCGTATTAGCGAGAGCCCATCATGAATTAAAAATTCAATATTTCTATCAACAGTTGTGTACCTTCCAGCGAAATAGATAGAATTGTGAGTGAACGTCAAACTTTCAAAAAACATTGGCTCGTCTGGTATTGTCGGCGGGCAAGAATAGCAGTTTTTGAAAACATCATTTTTTGTTTTTTCTAACAGTGTGTCGATACTTTTACGGGTGAAAGTTTCTCCTCGAAATTTTCGACTTTGTTTCTTCCGTGTTTCAAACATTTCCGGATTTATTTGCAATAAACTGTCCATTTCCTAAAAAATCACAAAATAATTACTAAAACAAATATATTAGTAAGATACAGTGCATCCCAAAAGTTGCAGACTATACATACTTTACTGTCATCTTTATAACCAATGTTCACGTTAATTAAAAAGTCACAATTGGCGCCACTGCTAAAAGTTTTGTTTATTTTCTTCTCAAGAAGGGGACCTATGAACCATTTCCATACTTCTTTCAGAGGCACTTCGGGTTTTGAAACTACAATTAAAAAACAAAGCATCTTAACATTTTGTTTTAAGCTAGGGTTACTCATGGACGTTTCATCGATCTTATAATCTTCTTCAGACAGGACCGGGGCGTCAAAATATGCCGCCTAAGACGAATACAACTTTTGCAGCCCCCCATATATTAAAAAAATTAATAAACCGATGATATATTTTATTTAGGTACTTAACAATTAAAAAACAAATGTAATTCTAATAACAATATTTACAAAAATAATATAGGTATAGACACTTAAAATATAATCATTTTGAAAAGTAGAATACCGCACGAAAAATTCGCTGCTACAAAAATATGCCGCCCTAAAAATATGGCGCTGTAAGGCGATCGCCTGTCCGACCAGGCGCACGTGCCGGCCCTGTCTTCAGACAAGACAACGCAATATTATACTAGAAAACTCTAAGTTTAATACTGAAACATGCAGACAAAAGACGCAAATACTATATTTGTACATGCATTGTACAAGACGTGTTTTTTTTCTTATCATTAGAGAGAAGATAATTCGACTTAATAACGCAGTTATTATCTATAAACCAATGCATAGCAATAGCTCGTTTTTATCCGGAGCAGTTTAATACTACTATATTACTTTAATTTGTTTTGAAGGACGTAATTATAATAAAAATAAAATACCTTTCTCAAGAAATTTTTCCTCTAATGATACTCTGACACTGTGAGATCGAATCGATACAGTTATTGGTAAACTAATAGCTATTGCGAAAGCTGCGTTATCATAGTTCGCTATTTCCTTATTTTTGGCTATAGTTTCAGCTAAATCTTCTACGTTTTGCAGCAGCCCGACACATGCGACGCAAGTGTTGTCTTTTTTCTTTTTTTCATCGCTGCTTTTAACTGCATTTTTGAAACCCAACTAAAAAAAAGTTAACACGGAAATTAAAGCATGTGTTCTGTTTAAATCGTAGTTTGATATTTACCTGTTGTAAACCTTTATCGATATCAAAATAATATTCTCTTGAGGTTATGTTTAAATATCGAAAACAACATAACCTACAACAGCCTATTTCAAGTAAATAATTAAAAACTGCGCTTGGCGCAGTGAAATTTTCGTCCATTTCATAAAACTTGAAACTATTTTACATAAAATTATATATGTATTGTGAGCTAAAGAAAACCGGGAAAATATTTCACCATTCACGTAAATGTCATTTTTGACATTTTGATTCCCAAAAATTCGTAATGATTGATGAAGGAATAGGTTCTACTGTTGTTTAGATCTATTTTGCTACACGTGTTTTTAGTTGTCAAAAATCTAGTCAAAACTAACTAACCTTAAAAAAAGGTTAAATCATTTATTTTGTTGTTGTTTGGTTGATTATTACCGTGAGTAAGTTAGTTTAAATGATAAGTGGATGAAATAGTATTAACCACAATGTCGAAAGAGTGGAATGAATTAGGCGTTAAATTTAACAAAAAAGTGTGGAAAAGTATATTGTCTTTGAATTTCCCAAATACTACACCAGTCCAAGCTGCAGTTATTCCATTGTTACTTGGAAATAAAGATGTGGCTGCCGAAGCAGTTACGGGATCTGGTAAAACTTTGGCATTTGTAATTCCACTTCTGGAGTTGTTGATTCGGCGCGAAAGCCCCTGGAAGAACCATGAAGTAGGCTGTATTATTATATCACCCACAAGAGAACTTGCAATACAAACCAGTGAAGTTTTGGGATTGCTTTTAAAAAACATTAAGGTTTGATTTTACAATATTGTAGTCAAGGTTGTCAGATTACACACAGCTGTAGCACAGCATCTAAGACACAATGTGCAATCAGACAGCCTCGACTTATAAATCATTGCCTATTATTTTTAAAATTATTCTTCTAATTCTTACTGAATATCTAGGATTTCAAACAAATCCTTTTCATTGGAGGAAACAGTGTTGAAGACGACATAAACCATTTCAAAAAACATGGAGCAAATATTTTAATATGCACTCCAGGAAGACTAGAAGATTTATTTAATAGAAAAGTCGACTTGAATTTGTCGGGTTCAGTAAAAAGTTTGGTAAGCAGTTAGCAAATAAAAAAATATCGATTCCTATAAAATAAAACTGCATAACGAATGATGGTATTTATTTTTAAGGAACTGTTAATTTTGGACGAAGCAGACCGCTTACTGGATTTGGGTTTTCGCAGTTCTTTAGATACAATATTGAGTTATCTTCCACGACAGCGACGTACAGGATTGTTTTCGGCAACTCAGACGCGAGAAGTGCAAGCGCTAGTTCGAGCTGGCTTACGGAATCCCGTTATGGTCGTTGTTAAAGAAAAATCAACGCAGGCTACTCCATTACTTTTAGATAATTATTACATGGTTGTAGAAGCCAATAGTAAGTCTTTATTATGTGTCGCACAAAATACTCGAAATTGTATTTCGATAGTCACAGATTTAATAATCAGAAAACTTTAAATGTCGATGAGATTTAGAAATCCACAGCTAATTAATTTAGTTCAGTTAATAAATTAAAAAAACTCGGGTCGCAGTGCCAAAGCCCTGCCGACAATATAGTGTATTTGCTAACACAGGCCTTGTGGCTTTAATACATAAACTTAGTTTGTTTTTGGACAAAGTAAAAAATTTAAACATAAGAAATACAATCAATATGATTAAACACCTATTGTATTTCTTATGTTTATAGGTGTTTAATCATATTGATTGTATTTCTTATGTTTATATTAAAAACCGTATATAGATTTCTCGTTATAATTTAAAAAATTTAAGCCCTTAATACATACCTTAAAATAATATTTTTTTTCTTAATTTCAATAAGATTATCAATCCAACTTCTGTACCAAATGAAATACACCCTTCAGTAAGTAAATCATTATCCTCAAACCAGTCTTTTCATAAAATTTGTAAATCCGGTCCTGCCGGGCCGATTTTATTAAAATTTTAGCAGCACATTTTAATCGTTACTAAAGGGTTAAATTTCAATTTTGAAACAATTCTGAGAATTTTTTCGGTATTTTTGGGCCCAAAAACATTTTTCAACCCCTAAAACCCACCCTTAAAATGGTCCGATCGGGCCCATTTTAAATAGGTTCCGTGCGGTGATGGAATCCAACGTGTGTACCAAATTTCGTTAAAATCGATTGAGTCTTTCGAGAGTTATCGTGCTAACACACACACACACACACACATATATATAAACATTTCCAAAAATGGTGTCAAATTGTTCAGGAGGCTATGAAACGTCGAAAAATTTTGGTCCGACCCCTAGGTCCCGCCATCCGACCGACACCAATAGTGTATGTGCCATATGGCAAATACACTAATAATCAAAAAACTTGAAATGTCGATGAGATTTAGAAATCCACGGCTAATTAATTTAGTTCAGTTAATAATTAAAAAGATCCGTTAATTTCTCTGAAAAATAAAATACAATTATTTTTTATTTCTTTCGTACAGGAAAACTAGGAGCGCTTTTACAATTTATCAAGGAAAAGAACATACAGAAAGCTATGCTGTTTTTGCCGACGTGCGCATGCGTGGATTATTGGTTGGACATATTGACCAGTTTGCCATTGCATTTTATTTCCATTCCTATAATGGCTTTGCACGGTAAAATGAAAGACAAACGAGCGCAGTTTCTTGAAAATTTCCGCAAAACCGATAAAGCTCTATTACTGTGCACCGATGTTGTTGCTAGAGGCGTCGACATACCGGAAGTTGATTGGGTCCTACAGTGGGATCCGCCATCGAACGCCAGCGCTTTTGTTCACAGGGTTGGTAGAACTGCGAGACAAGGATCGTGCGGATCGTCGCTTGTCATTTTACTTCCAACTGAAGAATCGTACGTTGAATTTATTGCGAGAAATCAAAAAGTCAAACTCGAAAACGCAGGATGCACAGACGAAGACGTGAATTACGATAAATTAGTTGAGGCTATTAGAAATAAACAATTGAGTGATCGGGCCGTTATGGAAAAGGGTATAAGAGCGTTTGTATCGCATGTGAGAGCTTATTCGAAGCATGAATGTTCTTTGCTGTTTAGAGTGAGAGATTTGCCGTTGGGGAAGATGGCAATGGGATACGGGCTGCTGTATTTGCCGAAAATGCCGGAACTTAAAAGATCGGATGCGTCAGGGTTTGTTTCGGTACCAGATTTTGATTCAAACAGCGTTTGTTATAAAGACAAACATCGAGAAGAACAAAGACAGCAGAAGCTGAGCACGTTTAAAGAAATGGGCGTTTGGCCTTTAAACAAAAAACGCAAAATTGTAAAAAAACAAACTGAATCGTGGTCGAAGAGAAAAGAAGAGAAATTAGAACGTAAAGAAAAAAAAGCGAAGAGAAAACAAAAGAATCAAAATAAGATCGATAATGGAATACCTGTTAAGAGGAAGAAAAGAAAAAATGTATTGTCGGAAGAAGACATGGCTGAATTAGCTAAAGATATAGCTCTTTGTAAAAGGTTGAAGAAAAAGAAAATTTCAGATGAAGATTTTGATAAAGAAATGGGTTTAATTTAAGTATTGTGATTGTGTATAAATGTAAATAAAATTTTATATTACACGGTTTTTCAATTATTTATTGAATTTTTTATTGGAGTTTACTCCTTAAGAATCGATTATCATATAAGGTCCCCGGTATGGGAATTTTATGAGGAGTAAAATTTATACAAGCGTTAACTAAAAAGCGTTACGTTTTTCTGCGCAACGTACCTTGCGCACCTTTCAATGTATGTGTATACTTGTATACAGCCGACGTGTACAGGGTATGCTGCGCGACAGCTGACGCATGTAAGTATGTATGTTTGCCTACTGCATAGTCAAAGACAATTAGGGATGAGCATCGATGAGAAAACATCGATGTTGACCATCGATGTGTGGAAAACATCGGTCTCAACATCGATGTAGAGTTAAGAGTGTTCTTAAAAACTTTAAGTGCTGAAAATAAAATTAGCAATTTCGCGTTTATAAAACATCGAACATCGACATGGAAACATCGATGTTTTGAAAACATCGACCATCGATGCTCATCCCTAAAGACAATCGTACTTAAGGAGTAAACTCCAGTCGTGCGTCGGAGCTGAACAGACACTTTTTTTTTATTACAACTTACACTCCATGATAATAAATTATCACTTAGAAATAAAAATAATGCGTCTCTGCTTTCCAAGAAAACTGAAGTTATTTGATGATTGAGTTGTTTCGGAAGAGGGAAAACCATGAGAACGAAAATTACTCTCATCATTGTGCAGTGGCGTATCCAGTGATGTGTTTCTGGGGGACAAAGGTCTATGGCCCTATGCCATACGCATCTAAACAGTAATATTTATTATGATTTCTCGCTATGCGTTGTACGTCAAATTTCTAAAATACTGAATACGAAAATTGTTAGAGAAAAACTCGATCAAAGCGACAATTTTTCACTAGCCCTTTTGTAAATCTCCAGCACTGGAATTAGTAATCATGATTGTCCGATGACTCATGTGTGATAAACTTTATCTCGCGCGTTCTCTCTTTTCCAAACGCAACTGACATCGGTGTGTCTCTTTTTTCGAAGTTTAGCCGGCTTCGAGATTTGACAACCTGTTGATTGCAGGTGTGGTGTGCTAGTTGATGCTGTAATAAAATCTGAAATACTAAAATGACAGAAGAAGAGAGAATAAAACCGCCGAATTGGCTCGAAAATTTAGAAAAACAGCGTGAGAAACGTGTGCAAAGGCGACTGGGTCACGAAGCAGGAGCGGGAGCCCTTTGTCTTATATGTGGAGATAAATGTCCAGGTACTTTAAAATGACTAGATATAAATATTGATCATTATTGATTTGCATGAATGATTATCAAATTTCATTTGCTTAAAAATAAATAAATGACACGGCGTTCTATGCATTGAGTTTTGCATACGAGATTTGTCAATTATTTGATGAAATGTAAAACAGGGTAGCATCGATGTCAAACGTAGTGTCACGTGCGTGTCAGTTGTTAAGCAAAATATAAAAAAAAAAAAACAAGGTAGCATCTACTTTAAACAAATGACAATTTTTGTATGTATAAGTACTTTGTCGCGTATGAGATTCGTCAGTTGACTGTTTTGTTTTGCACATTTTTAGGCTTGGATTTGCATTTTTGGCGTAAAATATGCAAAAATTGTAAATGTGGGAAAGAGTGCCATAATATAGAGGACGACGATGTGTATGGATTCGCACAGTTCCAGTTGTTGGGGACAAAACCTGTCAAGTCGAAAGGTTTTAGTAAGTATTTTAGTTATTACTCAGTAAAAGACAGAATAAACGGTAATCGGTAACGGTAACGCTTCTAACTTTTCAATAGTACTGCCTAGCCGTTCAGCTCCGATGAACTTGGAATGGACGCCACAAGGAGCGAAGGACGTCGTCGAACGCTATTTAGACGAAATGCCCACTGATCTGTTGCCGGTAAGCGGCTCCGAAGCAGCGAAAATGCGCCGAAAACGCTTGCAAACACAACTTCCCGCACATGACATTGACGCTTCATTGTGCGATGAACTCACGCCCGCCGAAATGCAGCAACTCGACGAATACGTATCGCACATCAGACAACATTGTGTCGGCCAGGGCAGGGTGATCGAACTGCCAATAAATGTTGCGAGTCATCATGTGATGTCGGAACCGAACGTTCAACTGCTTTCGCAGCAAATACCCAAACATTTGGCCAGTTCCGAAATGGTCGCTTTGCAACCATCTGCGTTAGCCGATACTTTAAGCAATTTAAAATTACGCCCTCATGCGGGTGCTGTTTCAAATTGTGCCGAAATACAACACAATGAAGTTCCGAAACATTTCGCAACTGCTGAAATGGTAGCTTTGCAACCTGGAATGCTGGCCGAAGGTCTAAAACCGCATGAAATAAGCCCGAACGCAAACAGCTCGCAGTTGCTCTATAACGTGGATACGATTAGCGGAAACGTTAACGTATCGAATTCTGAGCCGGTAAATTTGGTACCGAGTTCCATGTCGAACAATATGAGCCGTCTACGATCGGATGTCGTCAATTCTAATGTAAGCGTTCCCAAATGTCACGGATGTAACGACGAATTATCAGGAGGCGCTGTTGTTGTCAGCGTTGAACGAACGAACGCGAAATGGCATCCGCAATGTTTCAAGTGTCACAAATGCGGAGAATTGCTCGTCGATTTGTTATATTTCTATCATGAAGCGTCGGGCCAAGTATATTGCGGTCGCGATTTTGCAAAAATAAAAGGTATTCCCAGGTGTTCGGCTTGCGACGAGTTGATTTTCACGAGAGAATATTGCTTGGCCGAAGAGTCGACGTTCCACGTTAAACATTTTTGTTGTTGGGAATGTGATAACCCGTTGGCTGGACAACAGTACTTAATGGAGAACAATCAACCGATGTGCCTTCCTTGTTTTGAAATAGTCAGTGCGGATAAATGTCGAGGTTGTGGCGATATAATCAAACCCCATGAACAAGGCGTCAGCCTTCAAGGTTTACATTGGCACGCGACTCCGGAATGCTTTGCCTGTAAACAGTGCCATAAGAATTTACTAAAAGCTAAAATGCTGTTGAAAGACGAACACGTTTTTTGTTCAGGGGCTTGTATTGCTTTATCCAACTGTAATGACACATAACATATTTTTAGTAACACCCCACCAATTTTAAGATTTTATCTACATTTAGGTCATCAACGCTTAATATAAATTGTAACTATAGATTTTTTATGTCATTCTGTATACATAGGATATTTTTATATAAAATAGTTTTACTGTGCCAAAACATCTAATATTTTGAAATAAAAATTTTATCCCATTTTAAAAATAGTTTTTTTTTTTAATTCAAGATTGGTTATACAATAATACAACACGTTTGTTTTTGAGAGGTTGGTAGTGAGACTGCGACGCCATTAAAAAGTGGTCGCATTTTTTATGGCAACTGTTTTCTGTGTGTGGAAAGAAATTGTCATCAAAAATATCTGCAAACATCCTTTATAAAATATTAAAATAAACAACTGCAAACTGCAGTTGAAATTACGCCTCGATGGCGGAAACAGATAAATTAAATATCGACAGTATAATAGCCCGACTTCTTGAAGGTAAATATTACGATTTACTTAAACTGACGCAACTCAGCTGTCAATGGCGGACAACGCCCGTGTCAACAAAATAAAATTCAACATTTTAATGGAAATTTTAATTGTTTAGTTCGCGGAGCCAGACCCGGAAAAAATGTTCAGTTGACAGAAAGTGAAATCAGAGGATTATGTTTAAAGTCCAGAGAAATATTTTTATCGCAACCTATTTTATTGGAACTTGAAGCGCCGCTTAAAATTTGTGGTAAGTGTTATTTTATAATAATTCTCCTTTATCAAAGCGCAAACGGGTTAATGTTGAAAAGGATTAACTTGGAAAAGTCTTTTATTCGATATAAATTGTCAAGGAAGTTTAGAAATTTGATAGAAACAGGTTTACTTTTGCTAAGTAGCTTAGAAGGGAAAGTAGGTTTGGCATCTTATGATCTTCCCATTCTAAAAGATTTATACGTTTATCGTTTGGTGTGTTTTAAACCAAAAACTACTTAAATTTCTATGAAATTTTCCACTATATTTTAATTATAAGCGAAAAAGGAAAAGTTTTAAAAATAGGTGCATAGTTTCTATTCTATATTAACTCAGATGATGCAATTGTGCTTATTTAATAGTTAATTGAGCATTAATAATAATTTATACATATGTAAACAGTAATTAATAATTTACGTAAAATTAGGACTGTTGCATAAGTTTGACATTTCAGTATGTGGAGATGTTTTTTTTCTAATTTTAGTAAACAAATTTTGCTGATGGTTTGGTTGCATTGTAAATGGATGAGTAATTTTAGTAGTAGGTATTTGGGAAGTCTAAATTTGATGCCAAGATTCAAAGTGAATGCAGACAAAATCTTTAAATTCGTTTTTTATCGTTTTCAACGTTAAGTGAATCTCAAACGGTCGATATTGATGTCAATATGGGTATTTTTACTTCTTCATTATTAAATTGATTTATTCAATATGTATCTGTGTGTATTTCTAGTTTCGTAATGAGGTTTATTACTGACGACTTGCGACAGTATGTAAAAACGAGCGATAGGGGGTTTTTAGTCACATGAGTCATAATACCGATACGCACGAGAAATATATGGTATTTATTGCCATACCCACTATAAAATACCTACCTACTTTTCATTTCATTATCAGTATTTTCAAAAAAATTTGGCAGTTCATTTGCGTCGCCATATTTACATTTACAGCAGGTCGTGAGTATGTAATAAAGTGAATAAACATAAGTTACTATGGCAACCGTTTACTTACAGCACTAGTTATGTTATGAAAACACTTTCGGCACGCTTGCCTGTTAAATGACCCAATACAGGCCTGTATACATGCATGGAAAGTTGCTATTTTGCAGTGGGTATGGCAAGAAAATATTAAAGGATTATATTTAAAATATGTAAGAGATTCACAATACCGATATAGACAATAAATACTTATTGATCATTGGGGGCTTCTGTACTTTTACATGTAAGGTAAATATATAGAAGTTTGGCACATCCTAAAGACACAAGTTTTTTCTGACATAATATGTAAACTAGAATTATAACGAAGATGGCAGCCATTTCCATAATTTCAAATTCCATCGCAGACCGCCCCCAACATGTAACAAAAAAAATGGTCATAATTATTATTGCTTCAAGGTTGAAATTGTTTGTATAGCTTGTTGGTGACCCAATAATGCCATTATAATATTTGCAGATCGATTGGTCAGTATTAAAGGGGTGGCAGATCACCCTAAACGTGTCATGTACCCGACGAAATTTATATTATTAGTTCAAGGTTCAAATTTTAATATGTTGTTACGGCGACTGTTTTATGCATATATTTCAATTTGCAGAACAAAATGTCGGTATTAACTCCCTTGCAGAACGATATAAACACCTAGGCGAGCAAGTTTCTCTCTAAGAGAGGGAGTTAATAACAAAATTTTGTTCTGCAAATTAAAATATATCCTTAAAACAGTCGCCGTAACAACATATAAAAGTTTGAACTTTGAACTAATAATATAAATTTCGTCGGGTACATGACACGTTTAGGGTAATCTGCCACCCCTTTAATACTGACCAATCGATCTGCAAATATTATAATGGCATTATTGGGTCACCGACAAGCTATACAAACAATTTCAGCCTTGAAGCAATTATTATTTGTTACTATATTTTTTGTTACATGTTGGGGGCGGTCTGCATTCCTCCCATACCGCTATCCAGCAAAATCCCTTACTCAGGGCACTTTAATATGCCTCCCTTAACATCTTCACAAAAATAAGGCCTTGAATCAATAACACCAAAAAATTGTCACTAGAGCTCTCGGTCTATAACCTTGAATAAATTTAAAAAAAAAATGAAGGTAACATGTGAAATTGTTTATTTGTAGGTGATATTCACGGCCAATATTACGATTTGCTTCGGCTTTTTGAGTATGGTGGTTTCCCACCCGAGTCAAATTATTTGTTCTTGGGCGATTACGTCGATCGCGGTAAACAGTCGTTGGAGACGATTTGTCTGTTACTCGCCTACAAAATAAAATATCCGGAAAATTTCTTTCTGTTGCGCGGAAACCATGAATGTGCATCGATCAACCGTATCTATGGTTTTTACGATGAGTGCAAACGACGATACAACATCAAATTATGGAAAACTTTCACCGATTGTTTTAACTGTTTACCCGTCGCGGCGATCGTAGACGAAAAAATATTCTGCTGTCACGGAGGTTTGAGTCCCGATTTGCAGAGCATGGAGCAAATCAGGCGTATAATGCGACCGACAGACGTTCCCGATCAGGGTCTGCTCTGCGATTTATTGTGGTCCGATCCAGACAAGGATACAATGGGTTGGGGTGAGAACGACCGCGGTGTCAGCTTCACGTTCGGCTCCGAAGTCGTCAACAAGTTCTTACACAAACACGATTTTGATCTCATTTGTCGCGCCCATCAAGTAGTCGAAGACGGCTATGAATTCTTTGCGAAACGACAGTTGGTCACTTTGTTTTCGGCGCCGAACTATTGCGGCGAGTTCGACAATGCAGGAGCGATGATGTCCGTAGATGAAACATTAATGTGCTCCTTCCAGATATTAAAACCGGCAGACAAACGCAAGTTCCAATACGGAGGTCTGAACGCTGGACGTCCGGTTACGCCGCCACGTGGAGCCACTAATAAAAACAAAAAGAAGTGAACCGAAAACGACGAGACACGAGAAGATTTAAGTAAATAAAAAAAAACAACAACAACTCCAATTTTCAAAACTATTACCGTAACTTGTAAAGTACGTTTTTTTTCCTATTTTGTCTTGGAAACCGCAGTCTTTTTAATCTACAATAATATTCCTCTCTCACTCATTCATTTTCCTCACCCTTCTTTATTCCTCCTATATATTGCATATTACATAAAATGTCTACATTCGTGATTATTTGTATTTGTTTTTACTTTTTTTTTTTTGTAAATAATTTTTGTTCTTTGTCTGCCAATAAAGATGGATATCACAATATTAATTATGTAAGATGACAGTGCTTATTTTTCTTTACTTTTTAATGACTAAATAATGTAATTGGATAAGATAGTCCATTTTAATCTGTGACAGCTATTTATTATCACTACTACTGATAAACAATGAATATTATTTAGATGAATATTAAATTATTGTTGCAACTGATTTTATTACTTAATAATAAATGATTATTTAGATCTTAAAACGGATTCTTCTATTATAAATACCGAATGAATGAGAACAGGGTTGCCACGAGTAGACGTCAGCACTTCGGGCGTCTATGTGGGGTTAAATCAGTCTTATCACAAAGTGGATGTAGATGCTTCGCGTCTATGTGGGGTTTAATCAGTCATATCACAAAGTGGATGTAGATGTCAGCACTTCGGGCGTTTATCTGGAGTTTAATCAGTCGTATCACAAAGTGGATATAGATGTCAGCACTTCAGGCGTCTATGTGAGGTTTAATCAGTCGTATCACAAAGTGGATGTAGATGTCAGCACTTTGGGCGTCTATGTGGGGTTTAATCAGTCGTATCACAAAGTGGATGTAGATGTCAGCACTTTGGGCGTCTATGTGGGGTTTAATCAGTCGTATCATAAAGTGGATGTAGATGTCAGCACTTTGGGCGTCTATGTGGTTTAATCAGTTGTATCACAAAGCAAATGTAGTCAGCACTTCGGGCGTCTATGTGGAGTTTAATCGATAGTATCACAAAGTGGATGTAGATGTCAGCACTTCGGACGAAATGATTCGTTGAATGGTTTTGTAAGTAAAGTAAATTTTTTATGTTAATGAGGTTAGATTTTTATGTCAACAATGTCAGATCGAGCATTAACATAGATATTTATAAATATCTAGGATTGAGTCTGTAAACGACCACATTTGCTCCTGGCTTAAATTTTTGAATTTAGTAATGACTTACTAGGCCTGATTTGCGCAACCAGTCAGGAACCAGTGTCGTCGCACAAAGTTGTTTATAGGGTATTCTCAAATAAAAACAATATCTTTATATTTGGTTCAAACGCATATATAATATACAAAAAAACTTCAAATCAAAAAGTTACCATACATTGTTTTACAAAAAATTCACAGATTTCGCAATCCTTGCAACCATCGAGGACATTGGAAATGATAACAGCATATATGAAACATAATTAACTGTTCATTATACACACAATATTTATCAATGCACTGTTTAGTTTTGTCAGGAATAACCCTATTATTCTTCTGTTATATACGCGTTCACTTTTGCTTGATTACTTAACTTTTAAATGGATTTTTCTACAGTATTTATTAACATTTGCTCAAAAATAACACCGCAGATCGTCGCAAATACCTCTCAATTAACTAGACATGATATAAAACACATTTCGAAAAAATTGCACTTGTTCAATTTTGCATGATTGCTCCTCACTTGATCGCGACACCGTTGTCTTTTGGCCTTGAACGAAAACTCGTAACTCTGCCCCCATATACGAACATAAACATTTCCAATGTTAAAATGAAACCTAACATGACAAATTCTATAATTAACGAGCTCTTTCTCTCTTAAGCAACACATATATCGATATGGGCTTTATGCTATTGTAATTAGCATTGACTTATCTCGAGATAAAAAATAAAAAAATTAATCTTAGCTTTCCTGGTTTTAGTTGTTGCGCACGAGCTTATACCCGCCGTTCGATGATGTTGAAGTTGGTTCCTTGTCGTCACTGTTTCCTTGGTTATGCCGCAATTTGATATTTTAAATTCTCTTTTACACTTCTAATAGTTCTAACCACTGCACTGGTATTTTCATTCACTTACTTAACTTATTACTTGCCCTGTTTAACTTTTATTTATTTTTCTTTATTATTCAAACAAAATATTCTATACTCTTATAATCTTAATCTAATAGTTTAATTCTTGATTACAATTTGATAATATAGTGAGTCGCGGGTATCAGATGATTTTCCCTTAAACTACTCCACAATGACTGACTGATTTTTGTTACTAGTGCCTTATTTATAGATTTGTCTCAACCGTTTTCGCGCTTTTTCCTTTAACCAATCAAAACTGTATAATTTTGCGCCAAATGCCCGTATTCCCCACTATTAAACTCGTTCTATATACTGTAGGAAATATTTAGAAAAATATTAAAATTTAAGTAAAATAATTAACAAAGTTTCAATTAACAAATTTTATTTATCAATAATGAAATAATCAAATATACGTCCAGTCACATAGCCATTCGTATTGAATCTGTTCACTATAATATCTGAAGCTGAACCATAAGCGGTTTGTATAACATTCACAATCATTATTCATCTTAAATAAAACAATATATGTATTGAACAGTAAAATAAACATTTGTCCCAGTCTAACATCAACCTAATATATTAATTATTGCTTACGCAGCCCAATATAAGGCTGCGTAAGCAATAATTAATATATTAGGTTGATGTTTGGTACAATATACAGGCAGGCTCCAAAATGTAAATACAGGACGCTCACACTGCGTTGTAAAATCAGGGAATTTCCTACAATACCCTGATTAAGTTCGCTGAATTTCTTTGCATATTAGTTCACCGGAAACAGCTTGCAATAATTTTATAGGTCAAACAATCGGACCACCCACATATTGACATTTATAAAATAAAAGTTCTGGATCAGCAAAATTGCTTATTCGCCAGACTGTACTGTTACAAGTCAAATGAGACATAATAACATCACGGGAGCTGCAATTTTTTTGTCTCGTGGACCCCACATACGACGACTTCGGATTCGAACG
This sequence comes from Mongoloraphidia duomilia, assembly GCA_039654895.1. Lineage (NCBI taxonomy): Eukaryota > Metazoa > Arthropoda > Insecta > Raphidioptera > Raphidiidae > Mongoloraphidia > Mongoloraphidia duomilia. The sequence goes on from CM077521.1 coordinate 4,581,112, forward strand.
CCAGATGTCAACCAGTTTGCTTTTAATGAGCCATTTTCCTGAGAGTAGTTCTTTCAATTATCCACGAGAGGCAGCACTTGTGGTAGGTACAAACATTATTTATTCTTCATTAGGGTCGTGTCATTTTAGTGGTGTAACTTAATTATTTAATTAATTTAATAATAGTAATTTATCAGGCGCTAATGACCTCAGTTGTCGAGCGTCTATAATTTACAATTGATTCATTCAATAATAATTTAATAATTAAGTTATGCCACTAAAATGACACGACACTAATGAGGAATAAATAATGTTTGTACCTACCACAAGTGCTGCCTCTCGTGGATAATTGAAAGAACTACTCTCAGGAAAATGGTTCATTTAAAAAGAATATAATTATATGCGTCAATCTCTTGTTTGCCCTAAAACCCCCAACAAAAATTTTTAGACACGTATATTTTAAGTTTCTTAAATGGACATTTAAGGCATTTCAAGTGATTGAAGCTTATTTTGTGATGACATTATTCTGAAGCAAAAATATTAAATAACGTAAGAGATATTGCACGTTGTAATCCCAACACACAGGAGATATTGTCGTGGCCGGCGGCAGCGACACGACGATAAAAATAATATAAAACTCCGCTTTACGAGGGAATATCAGTTTAAGAAATTTTACCTGCGGCGAATATAATTTCTCATTATAAGATGAAGAAGGTATGTAAAATCGAAATTTCTTTCCTTTAGAAGTTACTACGTTTAATAACTAAAATGTAAAATTATATACCTATTATTAATGGTTTTTATCGCTCAAATTTTCTTTGATGTTTTACGTACCGTAATTAAAATGAAGCCGCCAGCGCAGTACATATTTTATTAATTAAAAAAATATTTATTTTTATTTTATTTGGCTAAGCGAGTTGATACGTGTTCGGTATATAAAGTGAGGGAATTATTTTCTGTTTGTTATTCATTAAAATTTATAGCTTTAAAGAATTATGAAACCATGTGCAAATTGAGTAATAAATATTGAAAAAGTGTTTATGCTAATTTTAATTGTTTAATATTTTCTTAATTAAAAGAATTGTACGAAATTTAGCGCTAAATTGTCGGCTTGAGTTTCAAAAGTTAATGTTCTTTTTTAATTATTATTTTTTATGTATGAAATCAATTTGTGCCGCACAGCGACCCCTGCACTGGAGAAATAATTTATATTGTGTCAGATAATCTTATTGCCACGTAGGTCAAGACCTTTGGGTTGTTTCATCATTAATTAAAATGTAAAAAGCAGATATTTCACTAGTTATGCAGTCAATCATTAGTTTTAAAATCGTTACAAATGGCAGAATTGAGTTGCGAAAAATGTTTGAGAATCGCTGGGAAGAATTATGCAATTCGGTACCTTCATTCAATCACAGATGACAGGTAAGTCTAAATTTGTCAAAGTCAAATTCAGCTAGGAAATAAACCGTGTGGTTATAACCTCATAAAAACGTCAAATAGGTATTTTCCAAGGAAAAAGTGAGGCAATTATAGTTCGGTTAGCCACGTTGTTTGATATTTATCTAATTATTTATGTAGTTTTCATTATTTATTACTATTTATTTTCATAATAGAGAAAAAACATGATAATTTATACTAATGAAAATAATCCGTTAGGGTTAAAATTATTGGCATGTGCTAAATTAGCCGAAAAGAATATCGAAATACAGATTGTTAAAGTTGACGGTAGGAACGCGTAAATTGCATCATCTGTTTCCTTTGCAATAATTGTTCGTGGCAGTTTCTATGTGTTTTTTTTTCGTTTTAGATCCATTTATATCAGAACCAAAACGCTTGCCTATATTAGTGCTACCATCGGGTACTCAAATTTTTTCTTCGAATGCAGCGAGTAGATATTTATTTCCTGGTGACGGAGTTGAAATCGATGAATGGCTTGAATATGAAGAAAATTATTTACTTCCGATACTTTTATCCATAGCTAATAAATTCGAAAAGACATATTTAATCGAAGTTCTAAAAAAACTTGATGAAGCCTTGCAGAAAAATGATTACTTAGCCGGTGTAAGTTTCATAACGTCTTTGATAAGTTTTATAGAATTATAGTACGATATTTTGACAAGATGTGACTTTTTTCAGAAAGAAGTTTCTGTGGTAGATGTAAACATATGGAGTGACATTTATCCTTTAATATCCGATGAAAAATTAAGGAAAGAGCTTCTGGATGAATATCAGAACGTATGCAATTGGATTCAGAAAATCCAGAACATCGGAGCAGTGCAGGTAAATTTCTTCAAACATTTCAGTAAAATTCATTGACAAGTCAACAAGGTTTATTATTAATTCGCAATTAAAAGCGATTGTAGATGTCAGCACTTCGAAGGGTCTATGAAGATGTTAGCATTTCAGACAAAATGGTGGTTTGAATTGTTTTGTAATTAAATTTTTAAGTTAGTGAGGTTAGATTTTTATGTCAATGATGTCAGATTGTTATTGTTCTGCTCACTAGAAGCTACAGCAATTTAGGGAATGACATTACGGAAGCTGCCATTTTTTTTCTAGTAGATCCCACATACGAAGACTTCGGATAATAATTGTGACCATTTTTTTTTGTTACATGTTGAGGGCGGTTTGCATCCCTCCCATACCGCTGTCTAGCAAAATCCCTTACTCAGGGCACTTTAATACGTCTCCCTCAACATCTTCACAAAAATAAGGCCTTGAATAAATATCACCAAAAAATTGTCAGTAGCTCTCGGTCTATCAGTCAAGTTTAATGAAATGTTGCGCAAATATAGGGAATAATTTTAAAATAAGTAATTTAGGGATTCTTACATTTTTTAGGGTTTGAAATATCCAAAAAATAACTTCTTAATGCGCATAACAGTGTGCTTCTAAAACTTTGGCATCTTTACATTTTTTTAAGGGTGGGTGGTTTTGATTCTAGGAAACGCTTAAGAGTTATAAAATAAAGCCAGGTTTGGCAACGTATCAATCGATACTTTCAACTATTCCCGCTCCGTTATTGCCGAGCTTAACTGTAGTTAACAGCACTCAGAATGTTAAAACGACAGTTGGTAAGACTGATTCCAACACCGGATCTCCGGCTCATCAGATATCCGATGCGGTGTCTGCCGATGAATTGAAAGCGGCTGAAGATGCTTGGCAGAACGGCTCGAAGAAAATTCCTTCACCGAAAAAACAATCCTATCCGGTGTAAGTTGACAACAATATTTCTGAATTGAGTCGAAGCTGTGAAATCCAACAATTAAGGGTGCATCGAGAATTCATTTAAAAAAAAAGACTGAGTACCGGATACTGCATAGTATTGCTACAAGATGTTTTTAGGGTTCCTTATCTCAATAAGAACAAACGGAACCCTTATAGGATCACTCGTTTGTCCGGCTGGCTGGCTGGTGTCCGTCAGTCAAGACCCATTTTTTATTACTTGACCGGATAAAGCTTCGGTGCACCCCAACTGACAATGTGTAAATTTACATATTTGTAGAAAAAAACTTTCTTTTATTATTTTTTACATGTTTTTTGGTTTCAGTGTACCAATTCCGAATGAAAAAAATATATTGATTACGTCTGCATTGCCATACGTTAATAACGTTCCTCATTTAGGAAATATTATTGGCTGTGTACTTTCGGCAGACGTATTTGCCAGGTTTGTTTCTGCATAAACGATAAATTCGACTGTCGAGTGTTTTGTAATGTGATTATTTTTTTTCTAGATATTGTCGGTTATGTAATTATAATACTCTGTACATCTGCGGGACGGACGAGTATGGAACTGCAACTGAGACGAAAGCGTTGGCCGAGGGAATGACGCCACAGCAGATTTGCGACAAATACTTTCAGATACATAATGACATTTATCGTTGGTTCAGTATCGGCTTCGATTATTTCGGAAGAACAACAACGCCCGAACAAACAGAGTTAGTATTTTGGTCACGTATTATACCCATATAATAGTATAAAATCTGGATGACCGAGCTTTGCTCGGATGAGTTCAAAAAAAATAGTACTTAAAGTTCCCATTTCATCAAAATCGTTAGTCGTTTTTAAGAAAAAAAATTACATACCTATAAGTAGATAATATTATTATACGTCATACTACATAACGCATGTACCTACATATTTTCAAATAATTACTGATTATTTTAATAAGTTAAAGATTGACTGTCAGAGTAATTTGACATAAATAATGAAAATAGTTTGTTTTTTCCAAAGCCTACTCACCATACGACACTGTTTTATAACGTTAAAAAAATTGTTTTTTAAAATGATAAAATCGATAAGAAAAACGAATTTTTCCAGGGATGAGACCTAGTTAGATCGATTTTTTGCCCCCCAAAACCCCTTTTCAGTAAATTTCATCCAAATCGTCAGGGCCGTTTTCGAGAAAATATTTATATAGGTACATATATACAAGATTTGCTCGTTTAATAATATAGGGATATCCACCAGGGGGAACATTGGAATGTAGTTGTTCTCGCAATTGCATTCCAATGTTCTTTGGGAATTGGCGTTCCCAGGGGCCTAAACTCGTACCAGTCGGTTTGTGTATGCCGGCTGGCAGATTCTAATACACAAATGGATTATTAATTGTTGTGTTGAAGGCGCTAATGATTTGAGTTGTCGACGCGTCTATAATCTACAATAATAATAATAATCATAGTATATACAGATTGTATCAAATTAAACCTGTGCATAGGGCATTATGTGTGTAAGACAGAGATCGATACATAAAGCAGTAAGTAAGAATGAGATAAATGATCGCTTAGGATGTTACGTGGTTACTGTAAATAAATAATATTTATTCAACCTAATAGCGTCATCTTTGTTTTTTCGCTCCTTCTATGCTGTAAAAATGTAAATCTTATCAGTTTAATTTACAGTAACTACATAACATTCTAATTTCTATTAGCGATCATTTATCTCATTCTTACTTATTGCTTTATGTATCAATCTCTGTCTTACACACAGAATGCCCTATGCACAGGTTTAATTTGATACAATCTGTAGAATTATTAAAGTAGAATCACTTCTCTGTCAGAACCAAAATCGCGCAGATGAGCTGCGCAGGTTGTGTTAGCTTGCAGAGCGATTAGGCACGCCCACACTGTTTCCCTATTGGTGCTACCTACATTACTAGTCACTCAAGTTAGTGTGGCTGGACGACGAACAAGGTCGCACAGTGCTATATTGTTTTTTTTTTAGTTCCATAATACTAATTTTGTTTGTATTGTTTAATTTATGTTTATTTGTGCCTATTATATATATCAGTGTTATTTTTAATAAAACCCACAAAATGCAATCATTATTCTATTACCCAACGCAACACAATCATAGCATTTAAAAATATTTTTCTTATACGGCCCTGTTACACTACATGCGTTAGAAGGAACAGACGACAGTCACATGCTCCAAACACGACTATGATTGGCTGTCTCAAGGTCAATGAAATTTTAGTACAAACATCAAAGTGCCGACAGAGGAGTGATTCTATGAATGAATAAATTGTGAATTATAGACGCTTGACAACAGAGGTCATTAGCGTCTGAGGAGTGATTCTGCTATGTTTATTTATTTATTGTAGATTATAGACGCGTCGACATCTCAGGTTATTAGCGTCTTTCAACTACACTAAATAACAACTATCTTAAAACTAAATAACATCACAAAACATCCATGAGCGCAGGTGGGATTCGAACCCACGGCAGTCCAGTCCAGAGGTTGCGGCACTAAGCACGCTAACCACTAGGCTATACTGCCCTCGATTCTACTATGAATATTCTTTATAATATGGTTTGAATAAAAATAAAATTTAATGTACATTTATCAATGTTTTCAGAATATGTCAAGAGTTGTTTTTGAAACTGAACTCGAACGGTTTTATCACAACCCAGTCGGTCGAACAGCTTTGGTGTCCGAAATGCGAACGTTTTCTGGCGGACAGATTTGTTGAAGGCGGTTGTCCACACCAAGGATGTAATTACGAAGACGCTAGAGGCGACCAGTGCGACGGATGTGGGAAGTTAGTTAACGCGACCGATTTAAAGGATCCACGATGTAAACTTTGCAGTACTCGGCCACGTCTAGAAAAATCGGAGCAGTTCTTTTTGGACTTGCCTAAGGTTAGTACGTTTGTTACGTATAGATCGATTAGTTAATAGTTTTTGAAGTAAAACCTCTTAGGCCGCACTGGCTCTCCGATTTGGGGACTAAAATGCTGGCAAGTGTTATTACGCGCGTAACCAATAGCAGCGCTATAAATAAATCAATTAGAAAGTTTCCCTTTTGTATTTTTTTGGTCTAAATCATAGTTCTAAAAATTATAAAATTAATGGCGGAAGAATTTTTGAAATATCTTTAAAAACAACAAAGTTATGCTACTTCAAAGTTTGAATTGACAATTCTCCAAGAAATTTCGTTTTCAGGCCGAGTGACGTCACGCGGCACGATATTTTGAAAAGTTATTTTCAGTTTGTATGTGTGGTAATTTAACATGGTAACTTCCGATAAATCTCTTTCTATAAACTCGTAAATTGTTATGGAAACACTAAAAACAAACCAGTCGATGACAAAAAATATTGACATATTTAAATTTTTGACAGTTAATTTTAATTTAATATAAATAGAAAAGTCTGTATTACAACAAAATAGTTACTAAGTAACTTAGGTTCTAATTACTCACAAAGCTAAAAAACAGCAAACTTGTACCGCGTGACGTCATATTCAAAAATCAGTTTGGTTTGCGACCCCACGTACAAGAAATTGAATATTTCCGTTGAAATTAAAGATATCAAAATAATTCTTTCAGAATTTTTAAAGTTATCTTTATTATAATGATGTGACAGTATCATAATTAGTATTTTCGTCCCATGGAAACTTCCTAATTGTCAAAGTCCGCGGTGAGAGATGAAGCCAGGCACATCATCAATAATATGCTAGTGAACGCCTGCTTGCCCGCAGACAGTGCCGTGTACACAAAACTGCACATTGGGTTTTATGACGTTAGGTACAATTTTGGCAAACCGCTATTGGATCTCCAAAACAGCCAATAGCAAGCTAGAAGGCGGGCGCAATGCATTCACGTTACTATGACGCGGTGGCTTCATCTTTCGCCGCGCGAGGTCTACCTTAATAAGTAAATCTCATGGCTCATTCTGATCCATTCATTTTGTCCCAATGCTAAATGTCCCATACACTGTTTGATTACATAATACTGTATGTAATAAGTTTTACTTCGGTCGTATGTGCTGCGACATGCTTTCGTTTTTTTAAAGAGTTTCAATTTTTAGATTGAGCCATTGCTACGACATTGGATGAAAGATTCTTCGGCTGGTTGGTCGAACAACGCTCAGATGATAGCACAGTCGTGGTTGAAGGAAGGTTTGAAACCTCGGTGTATAACGCGTGATTTGAAATGGGGAATTCCCGTGCCCATCGAAAAATATAAAAGCAAGGTATTTGTTTATTAAACAGTTATTGTAATATTAACTTTTTCTTAGCGTGTAAAAGTTCTTACCAAGACGCTTATGACCTCTGTTGTCTAGCGTCTATAATCTACAATATCTATATATATATATATAAAGTTCTTACTTCAATTAGGTTTGCGCATTAATAACAAAAATGGTTTAGCGAATAGATGTGGACAGTTTTTTGTTTATTACAGGTATTCTATGTTTGGTTCGATGCACCGATTGGTTACATGTCAATGACGAAGCGGTATACGCCGTATCATTGGTTACAGTGGTGGAAACCGAGCGAAGATGCTCCGGTCACCTTATACCAGTTCATGGCGAAAGACAATGTGCCATTCCATTCAGTTATGTTTCCTGCAACGCTATTGGCTGTAAATGAAGGACATACGATTGTCAGTCATCTGATGGCTACGGAATATTTGAATTACGAGGATGGTAAATTTTCTAAATCTCGTGGCATCGGCGTGTTTGGTAACGACGCTCAGGATACGGGGATTCCGTCCGATGTTTGGAGATTCTATTTGCTGTATGTCAGACCTGAAAGTCAAGACTCGTCGTTTAGTTGGGTCGATTTGGCAACGAAAAATAATAGCGAATTACTCAATAATCTTGGGAATTTTGTTAACAGGTTGGTTGTTTTTTCTATGATGCAAAACCGCTTGTCGAACTTCTGAAATGTTTTATCCAAGTGTGCAAGCTTTCACGACCGGCATTGTTCCAAGTCTTCATGGTTTCCGGGCTTGTAGGCCGTGGTCCGGTGGTATTTCTACCTGACGTTTCGTCTACAACTGCGGTAGACATTCTCAAAGGCGCCTTTGAGAATGTCTACCGCAGTTGTAGACGAAACGTCAGGTAGAAATATCACTGGACCACGGCCTACAAGCCCGGAAACCATGAAGACTTCTGAAATGTTTGTTCTGTAATATCTTTTTTGCCATACCCACTAAAAAATAGCTGCTTTACATGCATGCAAAGTGATTTTTGACAGGCAGGTGCGCGGGAACGTATCTTTCCCACACTAGTGTGGGAATGCAAATCATTTCCATAGTGATGTATGTTTATTCGCCCTGATCTGCCCGCTATTACCTACTGACAGCTAGAGGGCAGTGTAGCCTAGTCTATAGCGTACTTGGTACCGCAGCCTCTGGACTAGACTGTCGTGGTTCGAATCCCACCTACGCTCATGGATGTTTTGTGATGTTTAGTTTTAAGAAAGTTGTTATTTAGTGTAGTTGAAAGACGCTAATGACCTGAGATGTCGACGCGTCTATAATCTACAATAAATATAAATACTGACAGCTACTCTCGGCCTACTATAGAAGTGAAGTTGGCGACACATATGAACTGTCAAAACTTTTTGAAAATACTGAAAATGAAGAGAAAAGCACTTTTTTTGTAGTGGGTATGGCAAAAAATTATATTACGATTTTCTGTTTAGTAAACCGCCTGTACAATTTTTTTAGAGCATTGGTATTCATCGAAAAGTCGTTCTCAGCCACTGTTCCGGCAATGTTTCTCACACAGGAAGACTTTAAGCTGTTGGCTTTGTGCACGCGAGAACTCGTGGCTTACATCGCAGCGCTCGAACGAGCTAAGCTTCGCGATGGTATAAGACATATATTGACCATTTCGAGGTTAGGAAATCAGTACATGCAGGCTAACCAACCTTGGGTGTTATTGAAAGGAACCGACGACGAAAAGTGAGTAGTTTTTTGATGTGTAAACACCTTAGTTCTCGGTAAATAAATCTGTTTATTTTTTACCCCTACTTAACTTCTTATTTTTATTATTGTACGGAACCCTTGCACTTGGCCGGCCGTCTATACAGTCCCACTCATAGCGCAGTTGGTTACGTCTTAGCGTTCTATGCATAGGAACCTGGATTCAAGACCTGATGGCAGCGTAGAATTTTTGGCGTTTTTTTCCTCTAAATTCTACATGATATTTATTTATATATTTTTTTATTTTTGTTATATTCTTTCTTTGACAATAATTATAATTTTTTTAAAACCAAGGTGGAATTAATTAAAAATACAATTCTAGTATTTTAGTAATAAATCATTTTTAGTTCATAAATGCGCTATAATAGATGACACCAAAAATTAGAAAATCTGAAGTTTTCACTTCTGTCGTGTGGTCATAAGCACACATCCATTTTTTTTGTGTGTCTCACTGATTATTGATTTTTCTCGATTGATGATTTCGTTTTGATATGATTTTAGGAAAAGGGCCGGCACCGTTGTTGGCATCTGCAGTAATTTGGCGTGTTTGTTGGCGACGCTACTTCATCCATACATGCCAGAAACTAGCAGAGTTTTAAAACAACAGTTGAACGCTCCCGAATCTACGTCAGTCCTGACACCACTGTAAGTCATTAAAGTTTTATTAGCCTCGTTTTTTTTCCCGTTCGGTTACGCATTTCAAGGTCACGTCGCGTCCAATCGAAGCGATCGACCAGAACAGTACTCATACGCTAATGACCTCTGTTGTCGAGCGTCTATAATCTACAACAGTACTCATCCTTTTAGCTTGCCCTCCCTTGATCTAGCGTAGCTCAGACGACTTCAGAACACTTTTTCAACTCCAAATAGAAAGAACAAACTCAATTTCTAATTATAATTGCTTAAATTATATCTCGACAAACGTCAACGAGAAGTTAGGTTAGAATAAACGTCACTGACTGAATAAAGTTAGGACATTAATTTTTCATAAATTTTTAATTTCAAATAAAAAATTATTTCACACGAAATAATAAAGTTTTGTAGCCAATATGACGGGATTTATTAATTATTTTTATGAAACAGCCATTGTTTTGGTAAGAAATATGTTTTAAACGTCAACGAGAAGTTAAGTTAGAATAAACGTCACTGGATGAATCAAGTTAGGGCATTCATTTTTCATAAATTTTTTAATTCAAATAAGAAATTATTTCACACGAAATAATAAAGTTTTGTAGCCAATAATGACGGGATTTATTAATTATTTTTATGAAACAGCCATTGTTTTGGTAAGAAATTTGTTTAAGAGAATAGTAACGAATATTCCGTTAAACCCCATACATTTTTGAACGCCAATCGACTCCACTTTAAATTTCGCGCTCAAATTAGGACCGCCTACTTCTGTAGTCTATTGGTTCCATGTTTTTAATTTTTTTACATATGCATCAGCTATCCAGTTAGTAAGTATAGAGATCAGTGATGTTTACGTATAAAGATAAAAATCCACGAATGCTTTGCTCACTCAATTTTTTTTTTTTTTGTAGAAGTCCTATCATAACGCCATTACTTCATCCTGGCCACAAAATTGGAAAGCCTGCACCGTTGTTCGCGAAGATCGATCCGGCAAAAGTTGAAGAGCTGAAAAGCAAATACAGTGGCAGTCAGCAAACAAACGGTGTCAGTAAAGGCGTAGATATCAGCGGCAAAAGTGTAGCCGAACTCGAAAAAGCAATCGCTGATCAGGTATAATGTGAAAATATCTTTGTATATAAATTAATTGGTTCCGAGGCATATAAGGAGAATGTTAGATTAGTAATTATGTCACAGTTAAGTAATTGTAAGGTCATTCCGCCGCGAAAGTGGAAAGGTTCAGATTAGAATCCTGACTGTGACTATGGTTGGTAAAATGATTTTTTCCAATATGTTTGGAATCAATTGTATAATTGGCTGCTTTCCAACGAAAATTTTCAATATCTTTGTATGTTTGTGACTCAATCACGCCTCAATGGCGTACCAGATGTGAATGAAATTTTTCATTCAGGTAATTTATGATCTGGATTAAAACATCGGTTACTTTTTATTCCGGTCGATTCAGTAGTTCCTGAGGGATAAGACGAAATTTATTTCACTAAAGGTGAACACGCTGGAAAAAGCTAGTATAATAAGTTTTTTTAAAGTTATACTTCTTTTGGCGCGTTATGGAAAAATGATGAAAGTGAATTTTTACGATGCGCGCGCATCGCGTCACGAAAATTTGACACCATGAAGTTAGTCGGAAGTTCATGATTTAATACCTTATTATCACCAGTCACAATGTGACGAGTGTTTTCAGTTCTGAATAACATTAATAAAAGTTATTGCTATACAAACGCTCGTTTATGCTGCTTTTGTTAAATATGAGTTCGTACTCCAACAGCCGTACTGTTTAAGGTATGTGCAGTACGCAGCTGGGATTCTAGATGGTAGCATGTATGGTAGATGGTTGCTCAAATTATAAGCGCTTATAGGTTTGCACAACGAAGCTTTGATCTAGCATTGATACAAGCTTAAGTCGCGTTTGAAATGTCAGATAGCGAAGACGAATATTTGTGTTCTTCTGCTACAAAGTGGTATATTTTAAATACAAATTTGGGTTAAAATTTTACCCAAACCTGATTTTTGAATATTTACGTATGGAACCTAACACTTTTAAATACGTCTTAGAAAAAACTCAAAACAAATTAAATAAAAACTGGCAAAATTTCACTTATTAAACTAGTCACATCCATTGCGAAACTTGTAACGGCCATTTGACAGTTGTCACACGTTGATTGTAGTAGTCAGCGCGCTGAAAGAATGGTGCGAGATACATTCTTGTATCTAGCAGCTCTTGTAACAGCGCTTATACCTGCTACACTCACTGCTTCGTTGTGTACGCTCGCATATATAACAATGCATTAATTTAAGCAAGCCCTGCTATGATCTACGCTACCATCTAGAATCCCAGCTGCGTACTGCACGTACCTTAACATTATTATTTTTCGTGATTATAATATCCTATTATATAGCACTGCTATGTAAGATGTGCGTGGTGTAATGGATAGCACCGCCGCGTCGTACGCAATAGGTTCTGGGTTCGAATCTCAATACAAACATGCTTATTTTTTTTTTAATAATTAATTAGATATAAATATATTTAATAAATTAATAATTATTAAATTAAATTAATTTATTTAATATCTTTATTTTAATATTTTATCGTCTTTTTTACAAACGTTAAGTACTGGCACGCGGGATAAAATTTTCGGAGTTATTTTTGTTTGGTTACGCCAAAGAAGTATAACTTCTGACGTACGTACATAAGTAAAAACACACTCTTTTTTATACAGGGCAACAAAGTAAGAGCATTAAAAACGGCTAAAGTTGAAAAATCAGTTTGGCAACCGGAGGTGGACATCCTTTTGGAACTAAAAAAAGGTTTAAAATTGGCTATGTCTGCGCAGAACTCAAAAAGCAAGGACGCCGACTCTCAATCGAACGGAGGTTTCCAATTGAGTGAACAAACTTTGGCTCATATCAGGAGGCTCGAAAAGGAAATCGCTCTGCAGGTAACATTATTTTTTGGTTACTGCTCAACCCCCTGTAGTAGAAGCGCGATTATACAAGATGTCCCAAAAGGTAGTCATAAATTTATGGGCTTGTGAATTATGGTTTTTTGAATCTAAAATATCAATAAACTTATGTTCTATTATCAACGGTTACCGACAGATAATAGATAGTTTTATAGATAGACCACTCGACTTTCAAGGTCACATAACCATTTATGGGAATTATTGGGGACATAATAAAATTATTTGTAGCTGCCTTTGAAAATAGCATAAAAGGAGCGAAAAAACAAAGGTGACGCTATTAGGTTGTATAAATATTATTTATTTACAGTAACCACGTAACATCCTATTAGCGATCATTTATCTCATTCTTACTTATTGCTTTATGTATCAATCTCTGTCTTACACACAGAATGCCCTATGCACAAGTTTAATTTAATACAATCTGTATATAACCTATCCAATGAGGGCTACCAGACTTTTTCTTCCGCCTGATAGCGCCACTAGCAAGGGATGTATCTAATTAAAATTTTAGAACTGTTTATATTTTCGGCCACCTGATAGCGCTACTAGCCAGTGCAGTATAGTCATTCAAATGTCACTGTTTGTCATTTAACGGCTAAATCGCAGTTTTGCAGTAATTTAATTTTGTATTTCTTAATAGAAAACGAAGAATGACTGAACACAAACAGTTAATCTCTAAACGGTTGACACATCTTGCCACTAGCGCCATCTGGCGAATAAAAATGTTAACATTTGACACAGTTCTCTATCCCTATATTATTAAACAAGCAAATCTTGTATATATGTACCTATATAAATATTTTCTCGAAAACGGCTCTAACGATTTTGATCAAATTTACCGAAAAGGGGTTTCGGGGGGCAAAAAATCGATCTAGCTAGGTCTCATCCCTGGAAAAATTCGTTTTCCTATCGATTTTATCATTTTTAAAAACAGTTTTTTTAACGTTATAAAACAGTGTCGTATTTTCATTATTTATGTCAAATTACTCTGACAGTCAATCTTTAACTTATTAAAATAATCAGTAATTATTTGAAAAGTAAAAAAAATAACAACAATAAAATCTAAACATAATTATACTTACATAATTATGTTTAGATTTTATTGTTGTTATTTTTTTAACTAATATTTAAATAAATAGGTATATTACTTTTATATTACCTATATAAAATATGTAGGTACATACGTTATGCAGTATGACGTATAATAATATTATCTACTTATAGGTATGTAATTTTTTTTCTTAAAAACGACTAACGATTTTGATGAAATGGGAACTTTAAGTACTATTTTTTTTGAACTCATCCGAGCAAAGCTCGGTCATCCAGATATTGTCTGAAATAAATGGAACATCGAAAATTCGTTAACTTAAAATCACATAGTTTTATTTTTTGTCGATTGTTTAGACCGAGAGACTTGATATCTTGATGCTGAAATATGCTGATCCGTCGGTATTGAGAATTGAGGAGACTAAATTGAGTATTTTGGAAATGGAATTGGAAGACCTCACAGCAGAACCTGGCACGCCTTTTTCGTGTGGAAGTAAGGAAAACAAATGCTGATCTATCTGAAATGTCTGTCGCGAGATCTTCACAGGGACGTATTTAACACTTGGCAAAAAAGGCACTTTCTCGGGGGCGGCAGAATTGAGAGGGCAGCCGACGCGACGGTTGTGCCGCTCTGGCACAACTGTCGCGTTGTCAGAAAGGGCACTTTCTCGGGGGCGGTAGAATTGAGAGGGCAACCGACGCGACGGTTGTGCCGCCCTGGCACAACTGTCGCGTTGGCAGAAAGGGCACTTTTCGGGGGCGGCAGAATTGAGAGGACAGCCGGCGCGACAGTTGTGCCGCCCTGGCACAACTGTCGCGTTGGCAGAAAGGGCACTTTCTCGGGGGCGGTAGAATTGAGAGGGCAACCGACGCGACGGTTGTGCCGCCCTGGCACAACTGTCGCGTTGGCAGAAAGGGCACTTTTCGGGGGCGGCAGAATTGAGAGGACAGCCGGCGCGACAGTTGTGCCGCCCTGGCACAACTGTCGCGTTGGCAGAAAGGGCACTTTCTCGGGGGCGGCAGAATTGAGAGGGCAGCCGACGCGACGGTTGTGCCGCCCTGGCACAACTGTCGCGTTGGCAGAAAGGGCACTTTCTCGGGGGCGGCAGAATTGAGAGGGCAGCCGACGCGACGGTTGTGCCGCCTTGGCACATCCGTCGCGTTGGCAAAAAGGGCACTTTCTCGGGGGCGGCAGAATTGAGAGGGCAGCCGACGCGACGGTTGTGCGCCCTGGCACAACTGTCGCGTTGGCAGAAAGGGCACTTTCTCGTGGGCGGCAGAATTGAGAGGGCAGCCGACGCGACGGTTGTGCCGCCTTGGCACATCCGTCGCGTTGACAAAAAGGGCACTTTTTCGGGAGCGGTAGAATTGAGAGGGCAGCCGACGCGACGGTTGTGCTGCCTTGGCACAACCGTCGCGTCGGCTAGCCGCGCGTGCGATGATGTTATGCCATTTTAATGTTACTATGCTCGGGCAGCAAACGTTACACTCGTCAAAATCGTCTTCATTCCGCCCTCGATACACATTCTGCTAGTATTTTTACTATTACTCGATCACATTTCTCTATTTTTTTTACTTCTTATTTTTTATGGATGTAACAAACTATTTTTGATGTGAAACATCTTATGTCGGACTGTGAACAGCCGCGGGAGGGGAAATATGCAACGAAATTTCTGGTCCGCTCCTTCGCTGCTGTTCTCCCCACCACTGCGGCACTCTCTCTCTCTCGGCTTCCGCGCGCTCGGTCACGGGAAGAGAGAAAGAGAGTATACATATGAACGTACTGTAAAGCAAAAGTATATGTATACACGTTTAGGTATGTAATATAGATACTTCGCTGTGTATTTAGTTGCGTTTCTGGCTCAGGCGTGCTCAAACGCCGCAACCGCGTGTGTTACAGTGCAGTATATAGGATTACGTCAGCATAACAGTTAGTTGCTGCTTTTGAAAGAATATATACTACTACATAGAGAATACCACCGAGTTCAATAACGTTTTCTTTGATGTTTCACATCTGTCGGGGGTCCCGAGACCCACACCCTTTTTTTTAAGTATCAGAAGCAATGTGTAGGACGCAGAGAAAATGAAATTTAAGTGGGGGGAATCGTTTTTGCCCTGGGCGTCAATTTTACAAATACGTCCCTGGATCTTCGGATTTAAATCTAAAACTAATCATTTATTTTTATTGTAGTTCACTTCAGACCTGGATATCCGCGAACACCTGAACAAAAACCTGGTGGGCCGGTGCCTTGTCAAGCCAAGGGGCCGTCAAAAATTAAAAAATAAAACTGATGTATAATTTTTTTTATACTTCTGTTGAAAAAAAAATCTCAACTGTCGAAAAAGTTACCCGGAAGCAAAATTGTTACCAGTCCTGGGGTTCGCTACAATTTCTTGATCGAATATTACTCGTTCAGTTATCTATATTAATATAAGTTATAATAAAATAATAAGAACACCTTGGTTATAATGATTGGATAAAGTAACAACAGGATACAAGGCTTATAATTTAAAAACAGTTATTCACTTATTAGTGTATTTGCCATATGGCACATACACTATTGGCGTCGGTCGGATGGCGGGACCTAGGGGTCGGACCAAAATTTCTCGACGTTTCATAGCCTCCTGAACACTTTGGCACCATTTTTGAAAATGTTTATATATATGTGTGTGTGTGTGCGTGTGTGTGTGCGGGCAATAACTTTCGAAAGAGTTAATTGATTTTAACGAAATTTGGTAGGCACGTTGGAATCCATCACCGCACGAAGCCTATTTAAAATGGGCCCGATCGGACCATTTTAAGGGTTGTATTTAGGGGTTCCAAAAAGTTTTTGGGCCCAAAAATACCGAAAAAATTGTCAGAATTGTGTCAAAATTGAAATTTAACCCTTTAGTAGAGTTTAAAATGTGCTGCTAAAATTTTAATAAAATCGGCCCGACAGGACCGGACTTTCAAATTTTATGAAAACACTAGTTTATTGATACGGATTTACTTATTGAAGGGTGTATTTAATTTGGTGCAGATGTTGGACTGATAAAATCCATGTCTAATATTGAAATTTAGAAAAATTTAATTATTTTAAGGGATTAAATTTTTTATTTTGTCAAAAAACAAACTTATGTTCACATAATTATGCCACAAGGCCTGTATTAGCAAATACACTATATTGTCGGCAGGGTTTGGCACTGCGACCCGAGTTTTCATTTTTAATGGCCAACGTTTCGGCAAACATTTTTTTGCCTTCCTCAGGACCTTAAATATTTTAGTAAATTAATGCATGTTTTTAAAATTTTT
Source organism: Mongoloraphidia duomilia (assembly GCA_039654895.1). Taxonomy (NCBI): domain Eukaryota; kingdom Metazoa; phylum Arthropoda; class Insecta; order Raphidioptera; family Raphidiidae; genus Mongoloraphidia; species Mongoloraphidia duomilia. Next base: position 4,598,252 of record CM077521.1, read on the forward strand.
AAATTTGTGACGGTTCACTAAAATATTTAAGGTCCTGAGGAAGGCAAAAAAATGTTTGCCGAAACGTTGGCCATTAAAAATGATAAGTGAATAACTGTTTTTAAATTATAAGCCTTGTATCCTGTTGTTACTTTATCCAATTAATATAAGTGTTTTTTAATATGTAATGGGTTTTTGAGGCTAAACAATTTGAAATTTTGTTCCGAGTGACGACGTAAATGATTTGGAATTTTGCATTCGTTTATTTAGTGGTTCTCAACCTTTTTGATATACGTACTGTCATGGGTCATGCTAAGTGCCACTTTACAGTGAGTATCCAGAGGACAGTGTGGTCCAGTGGTTAGCGTCGCGGCCTCTGGATCAAACTGTCGTGGGTTCGATCCCTCCTCCGCTCATGGATGTTTTGTGATGTCATTTAGTTTTAAGTGTGTTGTTATTTATTTAATGTAATCAAGACGCTAATGACCTAAGTTGTCGACGCGTCTATAATTTACAATAAATAAATAAATATAGCTGAGAGTGTAGCGGCGCTATTGTTTACATGGCGTTGCTATGGTTCCTCTATTACAAGTCCCCAGTTCTCGGGTTCTAGCCCGAGAGCTGGTAAAAGTGTCAATTGGATTTTCAATTTATTATTAAAAAAAAAAAAAATAATGAATCGAAAATATGAATTGGTGCTAGGCCCAAATAATCTTAGCTGTTGGTGGTCTTTAAAACACAATTCAATAAATAAATAAATACAGTGACTATCAAAAATTAAAGTTTATGCTTTTCTTTCAAAAAGCCAGATACCGGAACCAGTTCTGGTTCAGGAAAAACTGCCTTCTGGCGAATTCAGATCCGGATTCAAAAAGAGATGTAATAGTTTTTCTTCTTTCAAAAAATCGCAGTCAGATCCAGTTTCAGCACAAATTTTGTGCAGGATATTGGATCTGGTTCCGGCAATATACCGGAGCGGGTCTCCGTTCCTATAAAAATATATATACCTATTTACATTACACACAACAGAAGTGAATGAATGAATTGTGGATTATAGACGCTCGACACAACAGAAGTGAGACTTTCGCAAAATCTGCATAATAAAATGAAAATTAAAAATGTAATATCGTTTGTTCAGATGAATCCAATTTACTCTACTGTGCGTAAAGAAGTTTCACTTCAGTAAAAACGAATGCGGTTTTCAACTCAACGCGTTTTTTTCACGAAGACTTTTTTTATAACCTCAAAAACAATACCGAATTGGAAGTAACACATTGCAGATAAGGTTTTTGGTTTAGTATTGTAGACGTCACTAGTAATTTATAAAAATAATTTTTAATTTCTATTTTCTACTTAAATAAACATTATTAATTGACAATTGTTTGTGTATGTAATCCGTCACAAGTAATAAAATACTGTTTACTGCTATGATTTTCTTTTTTTTTTTTTGACAGAACTACATTTTTCCCGGCGGTATATAGGTATGTGCAATGAGCCATTTTCCTGAGAGTAGTTTCTTCAATTTTTCGCGAGAAGCAGCACTTGTGGTAGGTACAAAATCCTTGGTACAAACATTATTTATTCCCCATTTAGTGTTGTGTCATTTTAGTGGTATACGTATAACTTAATTATTTAATTAATTTAATAATAATAATAATTTAATAATTAAGTTATACCACTAAAATGACAACACTAATGGGGAATAATTAATAATGTTTGTACCTACCACAAGTACTGCCTCTCGTGGATAATTGAAGGAACTACTCTCAGGAAAATGGTCGATTCTTACTGATTTAGGTCGATTCTAAATGATCTGGTCGATTCCTAGTGATCTAGGTCGATTCTTAATGCAGCTTATTTTAATAAGGCTAAAAAGCGAATTAACACGTACCAGAGGGCTTGCTGACAATCAATACAGTTTCGTGGAAGATAAGCAAACTGTAGATGCCATTAATAATGTCATTCACATTGCAAGAACGTATACGCATAAACACCGAAGGCTATGTGCTGTTATTACAGCACATAGCCTTCGGTGTTAAAAGCATTTTGCACATCTAGAGTTATTACTCTAGATGTGCAAAATGCTTTTAATAGTGCTTCATGGCAAATCATCGATTCAAAAAAAAGATCAGGGTCGATTCTCAAAGATCGCGGCTGATTCTAAAAAATAGGGGTCGATTCTCATAGATCGGGGTAGAATCTCAAAGATTGGAGTCGATTCTCAAAGATCGGGGTCAATTCTCAAACATTGGAGTTGATTCTCAAAGATTGCGGTCGATTCTCAAAGATCGGGGTCGATTCTTAAAGATCGCGGTCGATTCTTAGACGCGGTCAATTTTTGTGGTTCTTGAGTTTGCTAATAGGTGGAACAAATAACTTATTTAAAAAAAAATGTCCGCTAGATATTTAACAAACACGTTCAGTTTAAATTTTAAATACGGCGGTAGCTACGCCCCTGTGTTAATATTTTCAATTTCAAACTTTGATTACATAATAATAAAATTTTTTGTTTGCAAATGGCTTAGGCAAACAGAAAATGACATATTAAATAAAAAAAGAAACTTAGTTTCGAATCAGCATTTCTAAAAAAAAATGCCCAGTTTGATGAAGGAACAAAAATGTTTGGATAGTAATAAAATCAATATTTTTTTTAAATAAATTTTTATTTTTTCATATGCATTAAATATTAAGTGCATTTCAATACATTCCTGAGCCTAAAAATTGCTCATACTACATTTTAAGATAATCAAGTTCAACAATTATCTCTAGGAAAATAGCTTTTTTAATCACCTGCATTTTTACCAACGAAAACGTACATTTATCTGCATCATGTTTTGTATATTAAGAATAGTGTAGACAAATTTATAAACAAAGTTCCATACATTGACATAAAAAATGGACTGCGCTCTCTCCAGCGACGCGCCGAAAATTTTCACTATCAAAGGTCGATTTATATTATTCGGTCAGACACGGGGCGGGAACGTAGCGTTTCCGGCAAGACAAACATTTTTACATGCATTTCAAATAAAAGTTTTAATTATTGTAAATTATAGACGCGTCGACAACTTAGGTCATTAGCGTCCTTCAAATAAAAGTATTGATACGTTGTCTGAACGGACGGGATTCGCTAAATATAAATATTCGTATTTGAAATGCATGTAAAAATTTTTGTTTTGACGGAAACGCTACGATCCCGCGCCGTCTGACCGGATAATATAAATTAGTGATGGGCGATTACGAGATATTTTAGTCGATTGTCTCGATTGTTCAAACATCTCGATGACTCTCGATGGTTGTCACTTGGACTCGATTGTTGTTGTTTCATAGTTTACCGCGACTAAGTCACATAGTACTGAATTGTACAGACGATGTACACTGTCGAGAGCCACATAATATATAATCGTTCATCATTCAACAACTGTGGTCGAGTCGATGGATGGTCGATTGTGCAGTAATCGAGTGCTCTCAGACCGACTGAACAGTGAATCAACGATGAACGAGTAGCGTGAACGTCAGACTTCAATCGACTAGCATATAACCTTGAATTGCGATTATATATTGTATTCTCATTCGCTGGCAAATAATCGACTTGAACAATCGAACATTTCGATTGTAAAATCAAACTCCGAGTCGATTGTTATTATGAACGATTGCAATTGTTTCGATTGTAAAAATATCTTACAATCGCCCATCGCTAATATAAATCAACCTTAACTGTGTTAGCAAGTTCTGACCTCCCAAAGTGTCTGTCGGTAATACAGAAATCTTCAGACACAACTGGGTGTTTGCTGGTCAACTTCTTTGATTCTTTGCACTGATTCAACTTGACTTTAGTAAATCTAGATTTCTAGCAGTTCTACGAGGTCGAGCTTCGAACTGCCAGAACCAAGTTCAGACAGTCCGATAAATTTGATCAACAAACACGCAGTTGTTTCTGAAGAATTTTGTATTGCCGACAGGGACAGACCCTTTAGCAGTTTAGAACTTGCCAATATTGTGCGAGCAAAATAAAACAAAGTGGGTGCCAATCATTCTGCCTAAATCTCTACAAACACTATAACAGGCAAGCAGCCCCGGATCTTCAATTTTTTTTTAGGCGGGGCAAAAACTGAAAAATGCCGCCCCCGCCCACTTATATTTATTTTTACCTTTATTAACTTCCCATTGGAAGTTATTGTAATGGGTCCGAAAATCGAAATCAAAATGTATAACAAATTTTTATGTTTCAAGGTCACCACACTATTTTTAGAAAGATGTCTGTGTGTGTACGTATGTGTCCATTTCTTTCTAAGACGAAATCTCGAGAATGAAAAATGATATTGACTACGTTAGGGTGCCAATTGACGCGTATTAACGTAAATATGATCTGAAAGAAATTTTTTCAAAATCGGTTCAGCCGCGCTTTTTTCTTTACCAAATAACCTCCAAAAAAGTAGATTTTACACAAAACAAGAGTGAAATTTCTGTACTTGTACTAAGTATTATTTATTCTGTGGGGCTTGAGAATAGCCGAGAGTGTAGCGGCGCTGTTGTTTACATGGCGTTGCTATGGTTCCTCTATTACAAGTCCCCAGTTCTCGGGTTCTAGCCCGAGATCTGGTAAAAGTGTCAATTGGATTTTCAATTTATTATTAAAAAAAAAAAAAAAAATAATGAATTGAAAATATGAATTGGTGCTAGGCCCAAATAACCTTAGATGTTGGTGGTCTTTAAAATACAATACAATACAATTTATTCTGTGGTCAAAGTTAAGTAAATGATGAGTGGTCCATTCGTCTGTAAAGTGTGAATTTGAATTTGGCCGCCCTCTGAACTTGTCGCCCGGGGCATAGACCCCGGATTGCCCCCTCTAGATCCGGGGCTGCAGGCAAGTAGGCCCTGGCCTATGTGTACCAGCGACATAGTAAGGAATGTTTTGCCGCTAGCCAAATCACAACGTACTTTTTTGCGAATCGATATTTAAGAGAATGAAGAGAGATATACTGTAGAAGTCGAACAGAAACAACTGAACACACTTTGTTTAAATAAACAATCGTTCGGAGACCTGCGAGGGTCTGCCAATTATTAATATGTGTGTTTGTTGGTTCCCAAAGCGTCTGTCGGCAATACAGAACTCTTCAGACACAACTGCGTGTTTGCTGGTCAAATTCTCGAACTGTTTAAACCTGGTTCCAGCAATTCTAGGTTTCTAGCAGTTCTGGGAGGTACAGGACAGTAGAAACGTTAAATAAATAAAAAAAAAATAGTTTTTTCATCAGACGTGTCTCATTGAAAATTATCTGAAAGAAAAGAAACAACGAAATTCTCGCGAAGGAGAAGATGCAGAGCGGAGAATGAATTGTAAATTATAGACGCTCGACAACTGAGGTCATTAGCGGCAGAGCGGAGAAATTTTAAACTAATATGTATTAGCAAAGCAGCGGCAATTTCTTTACAATTTGAAGACTTTTATAAAATGAAATTTCAAAAAAAAATTAAACGAATACACATCGTTATTAGAGTTAGATAAAAAAAAATGCCACCATTTTCTTCTCGTAACGTCTGTTGTTCACAACGAAGCACACAAAAAAACTTACAAAAGTGCTGTTGTAATAATAATTGTATTTTAAAGACCACCAACAGCTAAGGTTATTTGGGCTTAGCACCAATTCATATTTTCAATTCATTATTTTTTTTTTTTTTTAATATTAAATTGAAAATCCAATTGACACTTTTACCAGCTCTCGGGCTAGAACCCGAGAACTGGGGACTTGTAATAGAGAAAAAAGTGCTGTTGGTACTTTTGATTTTGCATATACAATATTCTGTGACCTTGAAACAAGCAGCCATGTTTATTGTAGTGCATTTTTAGCACACGTAGTAGGTCTGTGACCTGTGATTTCTCAGGCGTACTGACAAGCATATGGCCTTTTTAACTATTTTCAGGGTTCCGTACCTCCGAATAGAACCCTGTTACTGAGCCTATGATGTCCGTCCGTCTGTCACAAGGCTGGTAAAGCTATTTTTTTTAGAATAGTGTTTCAAAATAATAAAATCCTTTGTAAAAGATTTTCAACATAGGAGGATTTGCGTATAAAAATATGTATTGACCATTGACACTTCTGTAAGTAATCTTTTGTGCTATAAACGAAGCTGTACTGTGTGTAGACAGTTTGTTAGCTCCATTGATGGCATAACATCACAACTTTACTCATACAAGATAAATACGTCAAAGAAAAGAAAGTCTCAAGTTTCATCGCGTTCCACAGCTCCACCGATGTGAGGACTTATCATCATCTTTTGAACAAAATATTTATTTTATATTTTGAATTATATCAATATTTAAAACATTTAAAAAATTAATGGATTATTCCATTTCAAACAAATTACAGACATATTTAAAAACTAAAAGATCTTCCTTGCTTCTAATGAGTAAAAATGAAAAATAATTACATAAAAGAAAAAATAAAATGAAACAGATGAAGAAAAAAAACATCCTACAGAATTACACACATTTACAAAAATCAGAAATATTCAAAGTAAACGACTTTTTTTTTTGGTTAATTAGTTTCTTTTTCATCCATTGGAAAATCTTGATTTAATTCTGGAGAATTAGCAGCATCTGCATTGGCGCCCATTTGCTAAAAAGTAAAAAAAAAATTGATTTTCAAAACAAACACACTAATGTTTGGGTTTTTGGCAAAATCTATTTATTTTTTTATTTATTGTAGATTATAGACGCATCGACAACTTAGATCTTAAATTACATTTAATAACAACTAGCTTAAAACTAAATAACATCACAAGACATCCATTAGCGCAGGTGGGATTCGAATCCACGACAGTCTAGTCTAGAGGCTGGTACCAAGTACGCTATCAACTAGGTTACACTGCCCTCGACAAAATCTAGTTTTAATATTATGCCATTTGTTTTTAAAAAGGTTGTAAGGAAGTAAAGATAATGAGCTGAATTTTTAATATTATTAATCAATATTAAAATACATAATTATCTGTCAAAGCCGGCAATACTAAGGATAAACTCGATTCTACGTTCAGGTCGATCCCAGTGCTCTAATGCGTTTGAATTTACATTAATTTAACATTATTTTTTATAACTGCTGCTTCTAAAGTTCAATATTCGAGCACTGTGAGGTGGGCTTAAAGAGGCATATTTTAGTCACAGTGCGTGAAAGTCCAAAGCGTGCGTAAAAGGTACCGTCACAGTGCGTAAAAGTCCAAAGCGCGCGTAAAAGTGAAATCTCTACATCTTATAAATTCGAAATTTCCGCACTTTGTACAATACAAGCACTTACTGGCTATCGATCAATGTGTTCCTATATATAGTATCGCGCATACGAAGTCCACATCATGAGAGAGTTATGTTTTTAATGATTTATACAGAAGTTAATAGCTTTAATAAAAAAAAACTAAATCGTAACTTAGTCTGTATTTGTAAAGTTCTAAGGACTAGAAGAGCAAATTTTTCGTTTTCATATTTTTTTTTCTCTCTATTAAACTTTAGAAGCAGTCGTTATAAAAAATTATGTTTGATACGTCCGCTTAAAGTGAGATGTCTAGTAGGCTTAAATTGAGGCACTCGCTAAAGGGACTGACGCATACACAACCAGATCGAGTGCGCTGTATACCCCCACGAGCCATTAGGCGAGTGGGGGTAAGCGCACGAGATCTCGTGTATGCGTCAGTCCCTTAGCTCGTGTCTCAATTTAAGCCTACTAGAACACCTCACTTTAGGCATACGTATCGAAAATAACTATTATATGCTATCTATCTTTCTCTATCCTGCGCTCGGATCAATCTGATTGCAAAACCGATTTTACCCTTGGAAATGAAGTCAAACGACATTTATTTTTTTATTGTTATTAATAAATAAATCCGATTATAAGTGGTCTTAAGTAACATCTAAATTAAAGTTTATAATTTACAGGTTAACATTTTTTATTTTATAACAAAAAAAATCTAGATTTTATTGCGACTTACAGAGCACTGATCGTACAACATTAAATGGATTGAGCGTCTATTATCTACAATCTAATCAATTAAATGAAGTTATTTAGTTAAAAACAAATGACATTCTTAAATTTATCGATTTACAGCCTGAAAGTCGTACTAGAAACCCAGCTCGAGCGTCTATAATCTACAATTCATTCATTCATTTAGGAACCCAGCATAAATCAACTTAACAAACATACAAGTTAAATTTCAATGAAATCCGTTCAGCCGTTTATTGTATTAGAAGGGATGTAAAGACAAAGGGACAAAATACGTCAATAAACAATTGAGAAATTACCTTTGTTTTCTTGATCATTTCTCTCAATTTAATTAATCTAATTTCTTCTTCGGCATCTTTCTTATCCAAAAAATATTGTTTTGAACCTGAAAATTTACGAATATTAAATAAAAAAAACATGTAGTTTTTGATACGAAAACATACAATTCATTAACTATAGCATGGTGTCCACTTTTTTCTCAAGACCAAATTCCCTGACTTTCCCTGACCGAATCTGATTTTTTTCAGACTTTTTTGAAAATTTTTCCTTATTTCATATGTCTATTGTACACAAACACATAAAGGTATATTTTTAAATTTAAAAAAGGTACAATTATTATACGACACAAACTCATTGTTTATGCAACTTTCAGCATCAAAAATCACAAAAGTGTTAAAAGTCTGCTCTGTTGAAATTTTTCCCTGACCACTTTTCAAATTCCCTGACTTTCCCTGACCCAAAAAAAATTTCCTGACATTCCCTGACCTGTGGACACCCTGTATAGGCACCGAGAATGTCATTGTTTTGCAAACATCAAAAATCACTGTCGATTTATATCATATAGTAGAATCATTAGATTTTTTCAAAACATTATTTAATACGACAAATCGAATGGCACCTCGATTATGAAAATTGATCTAGTAGATTCGGCCCTACGAGGTAACAAACTAACATACACACATGTGTACATAGTCTGTTAAAATTATTACCCACCTTTTTTCGTAGTCGGGTAAAAATTATAAATCTTTTTAAACTTCAAAAAGCCACTAAAAAGAGGAAAATTTAGAGGCTTTACAATACGTAGTTTGCACGTTAATAACAGACTTCTGTCTTGATATTTGACATTTATCTTAACGGTGTTACAGTCCGTTACTCACTTTTTATTAAAATCAGTCGAACTACTGACCAGATTGAAGAAAAATTTATATGGGACCACCCCGAAGGTATGCCCCATTAAATAAAACAATAATCATCAAAATCGGTTCACAAATACAGGAGAAATCGGTGAACATACATAAAAAAAACATAGATCCCGAATATAAAACCTCCTCCTTTTTTGAAGTCGGTTAAAATTAACATTTAAATCATTTGTCTTTTTTTTTGTATCTATTAGTTGAGATTCTAGCCTGTAGTTCGCAGCTTGAACAAATTTAATTTGTTGCCTATAGAGTATTTTCGGTATCTATATCGCTAGCTTTGTCAATTAAAATAAGTGCCACATGATTTGAACAAGAATGCCAATAATAGCAAATAGCATACCTGGTTTTGAACATATCGAAAACTTCTGTGTTTCAGATAAATCCTTGGTGGCGTCTTGGTATTCTTTCCGTAAAGCTTCGAAATAATCAATGAACGATTTTTCAGGAGGGGTGTCGAAAATATTCTGAAACAAATCACGCAAAAATATCAGCTATATTCTTGGACAAGAGATCTATTTACGATCTAGCTAGGTCTCATCCCTGGAAAAATTCGTTTTCTTATTGATTTTATCATTTTAAAAAACAGTTTTTTTAACGTTATAAAACTGTCATATGGTGAGTAAGCTTTGGAAAAAACAAACTATTTTCATTTTTTATGTCAAATTACTCTGACAGTCAATTACCTTATTAAAATAATCAGTATTTGAAAAGTAAAAAAATAACAACAATAAAATCTAAACATAATTATACTTACATAATTATGTTTAGATTTTATTGTTATTATTTATTTATTTTTTAACTAATATTTAAATAAATAGGTATATTACTTTTATATTACCTATATAAAATATGTAGGTACATATGTTATGTAGTATGACGTATACTGACGTATAATAATATTATCTACTTATAGATATGTAATTTTTTTTCTTAAAAACAACTAACGATTTTGATGAAATGGGAACTTAAAGTACTATTTTTTTGAACTCATCCGAGCAAAGCTCGGTCATCCAGATATTGTTTTCATAATCACGCATTTTTTACGGTCAAAATAAAATAAAGTTTTAAAATATTTTTCGTCCGCTAGAACGGATACTGCCAGCAAATGTGAATATAAAATTCTGCCGGTTGATGTCGTGCCGGCAGATGTGAAAACGCCCTTGGTCTGAATTGTGATGTACTTACTTTAAATTTCTGATAAACCGAGTTAGCAACATCCCTGATATTTGCTGCCGCCATGTGGAAGTCCGACAATTCGCTCTCCGTCATACTCCATTCTTTGGCGTTACCGATATACCTCCTCAGTCGCTTGGCCATGTCGAGTATGTGCGGGTGTTTGATGAGCATCAATGGTTCGACATTGAGCGTTAGAATGTTCTCCAAAGTTGTGAGGGCTTTCTCGGGTTCGGCTTTTTCGAGTCCAAGATGACTCTTTATGTCGGAATCGGCCTGGACCAATTTCGATTCGATCTTCAACCAGGCTAACCGGTCTCTTTTGCGCTCCATTATGTATTCTTCACCGACTTTGAGCTCATCTTCGAGTGTCAGCTTTATGTCAAATATTAATTTATCTTTAACCGTTTCCGGATCTATTTCACCCGTCTGAAGACTATGCCTGTTAAAACAATTTTCAGTTAAAAAACTAGGGAAACACTGGACACCTCGTATTTGTAGATGCCCGGACACATGAATTGTGTTTTAAAGACCACCAACAGCTAAGGTTATTTGGGCCTAGCACCAATTCATAATTTCATTTTTTTAATAATGAACTGAAAATCCAATTGACACTTTTACCAGCTCTCGGGCTAGAGCCCGGGAACTGGAGACTTTTAATAGAGGAACCATAGCAACGCCATGTAAACAACAGCATTGCTACACATAAAATCGGACACAGGCAGACAGCTGCGGGGGGGGGGTGTCTATTTTATAATATGCATGATTTTCAATACCTAAATCTCAAAGCATTTCTCGCTGATGATATATGAAACATTTGACGAGCATAATCGCTTTCGAATTCTGTCGGTTGATCGGCGAATATCGAGATACCTACATATTCACCGCTTGGTATACGAGCGACCAGTATTCGGTCGAGTTTATCTTCCTTCGGGGCAAATAAATCTACAACAAAAAGAAAAGTCATTCCGTTAAACATCGTTAACATTTTGTTAAACGATAAAACCTTTTTGTAATCTCTTAAAAGTAAGAAACAAAAGAACCATGTTTTCTACATTCGTTTTTTCAATATTCAATACAAAACAAAAAAAAAACTTTTTTTACATTTGTTTTTTTTAATAAAAAACAAAAAACAGTCGTTTTCTACCCATTTTCATTGACACAAAAAAAAAAGATCACAATTTCTACATTCATTTTTTTATTACGAATTGATTGTAAATTATTGACGCTAGACAAGACAACTCAGGTCTACTTATATATAGGCAAGATGTTTCACATTTTGAAAATGAGGATAATTAAAAAAGAGAAGTTTCAAAATAAAAAACTAGGGTGCGGTTTTGTGAACCCACGGTGCAAGTGAAACTTTTTGCCATAACTCTAAACGCTTTTAACCCAAAATCACCAAAAGCGTTTTACTTTTCTTTATGTGGTTTAAACTCTGCAAAGCTAAAAGTGCACACCCTGCTAAGTCTGACACTGATAGTAAAATATTACAATAAAATAGAGAAAATATAATCAAAATAGAAACAAAATCAAATGGAATACCTAGTTAAAAAAAAACTAAAATTAATGAAGTCGCCCGGGTTCGAACCAGCGACCTACTGTGTACAAAGCAGCTGCGATACCCCTACGCCACGCATCCCGTTGTGTTTACTGCTATATTTATGCTATACCAAGTGGTGTGTTTGGAATGACGCAGTGTTCTGCAAGTGTTGGGATATATACGCGATTCTTCGATTGGACGTGACGTGACGCGACCTCGACATGCGTAACCGAACGAAAAAAAAACTAGGCTAAAAAGTTTCACTTAAAAATGTTAAAAAATTAAATACCAAGAGAATCCAAGCTGTAATTTGAGTCGTCTGTACTCGAAGAATCGGAATTGAAAGTATCGTTCTTGCATTTACATCTTCCACAAATACCAAAACCGGAGAAATCTGCAAAACCATTTTCTCTCACTTCTGTCAAAAGTCTCTCTCTAGCCATAAACAAATGTTTCTGCTTTTCGATTGCAGTTTCTTCCGGGAGGACAATTCTTACTTTCTTTTTAACAGTAGGCGTAGGTTCTGGATTAACATTTAGTTTTTCTACCACGCCGGATATTTGATTCACATTGTCGGTAATATATAATTTCTTTTCAAAATCGAAGTCGGCTAAACTTTCGACACTAGAATCAGAAATCTCATTGACCGTGACCACATCACAATCATTAAATAATAACTGATTCGAGTCGATGTCATCTAAATCTATATCCGATAAGTTTATGCTAGAATTATTTGATGCTCCCCGAACAACATCTACATCTAATTCCTGTTCGGATATCTCATTATTATTTTGAATGTTTTGTAACACCGTATCGGAATTTTCTACCGCCGTTGCCTCCGAAAGATCTGTATCGGCTGCACTCACTTGCGAAAATTCAGAGAACGAATCTCCAGTATCCGTACGTTCTGAGACGCCCGTATCGGTTTGATGGGAAGAATCCGATACCTGAATTTCGGAACAAATCACCTCCGAATTCGATACCTGAATTTCGGAACAAATCATCTCCGAATTCGATATCTGAATTTCGGAACGAATCACCTCTGGATCGGATTCTTGAACTTCGGAACGAATCACCTCCGAATTCGATATCTGAATTTCGGAACGAACCACTTCCGGATCGGATTCTTGAACTTCGGAACGAATCACCTCCGAATCCGATACCTGAATTTCGGAACAAATCATCTCCGAATCCGATATCTGAATTTCGGAACGAATCGCCTCCGGATCGGATTCTTGAACTTCGGAACGAATCACCTCCGAATCCGATACCTGAATTTTGGAATAAATCATCTCCGAATCCGATATCTGAATTTCTGAACGAATCGCCTCCGGATCGGATTCTTGAACTTCGGAATGAATCACCTCCGAATCCGATACCTGAATTTCGAGACAAATCATCTCCGAATCCGATATCTGATTTTCGGGAAAAATCACCTCCGGATCGGATTCTTGAACTTCGGAACGAATCACTTCCTGATTTTCTTTTTGTTCGCTTATTTCCAATCTCGAACCTTCAGTCAAAACTGTCATCAGTTCTTCATTAAACTCCATATATTCGTTTTCATTAAGCTTTTGAAAATTTAACGTTCCTGCAGTATCAGTCAAGTTCGGAGAGTTATCGGTAGTCCAATGATCTTGTATATATGGAGGCAAAATCCCTTGAATCATTTCTTCGGAATTTGTAGCTTCATCAAAATATAGAGAATTGTCCGTTACTCTTATTTCTTTTTCATCGCTGTCTGAAAATTTCGGGTTAATCCACCGATGTTCCCCCAATTCTTGTTTACACTTTTCAACAGTTTCATTTAAAATCGAACGAGCGGAGTCGTTTATTTCTAAACCGAGTAATTCGCCAGCATTGGCAATCATCGACTCTGTGATGTGCGATTGTTTCAATTCGGATAAGAATGCATCTGCGCTTGCGCCTTCATTGGATGGACCTGCAGATTCATCAAATGCTGTCGACGTACCCGGTTCTCTATGCCGCATATAGAATTCTTCCAACGCAATTGATTCATCTCGTTCTTTTTGGCTCAACTTCGGCTCTAGCTGTGAAAACAGCCGTTTAGTATAATTTTCATCTTCACTATCGCTCGATTCTACCAACACTTTGTTCAATTGTTTCAATTTCTTTTGTTTGGTAGGCGTAACTCTCGAAGAACACGGTGGCGGATTATTTAAATCATCGATATAATCTATCGGAAAATTTTGGTCGTCGTATTGTAAAGTTCTTTTCGATCGCGAAACTAATTGTTTTCCCCTTTTTAATTTAGTCGAGCTTCTCATAGTCATGGAACTACCCAAATGTATTTTTGCGTTTGTCTTACTTTTTTTTAAAACATTTTTTGTCGAACTTTCCTGCTTCAAATCTTCCCGCCTTTGTGTATGGTTGCTTTCTTTTTTCTCGATTAACGTTTCTCCCTCGTTTTTAGTTTGGTTTACCGTCATATCACTTTTAAAAACGGTGTGCTTCACAATACTATCTTCGACGTCACAACTTTCAACGAAGTTATTACGAACCGAAGCATTTTCAAAATCTTCGGTTTCGTTCATAGCGTTCGTAATTAACGGATACAAACCGCTCATTTTCCCGTCCGGAGTCCGATTTTCAGTTATAACTTGAACGCTGCCAGTCGGCGGGACAACGATTTCATTCAAATTATTTTCCGATAAAATCAACATCAGATTCTCACTCGTCACGTGTCCCATATTTGCGAAATAATTAACCGCATCCTGTATTTTTGACTTGGGCGTTACTTTTTTTGTTTTCGACTTAATTTTTCCGAGCTGCACTTTGGACAATCGCAAGCTTTCTGGACTTATTTGGCGAGCCGGTTTCCGTTCTCTCAATTTCAAAGTCGTTATGACTTTCTCGCGTTTTATTTCTTCATCGCTCGATGTCGGACAACTATCAGTATCCGTAAAGGCTGTAAAAGTAATAAAACTTGTATCGGCTGGTTTCAAATTTGAGGTGGGCTGCGTTAGGTAGTGACACAACTCGATTAGTTCCGATTCACTTTTACGAGATCTGGCCGTTCCTTTATTTATATTTGGATTCTGCATACTTGCTATTTTCTCAAAATTACCTGTGATATTTCTCTTTACAGCCGATTTGGATTTTACTGGTTCTATCACGATGCTTGCGGATTTTTCTACGCAGTCATCCAGTGTAAATTTTTCCAATGATATTTTTGATCTGGTTACTCTTGTCGTAGAACTGTATTGTTTCGTAAAAACTTCATCAACCGTAGGCGTTTTTAACGAACTCGATCGCTCGAATGCTTCGATCTTATTTTCTGACGCTCCTTCCGATCTTAGAACAGCGCTTTTTTTATTGAAAGAACGCTTTTTCGGAATGCACAACTGATTATCAGGATAAAATCGCGTTTTGAGTATAGAATGAAATATCAAATTGGAATCGGTATTTATTTTTGGTTTGTAATTAAATCGTGATAGCTTATTTTTAATACGAGATTTAAATTTAAAATCAGGAAATAAAAGATTAAACCGCTTTTTATTCTCTTTACACGTGTTTAAATTTAAAATATTTACTTTTTTTCCGTTAAACTTTTTAAAACGCTGTAAACGTATTTTATTTAAATCACCCGGATCACTTTTGTTTATTTTTTTAAGGTTATGTTGTAAATCTATCTCATCGTTTCTACGTTCTAATTTGTACGGTTTAAAAACTTTTGTGCGTCTCGATTCGAAGTTCGGTAAACCTTTAGAAACATCAGTTTTAAAAAAATCACTTCCTTGACTTCGATCCGTGACGATTCTATCACTCAAATTTAAATCTTCTACATCGGAAATATAATCATTCTTTATCGATTTAATTTCATCGATCGATTGACAGTCACCGTATTTAGTATCGTCATTTTCTTGATCTGCTACTTCTTCGAAATTAATTTTTGGTGGTCGATCCCTCCAATCAATCATTTGATTCAATAATTCATGACTACCCATTTTTCCGGAATTAGTTTTGTTTACCTCGCTTAAAAATTGGTGCGCCCGATTAACCGAAATATTTTCGACTTTTATAATCTGTACCGATAACTTTTCTTCGTTTGAAGTGTTCAACAATTTTTTCTGGTCAAAATTATTTGTCAGACCAGATCCATTCATTTCACAAAAACTGCTTTCGTTTTTTAGTTTCTCTATTGAACGTTCATCAGTTTTTAATACATCTTCATCTGTTTTTGTTACGGTGCATTTCTCAAAATTTATGATTTTCTTTTCGTTCGATTCTTTAGACAGCTGCAGCTGGTTATCTATCGAAACATTTTCTACAGGCGTAGCGCTCTTTTTCAGTTTAACTTTTGTAGATGGCGGCGTTTCTCCGGATCTTTTTTTAGACGCTGTTTCAGAACAAATTTTTTCCGAATGATCATTTGATTTCAAACTCTGAAGTTTTCTTTTTATCACATTTTTATAATTTCGTTTTGCATTAATCTTTTTCGAAGCGTTTTTATTCTTCGAATCTGATTCGAAACTTTTATTGACACTTTCCTGAACTTCCGGAGAATTATCGGTCGTTCCTTGTTTTTCATTAGAACTTGGAAGTCCAAAAGATTTGTCTCCAGTCAACATTTTACGTTTACTTCTGGTGAACCGTTCAACCAAAAACCTTTCGAACTCATCGTTCGAAGTCTTGGTAATTTTTTGCAAATTTCTCTTTTTATTCGCAATAGGTGATCCTGGGGAGTTACTTTCTCCGAGTGATTTCCTTTTGTTTTTTCCGCCTACCGAAACAGCTTTCAAATCATTAGTATCTTTTCTAACGCACGACAATGTATGCCTTTTGTTTCCGGGTTTGTTTCCAAGATTTTTATCGACAACATTTTTCTGTTTTGACGATTTTTCCAAAGTACACAGTCTCAATGATCGTCTCGTCGTATGAGACAGTTCTTCGTTTCCGACCGGAATAATATTATCACGATTTATTCTCCTTTCTACGTACGACAAATCTCTCTCTCTGCGAGATTTTATCGCTTCAGTATCTTTTATATTATCCAAACTGCGATACGGTCTTCTCAGATTGGTTTTGTTATTATCTTTTGTTTTATTGCGCGATTTACTTCTCAAGTTGTACACTTTTGTTTCCTCCATCTCATCTGACTGAAGGCTTTTGTTTAAATTATCTAAACTTCTATAACTACGGAAATTATACGTTTTATTTTTTTTACTGTTCGCGACCAACGTCTTATTCAGTTTGTTGTTACAACCTGCTTTTTCCCATACTATTTCCACCTCATCACTAAATTTAATGTTGCAAACGGGCGTATAAATCGGTTTAGGTTGCACTGAGCGATCTCTTAAATTGTACGGTTGTTTATCATTTTGCGTGTTCCGAATATCACAAATGTATTGGACATCATCGTCGTCGGTGAACCATTTTGATTTTCTTTTAGACACGTTTTGTTTTGTTTCGAATCGATTTGGTGCATTTATTTCACTTTTATCAACGTCGACAATTTGGTTTTCTTCAGTTGTACACTGCTGCGTTTGTTTTTTTTTAAAGAACGGATTAATAACCTTTACCGACTTCGTCGTTTTAAATTTCTCTCGAAGTTCATCATTAAGAAAATGATATTTCATTGAGCAAACCAATTCATTCAGAGCACTCATTCTTGTAGCACTATGAACACTTTCAACATCATCCGTCGTCTTTTCAGGAACAAATTTTGAATCAGTGATGTATTTCAATTCTTTCTGACGGGCGTCCAAGGCAGCGTCAGTTTGTATTGGCGATCTATGACTTTTCCTCGGCGTTATTAATTCGGTGACTATTTCGAGAGGCGATAATCTTCCGACACTCGGTATATCGATACACAAAGGCGATGCGTTTCGCGATCCTGTTGTATTTTCTGGTTGTTTCGGTTCTGTATTGCTCTTCATCCATGAGAAAGCACGAGCTCCTCGCGAACTTTGCACTCTGCTCGATGAAATTATCGGGGAAATCAATCCGATTTCTTCGCTTTGCTGTGAACGATTTTGGGGACTGCATTGAGAAAAAATTATTTGAACACTTGGTGACGAAGAACAATCTGTTTCGTTATGAAATTTGTCTGATGCGTCAGAAAAAAGATCTTGTGACGCATCGTTTTGAGAATTTTCTGACAAAGGCTCGTCACACATAAAAATATCACATATTTTCTTTGCGGTTGTATCTTTGAAACCGTGACTCCGTCCAACAACACCGACTTTTCTGGGCGAAGTCGTTTCTGTCAACGTGTCTTCTTGATAAGTTATTTTTTCTAGTGACATTTCTTGGCTCGGAAACACAATTTCGTCTAAATCGGTGCAGTTACTTCCGGTTGCAGTTCTTTGTTCGTCCCATTTCGAAACACGATTCTTATTGATGCAATCGTTTACATCGCTATATAGCTTGTAAGAATGTTGACAGAACGTCTCACAAATTTCATGATAGCTGATATTATCCACATCTTTTTTGATAAAATATTTTTTCGGCAGGTTTTCTCGTAGCAATTCTACATTTTCAGATGACGAAAGAGAAATTGGTTTTTCGTTACATTCTTTTGAATGTTGACAGAACGTTTCACAAATTTCATGATTACCGATATTATTCACATCTATTTTTGTGACATTTTTTTTCGGCAGCTCTTCTCGTAACAATTCTACATTTTCGGACGGCAAAAGAGATATTTTTTCGTTACATTCATTTAAATGTTGACAGACCGTCTCACAAATTTCATGATTCCTGATATTATTCACATCTATTCTTGTAACATTTTTTTTCGATAGGTCTCGTAAGAATTCTGTATTTTCGGACGGCAAAAGAGGCATCGTTTTTTCTTTATCTTCTTTTGAGTGTTGACAGAACGTTTCACAAATTTCATGATTACTGATATTATTCACATCTATTTTTGTGACATTTTCTTTCGGCAGCTCTTCTACATTTTCGGACGGCAAAAGAGATATTTTTTCGTTACATTCATTTAAATGTTGACAGACCGTCTCACAAATTTCATGATTCCTGATATTATTCACATCTATTTCTGTAACATTTTTTTTCGATAGGTCTCGTAAGAATTCTGTATTTTCGGACGGCAAAAGAGGCATCGTTTTTTCGTTATCTTCTTTTGAGTGTTGACAGAACGTTTCACAAATTTCATGATTCCTGATATTATTCACATCTATTTCTGTAACATTTTTTTTCGATAGGTCTCGTAAGAATTCTGTATTTTCGGACGGCAAAAGAGACATTGTTTTTTCGTTACCTTCTTTTGAGTGTTGACGGAACGTTTCGCAAATTTCATGATTGCTGATATCATTCGCATCTTTTTTTGTAAATTTATTTTCCGGCAGGTCTTCCTGTAACAACTCTAAATTTTCGAACGACGGAAGAGATTTCATTCTTTCCTTACATTCTTTTATTTCTCCATTATTGAAAATCAATGATTCACAATCATCTATTACAATTATTTCATTTTTTGATATGACTGATGATTTATCTGATAGTTCAAATGTTTTGATATTTGAACTTTTCATGTCAAAATTTTTATTGACAGATTTATTTCTTAGCAACTGCGCCTGCTCGCTATCGGAATCCGATATTAGAATAGTGCCATCCGATATTGCAGTTCTATTAGAGAATGCATAAAAGGTATCTCCCCGGCTGACAGAAAACTTCGCAAAACTGGCATCGCATGAGTTCGGAGACTTCATTATACTATTTTTTTCTGAAGACGATTCGCTTTCTTCTTTTTTATTAAATTCCTTTTTAACATCGGGAAGCTTAACGAAATCGAACGGTTTTAATTCCGGATCAAATTTTACTTCATCGGGATCAAATTTTATTTCATCAAGATCAAATTTCCGCTCGAAATTAGATGTTTTTTCTTCATAATATAGATCTTGCTCTTGTTTGTATTTTCGATTCATATTGATCCACTTGTGTACAAAAATTTTCTTGTCTATATCGGTTTCTACATTTTCTATTTCAGGTTTGTCCGATATTTCTTCTTTGACCGTCTGTCTTTGTTCAGTGTCCCGTAAATTCAAACTCAACTCATAGAGTTCTTCAACACTTGGACACTTTTTGATTTCATTGTTTAAAATCGGTATTTTCTCATTTGTACTTTTATCGATTTCTTTATCATCAGACTCACGGTTTGAATTTTCAGCGGTCTCTTTACCGATATTTGGTTCAGTTGTTTTATTGATTCGTTCATCTGTTTTTTGCTCAATAACCTTCTGGCTTTCTGTTTTTGTATTTTGAGTATTTGATTTACAAGTATAAAACGAATCTGACTGAGTGAATATTTCTTGTGAACTCAGATAAACATTATCATCGTATTCTGTTACTGTTTTCTTGTCAGTTTCAACTGTTTTCTTGTCACATTCAATTTGATCGTTTAATTTGACAGCTTCGGACGGCTCTGTTTCATTATCTTTCATTTGTTTAGAGTCAGTCACTTGTTCTTCGCATTTGTTTTTTATGTTTGTTTCATCATTTTCATTAGTCAAATCAATGCCAGTATTTATAACATTTTTTTTATCAATTCCGACGATGTCCAACATTTTATCAAAAGTCAACAGTTTAAATTTCCCCTCCAAATCGTCCGGTAAAGTTTCCTCATTGATTTCATTTATTGTTGAAACTATTATTTCTTCAACAGAATCTTCCGATTTCCTGACAATTTTTTGTTTTCTTTTTGAAACTCGATTTTCAGCTTGTAGCGGTTGCATTGCACTGACTTTTTTAGCACCGGCAAAAATATTCCTTACTCGTAAGTTACGATTCCCACGCAAAATAGGTACGTATGTACTTATAGCTTTTGTTTTCAAATTTTCAGTTTTTTGTTTATTCTCTAAAAGATTTCCCGTGTTGCTTTCCACATCAATTTTCATCGATGAGTCAAATTCCGACTTTGACGTTTCGGGCATCTTATTTTGAGACAACTGAAGCGACGGTTTCGAAAGACCAATTTTACGATTGTTCAAATTTCTTTTCAACAAAATATCGCTCATATTTTGTTTCGATTCAAGGTTTCCTCTGTCGAAGGCATGTTTGTACTTCATTTTCTTAGATTCTAACTTTTGATTCACAGATTTGACTTCTTCCGAAGCTGTGCTTAAAGTTTCCGGGTCATTATCAATATCAACACCGTTCATGTAAGCTTGCAAATCTAAATCAACATTGTATCGATTATCAGTACTTGCATCGCTGTCGTTATAAAATGGCTTTATTAGCGAATCGCTCTTTTTCGTAACGCAAGATTTCGGACTTCCAACAAACTGTTTTTCTTCATTGTTTCCTTCTGTAGTACGGGAACACTTTATCATTGTTTCGTTGTCCCAATTCGAAAACATTTCTTCATGTACTTTTTTCAAACGTTCATCGACAACATTTTTGATAATTTTTTCCAGTTTCATAGCCTTGCGTTTATTCGGTGCACTATTAAGATGAGGTTGACGCTTTGTATATTTTCTTTTCTGAACTGGAATTCGTGGAGCACTTCGAGTCCTGTATTGTTTAGGTGTTCCGTATTCATACGCCCGTTTTCGGAACTCGGAATCGTTATCGCTTATTCGAATTTGCGACAACAAACAATCTTCTTTCACCTTGTTCGAATATTCCAAATCGGGCGACTCTGGGAAAGATATTGGAATCAATTTGTAGTCTTGGGGCGGGTTACTCTCCTGACTGGTACTGATGATTCTTTCTTCGCTATCATATTGCTGATTTGGAGTTCCGTAGAACGGTTGCGTCATATACTCATTCGGATAATACATATTTTGGGTCGATTGAGTATTATCAGACTGGCTGTAAATACAAGTTCTACTACTAGGTGTAGAATAAGTGTTGTACCCCATCATTTCATTATCTTCAACTGTTCTGCCGTAATCATTTGTTTTATTTACTGTCAACTGTTCATAGCTGTTTATCTTGTTGCGATCAATTACAACATAATCATCCATTATGCAAGTGGAAGAAGTTGGAACCGGTTCAATGTCAATGTTATGCGACCTGCGCTTAAAAACTTCTTCAACCGAACTTTGAGATGAAATTTCGTTTTTGTAAGGCCGCAAACGCGATCTAGGACTTCGTCCCACGGGGGTAGTAAACGGAGATGTGGTTGTTTCATTTAATGGGATATTGTTTACACGCGTTTCACTATAACGGGAACGAAACCTTGGAGTTGGGTCCATAAATGCATGATTGGGGGTAACCATTGCCCGATTGGGAATATTATTTGTATTATTAGCACTGGAAAACCTAATCACTTCATTAAAATACAGATTAGATTTTTCTTGAGATGGTGATCGGTAAGAACTTTCTTGGTACCTATTTAAATTTCTTGAATTATCGAAAATAGGCGACTTAGATCGATTTTGCACAATTAATGTCTCTCTATATTGTCGATCAGATCTCTTAATATCGTGTTTTCGGTCAATCGCAATTCCACCAGTACTTTCTGAACTTATGGAATATGTAGTATTTGGATACCGATCATAATTTTTAAAATCGCGAACCCATTTATTATAGTTGCGTGAATTTGTTTGATTGTTATAAAGTGGCTTAGAGACTGAATTTCCTGGCGGCTTTTCCATACTTTTATTTGATAACGCCTTAGTAACTGCCGAAATTTGATTGTTTCTAAAAAGAAATCGTCAAAAATATTAGCTAGATGGGTTACCCATTTGGTTTATTTAAAGAAACAAATTGATCAGGTCCACAGTCGTCATTAATATCGTAATTAAGTGTTCGATTATTATTTTATTGGCAACAGTTATAAACGACATTATTAAAACTACAATAAAAAAATCCTTACCTTAATAGTTGTATTCATAAAATTATTTGAACTAAAATTTATTTCATCTCAACATTTTTCACGAAAAACTTAACAAAACATGCTGGACAAAAAAAACAACTGATTATCGCTTTCTAAACAACAGAACACGAGTATTCACAATTCACATTATTTCGACAAACGAAACTTATTTCGAAGATGTCGAATAAAACAAAAACATTAACTTAAGTTTTATGGTTAGATTGCAAATACTTTTAGCTCCAGACAAGCTATTTTAATCTACTAAACTTCACAAATAACTAAAAATTAAAAATGTGCCAATTTGTTCCAAGTGAAGCTTTGTAATTATTCAACTGTGTGAGAATTTTTTCTACGCATTTCCACCCCCACGACATACAAATTAACGAATCAGACAATTCGTAAATAAATCACGAATAAGAAATAGGCTTTCTTACGAGTTTATCCAATCACAAAAAAGAAGTGAAATAACTAAATCAATCAGTGGCGTGCTATAAACATTATTAAATTGCTGTTTACAAAGTAATCGAGTTATAATGCATAATTAAATTAAATTTTGTCTCAAATTATATTACTTTAGATACCTACTTATGTTTAGGGGGTACACTTCTAACTTATAGTTATTAAATTACGTGTTTATTTATATGAATTTGTATTAGAAGTTCGTTGTAAAATCTATAACAATTGAACATTATCATTGTTGCCTTAAATTTTACAATAATTGTAAAATGTATACAATGGAATTTAAAACAAAACGCAAAAAAATATAATTTCTACCTTAAATTGTTTTAAAGACCACCAACAGCTAAGGTTATTTGGGCCTAGCACCAATTCATATTTTCAATTTATTATTTTTTTTTAATAATAAATCGAAAATCCAATTAACTTTTACCAGTTCTCGGGGTAGAACCCGGGAACTGGGGACTTTTAATGGAGGAACCATAGCAAATAATTTCTACCTATACCTATTCCACGACAGAAGTCAGCAACTAAATTATAGCTTGCTGATTACTAAAGGTCTACCTCGGTCCTTAATGTACGACGAGGGCATCTACCATTATTATAAAAAAAAACTAGCCTGAGCCCGTGTTTTAATTGGTCATCAACTTTTTAAATTAACAAATTCTTCAATTTTATGAATTCTAATAAAATCTCTACCTATATTTAACTAACTTCACAATTAAGTAATGATTGTTAATTGGTTATAGCCTATCGGTAGTATTGCTATTAATAATTAAGCAAATACTTTTCTTAACGTAATCAGTCGGCAACCTGCCATCGTGATGTTACACGTCAAACAATTAAGATATATTGTTTATCAATGGCTAAACTGCCCCTATTTATTATACTGGGTTTCTGATACGACTTTCAGCTTTAAATTATGTTAAATTCTACATTTAAATCAAAAAGTCGTATCAGGAACCCAGCATTGTCCAGAAATAGGGGCAGTTTAACCTTTGATAATACGCCACTGATAAATGTCAAAAATAAATTTTATGTAACCAGAATTCAATTTCCTATTAGGCAAATAAAAAATTATGATATTTTCTTTAATTTTGAAAAACAAACAAAATTCTTTGATTTTATTTTTTTCTTAACAATGTAGAAAACATGGTTATTAATTTTCTAAAATATAGAAATTCGTTCTTAAACTGATATATTTTTCTGTTGATAAAAAGAAATGTACCTACCTTTTAGTTTAAAACAAAATACAAATAAAAGAGTATACATAATTTATCATATTTTAAAATGGTGGCCACGAAATTTTCTGATCTCCTAGTCCACTAAATTATTTGAATTGGCCAAACTTAAAGAAGAAATGTAAAATTTAATAGAAAAATCATTTCAATACTACATCGTATTTGACTTAACTATTTGATTCAATTTTGAAAATGTGAGAATCGGTTTAAGTATAATAATAAATTGAAAAAAGAAGTCTTTCCCGATTTGATTAAAATTCACAAAAAAAAAACCCTCACCTATGATTTATTGTCAATTTAGAAAATTCTAGAACTTTTCTACCTACTATTGTGGCCACCTGATTTAAATATTAAAATGATCCCAACAAAACTTATTTTATAAAAGACAAATGACTTACCGAATTTATATCTTACAGCATCGTCGCTGGGATTCTGCAAAACAAAAGAACATTGTGCATTTCGGAAAAAATACAAATTGTCGAAATTCTTTTTTAAAAACTAACAAATTTACGAAATTACAGTTTTTGTTTTGATGTGATCCAACATACAAGTTATTTTTTTAGTTTTTCCGCAAAATAATTAAAATACTTACGTTATAAATTATTACTTTCAAGTCTTCAGAAAAGATAACTTGATGTGTTTTTTCGTCAGTAGTATCTCTGTAGGAATCTTCTATTTCACTGAAACAAAAAACGTACGTTCATTTGTCTTGTTTATCTTCAATTGTTTTATTATTTAACAAAATAATAAGAAAAGTTTTTTTTCATAATATGTCAGCATTCTAAGAAAGACATGTGGGGTACAATTATTATCCAAGCACTTTCATGCTTAATTTTTGAAGAAGTTGTACAAAAAAAGATGAATTAGTGCGAGTAGAATATGCGCCCTGAGGATTCTGTACCTTTATAACAATATAATGAAAATTAAGTTTGTCATGTAATAACTTCACATAGAATTAGAAATTAATGATTTTCGGATTTTTTCCTTTAATTGTGCTATGAGACCTTGCTTTGTGCCAAATTTCAAGATTTTTAGGTCAACAGGAAGTACCCTATAGGTTTTGATGAGTTAGTATTAAAAAATACATGACTTTTTAAAAATCTTTCTATTGCATTGGGTTAGAACAGGGGTCGGCAACCTGCGGCTCGCGAGCCGCATACGGCTCTTATCATGTTAAGATGCGGCTCTCCAGTTCCATGCGCAAATATTAATAATTATTTTATTTTCAAAACTCATTAAAATATTATACTGCAAAAAAAACTTTAAACAGGATAAAAACACTCAACAGAGAACAGTGAGAATAGGTGGAGTAGAGAGTATACGGACAGCTGACATTTTTTAAATGTGGCAACACTGTTCTGTTTGTTTAGTTATTGGTGCACTGTGTCGTCAACGGTCGCAGTCAGAACTTTTTTTTTATATACCTAATCCTAATCAAATACCATAATATTGAAATAAAAATGTTAGTGGCTCTTTAAAAACTGGGAAATTTTGTAAATTGTAACTTTTGGCTCTTCCGTCTCAAAAGGTTGCCGACCCCTGGGCTAGAAGCTTGAATTCTTTATAGGCTATGGGATTGTAAACCTTGGTATTAGATATTAATTTCAACCTAAGAAAAGGGTCTTGACGGGCAGACAGACGGACAACAAAGTGATCCTCTACATAGCATGAAAAAATACGGTTTGACTGAAACAGAGACAATTTCTACCACGCTTTTTAAATACAAAAACTTACAAAGTCTGTTCATCATCATCTTCAGTTTCATCTATTTGTTCCGAAAAACTTTCATTATCGGCTGCATTTAATATGGCTCGCTCTGTACAAGGATATAATGTATTTTCATTTGGTCGGTAACATTTTCTATCTTCAATTGTCGGTTTTTTTGTTTTATGAAGTGACGATTCAGAACCTTCCTCGCTTACAGAGTCATTGAACAATGATGTATCACCTAAAGCTCGTTTACGATTCTTACTGCTGCCTTCCGGGTGTGAATTACTTGATGAATTTTCCTGTAAAAAGAAAAACCAAACTTTTTGAAGTTAAAAACAAAAAGAACGTAAATCCAAATATCTATAAACATTTCTGAACGCAACAAATGTGTAAATATTTATTTTTCTCTAGTCATGGATGAGGGTCTATAATTTACATTCAACAATTCATTCATTTCAAATGTATCTTCCAATCAATTGAAATTTTATAAAAACACTCTTACCTTCGACGTTTTATCAATTGTAACACCGATGCTTTCCAATTCTTCTTCAATTTCTGTTACCGAATCGGCAAAACCCTTTTTCTTTGCGTATTTAGAAACAAATTCATTTCTGTGTGTCACGTAGTCAAACAGTTCGTTAATTTTAAGTGCAGCTCTGGAAATATAACGAAAAAAGTCATTACTTCGTGGTTTTGTTGAAATTTCAAAAAGAATAGGAAAAACGAAATGTTAGAAATAATCGCAGAAGACTTCTAAGCTATAAGAAGTTCTCTCGGCAATTTCTATTATACTTTTAGGACATTTTACGCGAAGTACCTACGTTATTTAAGCGATTTCTTACAGCTTAAGTAACATGGGTAGTATGTCCAAATATGTAAAATTTGTGCAAATTTACAGCTCAAAACTTATGTACAAATTAAATGCTAATTTATATGCTTACGTTTCTCTCGTTCCATAGAAAGTAACATGATATTTTTTCCCAAAAACATTATCAACCTGAAACAAAATACAATTATAGGTTATATTTTTTTCGGATTTGTCAAAAAATAAAAGGTAAGATGGAAAAGTCGCATACTTTTGCTGGCCATGGTGGATAACCTTTTACTTTAGCGAACACTTTGTCCCCTGGACCAAAATCTGATTTTTCTCTCATTGCAAAATCACTTTTTTAGATCGTCAACACAAAATCACACCCAAAACACTGTAACTAAATATTTATTCACAAATTGCACACCGACAGAGCTTTTGGAGGGAGAATAAATTACTTTACTCACCACTTTGCCACCATCGCTACTTACGACGATAATTAGCAATAGGAGTATGGAGTAATAGCCCTGATGTTATATCAGTAACCTCCAAACAGTTTAATCCCTCATAATTTCAATGACAAGCGTTCAATTTGCGGATTATAGACGCTTGACAACTGAGGCCATTACTGATATTTCAATTTCAAACCATACCTTTCTACATTTATATATTTTGCTAAAAGAAAACATTTTTGTTTCATCTTGAAAAGATACACACCATTTATTTAGCTTGACAAATTTATTGGTTCATTTTACAACAAATATAAAAATATAATAATGAAATTATCTACAAAATAAATAAATTAAGATTTCTTTTCAATCTGTCAATATCTTATCAATATTTATTCAGCTCAATCAATTCATAGCAAATGGTTAAAAAAATTTAATCTCGTGGAACGTCCTATACAGAGGAATTTCAATTTTGGTCGTTTTTCTTCTAAATTTCATCATATTTTATTGTTACAATGATTTTTATTGGCACTGGATTTCTGGAAGTATGAGCATATTATTTTGGTTTGCTTATTTTGACTTGAAATGTTTGAGCCGGTTTCTCACAAACAATATTATGATGAGGAAGGAAATTTGAGAAATTGTGTTTAACTAAATGATAAATATTTTATTTTCAACAAAAGTGTATAATTTCGTTTAGCATTATACCCTATACGAAATACATGTAAAATTGTAGACGTATGAGTTCTCATTTGTTTTGTTTCATTTGTTTGAGTTTTCTGTTGTTTTGTTTCATTGAAAAATACACGAATTGAGCTGTGAAAATAAAATTTTTACATGTATTTCATATACTGAACAGGTGTTGGAATTTACATTACAATAAATATTACAAATTATTTTTTAGCACCAAATGCCAAATTAGTTTAATTCTGTAATTTTTCAAAAAGACTTTTGAGCAAATGTATTTTCATCCATTGGCTAGAAAACAGAACAAAACCAATAAAGCGCAGCAAAAACATTTACAAAAATTCTATTCTTTACACAATATCCAATTTATATAAAAATTTATGTATATTAAATTCGGAATATTTCAAAATTAAATCAGCCAAAACAAAATTAAAAGTCGATGTAAATTTTTCTCTCAAAACATTTTCTAATACGCTTCAATAAATATCAAATGTTTTTTTAGTTTGTTTCTTTTTTGTTTTTGTCAGTAGAACACGTGTTCAGCTGTGTAATTTTGAAATAACATGGCCATCAAAAAAATTTAAAATATTTTACTGAGCAAACATTTTTCAGCTAATGAAACAACAAATTCGAAATCTCTGGAAAAATTATGCAACATACATTACACACTGGTGTGTTTTTTGGCAAGTTCTGAACTGCTAAAGAGCTTGTCGGTAATACAGAACTCTTTGGACACAACTGCGAGTTTGTGGGTTAAATTCTCGGATTTTTCAGACTGTTTGAACCTGATAGCAGTTCTAGTCATGTTCTAGCACTCTAAAACTGCTAGAATCAGGTTCGGACAGTCCGAAAAATCAAAGCATTTAACCAACCAACTCGCAGTTGTGTCCGAAGAATTCTGTAATGCCGACAAGCACTTTAGCGGTTCAGAACTTGCCAAGAAACATTCGTGCACAAAATCTTAAAATTATTTAACAAAATTGAAAAAAAAAAAAATCATTTACAAAACTTAGAAGTAAACAGGTATTTTTCGAAACTATTTCTGAGGAAATGGAATGGAGATTTATACAAAAAAAAAAAATTCGGAATGTTTGGTCCAAAAATCATCTAACAGACTATAGAGCATGCTAAGAATCTTAAATTTTGATTTCTGTATTTTCTTTATAATAATTTATGTTTGTTGATCATATTTCTTTTCTAACATTATCTCACTTTGAGCGTTTCATTTTAAAGAAGCAAATCGTATCGATTAACATCACTCTGTAACGGAATTTGTTGATAACAGGGTGCTCAATCCTGGATTAATTATATAATGCCCATATTCATAGTTAACCCTTAAGCTAAGTGATAAGGGTCCCTTCGCTGAGGGTCACTTAAATGCTGAGAGCACCTTATTCAAAGGAGCGTTTCATAGTCATTTCCTTGAGTGAGGGAAGAATTATAGTAAACCTCTATGATTTTTTCTTTTAGAACAGTTGCTCATACTGCAGACCGATTGTGTTTAGTCGTCATTTTTTATATAAATGCGTTTTTCATGTGTTTTACTGTTTTTACTTTTTCGACACTTAAGGGACATACTATCCACCCTTAAGGTGATGTAAGGGTCCTTACAGACGTCATTTTTTACTATGAAACGCATATTCGATTTGAGTGTGTGAGTAAGTGTCCCTTACTACTTACGGGTTAACTATGAATACGGCCGTAAGTTTATTAATTATAGTCGCCTTTCAGAACATTTTGTCAGTGATACTGGAAAACCGCTAAACATCATTCTCTAATACCGCGTAACTTGACGTTAAAAACAAAATTTTATACAGCGCAAATATTCGAGTGAACTCGAAGCGAGATATTGTATCATACCATTTTAAAGCTCCGCCGATTGGCTGATTAAAACGAGCACCGATTCATTATGAGCCAATGACGGTTGTAGATCACGCCTGCATGAAATCTCAATTTTGCTATTTCAAGCGGTTACGCGGCATTGCAGAGTGACATTTTTTTTGTAGTATCACTGACCATTTGACATTTAAATAATTAAAGCTACAGTACCCTGTACCCTTATACTATAATCAATAAATCCATTAGAGTGTTTTAATAAGCAAAACGTCATAAATTATTAATTATATCAAAAAGAACAGAAAGTATGAATAATGGGCACTTGGGCTGAATAAATAAAGCAAATGCTATATTTTATAAATTTGCTATGTCCAGGTGTGCAAGCTTTCACGGCCGGCATTGTTCCAAGTCTTCATGGTTTCCGGGCTTGTAGGCCGTGGTCCGGTGGTATTTCTACCTGACGTTTCGTCTACCGCAGTTGTAGACGAAACGTAAGGTAGAAATACCACTGGACCATGGCCTACAAGCCCGGAAACCATGAAGACTTGGAATTTGCTATGTTTCGTATATCTTTATCTACTTCTTCAAGCAAGTTTATAGGTTAGCATCCTTGCCTGAAGAAGTACATAAACATCTACGAAACGTAGCAAATTTATAAAATATAGCATTTGCTTTATTTATTCTATCTAAGTTCTATTCATTATCATGGACGATACCAATTTTAATCAAAAAGAACTTTCAAATTAACTACGGTAGAAAATATAATTTGTCAACTTTAACCTCTAAAGCCATTTCAAGTGCATGCGCCGTCGTCCAGATTGCTACCCGAAAAACGTATGTTTTTTATTGGACCGAATTTATACATTATTTTTCACATTATAAACGAATAGAAAAGGGAAAAGCTATTTACAAAAGAAAAAAAATATTTTTATCATCCAAAAATATATTTATACAAGCTACATAGAAAATTATGTGGCTGTATATATTTTTTTATATAAATTATTTTGTTACCATAATTATTACGGATATATTTTTTATGAGTCATGGCCAGAAATATAATGTGCTTCGAGACACATCTAAAATGATAATAAAAAAAAGTGAATCAAAACAAAAAGAACACTTATATTAACACTGATTATCACATCAACTGGCAACTACTAAATGCGAAGTAAACAAATAATTCGGGGTCATTCAAAACGTTCTGGATATATTTCACTGCGATAAATTAATGTAATATCGCACAATACAGATTGTATCAAATTAAAGCTGTGCATAGGGCGTTCTGTGGTGTAAGACAGAGATCGATATATAAAGCAGTAAATAAGAACGAGATAAATGATCGCTAATAGGAAGTTTCTGTAGTTACTGCAAATAAATAATACCCATACTAACCCATACAACCTGATAGCGTCATCTTTGTTTTGTGATTTTATCAACAATTTCTTATTTCAGTAGTCAGTAACTACAGAAACTTCGTATTAGCGATCATATATCTCGCTCTTACTTATTGCTTTATATCGATCTCTACCTTACACACAGAACGCCCTATGCACAGCTTTAATTTGATACAATCTGTATAGTTGTGTTACAAGGGCAGAAAATTGGCGATTGCGAACGGGGGTGGCGCTTGTTCGCCAGAGCGCAGCGAGGGCGGCAATCAGCCGAGCCGCAATCAACTATTTCGCCCGAGTAACGCGTAGTACTTTTTGTAATAAATGTATTGAAAGAACAACATAAAATACTTACAAAAACACTACTTTATACTGAAGACTGTAAATGAATATTGTAGGTCAGATCAACTGTCAGATATAGTTTATAATCATCGCGTAGGATGGCGCCACTTTCGACCCGAAAAGAATTTTCCAAGGGACAAAAACAGTTTAAAAATGTTTTTTTCGTTGGAGAGCAGCCAATTATATAATTGTTTCGAAACATAGGAAAAAATCATTTTACCAACCATTGGTCACAGTCAGGATTCTAACCTGAACCTTTCCACTTTCGCGGCGGAATGAGCTTACAATACTCAACTGTGACAAGATTGTTAAACTGCTCACTCGCATGCAGTGAAAATCTATTGATTCTGAAGCATATAAGGGGAATATTAGTTTAACAATCTTGTCACAGTTGAGTATTGTAAGCTCATTCCGCCGCGAAAGTGGAAAGGTTCAGGTTAGAATCCTGACTGTGACCACTGGTTGGTAAAATAATTTTTTCTTATATATTTCGAAACAATCATATAATTGGCTGCTCTCCAACGAAAAAAACATTTTTCAATTGCATTTCAGCCGTATAAAACTATTATTTATCTTAAAAACAGTTTACTTCTGATCTGCGCACGCGTTGCTTTTGTTTTACGTCACTGGAATGAAAAAGTCAACTTTCTTCACCGAAAACAAGTATGTGACGATGCAGTTTCAATGCAGGCATTACAAAAAATTCTTTACTACTGCCACCTTAACGTTTTATTTTCCCCTAAAAGAAGACTAGCAACATATATTTCTGTCACGAAACATCTGCCATTTATCACAAATATACATTTATAACCATGATTGCAAAAAAAAAACATTTATGAGTTTGAAATTATGATTACGGTAAATAAATGAATCTATTAACCTAAAAAAAAAAAATAATACATAAGTCACGTGGGGATATTTATTTTTAACCCTGAGATATAAGCAGGGGCAAGAAAAACACTTCATAACTTGACTGTGCCAAATTTCAAAACGACTATTCATCAAAAACTCATTCCCCAAGTTCAGAAACAATTTCATAGTAAAAATTTTAACTGCCGATCAACTGTTTTATTTGTAGCCTTTTTTAGATATACAGTGAAACTTGTGACCTTGAACGCCTCAGCACGTTGAACACACATCTAAATTACACGACGTTTGTCTGTAACGACCGCTTATTTAATCATTTGTACAATAGGCGTTCGACATACACAAGTTCCACTGTACAATTATTTATTTTGACTGATCTACAAAACAAAAGACAGTTGATCAATGTTTAAAATATTCGCGATTAAATTCAAAGTGGCTGATCTCTAGTCATTTACTGAAATTAATCCTATGCGGGATCACCTTGAAACAAATACAGCCGCTGCCGAATATCTGAGCCTTAGACCATAGATATAAAAATGGACAACCGGAATCAAGTACTCTACCATCTTCTTTAATACACCTCACTCGACATTTTTTATGCATGTCACTCTCACTTAGTCCAATGTATTTCCATACATCGATATAATTTAAGTATATCCATACATCGATATATTTTAAATATTTCAATACATCGACATAATTTAAAACATAATTTGTCGTTTTTTGTTGATTCCGTCAAAACACGGATCCAGAGTCGTTAGCGTTGCTAGTCCATAGTTGTATAGTCAAAGGTCAGAGATGTGTTAAAATTACAAGGTCATCCCGCTTAGAACATTTACCCTTGCTGCCACCTGTAGTTCGATTTAATTGCGAATAGGTTAGAAACTGTTCCAAGTTAACTTAGGAGGGAGCTTTCAATCTAAACACACCGACAAATTTGCACCATTTAATTTATATCGTCTAATTATAAAATTCAATCGTATTTGTTGCAATATTTTCATACAAAAGTATCGAGTGTCCTTTTTTTTTTTATTGTTTTTTTAAAACTAATTCAGTATGAAATCTAATAATAAAATTGCGGAATGGTTACCTAACAGTACTGATTTTCAATTTAACATTAAATACAGTAGAACCTCGTTGATCCGGCCTTCGATAAACCGAGTCTCTGCGTTATCCGAGGCAACTAGTTCTTAAATATATTGAGGAACAGCCGGAAAGTAATGCAAGTGACCTCTTGTTGATGAAACGGTAGCAAAATATTGCAACTAAAAAATGAATGAGCAGGTTGTAACAGTGCTCTATTATGAACTTTCTTAAGGTACGTGCAGTACGCAGCTGGGATTCTAGATGGTAGCATGTATGGTAGATGGTGGCTGAAATTATAAGCGCTTATAGGTTTGCAGAACGAAGCTTTGATACTAGGATTGATACAAGCTTAAGTCGCGTTTGAAATGTCAGATAGCGAGGACGAATATTTGTGTTCTTCTGCTACAAAGTGGTATATTTTTAAATACAAATTTGGGTAGGAGCTGTCATGTCCACCCTATTAATAGAAAACGATCTAAACATGACGAATTTCATCATTTATATCAAGAATTAAAATTTTACCCAAACCTATTTTTTGAATATTTACGTATGGAACCTAACACTTTTAAATACGTCTTAGAAAAAACTCAAAACAAATTAAATAAAAACTGGCAAAATTTCGCTTATTAAACTAGTCACATTCCAATGCGAAACTTGTAACGGCCATTTGACAGTTGTCACACGTTGATTGTAGTAGTCAGCGCGCTGAAAGAATGGTGAGATACATTCTTGAATCTAGCAGCTCTTGTAACAGCGCTTATACCTGCTACACTTACTGCTTCGTTGTGTACGCTCGCATATATAACAATGCATTAATTTAAGCAAGCTCTGCTATGATCTACGCTACCATCTAGAATCCCAGCTCCATACTGCACGTACCTTTAAGCTGCGTTAGTGACAAGTTACACGCTTCACTTTATAGTAATTAAAAATGATTAAAATTTTCGAACTTTTTATTTCTTCCGTGTTATCCGAGTTTTCGCTTATTCGAGGTACCTCATCCCCACATTACCTCGGATAAACAATGCTCTACTGTACTTACCAACAAATACCGCACGTTTGTGAAAGCAATATTTTTTCATTTCGTTTATTCATATAAAACTTTTTTTAAATAATTATTCAACAATGAATATACGTTATATACAACAGTACTTTGATATACATTGTTAAACATTGGCGTCAAAAACTTTAAAAAGTTTCGCCGATTATTTTCTTTCAAAGGATACGACAATTTCATTTAAAGAATACAAAAAAACCCGTGTGAAATTTTTACAATGAGATTAAAAATTCAATAGAAAGGTAGAAATTTCTATTAAATTTTACAAAAATATTTTTTTTGCAAAACTCTTCACGAGCATGCTTCTAGAATGATTATAATATTGTCAATACTGCCTGTGAAATAACATTTTGGTTATTTCGTAAAATGTGCATAGCGTAAAATATTCTGTAGGGATGAGCATCGATGAGAAAACATCGATGTTAACATCGAACCATAACATCGATGTGTGGAAAACATCGGTCTCTAAACATCGATGTATTTCGGTGCAAAACATCGATGTTTTAGGAAAAAATCATTTTAAAAAGGTAATTGTAGGAATATACTAAATACAATGAAACACTCAACTAATTTTATATTAAAAGTGGGTGTAAAATTTATTAAATTGCAAAAACTTGCCCGCCGGTGTATAGGCTACTCTAGATTTATTTAGACAAAGAGTTAAGAGTGTTCTTAAAAACTTTAAGTGTTGAAAATAAAATTAGCAATTCCGCGTTTATAAAACATCGATGTACCATCGCTGGTTAACATCGATGTGCAAAAAACATTGTTCCCTTACCATCGATGTCAAAAACATTGAACATCGACATGTAAACATCGAACATCGACATGGAAACATCGAACATCGACATGGAAACATCGATGTTTTGAAAACATCGACCATCGATGCTCATCCCTAATATTCAGTTTCCATTTTGTTTTAGTCATTGAGCTAATATTGTAGCAAGTGCTGTGTGCCACACTGTAGATATACAGGGTGTAAACGGTTAACCCGAACATAGGGAAAATAACATTGAGAACATTTACAATTTTTGTAGTAGGCTATGTGCCATAAGATCTAATGTTAAATATGTTGTGGATTACATAGAGAAAATAGTACAGTGAATCTCTTAACACTTTGCGTACCGGAACAAAAAAACATAATTTCTTCCTAATCCCAGTTTGTGCTTACATACGTTTTTCTTATTACATCTGACTTGTAAACTAGACGCAAGTAAATTACAGTTAATACCGACGTCTAGTTAACTAGTCTCTGTATTCAAACCAAACATTGATTTTTACAGTATTTTAGTGACATCTGTTGGAGAAGTGAATGAACAAAAAATACGTTGACTAGTTAACAAGTCGTTGTATTTTAACATATACCCCCTTGTGTTAACTACATGTGCAAAAAAACGAAATAAACATTTTTTTTGTGAATGGTGGTAATTGGTGATAATACTATTGAAATTTGGGACCACTCCTGCTGTTTAAAGGTGTTTATAAAGCATTTTTCTTACTGCGGGATTAACGGCATTTTTTTTTTTTTTACCTGGTACTTAAGGCAAATTTTGCAAGTCAAGCAAACTGGGCACTAAATATTAATCAATAATTATGTATGTCTAGTTAACTTGACGTCGGTACACAAAGTGTTAAACAACAGTTGACTATGAAGAGTAACTCAGAACCTGCCAAATAAAAAATTATAATTATTGTCAAAGAAAGACTATAACAAAAATTAAAAAAATATATAAATAAATATCATGTAGAATTTAGAAAAAAAAAACGTCAAAAATTCTACGGTGCCATCAGGTTTCGAACCGAGGTTCCTATGCATACGACGTAAAGACGCTGCTTACATCGCTATCGATGTAACTGTATGGCGTGCCGTTTTTATGATATAAGTATGTCAGCCGGGCACAGTCGTAAGAGAGTGACCAGTCAGTATCCAGACGTTAGTATTACTAGCATACTGCAAATACATGTTCGTGTTTGAGCAGAGTAAGTTCGATTCAGCGAGCGCCACTGTCGGATGTGATGGTTCACTTTCGTTCATTACCCAGGCAAAACGCGCCTAAGGAAGTTTTTACTTCATAATAAAGAATCTACTATTACGTATTTAAATTGGATCTCGTGGCCCATAGTTTACTACAAAGTTGTAAATGTTCTCAATGTCATTTTCCCTATGTTCGGGTTAATCGTTTACACACTGTATAATATAAAAAATTTAACGTCCACACAAAATAAATACACGCACTATATACAGGTTGGTCCATTAAAAAAAACAAGTCAAATATCTCGTAAATGGTCGAAACAACATAGGTGGTGTTTCCAAGGTCACTGGTCAGGCGAAGATTAGCTTAGATTCTTAATTTGTGATTAGGCATTTTTATTCCAAAATAGAATACAGACATACAGTATTATTAATAGTGAGTCCAAATAATTTCGAACAATAACTGTAAGAAAAAACGTCAGATAGATAAATTATGGCATGTCAGATAGCCACGATATTACGCGCCAGCCTTCTAGACTTGAATTCAACTCATCAGAGGGCCAAATTGAAAAATTCAATTTGTCATTTAATATCTAAATTATCCACTTTAGCGCATATTATGTACCTTAATACGTTCACTACCGAATATTGTCTTAAAATGTATTGTTACAATGAGCCATTTTCCTGAAAGTAGTTCTTTCAATTATCCACGAGAGGCAGCACTTGTGGTAAGGACAAACATTATTTTTTCCCCATTAGTGTCGTGTCATTTTAGTGGTATAACTTAATTATTATGTTATACCGCTAAAATGACACGACACTAATGGGGAATAAATAATGTTTGTCCCTACCACAAGTGCTGCCTCTCGTGGATAATTGAAAGAACGTACTCTCAGGAAAATGGCTCATTAAAAAAACCTGAACTGACCTTCTCCTGGCCTTGGAAGCACCACCTATGTTAAATCCGATATCACTATCTTCTTTCCCCTTTCACACTCTACAACTTTTGTATAAAACATTTTTTGAAGTTATACTTCTTTTGGTGCGTTATGCAACAATGATGCGAGTGAATTTTTACGATGCGCGCGCACACTGTTAGATAAATTAACAGGATGAAGTTACAGCATTAACGATTTCCATAGTTACCACATAAACAAATTGACTTCAGTCCTTTTATTTTATTTCAATATTAAAAAAATAGTTTTAAATCACGCCAAAGGAGTATAACTTCTAACGCGCGTACATAAGTACACGCACCGACTTTTTTATAGTTTCGACCGTTTACTAGACATTTGACTGTAGACCACATGTATACTAAAATTAACAAACAAAAGCACACAGCATATAAACAAATGCAACATTTGTAAAACAAACGCACATCAGTGTAAAACAAATGCACGTTCTCTATACACACACATTGTTAATTTTATGTTAAAAACATACAAACATGTGCTTCTTGTACATATGGCTGAAAAACACACATACATCAATCAAAATATGAAATAACCTAACTAATAATAATTTAAGTTAAATTAATTTAGCCCCCTACAACTTCTATAACGTCTGCGCAGTTTTTTTGGCATTTGTTTCGACATTGTAAAGAACTAGACTTCCAATTAATGCAACCAGAGTCCGGTCGAGCCATGTCACCGGATTCGGATAGATGAGACCTCCTTCGTAGAATCCTAGATGGCCTCCATGCGCCAATTCTATGTATAAAGTGTTATCGCGTTCTTCTAAAATACACACAGAAGAAAAACACACATGCGTTTGTTATTTTTATCAAGGCAAACTAAGCGATCACTTCCAAGTCTTCATGGTTTCCGGGCTTGTAGGCCGTGGTCCGGTGGTATTTCTACCTGACGTTTCGTCTACAACTGCGGTAGACATTCTCAAAGACGATGTGGCAGCGGTCGAAGTGTCCTCCTCGGCGGCTCACAGGTCAGTGTGACCTGTGAGCCGCCAAGGAGGACACTTCGACCGCTGCCACATCGCCTTTGAGAATGTCTACCGCAGTTGTAGACGAAACGTCAGTTAGAAATACCACCGGACCACAGCCTACGCCCGGAAACCATGAAAACTTGGAACAATGCCGGCCGTGAAAGCTTGCACACTTGGATAAGCGATCATTTCTCAAAGGTTTGGTTAGTTATAAGCAACAGCCTGTCATAGATACGGTTGCTATGGTTCTTCTATTACAAGTCCCCAGTTCCCGGGTTCTAGCCCGAGAACTGGTAAAAGTGCCAACTGGATTTTCAATTTATTATTTAAAAAAAAGAATAATGAATTGAAAATATGAATTGGTGCTAGGCCCAAATAACCTTAGCTGTTGGTGGTCTTTAAAACACAATTTTTGTCATAGATACGCAACAGGCATTAAAATCCCAAACTGAGAACTTAGACCTTGGTTGATGTAATTTTTTTTTGCCATATCCACTTCAAAATAGCCACTTTCGATGTAGTTATAGCGGCCTTTAATGAGTCATTTAATAGGCAGGTGTGCGGAAAGTGTTTTACTTACCGCACTAGGGCGGTAAGTAAACGGTTGCCATAACTTCTGTTTATTCGCTCTATATACAGTCATCACTCGTCGTAATGTTGTCCATTACACATCTAGATATACAATCTACTATTATGTAATTATCAAGAACTATGTATATCTTTGGATATAATCCTACGGGCCAGCGTATACAATCAATTTTTAATCGCACAACTGTTTAGTTGTTTGTCAAAAGGCTATGGGACTGCGCATACTATTGACACTGTAGTTGTACGACAAAAAAAATCAAAAGACAGCATCGATCGTCTTTGGACTTTTCTGTTGAACAACTATCGTCGGCAGCTTATGTCCACAGCTATTGACGCTAGCATACGCTCAACTAAATAGTTGTTCGGCGACCCATTAGTTTAATAGTGAAATTATGGCACAACTGATTGATTGTATGCGCACCTCTAACAACTAAACAGTTTAATCGGCTTGAAATCACGACATGTACACAACTCGATTAAACTGCTTAGTTGAGGAAACAATTGTGTATGCGTCTGGCCTAAATCGATTATTATTATATTAAAATAAGAATAATATAAAATAAGGAAACATTTTGAAGTTTGAACAGAGATTTTCCAATTAAATTAAGTAACGAAGTGTGCCAGATCAATTACCTGCATATTGTTTTATAGGCTCTAATAGAGGCTCTGGAACAATCGGATCATCCTTAGCATTAATGAATACCATCGGTGATTTAATATTGGGTAAATAATTTATACTGGAACTCCAAGCGTACATGTCCGTTATGGAGTTGAAATTGTGAACTTTCCTATACGAACAAAAAAAAAACAAATTAAATTATGTAACATTTTAAAACCTACACTCATCAATAAATTCGGGCATACAATTTCAGCTGTTAGGTAGTTCAGGCGCGGATCCAGCCCTCAAAAAAGGTTGTGGTCACGGCTTTCCGAAAATCGGCCAAGTGCGAGTCGGACTACTGACTCGCTCACGATCTATACATTGCATTCCTACAAAGGAGACGTTAATGTATGACGCCCCGGCCAAGACCTATCGACCTCAATTATGGTTGTGGGCATGCCCACCGTGCCCACAATGGTGGATCCGCGCTTGAGGTAGTTGTTCATGGAGGATAAAGTGAAAGGAGATTGATCTCGGCAGGCCGCAATGCGAAGAAGCGCGTGTCTCAAATATCGATGACGATAAGGGTTTGTAAAAGTTTTATATTCGGCGCTGTAGCTTGTGCATTGTTAAACCCTTCTGCATGGAAATTGGAGCCAGTCTCCATTATTCTATGAACGACAGCAGCGTGGTATCGTTTACTGTCAGTTAACCTGGCCGATTATTTTTGAATCCAGTTTATTTCTATTTTGCAAAAAAAAATTAAATTTTTAAATCGCGCTGTTACCCCTACTTGGCGTTTTATAGCTTCAGCGCCTCTACCGTCGGTAGAGGAGCCCTTATTTTCCTCACTTTTTAGAAAACTGCGAATGCATGGAGATTTGTCTCCTTTCTCTAGCCTCCAAGGTTTTAACAATCGATTATCGATAGATCGATTACCGTCAAATCAATAATCGTTAGAACGACTACCATTAGATTGATAACTATTAGATCGGTTATCGTTAGATCAATAATCGTTAGATCGATAATTGTTAGATCGATAATCGTTAGATCGATAATCGTTAGATCAATAATCTTTAGATCGATAATCCTTTGATCGATAATCGTTAGATCGATTATCGTTAGATTGATCATCGTTAGATCGATCTCTTACCTAGTATACGCGTCGTCTAGCTCCGGCAGAGTTGCGGCTGCTATGATGTCGCGTTCGTTGAGCTGATATCTTCGTTTAATATCGTCGCTCAATAGAACGTTGCGATGTCGAAGAATTATCGCTTTCATGCTTTCCGTCATTACGTATAAATAGAACCGGCGGAAGTTCTGCCAATTCAGTAGAAACTTTGTACCCCTGCGGCAACGAATACAGTTTTTTAAATAACAACAAATATAAATTGGAACGCTGTCAGATTACACACGGTCAGAATGTGTATTCCCAGATCGTTTTGAGCGCAGCATGTGGGGTAACTATAAGACGAATAACTGACAATAATTAGCACCTCAAAATATTTCTTAAGGATGTATGTCACTTTCTGAAATTTTGTGTACTTATTGCAGATATATTAAGAAGTTTGTTCCCAGAGGGGACATTGGAATGTGGTTGCTATCGCAAATTGTATTGCAATGTTCTTTGGGAATTAGCGCTCCTAAGGACCCTAGCTCGTACCAGTCGGTTTGTGAATGCCGGCTGGCGGATTCTAATACACAAATGGATTATTTGTTGTGTTGAAGACGCTAATGACCTGAGTTGTTGACGCGTTGACTAGAATTAATTAAAGAAGTAAGTTAACAAAATTCCAATCATTTCTCGGTGATCTGAGATAGTTGCCATACATCCGTAAGGTTTGTAATAAACATGCAGATAACAGTGTGGTCCAGTGGTTAGCGTCGCGGCCTCTGGATCAGACTGTCGTGGGTTTGAATCCCGCGTCCGCTCATGGATGTTTTGTGATGTCGTTTAGTTTTAAGTTTTATTTATTGTAGATTATAGACGCGTCGACATCTCAGGTCATTAGCGTCTTTCAACTACACTAAATAACAACTTTCTTAAAACTAAAATAGCATCACAAAACAGCCATAAGCGCAGGCGGGATTCGAACCCACGACAGTCTAGTCTAGAGGCTGGTACTTAGTTTCAAGTGAGTTGTTATTTAACGTAATCAAGACGCTAATGACTTAAGTTGTCAACGCGTCTATAATTTACAATAAATAAATAAAAAATAAACATGCACATACGACAAGTTGAAAAAGATATATCCGAAACAAAAATTACACTGCATACAACAGTTACGCACAAATATAGATGAAATAAAGTCTGGATAGATCAATTATGTGTAATCTGACAGTTTGCTATGTCACAGCTTTGATTTTTAAAAAAATCCTCCATTCGTTCAGATATACATACATATTAACGTTTTCAAATCTAAAGAGCATTTTAATCTTAAAAATAATTTTGTTTTATTCATCGGAAAACAAAAATAAGCAATCAGGATGAAGAATACACGAGCTGTATTCGTTCGATGATTCGTTTAATTCAGTTGAATGAGGGCTGATATATTTTTAAGTAAGGTATATGTCTAACGTTTACTTTTTTTTTCGTCAGATGGTGCTAGTGGCAAGTAAGGTATGTCAAACGTTTAGAGATCAACAATTTGTGTTTAGTCATTCTTCATTTATCAATTATTAAGAAATAAATAATTAAATGAATACAAAACTGCAAAACGACAGATACTTTACATGCTAGTGTCTCCATCCGGTGGCGAAAAATATAAACAGTACTGACAATTCAATGACATCAATGTGACATACCTCACTTGCTAGTGGTGCCATCAGGTGGTAAAAAAGAAGTTGGGTAGCCCTTATTGGCGCGTATGCTTA
The DNA here is from genome assembly GCA_039654895.1 of Mongoloraphidia duomilia. Classification (NCBI taxonomy): domain Eukaryota; kingdom Metazoa; phylum Arthropoda; class Insecta; order Raphidioptera; family Raphidiidae; genus Mongoloraphidia; species Mongoloraphidia duomilia. The sequence goes on from CM077521.1 coordinate 4,640,841, forward strand.
TTAAATAGCATGCAACAAAATAAAGATTATTTTTGTATAATTCTGGTGCTCTTTTGATATTTGAAATAACAAATGAACATAACATACTTTTACATTCATGCGCATTAGATTACAGATTTACACAATACGTTAGTAACAATACTTCAAAACAAAATGGTTAGTATTGTAATACATGCACAATATCACAGTCCCATAAAATAAAAGCAGAAAAATGAAGATGAAGCAATTGTAACTACAATATTTTCTCGATTAACACTCGACGAATATATTATTGTGAAAAATTCATTTGTCAGAGACAGTGATGTAAGTGCGTATAATACTCTGGTATAAAACGTTTGTATAAAACGGTATGTAAAAAAAAATAATATACCCCAGTTTTGTACTAGGTATAAATACTGCGTATTTTACTATTTTATACAGCACGTATAAAACGTTTAACACCGTTTAATACCGTCTCAAACGGTTTAATACCGTCTAAAACGGTTTAATACCAAAATGAGAACATAAACTTTTCCTATTATGCAATTATCAATACTGAAAAATGCACCGTAACTGTAGAGTGAAAAAGAAAAAAACCGTTTTATACTGAAAAATACGGTATTATACCATGGGTTTAATACACAAAAAAGTTTAATACCGTATTTTTACATCACTAGTCAGAGAAAAAAAAAGCTGTGCTAATGGCGATAACAAATTATCTGCACTGTGGAATTCATTGAAACAAATGCTAGTTCTCAATAGCTTCTTTTGTTTAATCGAAACAATACTGTACTACACTAAATATAAATAAAAATAGGTACAATTTACTAGCAAAAAAATATAGACATCAAATGATCAAAGAAACGGTTAAAAATATAAGTTTAAAATTACAGTTAGAATTAACTTATAAAACTGTTGATTATAAAATTATAATAACAAAAATAGATTGAATTCATTCCTGTTAAAGAAAGAAGTAGATAATTAATGTCAATAGAACACTAATAGTTTCGTATTTCATAGAATGTATAGAATAAACTAGACACACTAAATTCAAAACTTAAAATTTTGATGCAGTAAAGAATCTAATAACGTCCTTCAATTAACAATTAATCACTTCAAACGAATATTTTTAAATGACCCAAACCGACAAAATTATGTAAATTCATCTGTCGTCAAATTATTTTTTAGACTCCGTGACAGTTGAACGTTTTATAACAAACGAAAGATGAGTTAATTGTTTTTTTATTGTCGATTTTGAGGTTAATTATGTTTCACAAATTATAGACGGGCTACGTTTATTTTTAACCGACTTCAAAAAAAGGAGGTGGTTCTCAAGTCGGTTGTATTTTTTTTTGTTTGTTACTTCAGAACTCCGTCATTTATAAACCGATTTTGAAAATTCTTTTTTTATTTGAAAGGATATACTTTCAGATTGGTCCCATAGAAATTTCATCAAAATCGGTTCTGTAGATCGACTGATTTTAATAAAAGTGAGTAACGGCGTGTGATTCCTTTAAGGTAAATGTCACTTTTGACACTAAAAAGTAAAAAATAAAAGTTTTAACAAAAAAAAAAACCTTCAAAAAGTCACTAAAAAGAGGAAAATAATGAAATTTTGAGGTCTGCGCCAATTTAATAAAATATGAAGTCGGTTAAAAAATAAAAAGTATAGTAGGTACCTATAGTGATTAATATCTTCTTTTTAACCGACTTCGTATTTTATTAAATTGGCGCAGACCTCAAAATTTCATTATTTTCGTCTTTTTAGTGGCTTTTTGAAAGAGGTTTTTTCTTGTTAAAAAGTTTTTTTTACGTTCTATACACGACATCAAAACAAAACATAAGCAGTTTTTAGGAATTAAAAGGTTCTAGTTTGTTCCTTCAAACTCGAAAACGATGGAACAGGATCTGGTAATTTCAAAAATAAAATCAAAAAGACTGATTGACATTCCTAATTCAATATAGTTTGTCAACGCAATTCATCTACAATCCCTGAATAACTAACGACACGGAAACAATTCAAAGACGCAACCGCGTCTATTATGTTTTAAATAACAAATGAAACGCGAAAACAATAGAAAAACGTAGCTCGTCTACGTCATCGACTTATACTACTGGACGTGGCCTTAGTGGTTAAAAAGCGTCCCTTTGAAAGAAAAAGATAGAATGAATGCGAGGTCAATCTCTATCTCTCTCAATCGCTTGTACAGAAAAGGATAGAGATAGGCCACAACCACACTTTATCTTCCTCACTCATGTGAATTCGAAAAATAACTACAACGATATACAGCTAGCTGGAATAGCTGATTCTGGTTAGCCATCGTTCCAATTTGAACTATAGTGACTTTATAGAGACAGTGGCGACAATACTGTCAATTCAAATTTCGACACAACATGGCGGCGTTGTTTACATCATTACATGGCGTTGCTATGGCATTTCACGCAATGCCATAGCAACGCCATGCAAGATGTAAACATACATATTACCCTATACTGCTGATAGATCAAAAATCGTGAAGCCAACATACGTGCGGGTATATATTTGTCTTTTTTATGGGGGCTCAGCTGGCCGGTTCCTGATTGGCTACTTCCATAGACAAAGACAGAATTTTTAAAAGAGAGCAGGTTATTGACCACTGGGGCACTGAGGTTTTACGTCAATGGCATCCATGACATATTTCTTTGTCTTTATATATTACGTTTCAAGTGTTGTTTATACTTCAGTTCATGGAATACTTCAGTTGATAGTGATATTATTATGCCCAAAAAGATCCGAAACCTGTGTTTACTTCTTATATCACTATGAATTTCAAGGAATATGAGTAAAAAAACTGTTTTTAACAAAATTAAATTAGGTTACGTTATAATGACAACAGCTGTCAAGCGTTTTGTTTACATTTTGTTCGAAATGAAAGATACCTTTATTTCAACATTTTGTTCAGATGGAACGTCCGTACATCGACCAATGACATTATCGGAATAAATGCGTAATTACTTCGTCAAAAGAGATACAGATATATTTTTGCTCTCTTTGTGGACTTCACTCACCGCACATTGAGTAAATGGACAATGCGTTTAAAGTATATGTTTACATCATTACATGGCGTTGCTATGGCATTGCGTGAATTTTTTAGTAACATAGTAACACCATGTAAGATGTAAACAACGCCGCCATGTTGTGTCGAAATTTGAATCCGAAATTTGAACTGACAGGTTATTGTCGCCACTGTCTCTATAAAGTCACTGTAATTTGAACGGGTAATCAGCGCCACACAATATCGGGCCAGTAACTAAAATGTACTTTATTGCCATGGAGATCAGTGCTTATTGCACGCGCACTTAAATTCATTTTAGTTCTCGGCCCGATATTGTGTGGCGCTGCCTATCACAACCAATTGGTTCCATGTTTTTAATTTTTTCCCATATGCATCAGCTATCCAGTTAGTGATCAGTGGTCTACGATATGTAAAATAACAAATGAAACGCGGAAACAGTTAAAAGACGAAAACATAGCCCGTCTACGTGAAATAACTAATGAAACAATTGAAAGACGAAACTAGTCTATAATACAGGTAGACAGAGCGTTTTCCCTATCCTACTAATGCTTACTATTGGCACAAAAATGAGAGAAAGAGATAGTTATTGTAGACGAACATAATTATCATTTTCTAGAATTGCGATTGGTTCTTCGTCTCCATGTCTATTTTTTATTTATTGTAGATTATAGACGCGTCGGTATCTCAAGTCATTAGCGTCTTACAACTACACTAAATAACAACTTTCTTAAAACTAAATAACATCACAAAACATCCATGAGCGCAGGTGGGATTACCCACGACAGTCTAGTCTAGAGGCTGTGGTACCAAATACGCTATCCACTAGGCTACACTGCCCTCGTCTCCATGTCTATATTTTATACTTTTTTATGTTTCCACTTTATTTGAAAATTCATATTCATAGCAACCATAAATGTTAGCGCGAAGAACCAATCAAAATTCTAGAAATAGGGAATGATAGTCGTCAACAATAGCTATCTCTTTCTCTCATTTCTGTGCCAAAATTATAGGGGAACGCTCCGCCCACCCTCCATGTCTATGATAATACACAACACGATATGAAAGTGAGGTTATGAGGATGTATGATGAGAAAATTTAAACGTATAGACAGACCATACTTTTTATATAACCACGGCAACCAGAGTGTACAATCGGCAGCACGAATCAGCTGTTTGAAACTAGTGCACGAGGTGCCGGACCTAGAACATAGTGCCAGGGGGACGGAACCCCAACGCACAGTTGACATCAATCCAAACTCACAACGATCCAATACGGTGCTTCTCAAACGTTTCGACTCACCGGCTCCCCAAAAATAGTTTTAAGACTCTCCTGTTCCGGCAAACAAAATTTCTGTCGGTAATAGTTTTTTTAAACATTCGTATGTCCGTTAAAGAGTACGAATCTTATTTCGGCCTGATTCTTGACGAATGGCAAAATGTCATTAAATAAACAGACTAATTTATCAGTCATTAATCAATCAAACTTTTCAAATGCTTGAGAAAATTTGATATATCTACTCGTTATTTATGCGGCATTTCCATGGCGCGCCAATTACAAGCCCCCAGTTCCCAGGTTCTGTGTGTTTTTAAAGAGCACCAACAGTTAAGGTTATTTGGGCCTAGCAACAAATCATATTTTCAATTCATAATTTTTTTTAAATAATAAATTGAAAATCCAACTGAAACTTTTACCAGCTCTCGGGTTAGAACCCGGGAACTGGGAACTTGTAATAGAGGAACCATAGCAACGCCATGTAAACAACAGCATTGCTACACGCTCGGCCATTCTCAAGTTCTCCCAGATTCTAATTCGAGAACCAAAGCATCAATTGAATTTTCAATTAATGAGGATTACCAGGATTTCTTCTACCATCTTATAGCGCCACTGGCAAGTGAGGTATTGAAATGTCAGTACTGTTTATATTTTCCGCCATCTGTTGGCGCCACTAGCAAGTAAAGTATCTGTCATTCAATTATTTAACGACTAAATCACAGTCTTGCATTTATTTATTCATTCCTTAATAATAGATAAATGAAGAATGACTGAACACAAACCGTTAATCTCTAAACATTCGACATACCTTACTTGCAACTAGCGCCATCTGATGAATAAAAACGTAAACGTTTGACACATACCTTACTTGCAACTAACGCTATATGGCGAATAAAAATATAGTATCTCTCATTGTTAAAAATAAATATATATTGAAAATATGAATTACTACTACTCTTATAATCTTGGAAATTGTTCTTTAACGACATATCGCTGACAAAATAACGGCTCAAATAAATGTTTCGCGGCCCTTTGATCGAAACTTCACGATCCCCTGGGAAGCCCTGGTCCACTGTTTGAGAAGCACCGATCTAATACACACATACACGCACAGCACACATTGTTACTGAACTTTTTACGGTTAGAAAAACTTTCGGCTAGTTAAGGGCGTTTTTTCATTGGCCGACGCGATACTGATAGATCGTTACTGATATCGATATAACGATATCAGGGCACCTCAAAATCTCAAATGTAGAAGTATAAGGAATGTCTTTTTACTAGCCGATACAATAACGATTTATTATTGTATCCGCATGTGAAAAATCATTTTATGAACTTTTATACATTTAAAGTGGCCCGATATCGGTATTGCGTCAGTCAATGAAAAAACGCTTTAACGGAAAATAATTTTATATTCGGTTATACAAAAACATTTGAACTTCAGTTAGCGATAACATTTGAATATTAGATTTACTACTGTTGACAATAATTTACATATAAAAATAAAACTTTCTGAGATCCCTCGGTTTACGAAAGCAGTAAAAAAAATCATTCTATTTTTTACGGAAAAGTTACGATTTTTTTTGTGAAATAAAAATAGATATTCGAGGGATGGATTTTCAATTTCGAACTGACCGATAAGTTTCTGTAGAAATTATATCTGTGCCTCGAAAAGGTGTAGATTTTTAAACGCACTTAGTATTATAGGTACGGTTTGTTGGTAACTTCTGAATTACCGAAGTATCTGTCGATAATACAGAACTCTTCGGACCACAACTGAATGTTCGTTGGTAAATTCGAATTTGGTTCTAGCAGTTCTAATAGCCTAGACCTGTTAAAACCAAATTCAAATAGTATGAAGAATTCGAGAATGCGCCATTTTCCTGAGTAGTTCTTACAATGAATAATTAAGTTATACCACTAAAATGACACGACACTAATGGGGAATAAATAGTATTTGTCTCTATCACAAGTGCTGCATCTCGTGGATAATTGAAAGAACTACTCTCAGGAAACATGTATGTAATATTTCTAGAGAAACTTTTCGTCAAAGATTTGACATACAGATATTTTTTATACGAAAAAGTTCAGTAATTCTATAATTAACATTAATTTACAAAGATTCTAAACCGACTTGCTTGTATAATATTCTAGCAGACTAATTCTTGAAATGATTAAAGTTACTTTTTTAAGAGAACGGACAAAAGAATTCTATGCAATGAAAAAGTTAAAATGTCCGCTTCTATAACATTTGCATTTTAAAACTAGTTACACTGTAAGATTTATAAAAGTAATATAAAAAAACTGACAACATATAAATGTCACATTTTAGATAGGTTAGAATCAACTGTCAAAACCAAAGACTCTTTGGTTTTGACAGTTGATTCTAACCTATCTAAAATGTGACATTTATATGTTGTCAGTTTTTTTATATTACTTTTATAAATCTTACAGTGTAACTAGTTTTAAAATGCAAATGTTATAGAAGCGGACAAAAAATTCATCTCTTTGGCAAAGAGATGAATTTTTTGTTCAAAATGGTGGACATGTCAAATGAATGTCAAAAATTAAAAGTGGTCTGCATTTGTTATATACGCAACTCGGCTAACAATTAACTACAACAATTTAAAAATTAATGTCAATGAACGGACAGAAAATCAAAAAGATTGCCAATTTTGAGAGCAAAAAATGTATTTATAAAAAATAAACCACGCTCTATTTACATTCAAAATTAAAACGAAAAAGTGTTAAAAAGAAGAATAGAAATAAAATTATTTACAATGATTAATAAAACAGAAACGAAAATATTTTAAATGTTAAAAATAAACATTCCGCAAAAAAAATTTAGTCTGAAATTTACTTGAAATAAAAGATTATCAAATATCACTTTGATAACAAATTTAATTTTAGATTAAAACATTATCCTGGGCATCTTACGTTATAATAAACTAGATTTGTAGAGTGATCGGGAGAAAGATGTGACAAATTTACTAAGGAAAAATTGAGATAAAAGTAGAGTCCGACCAAATAATGGTTTTAGTTTCGGCTAAAAATGGCAGATTTCGCCGAAGTCAAAGATCCGTTAAATGCCTGCGCGCGGCTGACGTCAGACATATCGCTGAGTGTTTTTTACTTTACTTTAGTATTATTTTGAAGCACTTAACTCAAAAAAATCTTTGTTTATGGCATTCGAAAACAAAATGTTAAAAAAAACACTTGGAACAAGTGAATACTGCTTGTCAAGTTAAAAAATTTTGATTGTCAAGCGATATCGTCGTCTCGCAAACATTTGCACTATTCCGTCATGACACGGCAAGTAAATATGGCGGAAGCACATAGAAAGACTGAAGTATTTAACTCAAAAAAATCTTTGTTTATGGTATTCGGAAACAAAACGTTAAAAAAAACACTTAGAACAAGTGAATACTTCTTGTCAAGTTAAAAAATTTTGACTGTCAAGCGATATCGTCGTCTCGCAAACATTTGCACTATTCCGTCATGACACGGCAAGTAAATATGGCGGAAGCACATAGAAAGACATATGACTGTCAACAATAACAATTGAAAGCGTTAGAACGTGAAACAAGTGATCACTATTTATCAAAATGACATTTGATAAAAAAGAGTTGAACAGTTTGGCGAAGTTTAAACGTGTCTGTTTGGGAGTTGTATATGATTTTGTAATGTTTCAAGTTTACAACATTTATCTATTGACATCGACTACTACTTACTGATGAGGTGCAGTATGGGTGGTCCGATCACATATCCAGCTAGCGTTCAAGTAAACCAATCAGACACTATTATTCTGATATTTCTCATTGCATTGCATTTGTAACAAACAAAATTATTCATGCTTGCTATTTTTATATCTGCCGGCCAATAAATGACCGCCATTTTCAAGTTTATCGGTATTAAAATTAAGTTCTTTCGAACTGATTTTGACGTGACAATGTCTCACTCCGCAGGTAAACTTCTCCTTCCAAACAAGAGATGTCGCGTCGATGAGTTCAATGCACTGAGTTACGAGGTAACAGAGACGCTATACAACTGCTTATACAAAGTTGAAGGCAAATGTGATGTCACATGCCTAACAAACATGGCGGCCAAACAGAGAATGGATTAGGGAATATTATTCTCTTCTTCTTATTTAATTTTTATTTTATTGTAAATTATAGACGCGTCGACAACTTAGGTCATTAGCGCCTTGATTACATTAAATAACAGCACACTTAAAACTAAATAACATCACAAAACATCCATGAGCGGAGGCGGGATTCGAACCCACGACAGTCTGATCCAGAGGTCGTGACGCTAAACACTGGACCACACTGTCCTCTCTCTTCTTCTTCTTACATATAAAATGAATGAGGTGACTAAATATGGCGACTGGCTTCACTTTCAAATGATTGTAGCGTCTCTATAACCTATAATGGGTATACTAACAAATATCTTGCAGAAAATTGCATTATCGACATGACAACCTTGTCTTTCCACTCAAGAGATGTCGTGTCGAATAGCTCAATGTAACAAATGGGTACCTATACTAACAAATAGACCGAGAGCTAGTGACAATTTTTTGGTGTTATTTATTCAATGCCTTATTTTTGTGAAGATGTTGAGAGAGGCATATTAAAGTGATCTGAGTAAGGAATTTTGCTCTGCAAATTGCATTTTGTTCTGCAAATTGAAATGTCTGCTTAAAACATTCGCCATAACAACATATTAAAATTTGGACCTTGAACTAATAATAAAAATTTCGTCGGGTGCATGACACGTTTAGGGTGATCTGCCACCCCTTTAATACTGACCAATCGATTTGCAAATATTATAATGGCATTATTGGGTCACCGACAAGTTATACAAACAATTTCAGCCTTGAAGCAATAATAATTATGAACATTTTTTTGTTACATGTTGGGGGCGGTCTGCATCCCTCTCATACTGCTATCTAGCAAAATCCCTTATTCAGGGCACTTTAATATGCCTCCCTCAACATCTTCACAAAAATAAGGCCTTGAATAAATAACACCAAAAAATTGTCACTAGCTCTCGGTCTAAAAGGAACACAGTACATTGTAAAATGATTTTTCTTTCATTGCAGGCAGACGTTGTCACGCCCAAAACACCCGCGGCCGTGTAAACGACACAGCAGCCTACCCCGATTTTTTTTAATACCAGATAAAGATATAAATATTCTATCTTAAATACAAAAATAATTAATTCAAACATATTTAGGTGATGTGTTTAAATAATGTTAACTTCTGTACAAAGAAAACGTCTATATAGAGTTATTGCTTAAAAATATTTTAAAATTTTACAATTTGGGTTTTTAATAAGAAATAACAGAATAATAAGAGCTCAGTCATTCTTATAAATTGGAAATATATTGAGAAAGATAATTATGATTTTATGATTTATACAGTGTTGCCATCATAAAAATAAGACAGTTAAAACTTGTAAACAACTTTAAACTACGAAATTATTTTCGATACAATTATTCTTATTAGGATTTTAAATTAGTTTTTTTAAGGTTAAAGTACGGGACAAAATATACAATTAAACATCAGTCAGATGTTCATAACAATATATTTTTACAAACAAAACGTCAAACATTTGTTTCTGATTCGTGTTTGTTTTTGTGACACAAATTAGGTTAAGAGCTGCATAATTTACGGTTGCATAATTTTATCCTGCAGAATTGGTAAAATAAAATGGACATCTTCGGGTATAATTTTGTTTTGAGTACGTAGAGTAGTATCGTTCAGAGAAGATAGTAGCGTCGTTTCTGTGCACAAACGAGTTTCGGGTCGGACGGGTCTGTTTTCTAACAAGGGATGGTCCTGTGAATATGGTCATTTAGTTGTTCGTCGTCAGTCGAGACACACCATTGACCACCCCTTGTTAGAAAACATAGACCCGTTCGACCCAAAATTCGTTCGTGCGTAGAAATGACTTTACTATCTTCAGGCCCGGATTTCTGCTTAGGCCAACAAGGCACCGACCTAGAGGCCCAGTCGCCGAGGAGGCCCCGGCCAGGGCGGAGATGGATATTAAAGAAAAAAAAACCCAAAAATGTTGTAAGCTAACCCAATTGGCGACTTTTTTTTTGCTAAATTTCCATCCAATTCAATTTTTTCCCTTTTCTTTTTGGACTTGGGGGGCTCAACTATCAAGTGCCTAGGGGCCCTGGGTCTTTAAAGTCCGGGCCTGACTATCTTAAATTGTGTTTTAAAGACCACCAGCAGCTAAGGTTATTTCGGCCTAGCACCAGTTCATATTTTCAATTCATTATTTTTTTTTTTAATAATAAATTGAAAATCCAATTGACACTTTTACCAGCTCTCGGACTAGAGCCCGGGAACTGGGGACTTGTAATAGAGGAACCATAGCAACGCCATGTAAACAACAGCATCGCTACACTCTCGGCTACTCTCAAGCCCGCCTGACTATCTTCTCTAAACGATACTGTACTCTAGTCAACATTGATGATCAAAAATCAATTTAACTGACCTGGCATCACTGCATTTTGCTTAACTTTTAAAAAATATATTTTAACTACGTCTACTTACATTAAATTATTACTTAATAAGAGATAATTTTTTAAAGCTAATTTTCTATAATGACTTTATTAGTATTTATAGTCTGGTTATCGAAACGGAAAATCAATGTATTTCTACTTTTAATTAATTAAAACAATAAAGCAATAAAAAACAAAATAATGCAACAGTGATAAAATAAAACAACTACCAGTTTCATAATATTAAAAAAAGAAACATTACTGCAAAAAAATAATGTACAATATATTATTATTTAATTTTGTAATAAAAAAAAAAACACTGTCGAAACTTGAAAACATTATTTTTTGAACATACGTTAACATTACATACATCTTTTTAAACTTCTGAAACAATTAAATTCGTTCTACACTCTAGTGGTAATTAGCAGAACTAAATATTCCCTACGCGTTGACCTTGACTCAAATGTCAATACAATTTTAGGTTAGGTTTTTGATAATTTGCTTATTTACAGGTTATAAACGTAATTACACTACAGATGCAAAAAAATCTCGATCTTTTGAGCTCTCATTATTTTATATAAACATTAACTAAGTTACCGATTTACAATTTTCAGTTTTATCTCTGAAACGAACCAAAGTTATACAGATTCCAAGTTTCGACTCAGTTCCACACACGTCATGCCCGCACACCACACTTTTTGAAAAACAATTGACAGATCAAACGTATACTCACTCGAGAGCGCAATATCCCTGACATATCGACACGGCGCCAATGATTTGGCTTGGCCGATCCCTGTCGGTTTCGCCCATGTACTTGGTGACTATGTTACCGCCGAGGCTGAATCCCACGCACACGACTCTTGTGTTCGGATGCCGCTCGATCAAATTTTTTAGCATCTCGTTGTAATCGTCTGTGTGACCTTTTTTTTTTCAAGAAAAAACTAGTTATGAAGACAGGACTGATGCTTAAACCAAGTCTTCATGGTTTCCGGGCTTGTAGGCCGTGGTCCGGTGGTATTTCTACCTGACGTTTCATCTACAACTGCGGTAGACATTCTCAAAGGCGATGTGACAGCTCACAGGTCAGACTGACCTGTGAGCCACCGGACCACGGCCTACAAGCCCGAAAACCATGAAGACTTGGAACAATGCCGGCCGTGAAAGCTTGCACACTTGGATGATGCTTAAACGTTTATCAAAGCTGTCAGATCTGATATGATCGGACTAGGTATGTGATCTTAATGTTTTGAAAAAAAAAGGGTGAAAAAGTTTCACTTGAAAAAACAACTAAAAAAGTCAAAACCAACATTACCATATGTGAAAATTCGCGGGGCGGTAACGGGCACGCTCTGTAGAGCTCCGACGTGGTTGAGAACGCAAGCGCGGTAGCCGTGTCTTTGCGCCCAATGAACAAACGTACGTATGTATACGCTCTCGGATGTGTTACCGATGCCGGGGCATATCGCCACAGTAACGTCATCTGCAAACAGTAAGTAGAAGCATGCAATCATTATTAATAAAGACGAGAGGTCTTTTTATCATAGATAGAATAGGGAAGCTACCCAAAAAAGTGTCGGTGCAAAAAATAGAGATAGAGAAGAGAGCAGTTCTTCTATCTTTTTCTATCACAAATACATAACCATGGTTACAGATGTAAATTAACAATACCTACTATACATTTTTAAATTCACGAATGCGTCAGAAGACAAGTAGAACGAGAGCTAGTGACAATTAGGTCGAGAGGTAGGCGTAAATTTATATAGCTCATTTGTGACAGGATGAAATTTTCAGGGAAGGTAGAATCTAGTATGACAAAGAATAAGTGCTAGGGTTGCCTCGTCAAATCCTGGTGCGAAGGCCGGGAGGAGCTCACTTCCGGTGCAAAATACACATATTTCATTAGCTCATAATTATCTTTCGTCATTATATGACAGTATACAATTGACGCCATATTGTAGATCTCGAAGAGCTGTATTGAAATACATAGGGTTGCCTAAGGAAATTTTGGGTAACACATTGAAAACTTATAAATTATATTTGTTTTTTTGACATTTTTAAAGCTGTCAAATAACATTATGTATATATGTATACTTATATATTGTAACCGTTCTGAAATGAGTTATCGGCCTTGTGTTTGGCAAACATTCATACGTATGTCTAGTTATTTATAACTTTATGTTTTCAACGCATTTGGTTTCTAACTCATATCCGTATAATTACGCAGGAATTGCCTGAATCTGGTATTGACAATTTTCCCAAGAATTTATGTATTTTAGGGTAGCAATTTCTTATTTTTATTTTTCAACGTAATTCAACGTGCACCTCTTATATAAATTAGTATAAATTACTTACTTGAAGGTCGTAGTAACCTGTAATAAAAGTTTTAAAAAAGGTGGTTTGGAGTTTGTTTCGAAAAGAGAAAAAAGGTTGATTTTTGTTTGTGATTTTAAATTTGGTTTGACACTAAAAACTAATTGAAGCATTTGACTTTAGTGAACCTCGATTAATATTTTTTCTTGAAATTCAACTTAATCAGACACAGGTATAAAGTTAACTAAGCGAATATAAAACCAAAATAACTATAATGAAAAAATGGGAAATAATAATAATTTACTATAATAAAAGAAAAAACCGATTGATTTGTGAGTCAGAATTGTCAATCTTTATTATGGCAACTTTTCAGCAACTATTTTGTTGCCTTCTTCAAGCCTAAAATTACATTATTATAATTATGTAATTTTAGGCTTGAAGAAGGCAACAAAATAGTTAAAAATTACATTATTAGAATTATGTAATTTTAGGCCTGAAGAAGGCAAACATTGCCAATGATTGACAATTCTGATTCACAAATCAACCGGTTTTTTAATTTTATTATATTACATACGTGAGTGATCGACATGAGTTTCAATATAGTTTACTATACATTAAACTATTCAAAAATGTTCCGAACAAATATTAACGTGCTATTAAAATATTTATTTTTTTTTTACAATAATATTATGTAAACATTTTTTAACAAAACGTAGTTTAAGGTAGTTGCTTTGAAAAAAAGTCAAGAAAATCATGAAATAAAAATTAAATATATTTTTTTTAATAAAGGTATCTCTTTATGCTAGTTAAATTAGAAAATAATGCGAGATATTTTTTGTTGAAAATTGAATTTTTAACATTTTTAATATAGGTAAGGTGCTAAAGAATATCACATTAATAATTTTTCAATAAGAAAAAAAACAATACATAATAATCTATCTGTTTTTTTAATAACAAAAAAAAAAAAAAAAACGATGCATGACACATTACCGCTGATAATGTTAGTAAAAAAACTATAATTATTGACCACGTAGTTTCAAAATGCAATAACAAATGACATTTGGCGACGTTCCATTTAAACGACTTTACACCCGTACCTAAAGATGTTTCACATCAAAAATTTAAATTTTTGCATATACTGATACTACTTTACAAAATGTATAACTTTTCTTTTCCGTGATACAGGATTTAACTATTATATTTTATCCAATTTTGAGCAGTTATTAACAATTTATAATTTTCGAAATGTCATTTTCTTAAAAACTATGGTTACCATGCTGGACAAAGGGCCACTTTGTAATTTTGAGCTGTTTGAATTTATACATATATACATATACATATAAAAATTGACATTTTGCACCGGAAGTGGCTTATCCCGGCCGTCGCACCAGGATTTGACTAGGCAACCCTAGCGCTTTTTCTTTGTCATAATTAATACTACCTTCCCTGAAAATTTCATCCTGTCACAAATGAGCTTCATATATTAACGCCCGCCTCTTGGTCTAAATTTTTTGGTGTTATTTATTCAAGGCCTTATTTTTGTAAAGATGTTGAGAGAGGCATATTAAAGTGCCCTGTGTAAGGGATTTTGCTAGATAGCGGTATGGGAGGGATGCAGACCGCTCCCGACATGTAATAAAAAAAATGGTCACAATTATTATTGCTTCAAGGCTCAAATTGTTTGTATAGCTTGTCGGTGACCCAATAATGCCATTATAATATTTGAAAATCGATTGGTCAGTATTAAAGGGGTGGCAGATCACCCTAAACGTCTCATGTACCATTGTCAAGCCCTTCTATGTATGTAATCCACTACATATTTACATTAGGTCATATGGCCCATAGCCTACTACAAAATTGTAAATGCTCTCAATGTTATTTTCCATATGTTCGGTAAAACTGATATAGACAAGCGGTATCATTAATTTTTATATAATTACCTTCGTACGACGTATCAATCGGTTCGTACAGGTCGTACGTAAGCGTTGTATTGTCGGGCAGGTTCAAGTATACTCGTTCGCCAATTGGCCACGGACAACGTACTCTTCCAATCACGCTGTGGATGATTGTCTGAACATGACCGCTGAAGCCCCATAATCGTGTCGGCACATATCTGAAAATAAATAATACACGAATTACACTTGAGGCAGTATCGTAAATTGTGAATTGTGTTTTAAAGACCACCAACAGCTAAGGTTATTTGAGCCTAGCACCAATTCATATTTTCAATTCATTATTTTTTTTTTTATAATAAATTGAAAATCCAATTGACACTTTTACCAGCTCTCGGGCTAGAACCCGGGAACTTGTAATAGAGGAACCATAGCAACGTCATGTAAACAACAGCACCGCTACACGCTCGGCTATTCTCAAGCCCTGAGGCAGTATCGATAACTGAGTACAGTATGGATATGAAATAAATTTGTTTTATTATTATTATTTATTAATATTTTCTAAGTTTGTGCTTTCTCCAATGAGCCTTTCAAGTCTTTTGGTTGACTCTCAAGGCTTTTATTTTCTTCAAGGTGGTTTTTAATAGATTCCCGTTCATACGTAATTCTACGCGTAATACCACGTCGATGCCATGGCATAAAGATAATTCCTACCAATTAAAAAAAAAATTGGAGAATTATAGCAACAAAAGGTAAAGTATTTACAATGGAGATGGGCATATGAGTAACGTAATATAGATGGCAGTAGATATATAACTACCTAAGTTATCATTGGTTTTCATAGAAAAAACGCGCGGGAAATCAAGTTTTTCCCTTCTGATAGCATGCAACCACTTCTTTTCAGTTCCAGATCCTTTGGAAATACAAAACCTCTTTGATTTGAACATTGGTAAACACAGCACATCGGGGCCCGCGTCAAGGGCGCTAACCCCGGAGTAGGGCGCAATCAGCGATGCGAATATGATTATTTTCAAGCAAAGAGCGCTAAATCAGAATCTTGCCAGGGGCTCCGATGATCCTAGCTACGAGGCTGTTGAATGAATGAATTGTAAATTATAGACGCCCGACAACTGAGGTCATACGAGGCTGTTAGTGAGTATTGATTTCGGACATTTTTGATGTGAAACATCTTATGTCGGGCTGTGAACAACCGCGTGAGGGGAAATATGCAACGAAATGTCCGCTCCTTCGCTGCTGTTCTCCCTACCACTGCGGCACTCTCTCTCTCTCTCGGCTTCCGCGCGCTCGGGCAACCGCGTGTGTTACAGTGCAGTATATAGGATTACGTCAGCATAACAGTTAGTTGCCGCTTTTGAAAAAATATATACTACTACATAGAGAATACCACCGAGTTCAATAACGTTTTCTTTGATGTTTCACGTCTGTCGGGGGTCCCGAGACCCACACCCTTTTTTTCGGAAAAAAAGGAATTTTTTACAGGGAAATCGGTTCCTTAATTATTATTCCATAGCTATGGGTCGTCTAAAAATTTACCAAAAAAACCTAGGCTTGTAAACAGGTAGAATTTTACCAAAATCAAGCCCCTAAAAATTCATTGATGCCCATGCCGATTGCGATGCTGTAGCTTATTTTGTTTAGGCCTAAATCTATCTAAATTCGGAAATGAATTGGAAGAGCTTTGTACGACAAACTACTTTACCGACATGTCAAAAACTATACATTGTATGTACGCTGCTGACATCTACGACAGCGTTCCCGCGTTTAGGCAATTACTTTCACGGAGAACGTTCTATTGCGGGGCCCCTCCAACACTAACCCCACTCTGAAAGCTATTAATTAATAATACATTAAAGACTAGTTTGCCATGCGGATTACCACGCGGTCTAACAGTGATGAACACGTCTCTGAAGAATGTGAGTGTATGAGAGAGATGCCCAATACCCACTTAAATAGAGTCCGACTTAAGTCAGAGCGAGATAAACGATTTAAACTTTGCACGAATGACTAAACGTGAAGCATGAAGGAAACTCCTACGCTTGACAAAGTAGGAGAGCAACAAATGCACAATAAAAATGTTATTAGTTAAAGTGAATTTATTGAGGCGAAGGATTCAAAATGACTGGCTATTTTTTCCATTAACTTTTAATTGATGCAATGTTATTTTAAAGTAAATTGTTAAATTAAGGTGTCTAGTCTGTAATTTAAAATAGATTATTGTAGAAAATAGACGCTCGACAACTTTCTGCAATTTTCCGACCCCTAGGGTCGGCCAATAAAAGCGATGACATACACAGCGGTTTGTGCCGACTCGACGATGACACACACATCGGTATCAACTCGTCAGTCAGGCGTTTCTTGTGTAGAACGATCTGTCGAGGCGGCTGAGAGTCGGCAGGTAATTCTCGCTGCGGTGTGTGTTTTGATTCATTGAAAAACATTAACATACCGACTCGGCACAAACCGCTGTGTGTGTGTGTGTGTCATCGTTGTGTGTGTGCCATAACAATTTTATTAATTTATTATTATTACAATCCTAAACGCTTTTAACCGAAAATTACAGAAAATATATAATTTTGTTTAAGTACGTGGTTTAAATTCTGCAAAGCTAAAAGTCCACATTTTTTGATAAAACTCGTCGTTAGGCCAGCAATTAAATTTCTTGTTAAAAATATCCACTGTTAAAATTACGTAACACTTTTTAACTTACCATTGGAAGTTATTGTAATGGGTCCGAAAATCGAAATCAAAATGTATAACAAATTTTTATGTTTCAAGGTCACTACACTATTTTTACACTATTTTTAGAAAGATGTCTGTGTGTGTGTGTGTGTACGTATGTGTCCATTTCTTTCTAAGACGAAATCTCGAGAATGAAAAATGATATCGACTACGTTGGGTGCCAATCGACGCGTATTAACGTAAATATGATCTGAAAGAAATTTTTTCAAAATCGGTTCAGCCGTTCTTTTTTCTTAACCAAATAGACTCCAAAAAAGTAGATTTTACACAATATCTCGCGAATAAAAATTATATCGACTTCGTAAGGGTGTCAATCGAGGCGTGTTAACGTCATTTTGATCCGACATAAATTTTATAAAAATCGGTTCAGCCGTTTTTTTTTTTTAATTATTGTTAAAATAAATAATAATTAGTTTTAATGATTAAAATGATTACTTTTCTGTGTAATATCTAATTTAATTATTATTATTAAATATTTATCAAACTGGGAAGTTCGTCGTGTGGACCTCAAGGGTCGCACTTTAGTCCTAATAAACGACCCACCTCACGGCTTGTTGAAATTTTGGATATTAACGTGAAGTACTCTAGTAAGAATGTTCATGAAATATTAAATTATCATATACGGGTTTAGACCTATTTATGGGCTATCGAACTGCATTGAAAAAAATTGGAAAATCTGGTTGCGGCTACCCTACGAACACAGCATTATTTTTCCAAGATAGTATTTTTTTTTCAAGAAATATTCAATTCCCGTATGGAGGCTATAGATTCATGGGCTACCTAACTGCGTTAAAAAATTTTGAAAATTCAATCACCCACCCGGCTATAGATGCCATTAGGTCTAGTAGTTGCTGGCCTTTACTAAAATTAAAAAAATAAATTCTTACATCACCATTTATGTCATTCGAGGTAAATGAGTAATCACTAATCATTATTCAGTTACTTTGTACGTAGTTACTAGTTGCTAATAAATCAAATTAAGTTAATATGACGTCATCTAGTAGAATAGATTCAAGGAAGGTTTAAAATAAACGCCTGAGACAATCATTCGTTTTTCAATTTGAGAAAATGAAAAACAATACATTATTTATGATGCCGGAGAACCAGTCTTCCATTTTGATGATTTCATCTGGATCCTTTTTAAAAATATCTAACGCGCGGAAGCACATCCGAATACGGATTTTTAATACTTTCCATAAATTTTTTAAAATTAATTAATTAATTGTAGATTATAGACGCGTCGACAACTCAGATATCATTAGCGTCTTCAACACAACAATTAATAATCCATTTGTGTATTAGAATCTGCCAGCCGGCATAACACAAGCCGACTGGTACAAGCTCGGGTCACTGGGAGCGCTAATTCCCAAAGAACATTGGAATGCAATTTGCGATAGCAACCACATTCCAATGCCCTGGGGGAAATTTTTTAAATGCATTTTTTTGTTTACAAAATACATATGTCATCACTATTATAAAGATACAATTTTAAACGCTCCTTTGTAGCATGCTTATGCTTGAATCGAGTTCATCGATACTGCTTGGAGAAGACCAAAGCGAGCAACCGAACATACATGTATGAGTTTCATACAATCGCTCGGCAAAGTCGAAAGCAAGCAATCAATTATTTTAATAAAAAGGAGCATTATTTCTATAATTTCTAAGATACTTTTCCACATATTTTAAACGTCGAGCATAAACCCGAAACCGACATATGATGACGTAGAATACAGTCACACTTCTTTATCTATAGATAGAGATGTATATAAATTATCTTCCTCGTGGTTTGCTTGCAATTTGACAAGTCAGATGGCGTGACACAGTAGATCTAGTCAGCCAATCACAGACATGTTACGTCATTTCGGTAGCGGTATAATTCTATGTTTAAAATTCTAATGAAAAATACACACTTTTGGGTTTTTTTTGTTATCTATATAGAAAAAGCTTCCGAAAAATTCTCAAAAAAATTCACAGATTTCGCAATCCTTGCAACCATCGAGGACATTGGAAATGATAACAGCATATATGAAACATAATTAACTGTTTATTACACACACAATATTTATCAATGCACTGTTTAGTTTTGTCAGGAATAACCCTATTATTCTTCTGTTATATACGCGTTCACTTTTGCTTGATTACTTAACTTTTAAATGGATTTTTCTACAGTATTTATTAACATTTTCTCAAAAATAACACCGCAGATCGTCGCAAATACCTCTCAATTAACTAGACATGATATAAAACACATTTCGAAAAAATTGCACTTGTTCAATTTTGCATGATTGCTCCTCACTTGATCGCGACACCGTTGTCTTTTGGCCTTGAACGAAAACTCGTAACTCTGCCCCCATATACGAACATAAACATTTCCAATGTTAAAAGTCTCATAATCTATTTGTAATGTAGAATTAAAAAAAAATGTGGTACGACCCCATTTGCTGCTATGATTACCGAAATGAGTTCGAGGATTAGTTCAGAGTTTACGTCGAACGCGGCCCAGAAGATTTAATTAAATAGCACAATACACTGATTGAATAATTGAAACTCCGTTGTCTTCCACGTTCGTTAAAACGTTTGCCGATTGGATTGCTTTTCGGAAACTGAAAAAAGTCTGTCTAGCCGTACTTAAAGTCACAGCGGGCCGTGCAATTAAGCGTTTTATTGGAGCTTCAATCTAATGATTTTTTTCAAATTGCTTTACAAAAGTTTTCATTGCTGGCGCGTTGCGTAATTTCACGAAACTTCTGAATGCTTTGAGATTTCAAAATGATAACATTTCTCTAATAGTTATATTCATTTTCCAGATTTTTATTTTTTACTATTTGTCTAAAAAATGAAAACATAAAAAACCGGTACACAATAAGGGCTACGGTGCTTTTTTCTACCACCTGATAGCGCCACTGGCAAGTGAGGTATACACACTGAGGTTAAGGTAGTTGTCGTGCTATGGGCATAGTGTCAGAAAATTCTAAATTTTCGTATAGTCATTAAGGATACTATAATACAAATACCATTAAAATTTGAAGTTGATTGACCATCTCTAACTCGAGATAAACTTAATTAAAGTTCGGATAATTAACACGGAGAGCATAGGAAAAGTTGTGCTTTCGACAAGTTTTTTAATTTAAAAAAAAAGTAACAGTCAAACATTTTCAAAAAACTAACTGTTCATTGATGTTTTTGTTCAGAGTTTAAAAAATTAAATCCAAAAATTATTGACCTTTTTATTGTTGAGATATAGGTAATAACGCAAAGTTCAACAATTTATGAGAAAAGATTGACATTTTTATATAATCCAAGCGAACAAACTAAGTGAAATATGTGTTACTATGTGAACAACAGTTTAGGTACAATCTCTAACAAAATTTTTTTACATTTAACACTATACTTATTTATTGTTTTACAACGTATTATGAACGAAACTTTTGGATGCTATTGTAGCACGACAACTATCTTAAAGCTATAGAGGAAGTATAAGCATTTAAAAGTGAAGCCAGTCGCCATTGTAACTCGTTCCTAATTTCATATGTGAGGAGAAGAAGAAGAGAATAATATTCCCAATCCATCCCGTGTTTCGCCGCCATGTTTATTCGGCCCTGTGACGTCAAACCTGGCTTCAATTTTGTATAAGCAGTTGTATACGGTATGCGTCCTCTATAGATTTTACCTCTGTGGGTATACATCACTTTGATGTCATTCAAATGTCAATAATGTTTTATATTTTCCGTCCACCCGATGGCGCCACTAGCAAGTGAAGTATATGCATTCAATATTTAACGGCTAAATCGCAGTTTTGTATTTATTTATTCCTTAAACAAAAACTGTTAATCTCCAAACGTTGGACATATTTTACTTGCCACGAGAGTCATCTGGCGAATAAAAAATGTAAGCGTTTGACGTATACCTTACTTGCCACTAGCGCTATCTGACTAAAAAAAGGGTGCGGGTCTCGGGACCCCCGACAGATGTGAAACATCAAAGAAAACGTTATTGAACTCGGTGGTATTCTCTATGTAGTAGTATATATTTTTTCAAAAGCAGCAACTAACTGTTATGCTGACGTAATCCTATATACTGCACTGTAACACACGCGGTTGCGGCGTTTGAGCACGCCTGAGCCAGAAACGCAACTAAATACACAGCGAAGTATCTATATTACAAACCTACACGTGTATAACTGTATACATATACTTTTGCTTTACAGTACGTTCGTATGTATACTCTCTCTCTCTCTCTTTCCGTGCCCGAGCGCGCGGAAGCCGAGAGAGAAGTGCCGCAGTGGTGGGGAGAACAGCAGCGAAGGAGCGGACCAGAAATTTCGTTGCATATTTCCTCTCACGCGGCTGTTCACTGCCTGACATAAGATGTTTCACATCAAAAATATGGTAGCCCTTATTAAATTGTGATTAGCCTAGCAGCAATTTCGCCACTGCATGCATAAAAGGTATAACAGCTGACCCGATTTTCAGCCGCGAGATAGCGAAGTTAGAGTCTTTATTAGTTCCGATTCGATTCACGAGATAGCGTAGCGGCAAGAAATGATTAGTTCCGATTTTAAAGACGAGATAGCGACATAGCTTATCTGCAAAAAACACTTGCTAACATATAATTTTTAAATTAGGTAGTCTACAAATTTGGGAGCACGGACGTCAAGGTCATTTGTTAAACATTACTAATCAATATACATTAAATTACAATACATATATTAAATAATAATAGGGCAATAATATCGATAATAAGAGTCTATTATAATGGCAAATTATCTAATAGTCTAAGAGGCAACGACGAATTTTCGTAAGTGTTTACGTAAGGCAAAATAATCCCAACAATCTCTGCATAAGTGTTCCCCATTTGAGAATCTGTAAGTCTGGCAGCCTTTCTCCCTTGCGTTTTAGGTGGCAGGTAGAAATTAGACACATTTTTCATGCAATAATGTAACACTATTTTTTAATTATTAAATTGTATTATTGAGTCAATGTTGTAATCTTTAAACAATTTCGTCACCATGGTAACCATCTAAATTTCGTTTGTTATATTTTTTATTATTTAGAAATTGTGGATTTACAATAATTTTTTTTGAAATCACACTTCATGCGAGAGCGGATTTTATTTAAGTTATAAACATAACTAAATAAAATCCGCTCTCGCATGAAGTGTGATATAGTGTTGAAATAGGTATATATAGAAAAAGAACAGATCCCACTCTCGGGGCACTGTGTGAGTAAGTGGTAACTCAACCAGCCGGAAACTGGGAATTTCGGGTTTAAGTCCTGATAGTGGCTTCTGATTTTTTCCTTGTATATCTTAATTGTTTGACGTTTAACATCACGATGGCAGGTTGCCGACTGATTACGTTAACGAAAGTATTTGCTTGTGGAATGTCTATTTAATAATTATTATATTATAACCACAAAAAACTTAACTCATTGTTGTATTTAATTTTAATATTATTTTGTTTTACGTAGAAAAAAACGTCGCCAGTTCTCCGTCTATATTGTTATTTTTGTAACAATTTGTCGACAGTAAAAATCTATCTGAATTATCTGAAGTCTCGTTCTTATCGCAATAGAAATTTAGATAAATATACACATTTTTTTGTATATTTTCCACGAAAATTCTAGCGCACACATAGCAAAGTGGTGACAAATTTTCTGATGAAGTCGATATTTACATTTTTATTTTAACCTTAAAATATCACACAATGGTATATATACATTTTTAACAGACTCCAAAAAAAGGAGGTTCTGAGTTTCCCTTGAAAAACATCCCATAAAAATCGGTTGTGTGGTTTCTGAAAAAATGTACACGAAACATCGATTTTTTGTGATGTTTTTGTATCAAAAATCGATGTTTCGTGTACATTTTTAACACACTTCAAAAAAAAGGAGGTTCTGTGTTTCCCTTGTATGTCTGTATGTGCGCGATTTTTTCAGAAACCACACGACCGATTTTTATGATTCTTTTTTTATTTAATAGGGCATACCTTGGACATGGTTCTTATATAAATTTTACTTAAATCGGTTCAGTAGTTCGACTGATTTTAATAAAAAGTTAGTAACGGACTGTAACACCGTTAAGGTAAATGTCAAATATCAAGACAGAAGTCGGTTAATAACGTGAAAACCAAGTACTGTAAAGCAAAAACATAGATATTTCCCCCCTTTTTTTCATCGAATAATTTGAGAAGATTTTTTGAAGTCTTAAAAAAGGTTAGTTTGACTAATAATTATTTTAAATAAAAAACTTAAAAAAAAATAGAACCTCCTTCAAAAAAGTCACTAAAAAAAGAGGAAAATAATAAAATTTTGAGGTCGCCGCCAATTTAATAAAATGAAAGTAAATACATAAAAAATTTTAGGAATTAAATTGGCGCCGATCTCAAAATTTTAATATTTTCCTCTCTTTTAGTGGCTTTTTGAAGGAGGTTCTATTTTTTTTAAAAGTTTTTTATCCAAACTAACCTTTTTTAAGACTTCAAAAAATCTCCTCAAATTATTCGATGAAAAAAAGGGGGAAAATATTTATGTTATCGCAAAACTCGAGAACCACCGAACCGATTTGAAAATTTCTTTCACTGTTTAAAAGTGAACTTTGCGACGAGTAACATAGGCTATAATATTATTACGTTATGACAAAAGGGGGATGAACGGTGAGCGAAAATATCGATTTGCACCCGGGTGAAGCCGGACCGAACAGTTAGTTTAGTAGTATATTATGGCTACTAAGGTTATCTGGGCGATAACCTTGACAGTTCGTGACCTTAATAAATAATTCCAGACGTGATTTAATAAAATGACGCTCGAGAAACATCAACGTCTTAGTCCGGGAGGCAGCGTTGCAAATAAAAAAGTCATAGTAAGCCAGTTGATTTTGATATCGATAGCTGATCTCGTACAACTAATCAGTGAACCGACCGTCAGCTGCTCAAGTAGCGGTGGGTTTGGGTGTGGGAGGCTTCGAAAGTGGTAAAATAGTATATTGTGTGACTAGTATGCTAAATACATCTTTATGCGTCAGGCGCGATGTTTTCAGCACGAGTAGTAGGAGAGCGCTCACGAGCCTTGGCGAGTGAGCATCGCGAACCGAATACGAGTGCTGAAAACATCGCGCCTGACGCATAAATATTTAGCATACGTGTTGCACACTATACTTTATATAACACATGCATGGTTTTAGACTTTAATTGAATAATTTTGTCACTGACAGAAGTACATCTCATAATAAAAACATTGGGCTCGATACAATATTTAATCACTTCGTTACCATAGTAACCATATTTCATTTATAACACCGAAAAGAGGTACAAAATGTTCATTAAATAACGGGTTTTTCAAATGTTTTTCCATTATTCATCGAAAAGCGTTTCATAATGGATCATGACGTCACTTGTCAATAAACGGCCATTTAAAGTCCGCAAAACTGATACGAAAAAACACTAAAAGCGTGCATGTGTTATATAAAAAAATTTAAGTAATAGTACGCCGGCTGAAACTTATTTTATAAAATATATATAATGTAATTTAGATTTTAGAGTGCAAAATGTAAATAATATAAACTAATAAGGTTATATAAAAAATAGAAATAGAAATATAGAAATTAATCATTATCGATCATATCGCTATCATAATCTTATAGGTAACGTAATTGTCTCAGCTGTTGTCAATGCAAAAAAGTGAAATGCGCAATATTTTACGTGTTTTTTTACAAGTTCATGCGACCAGCTGACGCACAACCCCCCCCCCCCCTCCACGATGCAGTTGACGCTTGGTTTACTTATTAGTCATAACAGATTTATCGAAAAAGATAACAATCGATCGGCGTAAAAACACTCCCGGGGACTATCTGTTGACAAGCTTTTGAAAGCTCAAACAGAACTCCCGCTATGCTTAAATATATTGTAGAAAATTACGTTATTTTTATGCTGAATCATTCACAGTTGATTTGTCAGCCAAATACGCCATGTGGTACAGAATCCCGAGTCCAGAAGTCCGGTTGGCAATTTGCCAAATAATAAAAAGATGCTGCAATGTTTTATGATAAAAATAGCCCACTGATGACAGGTAAGTAACCTCTGTGTTTTTGTTTTATTCTTGCTCAAAAAAATGTGCCGCTTTTATAAATCGTGAAGTATAAGTGCATGGCTCACTATCTTAAATTTTCGAACTTGACTATTGATGTTGGCGATGATGGCCTACGCCAGGGGCGTCCGAAGCAAAGGGACGCCGAGTGACACAGTAAAGTCAATATTATTGTAAAATGCAAATTTCCTTTCATTATTATTATTCCTTTTTTTAAGATTTACCCCTCTAAGGGGGAGGCAGCTCCCTCTTGGCGACGCCTATGGTTCCTTCATGGTTTTTGAGAAATTTGTATTTTAATAATAATATCAATAATAATATACGTTGATAATAATAAGTTGATCAATAAACAAATAAGATGGCCATGCTTTTTTCTAAGAATAAAACTGGAGATAATAAAGAATTAGGAAGTTTCCATTGAACGAAAATACTAATTATGATACTGTCACATCATTATAATAAAGATAACTTTAAAAATTCTGAAAGAATTATTTTGATATCTTTAATTTCAACGGAGATATTCAATTTCTTGTACGTGGGGTCGCAAACGAAATTGATTTTTGAATATGACGTCACGCGGTACAAGTTTGCTGTTTTTTAGTTTTGTGAGTAATTAGAACCTAAGTTACTTAGTAACTATTTTGTTGTAATACAGACTTTTCTATTTATATTAAATTAAAATTAGTTGTCAAAAATTTAAATATATCAATATTTTCCGTCATCAACTGGTTTGTTTTTAGTGTTTCCATAACAATTTACGAGTTTATAGAAAGAGATTTATCGGAAGTTACCATGTTAAATTACCACACATACAAACTGAAAATAACTTTTAAAAATATCGTGCCGCGTGACGTCACCCGGACTGAAAACGAAATTTCTTGGAGAATTGTCAATTCAAACTTTGAAGTAGCATAACTTTGTTGTTTTTAAAGATATTTCAAAAATTCTTCCACCATTAATTTTATAATTTTTTGAACTATGATTTAGACCAAAAAAATAAAAAAGGGAAACTTCCTAATTGTTATGCACAGAGTAAATTAATTTTTTTCGTCGTATAAATCTTTGTATGCGTAAAAATGGTGGACACTTTGACCACTTTTTATGAAATATTTATTTATTTCTATTTATGTTTTAGTAGCTTTACTTCATTTTGTAAAAATTACTGCGAATTATTAAAATACAAATTTCTCAAAAACCATGAGAGTAATCGAGTCTTATTAAGAGTAGCTTTTTTGTAGCAAATAAGTTACTGAATCTAAATTTTATACTTAAACCCCTTTTCTTCCATTGGCGTAGAAATTTGAAACGTTCAAATATTAAAAAAACCCGAGTTCTACGCCTATGGATTAATATTATACATAATTTTGATATGGATTTTTTTTGTAACATAAAACTATGTCAACGTGCCAAATTTTAGCAAAATCGTACAAGCCGTTTTAAATTTATAACAAAAAAACGATTTCAAAATTGTAACTTCAGGGCCGTATAGCGCCCAAACTAAGAAATTTTGTAAGAAGGTAAGTTTGCTTAAATCGGCTTATTTTGGTCTCAGGAACATGTGGTAGGCGTGTGTTAAGTGTCTTTGAGGACACCTGTATAGTTGTCGTCGTGTCGCATTAAAGCCATGTATATTGTACATGACTTCTAAGCTGCACGCTAAGAAAAGCATTCGCTTTCAGAACGAAATTATTTTAACTGCAAAATGTTAACTAGAATAGCTGAAAAATTAACTCCTCTAGATAAAATGTTAACAACTTAGTTAATGACGATTTAAACCTACAGTGAAGAAAAAATAACTGACGTCGTTAGCTAGATCAGTTACATTTAATTACTATACTACCGAATTGGTCTTTGAGTTAGATAGAGAAACAAGAAATACTCTGCTAGTCGATTTTGTTTTAACTCGAATAGTTGATTTTTTTCGTTTGTTTCGTTTTTGTTAAGTATTTTCAGTGAAAATTAAAACATTGTTTAACAACCCAGTTAAAACGTTCTAATTGTATTACTTTTGTTAAATTTATTCACTGGAGATCCGTCGGTTTAGTGAATAGTGTTGATTATTCTAGTAAAACTGTACTTACCCGATTATTTTTTATTAAAAGATTGAAGAAAAGGATAGTGTCATATAAATCGCTTTAAGAGAAACTGAGAAAAATTGCTTCTCGATGGAATCATTTATTAGTTTACATGACATTGCGCAATATAAATTATAAATTTTACAGACGCCATTCAACTGCCGACATTATTAATCCGATGTTAGTGTTAAACTGATAGAGCGGGTATTGAAATTAATAATATTAACAGATTAATATTCTGTGAGATAAATAAAGGTGTTTTGTTTTGGTAAGTACGCATAATATTATGTTTACAACTTGTAATAGGGGTACTATAATAAAGTAATATCGAAAATGTTTTTTTCTTACGTATCAGTTGTAGACTATATATTTATAATAAAAAAATGGAAACAGGTAACGACAGACAACGATAATTTATATTTTTCAGTTACTCAAGGGTTTTAATTACTTATACCCAGGGAAAGAGTTAACATTATTTTCGGAATGGCCTGTTTTTACAGCAATATGATAAAAAAAATGGTACAAGTTATAAAAAAAAGCTAAATAAAAATTTAGAAGCAAACGATGAGCATAATTCATTACTTGATTATAATTGGTGCAAGCTGGAAAAAACATTTTCGACAAAAAAATTGTTTCATTTAATTCTTAATTATAATTCCTTTTTCAAATCCAATGTAATTTTATTTTTGTAGATGCTGTCAATGTCGTTGGATTTTTATAGGAACTAGTACGTGCGAAACCTATGTATAACAAAAATCAATTAAAAAAAAACTGGTGACGGTCCAAATTAGAAGTACAGGAGAGTTTCCTGCTTCATTTAACGGTAAATTAAATTATTAGCTATTATACATAATATGTCTTATTTTCCAAGAGGCAAGAATATTTTACTATTTCTTGTTTATTTTTTAGGATAGCAGTTCATTGAATAAAAGGATCGCCGCAAGCCAAGAAACATTGCAAAAGTTAAGCCTCACGTTACAACCCCTGCCAATTGTCTGCTGTTATTTTCAGTTTTTATTGAAAATTATATTATATTATTATGATTGATAACTAGTATTAAAAATTTTTATAAATAATTGGAAAAGTTGTTTTATTAAAATTTTATGTGGAATTATATTTATCAGCTGCAGTCTTGCATTACAGAACTGTAAAGAAGCCGATTTGCTTTCTTTCTGTACAATAATTGTACAGAAAGAAAGCACATCGGCATTTAATATAACTTACTGTAGCGGATTAGCCTATTAAAAACTTCTACTGATGATTCTATCAAGTCATTTTATAGAAATAATTTTATATGAAACATGTAATATCAATTTTTTGTATTTTCAAAAATGTCATGATTAATAATTAATCATAACATTTTTGAAAATACAAAAAATTGATATTAGATACATGTTTCATATAAAATTATTTCTAAAAAATGGCTTGTAGAATCAGCAGTAGAAGTTTTTAGTATAGGCTGATCCGCTACAGTAAGTTATATTAAATGGAACAGTTAAAATAAATACTAAATCCAGTGATTAAAATTCACTGTGTGAATTAATAATGTATTTTTATTCCAGTAGGAAAGTATCACTAATACAGTGTTTCTATTTCTACAGAGTTAGTTAAACATTTTGACTCGGTCAGTATTTTCATTTTACGCCAGTTGTTATAAGATTCTAACTTATGACAAATTTTATTTTTACTAGAGCAGTGAACGACTTATTTGTTATAATAATGAAGTAAATTTATTTAATACAGTGATCGTCATTCACTGTTTTGATGAAATTTTGTAGTTGAAAAATGTTCACTTCTTTAGTAAATTTCCTTAAGTGTCCCTATTTGTACTAAATAGTTTAACTGCCAGAGCGAATTATTTCTTAGCGTGTGTCTGTTACAAGGCAGTCAGTAGCCGTGCGCTAAAAGGCGTCAAGCCATATGGACTTTACAAGGTATGAAAGTTCGATACCATAGCTAGGAGAATATGAAATATTTGATTTTTTCTTTATTTATTATTAGAAATAATAAATTGAAAAAAATTGAATTATTATTGAATTTTACTAACCACACTAGTGCGTTTGAGAACACTTGTTAAATGATCCATTACAGGCCGGTATAGATGCATGGAAATAAGCTATTTTAAAGTGGGTATGGCAAAAAAACTGTGATTATATAATTGCAATCTAAGGTCATTGTCAACTCAGACCTGTTCTGCAAACCAGCGTAAGTTTCACACAAAATATCCGATAGAAAGGGAAAGTGCCGTTACTATTTTGCATATAGTAGTATTCTGTACGATTCTCTGTGATCGATAGATTAAAACAAATTGTAATGAAAAATTTGTGAATGATTAATGCAATAAGCGTTTTGAGTAAACATTTGCTCAGACTGTGTAAACAAGAATAATATAAAGTAATAGGCGAAAACAAAACACTGCTTTCAATATAACAAATGAACTTTTCTATCGATTCGAATACACAATGGAAATAAGTATAGCTATATAATATACAGGGTGTCCCAAAATTGCTGGGACACAGAGCTACCACGTGTAGTAGAGATCAAAATAAGTCGATTGGACCCAATTTATTTATATACCAAAATGTACCGTTTGCCCGTGAGAAGAGTTCAAAGTTTACATAAAATTTTGTATTACAATATATTATTAAACTTGTACTAGGAATATCTGTTAGCATTATTTAAGAAAACATTTTTTTCCTTCGGAACTATGCGGAATACGAAATTTTTACAAGAGTAACAAAATGAAGATAATTAATCAGTCTTGTTAAAAAAATTTGAGAACCGTATTACCACCCCTAAGAAAGTTCTGAAAAAAATGTCAGGGGGTGACGGTGGTTTTAACCCTTCTACAATTTCTTTTGGGTTTCTTTGATTACCGAAAGGAGAGTAATCCTCTAAAATGCACTTTTGTCAAATTTCATTCAATTTGTTTCACTCAAATCTGAACAGCGTAAAAAATGTGTTTTTTTATGTAAACTTTGAACTCTTCTCACGGGCAAACGGTACATTTTGGTATATAAATAAATTGGGTCCAATCGACTTATTTTGACCTCTACTACACGTGGTAGCTCTGTGTCCCAGCAATTTTGTGACACCCTGTATATCTGTATAAAACAAAGTCGTGTTAGTTACACCATTTATGTTACACCTTTTATAACTCACGAACGGTTGGACCGATTTTCAAGATCTTTGATTTTTTGGATTTGTCTCCGCCCAGAATAGCAGAATAACTATTAAAACATCGGAAAAATCAAGCGAACGAGCGAAGCGTCGAGTGAGTAATGTAATTATAATATTCAAGCGAACGAGCGAAGCGAGTGAGTGATGTAATTATAATATTCAAGCGAATATCCCCAGTTTCATCAGAAAACAAAACGGGCTCAGCACTTAAAACAGAGCAGAAAAATCATGTGGTGCGTTAAATTTGACCACGAGTTTAGTTTTGATTAGGACCGTCCTAAGATTTTTGGCGCCCGTTGGCTACTAACAATAATGCGGCCCTCTTCATAAGAAAACACATGGGCCCGGGGCCGTCATTGTCAAATTGATTTGAGTGCAAGCAAAATTTGCGCCCCAAAACGCTGGCGCCCCGGGGCTATAAACGCACTTTGCAATTAACCCTGTAGTTAGGCTGGCCCCGGTTGTGATATAAAAATCTCTAATACGTTTTATTTCAGCTCGATACTCATTTGGTTTCCGTATAAAAACAATAGAATCGATCGTTCTAATGTACATAATATTTTATGCTAATAATTGAAAACATTAGTTACCAATCAATATTACTAAATGAATTATTTATTGGTGTTTAAATAACAAGCTATTGTTTAATGCTTTTTAAGATGGTTCAATAATAATTTCAAGGTGCCATTATTTGCATAACAATTACCGATACATTTTTCATTAATTGTTGCTAATTGTGATTCCTTTTTACTTCCCACCTCTACTATGGTAGGGAAGTAATGGATTTAGTCCGAAAAAAATATTTCGAGATTTTAAAAGATCTTCACGTTTTGAGACCCTAGCAATTGTTTAAAATCATTTTCTGACTGATGTCTGTATGTGTGTGTGTGTATGTGGTCAATTTTTCGCCTTCGATATCGTAAAAACGGAACAACATATACGGCCATGCCGATTGTTCTATTGTGTTTATCAGCCTTTAACTTAGATCTGATTAGATTTTGAGTCAAATCGGTTCAGTCGATCCTGAGATATTAAAAAAAACGTTCTCAATGTCACGTATTGACATAGGTAAAAAAAAATATAAATGAATTTTAGATGTTATAATATGAAAAAAATGTAAATATTTTTTTTCTCTAAAATGTAGTTTTCGAGAAAAAAAATATTTTACTAAAAAAAATAAAAATTATACGTAAATCAAGGTAACCATGATTTTTGCTATATTAAGCTAGCCATCAGTAGATCACTAAACAAAAAAGAGGGCCATGCTTTTTTTTCAAAGAATAAAAAAAGAGTGTTTATTTTTTGCAAATATTTACTAGGTGGGAAGTATAGGACTGGTCATCAGTCGAATTTTTTATTTACATTTTACATGAGGACAGTGTGGTGTAATGGTCAGTGTACTCTACTCATGGGTATATTTGTTGATGTCGTTTAGACCCAGCTTTGATATTTAATGATACTGCCCCCCCCACCGATCGGGTTTTTTGTAATCCAAAATTCGCCTTTGAGAATGTCTACCGCAGTTATAGACGAAACGTCGGGTAGAAATACCACCGGACCACGGCCTACAAGCCCGGAAACCATGAAGACTTGGAACAATGCCGGCCGTGAAAGCTTGCACACCTGACTAAGGCCAAAATATGTTTAGTAAGTAAGAGGCAGTTTGGAATTGGAGGCCCCGTACGTATACAAAATATAAATGTAGGTAGATCGTTTATTATAAATATTTGATTTTTTTGTCAGCCGTTACATCTATATTATTCTTTTTTTACGAAATTTACACTATACAAATATATCAATTTCTAAACAGACCGGGGGCCTCATTTAGTTCTGCCGCCCCGGGCCTCCGACGGGCTTAGTCCGCCACTGCAAACAATAACGAAACAACGCGGAATTTTAATAGTTTTTTACTTTTTACATTTTTATGCACTGAACGTATTTACATCGCTTGCTATCAGGTGATGATAACGAAGGGCAAGATATAAGTATTTATAGTGCTAAACTATAATTTGGAGAGATAAATTGTAATTGTGTTTTAAAGACCACCAACAGCTAAGGTTATTTGGGCCTAGCACCAATTCATATTTTCAATTCATTATTTTTTTTTTAATAATAAATTGAAAATCCTATTGACACTTTTACCAGCTCTCGGGCTAGAACCCGGGAACTGGAGACTTGTAATAGAGGAACCATAGCATGTAAAAAACAGCATTGCTACACTCTCGGCTATTCTCAAGCCCTATATAATTTGGAAAGGACGATATAACTTTTCAAATGGAGTTTTTACTGTCAGTATTAAATAATTTCTCGCTGAAAAGTCTGTATATTTTATAAATTGGCTTATTCATATTTCTAAAAATCAGCTGGGTATTAACTCGCGGAGGTGATTTTTTGATAAATAATAATATCTAATAGCTTTTTAGATTAACGTCTGCATTACACATATTTTTCAATAAATTAGCGACCAATTCAACAAACAAAAATAATTCAACGTTTCGGCAAACGTGGTGGCCCTTTTCAAGAATATACTAAAAGAATTATAATAGTTTTATTTCCATAATAATATAAATTGATATTTTTGATCGAAGCCTTTTTTTATTCTAGGCATTTAAAATTTAAGACGTAGTAAAGTACGTCGTAAAAAATCAAAAATTTATAAATCATTTTCATCAAAATATCTCATTTTCCTGGGGCCTGTTAAAGTGTAAATAGATTCTTGAACTCTAAATTAATCCGAAATCACTCGATCATTTATATTACTACAATAATTTACGTTAAAATTCATTACTTTCTAATGATGACAGTAAAATAAATAAACAGAATTTTTTATTTAACAATAACACTGTATTCGAAAGTCCATTCATTTTTTTATGTGTGAAATCTGGATTAATTCATAATTCACGGAAGCATAAGTTATATTATGCTTAATTTCCTAGAAGACATTTAAATAGAAAATTGTACTCAGGTAAGTAATTTCAAAATTAAACTTGACATATGATGCAAGTTTACAAGCTCGTGAACTTTTAAGTTGAATTGACAATCCAGCCCTGACTTATGTCGCATTTGCATACCATAACAAATTGTCGATTTGGCAAAATTTTTAACAAACAAATTGCACTTATTTCCTGAATTTGGTTTAAATAAAAAAATTAATGCCAAGGTCAGTTCTTACCCTGACCTTAATGCGAGAAATTATACATGTTAATTAAGACAGATTATTTATCGAATGAGTCATATTAAAAAAATAGAAAAATTAATAAAAACTTACGGTTGTTGAATTAAAGGTGCAACTTTTAACACAGAATTCATAAAATTATCATCACGACACCAAACACCAGGCTTTTGCGGTTGACTATTTACATTTAAAATCCGAAACAGTATACATAATATAACCGCAAAAGCGGCTAGCAAAGCCGTAGACATGATGGCTATGCCTCTCCAAACACTACTCTCCAAGTCGATCACTTCTGATATGTAAATTTTTGTGAACATGTAAAAACGATAAGGCACGCCTTGTACAGGCAAGAATTTGTGGGGGAAAAGATATTCTATGGCGTCTCCCTTCTACAAATTTTTCACGTTACCAATTATTTAAGATTGACAGTTCTCAAACGAATGTCATTTTTCATGTTTCCAGATTAGCCAACAATCAAACACTAAACAAATGCATTCACTTGTTCACCCTCCTTGATGTTTCAAATGGTACCAACGCAAAAAAATACATTTTTCAATATTTTATTTATTTAAAATATCAAATAATTATCCAACATTTTACAATATTTTATTTTTATCTATAAAATAATAATTATAATATATTGTTTTATTGAGATTCTTAATATTATATACAACAATAAAAAATATCGGTTTTTTAAATAAATCACATTAGTAAATACAAATTAATTAATAATTCGGTAACTAAAATTTAATATTATTTTAAAAAAAATTTAAAATTCCCGAGTTTATTTCATCTAAACATCAATCATATTATTTTCAAAATGAACTACTATTCACTATTCAACTATTTTATAAAAAACTTTTCTTTTAATTTGACAATAGTTTACTGATTACAATACAAACAGGAAGTAAAAAATTAATTTGGCATTTATGTTCAATACATTTAGAATGACAGGCTATTCCCCTTTTTTACTGTAAAACGATGTTTTAAGTTTTTAACATACACTTATGACAGTTACGGTAAATATTAATGTCCTACACGCCTACTCCTGTTTTAATTTACGAGCGATTGGCAATTGTTCCGAAAAATAGTTAAAATTCGCATTTTATGCTGCTTTCAATTGTCACAAATTTAGTGATGGGCGATACGAGATGTGTTTACAATCGAAACAATTGTAATCGTTCATAATAACAATCGAGTCCACAATCGACTCGGAGTTTGATTTAACAATCGAAATGTTCGATTGTTCA
This sequence comes from Mongoloraphidia duomilia, assembly GCA_039654895.1. NCBI lineage: Eukaryota > Metazoa > Arthropoda > Insecta > Raphidioptera > Raphidiidae > Mongoloraphidia > Mongoloraphidia duomilia. Next base: position 4,676,388 of record CM077521.1, read on the forward strand.
AGTCAATTATTTGCCACATGGGTTATAGCAATAGCAGTGAATGAGAATACATATAATCGCGATTCAAGGTTATATGCTAGTCGACTGACGTTCACGCGACCCGTTGATTGTTCACTGTTCAGTCGGTACTCACTATTCTGTGATCTCTTCACTATTGAATTCGTATTACACGATTACTGCACAATCGACCACAGTTGTTGAGTGATGAACGATTGTATATTATGTGGCTCTTGACAGTGTACGATTCAGTACTATGCGACTCGGTCTCGGTGAAGTATGAAACAACAATCGAGTCCAAGTGACAACCATCGAGATGTTTGAACAATCGAGACAATCAACTAAAACATCTCATAAACGCGCATCACTACACAAATTCCCGTTCTTACGCGCCACGATCCCTCTTCTCTGCGCATAGCCTGACATGACTAGCGTACTAGAGTGCCCGCGGTGAGAGATGAAGCCAGGCACGTCATCAATAATATGCTAGTGAACGCTTGCTTGCCCGCAGACAGTGCCGTGTACACAAAACTGCACATTGGGTTTTATGACGTTAGGTACAATTTTGGCAAACTGCTATTCATGACAATAAACAGCCAATAGCAAGCTAGAAGGCGGGCGCAATGCATTCACGTTACTATGACGCGGTGGCTTCATCTTTCGCCGCGCGAGGTCTAACTTCCAACGCAATTCAAATGATGTTGAAGCTGGAAGAATGGAGCTTAGCAAGGGAACCGATAAGCCCACACTTCGTCGATAGGGATTCGCATAATTTTTAAAATGGCTTACGTTTGGTATGCGATTATACATGGAAACGTAAGAATTTTAAAATCAGGAAAATCCTGTAACGTGACGTCACACTCGGGCTATTTTCAAAAAGGTGTTTCGGCGGTAGAAAAGTTAATTTAAACAGAATCTTCATTTTCTTATAGGCACTCAGATTAAAAAGGAAAAAAAAACTGAGTCCGCAATACTCACAAAATTTGTGTAACGATGACAGCTTCATAATTAGGTTAAGTTGTAAAACAGCTTTATAAGCTGAACTTTGCCTTTCGGTGTTAACTAGTGATGGGCGATTACGAGATATTTTAGTCGATTGTCTCGATTGTTCAAACATCTCGATGGTTTTCACTTGGACTCGATTGTTGTTGTTTCATATTTCACCGAGACCAAGTTGCATAGTACTGAATCGTACAGACGATGTCCACTGTCGAGAGCCACATAATATATAATCGTTCATCACTCAACAACTGTGGTCGAGTCGATGGATGGTCGATTGTGTAGTAATCGAGTGCTCTGAGACCGACTGAACAGTGTGAACAGTGAATCAACGATGAACGAGTACCGTAAACGTCAGACTTCATTCGACTAGCATATAACCTTGAATCGCGATTATATGTATTCTCATTCGCTGGCAAATAATCGACTTGAACAATCGAGCATTTTGATTGTAAAATCAAACTCCGAGTCGATTGTGGACTCGATTGTTATTATGAACGATTGCAATTGTTTTGATTGTAAAAACATCTTACAATCGTCCATCGCTAGTGTTAACCAATAAAAAAATATTATTATTATTATTATATGACTGCAAGTTTCGTGATATTTCCCAAGTCATTCAAGCAGACATTTGGGGGCAGGGAGTGGGGGTCAGTAAAGATGTTTTCACATCAACTATGTGGTATGTAATATACCATCGATTTGATGTAATGAACAGTTTAGTTTAAAGTTTCTATCGGAGGAGGAAGAGTTAAGTAAAAATTACGCAAATTTCTTATCATAGCCCTGTAGTTGCGCGTTGAATTGTAGGATAATCAGATATTGTCAAAATGTAATTTTAAAAACTAGTGGGGTTGTATAATCCTTTGGTATACTTGTCTTTATAATATCTAAAACTTAATCTTTACAATACGCCTTTTCATGGTTGAAAATTTTTTGTGCGCATGCCTCAACTTCCGTTATATTTTTCGGACACTTTTCATACTGACAGGTGAAAAAAAAAATAAATAGTAATTAAATAAGAAGTGGTACAACACCGTAGAAAAATGTTTCAGTACCTACTTTTAAAGAGAAACTTTTTTTATGGTTAAACAATTTTTGACAGATAGAAACTCTAACCTTTCTATCAATTTATTTTACTTCCACCAGTTTTCCGGCTGTGGCACTTCAACCACCGTCTCAATTGAGCACAATTGTGTTTTTCCACTGTTTTGTGCACTAATTTACCACGTTCAATAGCATTTTCATCTAAGTTAATATTGAAAAACGTTACTGGGCCATCAATTGCGCCAAAAAGTGCCCGAAACTTTTGGATATGGCGATTATAACCATGACGGTGGCGCTTGCGCGTGAAAGTGATGAAAAGGCCTATTGATAAAAGTGGATTATAATATCCCAATAAAGTGTATAAGTTAAGGACAATCCATGGCTAAAATATTGCCTATGTGCAATAAATTCCAGGACCTCATCGTTGGGTCTAACGACAGTCGATATATTAAACTTTTTTCTTTTCTGACTAGAGAATGTTAAATTATCAAAACAGAAAACTGTTTTTTTTTAGAGACTTACCTGTTCGAGCATTCTTTATTTATTTTATTCTTGAGAAAATAGAATAATAAAAACGCATAATATATTATGTTACGTAAGTTAAAAATATCAATCAGATTCGGGTAACGTTCTTCGTTTTATCTGAAAGTTTCATTATTTTTACAGATGAGTCTGAAAACAAAAATATGCAAAAATAAATTATCGAAAACAAAAAAACAAAACATAAGCGCAAAGCGAAATATAAACCAACACCATGTATTAGAAAAAAAGTTTTTTAATAGAAACCCAATGCATACAAAGAAACCAATGAGGGAAATTAAGACAAGTTCACAATCCATGCAAAGTTTCGCCAACAGTAGAAAGCTCAAATCTAAAAAACACAGATATAAAAAGTTTTTCGTAACAGATAGATAAATACTATTACGAGTTCACCAAAACTGTGTTAATTATTCAATTCTATCAAAATTATATTTTTTAAACTTCTATATACCTGTCATCCACTTTTCTAATAATAATTACGTAGATCTAGCGCTTGATAATTTCTGCTAGATGCATAGTTTAATGAACTGAACACATAAATTTGTTAGTAACGATAGTATAGATTTTTTTTAACGTAATATTTCATTATTATAGCAGTTTACAAGTATTTTGCCCGTCTTCTCACAGGACAATGTAACTTCGCGATGGTACCAGTGCTGTTATTGTAGTTTTATGAATGAAAATAGTACTGCTACCGTAGCGAGGTTATGTACCTGTCCATTCAGAAGATGGCTAAAAAAAGCAAGAACTAAAAAAGCTGAGATAAAAGTTTTCCATATGTCATACATGCAAATATTTTGAAAATTTTGATAATGGCGTTACATAGAAAACAAACTATTCGCAAAATATTATAATATGTTAAAGGACATTCAACTGTATATTAGAAACTAAATAAATAAAAAAAATGTAAAACAAAGCAAACAATGAAAAAGTAGATTAAAAAAAAACAGTCGTAAATTATGACGCAAGCGCAATAATGTTAAAAAAAACGTAATGCGCATGCGCCGTACAGTAAGCTAAAGTTTTGACAGACCAAAGCTTAAAGACAAGTTTCGTTATTAATATTTATAATTCATGGATAAAAAAATTCAGGATTCCAAATAAACTTTATAACTTCTAATAAAGTCTATGTATAGTTTCTCAGTAAATTAAATATTAATTAATTGGTTAAGAATTGTTATTTGAATCAAAACAAAAGAAAACTGACAATGATGCGTTAAAGGTTATCTACACACTACTAAAAGTAGCTTTTCGAAACTTGCATCCGAGGCGGGAGACAATACCACTCGACAGATCACAAAAGCACCGATGAAATCGAATTGAATATGAATCAGTTCCGAGATGAGAGACCTGTTGCGCGTTTGTCTTCCGTCGAGGTCGCAAGCTTCGTAAGACTACCTTTAAAGAAATTTACAATGAATAATTTTTCTGAACGATATATTTTTCTGTTAAAGCGTTTCACATTACCTTTACTGTATTTCCTTTGTCTTTAAATATATTCAACAGAGTTCAGTTGTTTTTGTTATTTTTTAAAGAGTATTCAAAAACATATATCTTGGCTGTACAACTAAAATGCGATTGATATATTAATAATATACTGAATTGGGATACATAGTTCGGATTTTTAATACACACATTGATTTTTATACGAAAGCTAACTTTTTTTCAAATAACTACCTACTCGATTTTATAAAAATTAACATTTAAAAGTAACTTTTCTCATTTTTTTTAGAATATATTCAAGTATACATTCTTTTTCTAAATTCAAAATTTCGAAAAAAGTAATTATCACAAGGTAAATAAAATTACCACAAACGATAATTTGAGAACGATTAATAATAAAAAAAGAATAATATATATTTTTTTAAGTATCGCTTGAAGTAATTTTATTTAAAATTAAAAAGTTTACATTTTTTCATATGCATTGTATAAAAAAATATTTTAGAATACAAAAATTATTGCTAATTTTATTTATACACTGCATTTGAATTGAAAAAATTTTTGCTACTTATAAACGAATATATATGTTTTTATAACTAAATTACAACAAAAAACAGTTTTACAATTTACATGTTTTTTATTGCAGTAGAAATAAAAATATTTATAACAAAAATTTTCTATTTTCTATAATTCTTCTAATAATATGTATCATAGGATTCTAATTAAATACAAATAAAATAAATATATTTTTTCTAATAAATCAAAGAACATTAAATTCGAGTATACAAATACTGTTCCTTCGTGGCTATTTGAATTTTTTTTTTTTATATTACAATATCGACAGCTCTCAAAGTTACTAGGAACCAAAATTATATAAAAAAATAAAAACAAAACAAAAAAAACGTCATCATTTGTAAACATTTTGTACGTAACCAATTTTTTCAAATGTATTTTTGTTTTCGGGATTATGTTAAGCCATTCCCTTTATGTGGACTAAAACGACTGCAAACAATGAAAAGAAAAAAAAAGACTACCTACCGAAACAAAATCTAATCGTTATTTTTTAAAATTTCTATAGGAAATTTAATGATGACCAATAAACGAATATTTTATGTTTAAATGAAAGAAAGGAGTTATAGAAAACTGCTGCAAGTCAACGTATGCAATACCCGAATTTCGAAAAATACCAAATAACTGACGGTAAAGAATCGATAGTCGGGAGATCAGCGTCGAAATTGCTTGAACATTGTTTTTTAAACAATAAATTATTAAATTTCATATTATAATATAATACACTATCACTATCAATATTAATAATTTATAGTATATGCCAAACCTACAAGATAGGGACATCCAATATACAATTTTACATACATCAATTTGTTTAGCTTTATTCATTTATTTTTTAATTCAGGATTGAGTATTACAATGCTTGAATAAACGTTTAAAGGCCGCCATACATTTCGTTCTTTTTCATCCGTTCGACTCGTCGCGATTCGAACCGTCGGTAAAAATGCAATGTGGACCGTCGATTCTCTACCATACATTGCAATTTTGGATCGCGGCGAGTCGAACGGATGAAAAAAGAACGAAATGTATGGCAACATTACGAATATTTGCGGATACAAAATGGTTGACATTCGTTCAAGGTTACTGAGAATACAATCATTTATAGGTTATGTAATATCGCTATTAAAAATAATGATCTTTGTTACTTTATTGGCTTTTTAGTTATGAAAAAAACTGATTTGTATTTATTCGTGCATTGTAATACCAACCTTTCATTAATAAATTTAAGTCTTTTTTAAGTAACAACATTTCAGTTCATTTGTTTTATAAACTGAAAGAATATAATAAATTCACATTTAGTACAATTCTCGTAATTACAAAATTATTACGCAATTTAAAAAAGGAAGCTATTTTATTTGGTTAAACATTTGAAGCATAGTTTTTATAACCTCAATTTACATTCTACTGTCGAATCGTGAACATCACCGACGCCATTTGCTTGTAGGACACATCAAGGTCATAAGAAACAATAGCAAAATGGTAGTCTTAGCTTTAAGTTGTTGGGTTAGCTTTTGAAAGTACATATACTGTAAGTAAATTGTTCGGCATTTGTTTCGTTTTTTTTTAAATAAAGTAAAAGACAAATAAAAAAGTCACTTTCATAATTTTAAGGCGGAGATGGAAGCCCTGAAACATTACTTTGCCGTGAAAAAATTCTCTTCAACAAGTGTTTTTATTCAGTTAGATCACACGTTTTTTGAAATAAACAAAAGCTATGCTTCAAACGCGATGTTCTTCTATTTTGAATAGCAATGATTATTGTAACAAGTGCTTCTAAATACACCGCACATTAAAAAGCAATCAACTACTGAACACTGCGGTTGATAAAAAAATTAATTAATGTACTTTTTCACAAATTTACAATTGTTTTCATAAATATTAATGCCATCATTTACTTTGTCATTAACACAGTTGTAATTGTTGTTATCTGTAACTCTCGTAATAATTAAAGACAATTCAATAGTTCTGTTTTCTACAGTACAATTTTAAAACAAATGAGCTAAACAGAAACAAATGAATTTGCAAATATTTTCAAAAACATTGGCTCCATAAAAACGAAGATTTTTATTTGTCTATAACTGGTCCTCAATTATATTTGGCGTGGAATAAATAAAGAGCCAATGAATTTTCAAACATTATTAAAAATTATCACCTAAAAATAAACCGAATTATTTAATAGTTATTCAATTAAAATTAGCGAACTTGATCGACACAGAAAAAATTCCAGTAAATTACGTATCATAAAAAACAGGCGTTGTAATTATTGGTGTTGTGTTTTAAAGACCACCAACAGCTAAGGTTATTTGGGCCTAGCACCGATTTATATTTTTAATTCATTATAAATGTCAAAATGTCGACGTGAATGCGTCTTAAAACACCAGTTGTCATTTTATCGTGCTCTGATTGGCTACGGCTGGGAGTCGTAGCCAATGAAATAGAAACAGTTCTATTTTCCAGCCGTAGCCGTGATCATTGATGGCTGTGCGCTGATTGGTCGAAAGCTACAGAAGGCAGAGAGAACGTACGTTCTCTCTGGCTACGACTACAGCTGGCAGCCGGTAGTGTGATACGCGCTTTAGGGTTCCGTACCTTTAAACGGAACCCTATCACCGATTAATAAAATGCTATAATATTCATTCGAGATTACTTGCGTATCAACATTATACGCATCCTTATTGGCATTTACGAACATTTTATTGTAAGTTACCAAACGTTACCGGTAATTTTACATAACAAATAATAATATGTAAAACAAAACACAGTAAGATCAGCTTTACAATTTTTTGTTACGACGTGGATTCAAATCACGTGTCAATTTACTGGATTTTTTTTCTGTAAGCAAGCAAAAACTGTAAATGGGAACGGTTTTTAATAAAGATATTAGATAACGATTTTTTAAATGTAATTTCAAATCTTCCCACAATAAATACCTACTACTTTTTTATAGTGAAAATAACATTTTTGAGCATGTCACCTAAACACTGGGAAATTCTTTTCAATTAATTTTTATTTATTTTCGAAGTGACGTCAATAAGAAGATATTTTCGACAGAATTTTAAAAACAAAACCGACTTCAAAAAAAGTTCATTTTTTTTCTACACAAAATTAAAAATTTAAATACGTTTAAAGTAACATGTTAGATGGAATTCTGCTATTTGTGAGGTAAAACTATATAAAATTCTACATAACTGAATTAAACAAACCTCAAAAAAGCAGTTCACGGAATTTAATTTCTATAGTACAGATTTCCAGCCTTGGATAAAATCATAGTCAAATATAACCAGTTAAACTTACAGAAAACAAAAATGGCTAAAATGCATATATGTAATACTCCTATATGGCCAGCTGGGGTCTGGAGTCGGGACGAAAGCCTACGCGGTAGACATATATGTCAGTCTCTCTCGCAAGACGTCGAGTCTTATGCGCATGTCCGAGAATAACTAGGCTTTAAGCTTCGAGCAGACATACTTGCCAATTCCTCCACGAGAGTTGCAACGCTTGCGCACAACAAGATGGATTTCTCGACAAAGATAGAAACAGTCATTTGCTGTCTCACTTGCGGCCTGATACTTCCACTTACGGGCGCTAACAATATAAGAATATTACATATATGCTAAAATGTTATTTTTTGTTTCACTGCACGTAAAAAAAGAAACAAAACAATATCGCAATGTTTTTTATTTGGTTTTTTTATCAACGCAATTGTTTCTTTAACAAAACAGAAACGCTAGATGAATTATTTTCGATGTTGTAAAAAAGTGTTAAAGATTTTGGAAGACAAATTATTTTGAACTTTCAAAAATTTTATCTCATCTTTCGTAAATAAATTAATGGAAGCATTATAGAAAAAATTACGTTTTTATTTCTAATAATTATAGTTACGTTGTTTATTATGTTCAAACTCAATGGCATAGCCAGAGAGGGGGCTGAAGCCGTCCCTGAATTCTTCAAGTGGGCTCAGTCTGTTACACTGAACTCCACCCAAACTGGAATGCCAGACAAGTTGACATGCGCGAAAACACTTGCTCGCATTTGAACAATATCGGACATGCGCGGTGTAAATAATTCGTTCGTCATCGCCCGCTACGATCGGCAGTTTTCGTTTCCGTTACGTTAACTGTCAAATTTTTTCATAGAAACAACAAAGGAAACATAACCTAACTTCGTGTTCGTAGCGTGTTTGGCCATTTTCACTTTGTTAGGCGCAGGTCCGCGAGCCCCGTGCGCAGCTCACCTTAATGAATGGCATTCCAGTTATGAGTGGAGTTCAGTGGTCTCTCATCACTCATAGGTGTTTTGTTGGTAAGTTCATAACTTCCAAAGCGTCCGTCGGCAATACAGAACTCTTCGGACACAACTGCGTGTTTCTTGGTCAAAATCTCTGACTCTTCGAACTTGGTTCTGGCAGTTCTAGACTCCTAGAATGACGGCTACCATATTTTTAATCGTCAGATGGCGCTCGAGGCAAGTAAAGTATATGTCAAACTCTTACATTTTTTATTCGTCAGATGGCGCTGGTGGTAAGTAAGGTATGTCAAACGTTTAGAGATTAACGGTTTGTCTTTAGTGATTCTTCATTTATCCATTATTGAGGAATAAATAATTAAATAAATACAAAACTGCGATTTAGCCGTTAAATATTGAATGCAGATGCTTCACATTCTAGTGGTGCCATCAGGTGGGCGGAGAATATAAACAGTACTGACATCAAAGAGGACAGAGTGGTGTAACGGTTAGCGTAGCGGTCTTTGGTTCACACTGTCGTGGGTTCGAATCCCGCCTCCGCTCATGGATGTTTTGTGATGTCATTTTAGTTTTAAGTGAGTTGTTATTTGATGTAAACAAGACGCTAATGACCTAAGTTGTCGACGCGTTTATAATTTACAATAAAATTAAATACTGACGTCAAAGTAATGTGTATTAGAGATGTGTCTGTACGATCCGTTCCAAATAAACAAATCCAATAATGGAACGAGTTGGAACGAAGTCACATGATTTTTGGCCGTAATCTATTTCTACGTTGGCACAAAATATGGACCCATTTCAATCCATTAACCAAATTCAATTCTATGCAGAGCCAGTTGTCAGTAGTTTTGCTAGAGCGTTTTCAAGTTCTGTCCGGTTTCGGTGAACCGAAAAGAATGGATCCGTTGAAACGGATCCATATATGGAACAGATTCGATTGGAACGAATCCACAAAAAGAACTGGACCGACCATCTCTAATGTATACCTCAGTTGCCAGTGGCGCTATCAAATGGCAGAAAAAAGCCTGGTAGCCTTCACTGTTAAAACCAGGTCCAGACAGTCCGAAGAGTCCAAGAATTTGACCAACAAACACGCAATTGTGTTCGAAGAGTTCTGTATTGCCGACAGACGCTTTCGGAGTTCAGAACCAGTTCAGAACTTACTAGCTTGTGTGTTTTTAAAGACCACCAACAGCTAAGGTTATTTGGGCCTAGCACCAATTCATATTTTCAATTCATTATTTTTTTTAATAATAAATTGAAAATCCAATTGACACTTTTACCGGCTCTCGGGCTAGAACCCGGGAACTGGGGACTTGTAATAGAGGAACCATAGCAACGCCATGTAAACAACAGCATTGCTACACTCTCGGCTATTCTCAAGCACAGAACTTACTAACAAACACACCTTATATTACCTGCCACGCTTTTCGGCCTTCAAGGACTAACCAAACCGAGGCGAATCACGCTCACCAATTGTGTCAGCTAAATGTATGGACGTGTTCAAACTGGCGTGTATAGCCGCGTGAGTTCCTATCGCGCGTCCCATGCGGAATTCGCTAATTTGATTGGTCCTTGAGATGGCCTACCAGATAATTCAAGGAATGAGCCACTTCCGAAAGAAAATTATTGTTTAAACTTGATACATTTTAATAACAATTCTCAGTGTAAGTTTAACTGACTGACAAAACTATTATACCTACGTAAAATTAAAAAAAAAGAACTATTCACTAATATAAATAATTTTACTACTGTTTGGTTTTTAAAATGCATATGTTAACGGAATGCTGGAAAAAGAAAATAAAAACAAATTAACTATTTTATAACACTGTTAACAGTAAATATTAACAAAACTAAATATCACACAAAAAAAACTGGTTAGTAAAATATTTTACATTAAACAATAAGCACATCATAAGCTGTATAGAAGAATAGAAGAAAAGATATGTGAACATCTCAGAACAGAGATATCTATAGAAACAGTGTATCAAGTCGCTTGTGAAGCCACAACTATACACTAAAGTACGGCCTGCCAGGTACATTATGATCATTTCGTTGCTTGTATTCAGTAGTGTTAATAACTCTTTATTTGATAGTGTTTTATTGAAGAAAAAAAAAATGGTGTCGTGTTGTACTTGTGTGCCTGGATGTTAAAAAAATTGTGTTTTAAAGACCACCAACAGCTAAGGTTATTTGGGCCTAGCACCAATTCATATTTTCAATTCATTACTTTTTTTAATAATAAATTGAAAATCCAATTGACACTTTTACCAGCTCTCGGGCTAGAACCCGGGACTTGTAATAGAGGAACCATAGCAGCGCCATGTAAACAACAGCATTGCTACACGCTCGGCTATTCTCAAGCTCGCCTGGATGTTTCCCGTACATCACGACTTATATACATACATACCAACAAGCTGTGATATGCTCCTTCTATAGCGATCTCTGTTCTGAGGTGAACACAATACAGACACTTATTCGCTGTTTTTTCAATAAAATAAAATGTGAACATCGATGACAGATGAAAGTATATTCTGTTTTTAAGTTGATACTGTTAACAATGCCACAAAAGTAAAATTTATTTTTCTTTTCATTCAAAGTTACGGCAATACTAAAGAAGAATACAAATAAATAAAAAAAAACACATAAATAATAAAATCAGTGTTATTACACTGTGGTTCTTTTGTTTTATGGAGTACGAGGTACGTTGCGACCAATTCTTCTTTTAAATCATTCGTAATCAGAATCAACACGATCTTTTAGTTGTTGCTGATACGATTCCGTGTGTGAAAAATTTTGGTAGAATTTTGACAATTTTTATCAATTGTTTTTTTAAATCCAATAAAAATGGCGGCGTGTACAGAAAGATATTTCCTCATTGGTTAATGTCACAAATCCAATTACAAAAATAAAACTGACATAAAGAGCAGAAAAGAGCAAAACAGATGAAGAACATTAAATATAAAACAGAAAAAAGCAACCAAATATATTCACACAAAACGCAATTGCTGAAATTAAAAATGAGATGGAAAAAAATGATCACACGTCACTAAATTAATGGACCTATCTCTCGAAATAAGAGAGATCGTTATTGCTTTTTCTGTAAGAAAAAGAGAGAAAAAATATGGCTATGCACGCATACCGTGTCCTGCTACCTAGCCAGCAGCAGTCAGTAACAACCGATATAGACAGACTATTGCCTAGCTACCGGATCATCTGTGAACACGCAGGCCCGGACTTAAAGACCCAGGGCCCCTACGAACTTGACAGTTGGGCCCCCAAGCCCAAAAAATGAAAAAAAAAAAATAAAAAATGGAATTGGATGGAAATTTAGCAAAAAAAAAAAGTCGCCAATTGGGTTCTCTTACAAAATGTTTGAGCTTTTTTTTCTTTAATAATCCATCTTCGCTCTGATCGGGGCCCCCTCGGCGGCTGGGCCTCTAGGCCGGTGCCTTGTTGACCTAAGTAGAAATCTGGGCCCGTGAACACGATATGCGCGCAATCCAGGTAAAAAAGATAAATGGATTGGCAAATGTTTTATTGTAAAAGTTACGTTAAAAAATGTATGATTTTGTGTAATATCTTAACTGAACAGAATCTGACAAGCCGACAATTCCATCTATTGGCATGGGTTGTTAACCTCGTCAGTTTGGTTCACCTATTTATTCAACATGATGGCGTTGAAAGAATGGTTTGTGACGTCACAAAACATGTTATTTACAAACCAAGCGTTTTTGCGTCAGAAAAATTAAACTGAAGTACTTGAAATTTGAGCTCCATAAAAAATCTTGATGATGCGGGTTAAAAAAAATGTCCGGTTGTAACAAATAAGAATACTTTTTTCTCAATCAGTGATTTCTACAAGTGTTTTTATTGGATAGTTTTTCGATTTAAAATCTGTTTGTCGTTGTTATATATTTGGTTCGATAAATTTAAAGCTTTCCGTCCACTACGAGCGAAGCTATGTTGTATTGCCGCAAACGAAGTCAGTTGAATTGTTAAAATTGTTAAATTGTGTTTTAAAGACCACCAACAGCTAAGGTTATTTGGGCCTAGCACCAATTCATATTTTCAATTCATTGTTTTTTTTTTAATAATAAATTGAAAATCCAATTGACACTTTTACCAGCTTTCGGGCTAGAACCCGGGAACTTGTAACAGTGGAATCATAGCAACGCCATGTAAACAACAGTACTGCTACATGCTCGGCCATTCTCAAGCCCGAAGTCAGTCGACTATTTGCATTGTCCTAAGTACATATTAAGCATATTTATCAAACGTATCTTACAAAGTTGGTTGGCGTCGTTAGCGGCAGCGCAGCACAGCTTATCTCGTAGTGGACGGCAAGTTTAAGAATATATTGTCGAAAGCTTAACAATGTGGAGACTTTTTCCATAGAAGTTTCTCAAAATATTTCAAAAGCACAAAAGTTAGAAAGTTTTCATTATATTTTTTTGACTAATGGCCGGTTTATCGTACAATTTAATCACGATGTTTTTTTAATCACGCTGTCAAATTTTGACAGCTACGTGTTCATTGGTTGTTGCGTTTCGTTACCATAGCATCCCGTCATTTAACAGTGTGATTAAAAATACATCGGGTAAGTTCGGTTTTACGCTCGATTGATCGAGCCGAGCGAACAGATTTTTGGTCACGTGACAACCGAGCAAATCGAGCCATCTAAACAATTCCGAACGTAATCTAGCAGATTTTTCCAAACGTCAGAATAAAATGGCGCCAATAATTTAAATTCTTATTACTAAAGCCGAAATATATTCCTTATTGCTCCTCATTTTGATTTAATTCAACATTGTTATAATAATAAATCATGAATCACAATTTTTTTCGTTTTATTCCTTTATTTTAAAATTAATAGTAGTACTGGTTGTTGATTTTTTCGACTCATAGATATAATAAATATTTTATTTAATCATTCTGTGCGATATAGACTTATTGATTATTACTATTCTTTGAATAAATATTATTCGTGTGTTTTTACCTATTGAAAAATTACCTCATATAAATAAACTTCGAAATTTATCCATTCTCACAACAAGTGTTTCCGCTCATTTTTAAAATGAATGCTTTGAAGATGGTTGAATCTGCTTGCTCGCTCGCTTTCCTCGGAGCAAATCGAGCGCGCTCGATCTACTCCAGATCTAAAAACCGAACGCAGGATAGAGATCTTTCAGAGCATATAAATGTTAAATCCGAACGTATTAGAGCACTCCGATCAATCTGAGCGTAAAACCGAACTTACCCATCGTGATTAAAATGAACAATAAACCGGCCATAAGATTTTTAAGAAAATAAAGAGACGATCAAGACGATACATAGAAAAATACAGGAAAACTTATCTAGTTATGCAAAAACGTAAAAAAACAAAAATAATGTGTATGAAAAGTGAAAATAGAAAATGAAGAACAGAAGTGTTAAGAACAGTGATAAAAATTTTGAAAACAACTGAATATTTCTGTGCCATTCTTTTTAAACGAAAATTAAAAAAAAAAAAAAACAAAACAAAATCCATCCCATTTTCAATTGCAGTGTAATAACACTAAGAACGAGTGTTTTGTGTTTTAAGGTTATGTACAAAGGTTATTAACAAATTCGTTCGTTCGCGTTACATTTTAATAAAGAAACTCGCAAATCATTAATTCATTTCCCATTTTTAAATGCTTGTAGCGCCTTTATTACCTTTTACTCGGTGATTGTTCCCATCAAAATGATGCGAGCGCAAGCGCACAGTCTTTCTGTCACAGAATAGACTGTGTGCAACTATGCGCATGCGCTCCCATCATTTTGATGGAAATGATCAAAAAGAAGAGATATCCATTATGTATATCAAAATTTACTGTTAAACATATAACTTTAATAGGACATAAAATTGTGACTTTTTTCTGCCTAATCCTTATAATGTATATTAAACTATAATGATGATTGATTATAGACGCTCGACAACAGATGTTATTAGCTTAGTAAGAATAGCTGGGTTATATTCGAAACCTGTAGCAGGCCGGCTCCATTGTTAACAAATGAAAATAAAATTTTAAAAATCAGAGATTAAAAAATAAGTTATGTAACTTTAACCAAAGTAGAGCAAACGAACGAATCTAGTGAACAATATACACAATTTTCAGTGCATTTCGTTAGACTCGATAAAAAGTATATTATTTATTTATAAAATATTTATTGAAACAAATGTGTATACAGGGTGGCACATCTTAAACAATGCAGTGAAATATCTCGTAAACGGTACAAACCATACAAAAATGTTTTATACGAAAGTTATAGAGTGTCAAGGGGGACAGAAGACTGTGATATCAGATTTAATATAGGTGGTGCTGTGAAGGTCAGGCGAAGGTCAGCTTCGTTTTTTAATTGTAACAGTGCATTTTTATTCCAGAATACGATACAGTATTTAATAGTGAACAGTAAATTATTAAGGTACATATGAGCTAAAGGTAATAAATATTGAGATATTTACAAATTAAATAGCAAATTTAATTTGTCAATTCGGTTCTTTTATGAATTGAAATCAAGCCAAGAAGGCCGGTACGTAATATTTTCAAGATTCATGGCTATCTGCTATGCCATAATTTATCTAATTGTCGTTCATTTTGGCTGTTATTTAATTTCTAAATATCTCAATATTTATCAACTTTAGCTGATATGTACCTTAATAATTTACTGTTCACTAGTAAATACTTCATCGTATTCTGGAATAAAAATGCACTGTTGCAATTAAAAAATCGAAGCTGCCCTTCGCCCGACCTTCGCAGCACCACCTATGTTAAATCTGATATAACAGTCTCCTGTCCCCCTTGACATTCTATAACTTTTGTATAAAACATTTTTTATGGTTTGTATCGTTTACGAGATATTTCACTGCATTGTTTAAGATGTGCCACCCTGTATATTTAAAAAAACATGCATAAAAAATCACATTAAAATAATTTACAGCCCTGTTAAACTGCTATTAAAATAGTCTTTTCTTGTTTCGTAACGATTATCTAATTTCTAATAATTACAAATATTTTTGTAGTGGTTATATAATAATATTATTTGAGCCGACAAAAAATATACATTTTTTTCAAAAAACGAAAATAATTTTATATATTACACAGGTCGTTCGCACCATTACGTTACATAGGCCGCTTAATAATAGTCGCGTAATAGACTATGTAACGTTTCCGAGTGGACGCACTGCATAATTTGTTAAAATATTCGAGAAGCCATAACCTATTATTTACACCGCAATGTCTAAACATTTTTTTAATATTATTGCGATATAAAAACGTATCACTTTCAAATATAATTTTAACGTTTAGCACAGTAGTAACAATAAAAAATGCAAGATGGAAAAACAAAACACACACGAAAACAAAAGCTGACCATATAATATTCGAACAAATGCCTGTCAGTGTATAGCCATAGTTAACAGTTTGTTAGCGACAGAATATCACCAGTAAAAAAAAAATATATACACGCGTGAATTAGCTTCAAAAACAAATTTTGCATGTTGCATTTGTTTTGTAACAAAAGAGGGTGCAGCTGAACAGTGAACTGTCACCGTGGCACTACACTAATGGAGCAACGGTTCCCAAAGTTCACGCAAAATTTTTAAGATAGTTTTATTGCATCAGATGACACATTAATCGGGCACTGAGGGACTATTTTTGTAAAATGTCGTAGCGTAATTACTAATTTTGAACCTCTTGCCCCCCGAGTTATCGTGAAACTACAAATATTTTTAATAAGTTGTGATCCGGCGACAACTTAATACTTATTGGAGTTTACTCCTTAAGAATCGATTTTCATAAAAGGCGCCCGGTATGGATTTTTTTGAGGAGTAAAATTTACACAAGCGTTAACAAAAAAGCGTAACGTTTTTCTGCGCAACCTACCTTGCGCACCTTCAATGTATGTATATACTTGTAACAGCCGTACACGCATGTATGTATGTATGTTTGCCTACTTTAAGGAGTAAACTCCAGTCGAGCGTCGGAACTGACACACACTTTTTTTTTCAAGGCATTACTTCTGGGTACCTATTGTGTAACTTCTGTGAAAATGTTCATTTTCACATTTTCATTTCACGTGAGAATTTACACTCGATTGTGTAACATATGAATTCACTCGTGAAATCACTTGGCCACAAAGTAGGGATTTTATTTTTTGTTGGATATTTTCACTTTAAAAATACAAATTAATACGGATATGAGGTTATATTATGCGATGTTTGACAGATAAATAACAATGAACATAAGGAGAATCAAAAATTGATGAAGTATATAAATAAAGTGAACTTTGTAATTTAATTTATCGATCTTATATTATATATTCATAATGTGTCTGCGTATAATTATGTTCAAAAAATTAAAGAGAAATTTATTTTCAAATTTTATGTATTTATTATAAATAAATATATAAATTCATAATGTGTCTTTGCCTATAATTATGTTTAAAAAATTAAGATATTTCAAATTTGTTTATTATCGTTTATTGCATTTCTTTTATTATCTAGGTATCTATAAGAACAAAGCTGTCATGTTAAGATATTTTTATATGTGTCCTTTTTCAATTTATTCTCTGTCTCACTCTTATTTCACGTTTCACTGACAAATTCGATGGTGAATAATGTCACGTGAAAAAGTTCACTTTTCACTTGTGTGAAAATACACAATCGCGTGAGCAATCTCACACGAGTGAAATCACTAAAAACGAGTTACACAATAGGTACCCTGGTCACCTTGATATTTCGCCAACCACGGCATTATTAACCATAGCGTTTTTTAGGAACAACGCTAACAGAAAGCCATATTTATTTTATGACTGCATCGAAACACATGAGGCACACTAGCTTTGGGAATCGTAACTACAGAATGCAATGATCTTTCACCAGTGGACTACAACCTGGTTAATAATCATAGCATTCAAGCACAGTGAATAAGGCAACGAGTATGGAAAAGGAATCGAACCGTCAAAAGCGGAAATACATCGGTAATATTGATTCGTGTTCTTAGACAAATCTTCAAATGCCATCCCGTCAAACTTATAGAGATGGGGAAGTTCTCATTAAAAGCCGGATACCGGAACCAGATCTGATTCCGTCACAAATTTTGTACCGATCCGAATTAGTTCTTTGAACTCTTCGCAAGTAACAATAATCAAGGTAACGGAATTTATGGCAGTGAAATCTATTTTGGCACTTCAGTATTTTATATAATTTTAATAAAACTAACGTGATTCACTGAGATATATTTTCACTATAAAATTTGAGCAATTGTTTAACAAAAGATAATCACAAAAAAATCATTCTAAGTACACTTTGAAAATAATTTACTTCTAAAAAAAAGTGAGCCCGGTGTCAGTAAAAATGTTACACATAAAAAAAAAAGTCAAGAGGTGTCATGGGACACCCGACAGAAGCTATGCTTTTTACGTCAACACATGCGATGGGCTACGCAAGTCCAGTACAAAATATAAGTACAATTTAATTGAAATAAGAATTAACATACTTCTATTATTTAAAATTACTTGTATAAATACACAGTACTAGTGTTGTACAACACGTTATCTTTGTGTTGGCGCATATACGTGTACATAGGCCACTGCGCGTGCGCCAGTATATTACTTTCACAGCTTGCCAAGCGCAATACGTATAAAGTATATCTATAGCTATGAGTGTAGCTACTAGCTATAGATATACTTTTAACATGAGCATGTCGGTGACGTGACGCGAACCCATAAGTTTTTTCCCTCCCAGAAATCGTCTAACGCGCCTATAGAAGCATAGCTTCAAAAAAGATTATAACTCGTTTATGAAGGTTATTTATAGCAAAAAATTCGATTTTTTTCGAAAAAATCTGTCTCAACACAAAAATTTACATAATTAGATGAATGCATAATGACTGCAAACAGTATATGAAAACACCTATTGTAAGAACAATGACGTAACACAATGCTGTAATCAGGAAAAATTCATTAATTCAAACCTGTCACCGTAGGGATTTTAACCCTAAACTGTCCCTACGGTGACATAGGTTTGAATTAATGAATTTTTCCTGATTACAGCATTGTGTTACGTCATTGTTCTTACAACAGGTGTTTTCATATACTGTTTACAGTCATTATGCATTCATCTAATTATGTATTTGGTCACGACTTACGTGTTAAATTTGTATTTACAAAAATTTACCACTATGTAAAATTGTTACGGTCGATCATTGAACGATTTGTCCACGAACTATTTCCGAAACCATACTCATATCAATAAGCTGTGCCAGGTTTGTACGATCTGCATGACCGCCGAACAACATATTGTGGAGTGTGTTTGCTCACTGACTCACCATCTCAGAAGCGAGACACATGGCAATGTGTTCCACCTGTTGTTTGGCCGCAACAGCAGGATCCTCATCGTGGTGCTGCGTCCCACTACCGGTGGATGAGTGTCCACCAGAATGAGACGTAACTTGAGTCGTAGTGGCAGCGACGGAACCCGCTCGCGACACGTGACCTGTTCGGACTGGCGTTGTTGGACAGCCTTCAAAAAAAAATCAACCATGAAAATATACAACTAAAAAAAAAGTTTTATTTATAATAGGAATTTTTTGCAAATACTTGCAAAGTAATTACACACGTCTTTTTCTAATTGTTAATTTTAGAAACAGAATATATTCTAAAAGTTTAGCAACAGGTAAAGTTTATTTCTTCTGTTTTATCATGTTTTTTTACTGTAAAAACTGCCTGCACGTACACAACACGAACATAACCAGTGAATATAACCTAACTTTAATAGTGACAGAAAAGTAATCCAAAATCTAACTGATTTGAATTTATGAAGAGTCAATCACAAAGTTAAAGTTTCTCCCAAGGTTAGGTTAAAATTATCGCTTTGTTATGGGTTTCTTTACCGTAAAGAGCATGACAAGTGAACATAACCTCAACTGTCAGTTTCAATATTGTTAAACAGCAGGCGACTGATTTTGTTTATTTAAGGCTTTATTCTGTAAAACATGCTTGTAACAAGTTTTATGCAAGGAATTCAGAGTTAATAGATGTATGGAAACTGTACTTTTTGCAGTTTAACAATAAAAGAAAAAGTGTATCCATTTTGTAAAAAAAAAATTAAAGTAATTATGTACCTATATCGCCACTACTACTGCTTTCCGTGAACGAAGGTGTACCCTCAGTCCACGTGGGCGTGGATCCTTCCACTGAATGAGGTGGAGTCCACGCACCTCTCGCGCCGCTGCCCCCTCGGCCCGAGCTTCCTGATTCGACGCTCAGAGATGATTTGTTCTCCGCTCGACTCTCAAGACGGATGTCTGTTATACTGCGAAACCGATTAGCCATATTGCAGACAAACACCATGCAAGAACAAATACTTGTCTATCGCTATTCGCTAACGTTGAACGACATTCGAAATTTCACGATGCGTATTCGTGACGCAATCTTAATTTTAACCGATCAAAAGGCTTTGTAAAAACCCGTTCTTTATTCTAAAAACTTTGCAACTTCTATTCTAACAATTTAGTACAGTTTAAAAGTAACCTCGAATTTCAAGAAGCAAAAGCTTTATGTAAGTCACAAAGCTTTTAGCTTTCAATTTACAATCGAAGATATATTAATATAACCTCAAAGTCTTTGATCGTACAAAACTTTTTGATATCAAATGAAGATTCATTTGAGGGTCATTAAGATCATTTCACAAATACCTCTTCATGTAAAAAATATGATACCTATATTATAACGTTTAAATATTAAGCATATCATATTTTTGTTCCAATACTAAAATGAGCATTCAAAACTACAGTCGAACTTCGATAACTCAAACAAAATTGGTTGGCAGTAGCGTCAAGAGTGAAAATAAATATTCATCATAAATTTTCAGATCCTGGTATATTCGATATATACAGAGTGCCCAATGAAAACAGTCCCCCCAAGTTTTGGACACTTAACATCAGTTTTGCGAAAAAACCTCGCACACGTCAATCTTAGAATCAAGGGGGACATCAAAATCGATTGGTATTATTTACGTAACTTCAACCCTGAGAGCAGGGTGAATTGCACCCCAAACATTTTTAATGGAAAGGGTTGTCAAACGACTCGCAGTTCGAAAGGCCTCTCAATTCTTTTTACAACAGTCTTTTTGTTTTTCAAATCCGATCATTAATTGCGGAGAAAATGACATTTTAATTAAAAAGTGGATTGGAAAATTGCATGGAAGACCTAAGCAAATGGTTTACAAATAACAGTCTTAAAATAAATAACACCAAAACAGACATTATTAAGTTTGGGAATTACTTTAATATTCCACAATTACTAAACATAGATATTTTGTCATATAATAAAGAATCTGTTAAATTCCTCGGTATATACATAGATAATAATCTTGACTGGAAGCAACATATTGACTACATTTTGCCCAAGTTAAATAGAGCTAAATTTGTTCTTATTTATTTAAAAAAATATGTTAGTACCGATATTTTGCTTAGTGTCTACTATGCATTTTTCCAATCTATTATTCAATATGGAATAATCTTTTGGGGCAATTCGGTCTGGGCACAAAAAATTTTTCTAATACAAAAAAAATGTATTCGTATCATAGCGGGTGTGGCACCTAGAGAGCATTGTAAAAATTTATTTATTCAGTACAACATCCTAACACTAATAGATCTTTATATCCTAAATTGTGCAAATTTTGTACAATTTTATCCATCTTTGTTTAATGAAAATCAAAATAATCACGAATACACTACAAGATACAAAAATAATTTAAAAACTACTAATTGTACACTTGCGGTGACTCACAAGGGTGTCCGCAACGCTTTGATACGAATACACAATAATATACCTACGGAGATCAAAACTGCAAATTCCAATCAACAGTTTAGGAATAATTTAAAAAAATATTTATTATCTAAAGCTCACTACAAATTGAACGAGTTTTTATAATTTTTTTTCTGTTTGACAATTGACACTATTTATGTACATTTGTACTAATCAAATAAAGACATCTATCTATCTATCTATCAAGTATCTTAGTCAGATTACTCCAGCAATGTTGCAGAACGTACGATGACGCTTTGAGGATAATCTTCATTATTGTATGGTGGAGGTGGTCATTTTGAGCACTTAATAAAATGATCCTTGAGTTCTTGTCTGTGTTTTTAGTTGACAGATGACGTGCTTTTGTTTGCTATGTTCAATTGTTTAAGACTATTGATACAATTTAAAATGTCATTTTCTCCGCAATTAATGACCGGATTTGAAAAACAAAAAGACTGTTGTAAAAAGAATTGAAAGGCCTTTCGAACTGCGAGTCGTTTGACACCCCTTTACATTTATAATTTTTGGGGTGCAATTCACCCTGCTCTCAGGGTTGAAGTTACGTAAATAATACTATTCGATTTAGATGTCCCACTTGATTCTAAAATTGACGTGTGCGAGTTTTTTTCGCAAAACTGATGTTAAGTGGCCAAAACTTCGGGTGACTGTTTTTATATACTTACTTATTATGGTAAGTATATAAAAACTGTTTTCGTTGTATTGCACTGGGCATGATTTGAATGTTTGTTATTTATAGATCGCCTGATGAAGCAATAAAATATTACGAAACGTTGCGTAAAATAACAAAAAAGTGTTAACTGATTCATCTGATCCTACTTCCCTCTGAGAATCTATATATATAAAATTAATATTATTTGATAACTTGAAGTCTTGATAACTCGATTTTTTTTTGTGGCAAGTCATGGTTCGAGTTATCGAAGTTCGACTGTATTTAACGAACAAACAATATTTTGAAAAATAATGCAATAATCAGCAAGAAAATTTCCAAGACTAAATTTTTCAGACTTGCTGATTATTATCATTATTTTTTTCATTTAACCATACAATACTAGGTCGAAATTATGTTTTGTTTCCATTGAAAATCATTCCGTTTCCAGATTATTAAACAAAAGACTGATAGCGTTTTCAGCTGGCATGCACTTTTTGACACTAGTGGCGCGTACGTAGTTTTGAACGAGTAGACCTCGCGCGGCGAAAGATGAAGCCACCGCGTCATAGTAACGTGAATGCATTGCGCCCGTCTTCTAGCCTGCTATTAGCTGTTTTGGAGATCCATGAGCAGTTTGCCAAAATTGTACCTAACGTCATAAAACCCAATGTGCAGTTTTGTGTACACGGCACTGTCTGCAGGCAAGCAGGCGTTCACTAGCATATTATTGATGACGTGCCTGGCTTCATATCTCACCGCGGGCACTCTAACAGCGTGCTTTTCGTGTAGGCCATTACTCTGTCATGTTGCACTTTTTTATACGACCTCCATGCGACAGTGGTAAGTGTACCACTGAAGGTCACACTAGAGTTCCACCGCCGCCCAGCCGAACACGATACACTGTAGCATTGCGCTCTACACTGACCAGTCGAACACGGTTCTTGGTGAAAGTTTACACTAGTGTAACAAAGTGTAACCAGCTGAAAACGCTATAACACCTAGAATGAAAAATTGTGCAATAAAAAGTATGGAAAGAGAACTTATGCATGCTTCTTTAACAATAGAAGAGCGGTGTCAATATTAAAAATACACCACCGATCATAAAATGACGTTCACAACGAATTTTAAAGGCTTCAGTTGTTTTTCCTTTTGCATCAGCATATCAGTTACAACAGTATCTCCTTTGTATTTCACACCCTTTTGTTACAAAAACAAAAGACCCACGTCAAAATTAATTTTCAATTTTATAGTTGATTTTTACAATTTTTGTTGTGTACTGTTAACATTGACGTCGTCTTCCTTTTAATACTCCATTTTATGATATTCCTTATATCATGATACATTAAAAAGCTGTTTTTTTATTATTTGATTTGAAACAAAACGATTTTAACTTGTTTTAATCAAATTTATAAGAAGACTAAACAGTCGCAGGAATCCATTTTTCTAATATCAACTGTCAAATATTTATTTTGAGGTTATGCAGTCCTACCAACTATAACGTCAGTGTCACCTCTTTTTGTTCAGCAAATGGAGATGGGGGCACATTATAAACGTAAAATAGATGGCAGTAGGTATATAGCTACCTAAGTTATAATCGGTTTTCACAAAAAACGCGCGAGAAATCAAGTTTTCTCCTTTCTGATGGC
This sequence comes from Mongoloraphidia duomilia, assembly GCA_039654895.1. Taxonomy (NCBI): domain Eukaryota; kingdom Metazoa; phylum Arthropoda; class Insecta; order Raphidioptera; family Raphidiidae; genus Mongoloraphidia; species Mongoloraphidia duomilia. The sequence goes on from CM077521.1 coordinate 4,700,376, forward strand.
AAATCATTTCTTTTCAGTTCCGGATCCTTTGGAAATACAAAACCTCTATGATTTGAACATTGGTAAACACAGCACGTAGACATTGTCAATGTTTTATTATTATTTTAAATAAACTTATTCTGTACACACTACTATTAACAGTCCACAGACCGAGGTGGTTACACAGCTGGCACCATGGCAGTGCCCATCTCCATTGTCAAACGTTTATTTTGAGGTTATGTAGTTCTACCGACAATGATGTCACGTCCTCCTGTTCAACAAATTAGCATTAAACTTGCCAAACAGCGAGGAAGCGTTAAACCGCAATCATAAAACGGAGTAGGCAATGCAGATCTCTACATAAACAAAAAAAAAAAAAAAACAAGACACTAACTCCGACATATTAATCTCACCTAACTGTTTCCTCTCTATACGTACTACTCTTGACAATTGTTTGACTGACGTGATGCGCAGACGCGACTCTTTGTCTACCGGTGGTACTACTACTGCCTCCGCTGCTACTGCCCGCCGATGATCGTGTCATCGACGCCGAGCCTCCCGTACTAGTGCCCGTACGCATCAGTCTATCGGGTTGTCGGAGAACATCCTCGAAAGCCGGTGGAGGTGTCGAACACGATGGCGACGGCGCAAATCCTCCTGTGTGGACCAAAACACATACCTACTTGGTAAACGACACTACAGTGATGTGTTCAAGGATTGTTAACTATCGGTTATTCCGTTTTAAAAGGACTGACACTAGCATTTGAACAAAGCAATATTATACTATGTGATAAAACAAAGACGAGACAAAACAAAAACTGCACTAGCGCTTCGATGGTACAAATCACGTAAACTAAACCTGACAATGCGTCACTAGCGCTTTGATAGATTGTTACAAACTATGTTAAGTGAAATCAAAATGTACGGAATCTTCTTTTTAATGTAACTGCAACTCCATTATGAAAGAAAAAAGGAGTAATTTTTAACCAACTTCAAAAAAAGGAGGAAGGTTCTCAATTCGATGTGTATTTTTGACCACGCAATAACTTTTTACAGAGTAGCCCGATTTTGGTGATTCTTGTTTTATTGGATAGGATATACCTCGAAGTTGGTCCCATATAAATTTTCCTTAAATCGGTTCAGTAGTTCGGCTGATTTTAATAAAAGTGATTAGTGAGTAACGGCGTGTGATTCCTTAAGGTAAATGTCACTTTTTGACACATCACACAGCAAAAGAAGTCAGTTAAGTTTGTAGAATTAATTGAATCTATTAGCAAGCGACTAAACTACGTATTGTAAAGCCACTAAAAAGTAAGAAATAAAAAACTTTTTAACAAAAGGTTTTTTTTGTTAAAAAGTATTTTTTTAATATAACGTCACACAATTTGGAATCTATTGGTGAATGAATTGTGGAATATAGACGCTCGACAACAGAGGTCATTAGCGTCTGAGGAATCTATTGGTGCTTTCAAGAATACCTTTAAAATATACAACAAAAATTGTTTTTTATTAACTTGAAAAAAAAACAGGCAGGGTGACCACAAATATTTGAAGAAAAAAAAATCCCTAGCTTTTCCAGGTTTTCCATTACCAATTTTTTTCATTCTTGTAAAGTAGCAAACAATTAGTTCTTCGTATTCTCAAATTTAAAACCTATTATTCATACCTACATATAGTACAGCACTCAGCCGCAAGAGCTCTGTGTGCGATAAGTTGGCAGCACGTTTGATAAAAAAAGTGGGTGCGTGTACTTATGTACGCGCGTTACAAGTTATACTTCTTTGGCGTGATTAAAAACTAATTTTTAATTTGCATGCAAATAATAAGAGACAAGTTTTTGTTGAAAAGCAGCCAATTATATAATTGATTCCAAACCATAGTCACAGTCAGGATTCTAACCTGAACCTTTCCACTTTCGCGGCGGAATGAGCTTACAATTACTCAACAAAAAATTTTAATTGCAATTCAGCCGTATAAATCTTTTAATTTATAAGAGACAAGATATGTTTATTTGATAACTCAATTCTGTTAATGTTGATGTCACAGATTTTGAAAAATTCATTTTTGTCATTTTCTTATAACGCGCCTAAAGAAGTATAACTTCAAAAATTTCTTTGACTTTGAATAATATTCAAACATTTTCATAATTTTCCAGATTTATAAAAAACTCCCAGACTTTTCCAGGTTTGTGGCCACCCTACTAGGATATAAAAAATTTGACAATTCAATTTTTTTCAAAATATTTTGAATATTTATACTACAATGCTGATTTTCTGATTGGAACGTTTAATTTGCATTAAAAATTAAAGAAAAAAAAAGTTACCCTGAAATACTGTAAAGGGAAAAAGTTAAATTAACGACGATACGGCGCAGAATGTAAGAAGATATTTTTTTTGGAAATAACAAATGCAATAGTAAAGCAAAGGACGATATCGATAAAAAGGCTTTCTTAAAACAAAAGCACTGCAAAACCGAATAAAAGTGGTTATAATAACATTATGAAAACAACAGCAGAATATCTACGATTAATAAACAAACGCCTAATGTACGTAGTAGAAACAACAGACAAACGAGTTGCAAAATGTACCAAAAAAAGCGTCTAAAAGCAGTGAACAGTTAAAAAATAATTCAAAAAACAAAATTTTAAACAAGATCTTCCAACTGGGAATTAATTTCGTATTTATCGTTGTCCCAACGTTTTGATTTTCTCGAAGGTTTTTTAATATTTCCATAAGTTCCGTATAAGTAGCTTTCGTTTTTCACAAATTTTCCTCCGATGTCGGCTTTTTGAACGACCGATTTGCCTTCGTTTTTCCTCGGAAGAGTATTTTCATCTTTTGTCTTAGTTTCAATTTCATATTTTTCAATATATTTATTTATATTCTGAAAACTCTCCCTGTTTACGACCGGATGAATATAACTTCCTCTTCTTTGAATAAAAGACACTCTGCCAGCTGGTGGTTCATTTGTTTTCCTCTGATCAAAGACAGACTTCAATTGTTTCACCTTAGTTCCGTATCTTGTCTGTTCAAACGGCGTTTTCTTACTCGCAACTATTGTGAAATTAACATCGGCCTGTTTCTTTGTTTCGCTACTTTGAGACAATTTATTTTTACCCAATTTCAAAAACTTCTTTGATTCACGTTTTTCAGATATTTTACCAGAGTCTAAATTATAAACTAGAGGTTTTCCTTCGGTCTTTTCTTTTCTAGTAAATTTTTTACTTGAAATAAACGACTTTTTGTTATCGCTTTTTCGTTTCGTTGATGAATTTTCCGTTTCATTACGTACCAACATCGATTTTCGTCTTCTCGCGCCGTTTTCATCGTTCGATTTTTCTTTGATCGACTTATTAAATTTGTATAACCTCTTGCGCCTTTCTTCGGCAGTAATTGTGTGCCTCAAGAACGGTAATTTACCAAACTCGAACAATTTCGACACGGTAGATTTGTCTTTTTCACTTTCTCTTTGCGAACACTCCGATCGCGATCTAAAACTTTCATTTCGTTTTTGAATTTCCGAAACAGGCACCAGTTCAATATTTTTAAACTTGTGTTTGATTTCGTCCATTCGCGGCCTCTTGATTTGGACGTCGCTCTGTGACTTTTCAATATTTTCACCGAGGAAAATCTTTCTCATTTTAATGTCTAGCTGCGCGCGCATCTCTTGGAACGCTTGCATTCCCATTTGGCTTTCGCTTCTACTTTGAGTCAAACAACCGCTCGACTGTGTTTTTTTCCCATTGAAACGTTTCTGAATATTCGAAGTGAATTTACCATGCATAAAACTATCGCTTACATGCTGAGGCGATTTCAAAACAAGTGAACGCTGCTGACCTTCACCAGCATGCACAGAAACAAATGACTGTTTATACATAGAAACAGATGGCTGTTTAGAATTGTCATACATAGAAACGGACGACTGCTTAGAATTGTCATACATAGAAACAGACGACTGCTTAGAATTGTCATGCATAGAAACAATCGACTGTCCAGAATTGTCATGCAAAATGTTTAGCGATTGTGGTGCATTAGAATAATGATGTACAGAAACAACTGACTGCTGTTTAATTGGAAAATTGACAGAAGACAAAGAAGAATCGCTCGACGAAAAACTATCTGGATCTGAATAATTGTAAGCAAACGTGCATTCATCAACAACAGTGTTAAGTTTCGGCAAATCATTGAGGTAGTTCCCACCTTTTGAACTACTTGCTGAAGAGCCACCGCCTCCTCGTTTGATTTTCGGTGAGCCTCTTGGCGGCACTGGAGGAGGAACACGTGATTTAATCAAGCCACCTTCACCGGGTGGAGAAATTATTAGAGGACGACCTTTCAGTACAGCAGGATACGTGGGAGCGTGACTGACAGGAGGGGAAACGATAGGCGCCGAACCCGTTCCGTTCGCCGTAGACACATTGATGGACGAGGGTGTCAATCCCTGTTCCGTCGGACTTTCTGCTAATTCGACGAAGTCGAGGAAATACGGACAAGGAACACAACAAACGGAATAATTTTCACAGAAAACAAAACAACAGTAAAACAAGAGAATTGTAGGAACAGTTTGAAAAATTAAAAATATAAACGGAATATGACAGAAGCATCGACGACAAACAATAAAGCAATGTACCATCACAAAACATAAAACAAAAGCAAACAAAACAAGTGCGCATTGATCACAATATAATAAAGGAGAAGGAAAACAATAAAGGAATAAATTCATCAGTTCAAAAGAAAGGCAGATGACGTAATGTAGATCCAAAGCCGATCAAAAGCAGCATGAAAAAGAGAAAAAAGCATTGAAAATGTTTAATAAATGAATTGATATTTGGAAACAAATGAATCGATATTAATAATTTTAACTAAGTACCTCTACTACGGATTCGATATTGTTTTTAATGTGTTTTGTTTAGGATAGAGATCGTACGCAAAATTTAAGTTTGGATTGAATTTAAAATAAATTGCAAATATAATTAATAAATCGTACATCCGCCATTTTGATTTGATGTAAAAATGAAACGCCTCCTGATTTACATACAAAAATGTAGATACGAATTCTAACCTTAACAAAGCATTCCGTTGCCTGATTCTCATTTGTTTATCACTTTTTTCAAAGCATGCGCAGTTTGGTATGACAGTTGACGGCCATGTTGAAAACTCAACTGTTTCTATTGAAACTTCTATAGACTTTTCGATATAAAAATGAACAATGATCATGAAGGAAACAAAAATAGAAAAAGTCGTCAAAAGCAAACATTAAATAAAATTTTTCTGAATGAATTACATAAGAATTACAAATAAATTAATTATGCAATATTTTAATAAGTATTTAACTAAACGGAATGTATTATTTTCAATATTTTGTTCAATTCTGAACAGATGTCAAATTAAAAGCACGTTTAAGACTCACCGATTTTACTGCCGTTAGTGTGATGAGTTGAGCAAGAGGCTTGCGCAGCTGTCAACAAAAACCAACCGTCACCAAAACATTTTTAAACAAAACAAAAGCGTCGAATCGATAATAAAAAAAATGACAGACTGTCCCACATATCAAAATTTAATAATTTTGAACAGGGTACATTTATCCTCATACATGATCCTCGTATTATTTTACCCTCCTATATACCGCCGAGAAAGACGTAGTTATATGTCAAAAATGTGAGACGACCCCATAATGTAAAATTTAACCATAATAAATTGAAAATATGCTACCATAAAATGGCCATAAAACCTATAATCAAACAATAAAAAATTAAAAGATTTAGGTCCATATTCACCAAACACTGTTAAAGATAGAAGTTTCTAATCTTAGAATAAATTTATTCCTTGGAATAAAATTAACTTTCAATTCACCAACCAATTCATTCGATAGAATAGTAACTTCAGGTACACATTTACTTTATACCATACACCTTGGACATTTTGTCAAACATTTTGATTCTAAAGCACGTTTACTAAAGATCCGACCGATTGCGCATCGATCGAAAATGTAAATTTATTTTATTTTACTACAAAAGCCATTACCTGAAAGATATGGAATTAATATTTACCTGAAAAGGTCGCCAAGTCATAAAGTAATTTGTGCATTTCGTCCGCATCCTATTTTACTAGTCGAATAAATATTTATACCCTTGAAATAGGACAGAATAGTTATTCTTACGATTTATACCTGCAGCAAACTTAACTACGTTTGGTGAATTGAATTATCGCTATTTATTCCGAGTAATAGTTACCAGGGGAATAAATCAACGGAATAAATAACTAACTAGGCTCGATGAATACGGGCCATAGGCAGTCAAAAAACGAGCCAGTCTTCCTTGAACTTAACTACATTTGGTGAATTGAATTATCGCTATTTATTCCGAGTAATAATTACCAGGGGAATAAATCAACGGACTAAATAACTAACTAGGCTCAGTGAATATGGGCTTAAAAAAAGAAAAATTCAAAATCTTACCACTTTCAAAATCAGCCTCCTGTCTTAACGGCCTCGAAAGTGATTTACGTTTCGACGGCGAATGTTTCAGAGCTGTAAAAAACAATAGAAAATTTGAATCGCATTTACGAAAAATATATTACTGTTAATTTTAAAAGAGCTAAAAAAACTAAATGCAATATCCACCATATCGTTAGATAGGCCGTCAAAAGTTACGTTTATCGATCGCAAATTTATTATTAATGACGTGACTATGTAACACTTATCGATGGACATTGTATAAACGACAGTATTAAAAATTTTGAAGTATGACGTTCTAACAATCAAATGAAAAAATCGCTGCATAACATTGATCATGCAACTGTTTTTTATTTTTAAATAAACATCTAATTTTGAAAACAAGAATATACTTAATACTGTCTATAGTTCGAAAAAAAATTAACGACACAAAAAAGCTTTATACTTCATTTGGAAATTCAGAAAAATCAAAAATTCTTTAAATTATATGCCGGGCATACACATTGGGCGAAGTCTGGCAAACGTCGGCCAACACGAATGTGTGGTTGGTCTGTTTGTCGGGATACACCAACGTGTATGCCCGGCAATAGAAACTGCAGTTCATCCTGAAATAGTGTAGTATAATAATAAAAAATTGTTTTTGATAGATTGCAGTGGTACCCTTCTTTTAAATCATTCCCAAAATTCAAGTAAAGACTTAATAACCAATAAACTTTAAGACTGTCAATTAATTAATTACAGACGCGTCGACAACTCAGGTTATTAGCGTCTTCAACACAACACATAATCCATTTGTGTATTAGAATCCGCCAGTCGGCATACACGAACCGACTGGTACGAGCTCGGGCTCCTGGGAACGCTAATTCCCAAAGAACATTGGAATGCAATTTGCGATAGCAACCACATTGCAATGTCCCCCCTGGGGGGTAAGACTGTTCTGAACAATTTATAACAATATATTAAATATAATCAGACCAGTCTTATGGCTTTTTTGTCGTATATTTTAATCACGATGTTATTTTATGTTTTTTTAATCACCCTGTTAAATGATGGGTTGCTATGGTAACGAAACGCAGCAGCCAATGAACACGTAGCTGTCAAAATTTAACAGTGTGATTAAAAAAATATCGTGATTAAAATGTATGATAAACAGGCCATTAAAGTTTATTGGTTATTAAGTCTTTATATGAATTTTGGGAATGATTTAAAAGTAGGCTAGGTACCTATTCCATAGTACCACTGGAATCTGTCAAAATCATTTATATATTACTCTGCAGTCTACACTATTTTAGAATGGACTATATTTTTGTCGTTCTTAAAAATATGGCATGGATTGTTACACAATCATCGTTCTATTGTTTTAAAAAACAAGTGAAGCATGCCACTTTTCTGTGTTGTTCATACTGTATTTACATCAGTTTATGTACAGAAAAAAAACATTGACAGAAAAAAATTGAAATAGTAAAAACAAGAAAAAACAAATTTTGGTGTTCAAAACACGTTATCATTCAAACAGCAAACCATCAAATAAAAGAAATCAAGTCAAAAACATTTGAAAAAAAAAATTATCACAAACTCAAACTGAACCAAACTTGTGCTAAAAAATGGCATCTCAAAGATAAAAAAAAACATTTGAAAGCATTTAATTTATAAAACCTACGCTAGAGGCCTAGTGAGTTGCTATTTTGAAAAACAAATTTAAGTGCACTGTTACAAAAACAAAATATGTGAGGCCATTTTGTTTTTTATATAATAGATTCGGTCGTCGATGTAAATGAGCCATTTTCCTGAGAGTAGTCCTTTCAATTATCCACGAGGGGCAGCACTTGTGGTAGGGACAAACATTATTTATTCCCCATTAGTGTCGTGTCATTTTAGTGGTATAACTTAATTATTTAAAATTATTATTAAATAATTAAGTTATACCACTAAAATGACACAACACTAATGGGGAATAAATAATGTTTGTCCCCACCACAAGTGCTGCCTCTCGTTGATAATTGAAAGAACTACTCTCAGGAAAATGGCTCAATGTTTCGCACAACACAGTGGCTTCGCCAGACAAAGATTTTCAACTATACCGTGTGTGGCTTAGACAAGGTAACATAGGGAAAATAACATTGAGAACATTTACAATTTTGTAGTAGGTTATGGCCCATAAACTTTAATGTAACTGTGTAGACCATTACTATTGTAGCAAAACCCCAGATGTTACGCCGCTGGCGACGATAGAATCATCGAGAACAAGTAACAATGATGAGGCGGCATGATATCGAAGACACAGGAATGTTCTCGAAAGCGCGCGAGCGAGGGGGGGGTCAAGCTGCTAGCTCTTTATAAGCAGGAGCAAGTCACCGGAGACGACAACAACGAGAGTCGAGTGACAGTTGAAATAAATACAGCATATAAATTAAAGCGCTTCAGTTCGTTTAAGAATTACTGTTCGTATTATTATTATATAAACAGTGTTGACTGTTAGAATAGCGATATAATTGTTACATTTTATTGTTATCCATTTTTGTTACATTTTTCAATTGTTGTAAATAAATAATTTATTCCACCCACGTAAGAAATCAGTTTTGTTACACTATGCAAAATTGCTTACTGAAAGGTTTGTCATTTTGTTTATTTTTCCTATGTTACCTTCTCTAAGACACACCCGGTATATAAAAGTAAATTGTAAATAATTTAAAACCTTGTTTTATTTAATTTTAAAATGTACGACCGGGATTCTGTTTAATCTACAGAAAACTTTAAAAGTCTAATAGAAAAGTTATCATTTAAAAATTCCGTGCTTTCAAATAAAATTAACAAAAACTTACCGATTTTGCTACTTGTGTGTTAAGAAATTTAAATTATGTATTTAAATATTCTTTTAAAATATTAATTAAATCGTAAATAAGAACTGTGAATGAATTGTAAATTATAGACGCTCGACAACAGAGGCCAATAGCGTCTAAAATAAGAACTGTGAGTAAAGTTCAGCTATGCGAAGCCAGCAATTTCTTTTCGTTCAAAAATGTACACACAAAATGTATCAAAATCAGTACTTAACTAATAGCGTTTTCAGCTGGTATGCACTTTTTGACACTAGTGGCGCGTTGTTTTGCACGAGTGTAACACTAGCACCGTGTCAGTGTTGAGTAGTGTACACGTTCTTCGTGTAGGCCATTACTCTATCATTACCGCTGTTATGCTGCACTTTATTTGCACTATTCCTGCGACGGTGGTAAAAGTGTAACACTGAAGGTTACACTAGCATCCCACCGCCGCCCAGTCGAACACGATACCGTGTAGCATTGCTCTCTACACTGACCAGTCGAACACAGTTCTTGATAAAAGTTTACACTAGTGCGGCCTAGTGTAACAAAGTGTAACTAGTCAAACACGGTTCTTGGTGAAAGTTTACACTAGTGCGGCCTAGTGTAACAAAGTGTAACTAGTCAAACACGGTTCTTGGTGAAAGTTTACACTAGTGCGGTCTAGTGTATAAAGTGTAACTAGTCGAACGCGGTTCTTGGTGAAAGTTTACACTAGTGCAGCCTAGTGTAACAAAGTGTAACCCAGCTGAAAACGCCATAAAACGCTTCCACGTTAAAAGATAAATGTGCAAATATAGAAAGATTGTCAATCCAAAATTCAACTGTTTTAGTGCCGAGGTTAACAAAAATTCATATAAAACTCAAAGTAATCAATTTTTATGTTCAATGCATTTGGCGGCCATTTTAGACATTCTTATCAGACCACAGACGCCATTTGCATTGTTACCATAGATATAGAAATCTGGAGATGTAGTAATAATAATAATAAAGCAACTTTATTTAAAAAAAATATATACATGTATAAATAGCGTCAGTCTATCTTTCTACAGAAATTATCTCAGAGAATAATATGTTTTATCTGTTAGATATTTTTTTACAAGCGAGTGGGGTGGTTGCTGTTGAGGGGGGCGGCGGTGAGGAAGCAAGTATGCCTGCATTCTATTGGTTGCTTCAGTTGCGCAAGCGCTGTACGAGCAATTGAGCATGCGCAAAGACGCGGACGACTGCATTTGGCGCAATTGAGCATGCGTAAAGACGCGGCCAATAGAACGTGGGCACATGCATAGCATGGACATGTCCATAAGACAGGCATGCACCCTCCCCTGAGTGGCTTCCCTTCCTCGTCTAAAGTGGCACTTTATACTACATCCGCGGATTTCTATATCTATGATTTTTACTCAATCTATAACCTCACTTTTAACTCGTACATTGTAAGATCGCCCGTCATTTGTTATGATTTGTATTGACAAAGAAATAATTTCGATGAGGACTACTGTATTTTTATTCGTCGGATAGCGCTAGTGGCAAGTAAGGTATGTGTCAAACGTGTACATTTTTCATTCGTCAAATGGCGCTAGTGGCAAGTCAAACGTTTAGAGATTAAAGGTTTGTGTTAAATCATTTATTTATCCATTATTAAGATATAAATTATTAAATAAATACAAAACTGCCGTAAAATAATTGAATGACAGATACTTTGATTGCTCGTGGCGCCGTCAGGTAGCGGAAAATATAAACAGTACTGACATTTGAATTACGTCAAATTGACATATACCTCATTTACTAGTGGTGCCATCAGTTGGTAAAAAAAGAAGTCTGGTAGTCCTCATTCAGCATTAAAACAATTGACTACAGAAAACTATGTAACTGAACAAAAGAGAGCGCAATAAAAACAAACGCACGCGCACACGTTCACATACGAGAATAAACCATACAGAGCGACACAGGATCGACATAGTGACACTGACTAGACACAGAGTGGTGATCTGAAGTAGTAGTAGTAGTAGAAGGTGAATGATGTTTACCTATGTAGCTGGTAACGAGGGTGCGGAACTTGCGATGGTTGCCCTTTATTTCGGGCAGGTCCACTACAGAAGGGTGGAGGCGAAAAATAATAAACACACACAAAGATATTTTGTTTCCTTATGTTATAAGTAACCAATTTTGTTTTACATTTACTGCATACCACAAAAAAGAAATGGACTTTGATTCATATTAACACTATTCAATATGATATTGAATAAATTTTGAAGTAATTCAAAATCTGTTTTTTTGAAGTTATACTCTTTTGGCGCGTTATGGAAAAATGATGAGAGTGAATAGTTACGTTTTAACACCATGAAGTTAGTCGAAAGTAACACCATGAAGTTAGTCGAAAGTAACACCATGAAGTTAGTCGAAAGTAACACCGTGAAGTTAGTCGGAAGTTCTTGATTATAATACCCTATTATCACCAGTCACAATGTGACAAGAGCGTTTTCAGTTTTGAATAACATTAATAAAAGCTATTGATATACAAACGCTCGTTTATGCCGCTTTCGTTAAATATGAGTTCGTACTCCAACACTCGTACTGTTTACATTATTATTTTTCATGATTATAATACCCTATTATATAACACTGCTACGTAAGAATCGCCTGGTGTAACAAATAGCACCGCCGCGTCATACGCAATAGGTCTCGGATTAGAATCTCAACACAAACATGCTTTTTTTTTAATAAATAATTAGATATAAATAAAATAAATAAATATATTTAATAAATTAAATTAATTTATTTAATATCTTTATTTTATCGTCTTTTTTACAAACGTTTAGTACTGGCACGCGAGAAAAAATTTTTGGAGTTATTTTTATTTTGTTACGCCAAAGAAGTATAACTTCTGACGTGCGTACATAAGTACACACACACTCTTTTTTTTAATTTAAAAGATGATACCTGGAGAAATTTTTCTGTAGCAATAAGGCAGCCCGCGGATGAAATCAAAAAGAAAACAGAGTTTGTTTATGAAAACAAACAACACGCAAATTGAATTGCGCTCAGGATGTGCTCAGGCATCCATTTTTTTCACGAGCGGCTCATGAGGCTTTCAGCTCGCAAGTGTATACGCGGCTTAAGCAAGAAAATATTTTATTCGACGGCAACAGGAAAATTAACTATGTTAAGTCCATTTCTTCACCATAGAAAAACGTAAACACTACGTCACAATGGCATTTTCTCTTAAAAAGGTTTTGAATAAATGTTATAGAAAATATTGGGGTGTTAAGAGTTTGTTTACGGTAAAATAAGTTTTTTTAAATCGAAACTTGAAAGAAAAAAATGCTAATGTGATGTACCAAGGGGTAAACAGTAACACACAATTAAAATAACTAAATTACCCAGTAAATAAACAAAACAAAGTAATGACATTACAATAAAAAATTGATTACATAAAAAAAAAGAAAATCAACATATTATAAAATAAATGAAAGTATGAGCAAAAAACAGTAAGTACACTGTATTACCGACCGTGATACATTCTAGCAAGATATTATAAAATCGAAATACGGAAAATGTGTGTCGACTAAAAAGCTCAACAATTTTAGAGGTTATGTAAATCAAATCTGTGATTTAGTATAAATAATTCGATTAACTAAAATTTAAGCTGTGTATCCTGAGTTTTTCTACTTAATAATTATGTCTAAATAAACGAGTGAAAAAACAAAAGAAAAATAATACTTCTGCGGAAAAATAATATTAAAAATAATAAAAATGTTACGTTTTTCGATTTTACTAACCGCCCGTCCTCAAAAAGTTTGTTAAACGTTGTAACATGTAGACATCTACTAGACATTAAGTTGAGCCACAAAAAATAGAAAATTGTGGAAACAAAAAAAAAAAAAATCAAAAATCAATAAAAAAAATTCATTTTTAGACTCAATACAAAAAAAAAATTACGATAAATTTAAAAACTGTTTTTAAACGTTTTGTACGAGTCTAAAAATTTGACAATGAAAAAATAAATACATTATAAAAAATAGGTATCAGACAAAAACTATCCAAAACATTTAAAAAAAAATTTTTTTCCATCATGAACCCAATTTGAAAAAAATATATACATAACACTTGTACACTTTTATAAAGGTACAAATATATACACATAAAAAATATTTAAACTGAAAAAAAGTTTGAGAAAAATATGTAAAAAAATAAAACTTACGAGAAGGAATTTTTTTGAACACTGTTTTCGCCATAAAATCCATGAATCTCTGAGCATAAAATCCTGGCCTATGAACTGAGACAGTATCCTGAAAAATCGAACAAAAAAAAATTTAATTTTGCGTCTGAGACACGATTAAAATTTTTCGTAACGACATAAAATATGTTACACTTACCCCGTCGTGAATCATTGACTTCCACGTATGTTCCAATTTTTTTTTAAGTCGGTAACTTTGTAAAATGTCAATGATGCCAATAAAAAGTAACAATCTCTCCCCGCGTGCATTTCTAGCTGGGATTCCACCAGGCCTTAAAGTAAACAATCTTCATTACTTTTGTAAAACAATTAGTTCCAGCCATTTTGATGTAAAACGATCAAAATTAGATGCATTCGATCAGAAGTTCAATTAATCAAAGGTTAAATCAACACTAAGAAACGATACAGACCCTATCGCTATCTAGTAAGTTAAGTAAGAAACAAAGTGACAGCTAACCTCCAATTCACTAATGTCAAAATGAAGTCATACTGCACGCTGCCGCTATCTAGCGATTTTATTGAAAAACTACATGACAGCTAACCTCACATTTGACAAGTTTAAAAAGTGCTAACATATTTTATTGTGCTAAAATGTAAAAAATAAATTCTTCATTACTTTTGTAAAACAATTAGTTCCACCCATTTTGATGTAAAACGATCAAAGTTAGATGCATTCGATCAGAAGTTCAATTAATCAAAGTTTAAATCAACACTAAGAAACGATACAGACCCTGTCACTATCTAGTAAGTTAAGTAAGAAACAAAGTGACAGTTAACCTCCAATTCACTAATGTCAAAATGAAGTCATACTGCACGCTGCCGCTATCTAGCGATTTTATTGAAAAACTATATGACAGCTAACCTCACATTTGACCGGTTTAAAAAAAGTGTTAACATATTTTATTGTGCTAAAATGTTAAAAATAAATCACCGTTTGAAAGTTATCATTTTGATAAGTATATATTATGCAACTGATATAATTATTTTTAGTAATATTAATATGCAAGTTACAAAATGGTGGTTTAGAAGGCAAGGAAATACTTGCAGACGCGCGAGTTTGCTTGTTTTCTTTGAAATGAACCGAATAAAAAAAAAATCAGATGCCAACATAATTTATTAATAAAATTATTATTTGCCAGGATTCATGGCATAACAACACACAATCTGTGGAAATTTCAACTAGCTAGCTCTTACCGTTTGTGAGATAGAGCACTGTGACAAACGGACGGACAGACATCGTAGGCAGAGTAATAGAGGTACGGAACCCTAAAAACTATTTAAACCGCATAAAACACTAATAAAAATATAAGATTTTATTTTTGCCGATCGTTTTTTAATCATCCAAATGGCGAGTTAACAGCATTACAATAACAATCGAAACGATTGAACCAACTTACGGGACGTCTTCCTCCTCGTCTATCGGTTCGGATTCGGCTTGTATACTTTCCATAGCGGTCGAATGTGCGACCAGCCTTTGTTTGTTAATCGATCTGCTTCTGTTTAAATTAGTGCCGGCCGCTGTCGTTTCGCCTGCCCCTGAACCATTTTCTTTTCCGGCTCTCTGCTGAAACATGTTCGCCATTGCCGTTATTCTTTCGTCTCTTTCGCGATCTCGGAACTTTTCAAGAATCTGATTGGCACCGATGCGATCGTCGCGTTCGTACGCGCGTTCCTGATGCAGGAAGGCGGAATTCGGGTCGCCGTCTGGAAGCGGAGTCGACGGGGCCGACTCAACGTCCGAAGTAAAAATTGGCTGCGATCTTCTTTCCTGTATTTACAAAAAAAGTAAAAAAAAATATATTTTAAACAAATAAATTCTATCTATTTTTGCGTATAAACATACCAATTTATCTTTCTGAGCTTGATCTAGGTTATGTATTCCAAGTAACAGTGAATAGTCCATTATTTTAAAACTTTCTAACACTCGACAGTCTCTTTGTATTGTTTTGACTAGTGCTTGATATGTATCGGCTTCTAGGAAAATGCCATCCGGATGATGATCCATAAAATCTAAGTCTTTATATGTTGGGGACGATTTGCTTCTTTCCGATTTCGATGCCTTAAAAACAAAAAAAGTCACATATCAAAAGCAACGAAACATTATTCTCAGATTTGACAACGGAAACTGACAGTTCAGGTTATGTTCGTGTTGTGTACAGTGAAGAACTTAATCCAACTTGTTGCGAAACTTCATTTTTCCAGATTATATTAATTTCTACTGTTAAATTTGTCAGCGTTATTAAATTATCCGAGTTTTAATGGAAAAAAGAAAAGTGATCCATTCTAACCTCAAATATTATAATGGCTGCGTTTATAATAGGTGTGTTTGTTGGTAAGTTCTGAACTTCCAAAAGCGTCTGTCGGCAATATAGAACTCTTCGGGCACAAATGATTAATGGTCAAATGAATTATGGCATTCTTTGGACTGTTCGGACTTGGTTTTAAGAGTTTTAGACTCCTAGAATTGCTAGAACCAGGTTCAAATAATCGAAGAGTCTGATAATTTGCCCAACAAACATGCAGTTGTGTTCGAATAGTTCTGTATTACCGATAGATGCTTTGGGAGTTCAGAACTTACCTTTAATGTTCAAATAATATACAAAACTTACCTTTCGTTTATAAGTGCTTCCTTTTAAGTCGTATTTTTGGTGTAATTTTACAGCGCTGGGTAACAAATTATTCATTGCAACGAGCCGGACATTTTTACTATTACATTGATAACAAAACAGGCCAAAAAACTTAGGTAGTAATGTTCTGGGGTTCTGATTCAAATTCATATAATATCTAAAACAGACAAAAAAAAAGCTTTTAAATAATGAGGCTGTAAAAAATAAAAAAATAAATACAATAGCGTCTATTTCATTTTAATACGTTAAGTATTTACGAAGATACAATTTTTTAAACTTTATAAGCTGCTTACATCACAATATCCGCGAGGCGCGCTTAATAATCTTTAAAACAAGGCCGCCTAAGATCGATTGCACCGTTGCTATCAATCAACTACCAAAATGGTACATGTATTAATTATTAAATATATGTGCTGTAGAGAAAGCCATGATATTCGGGGCATGTAACGTCAGCCGCTCGAAAAGAAAAATAGAGGTGCGGTTTATTTTAACCAACTTCAAAAACTTATTGTGAAGCCGTTTCAAGCTCTGGACAAAACAATTCAACGGCATTATTTAAGTTAGACGGGACTCTTTCCAATGACATAATAAAAAAAATCGGTTACTGCCCTATTAACAGAGTTTTTAAATTTATATTTTAAAAATATAATTACCCTGGCAATAATTTTTGTAAAAATTCTCCTTCTTTATGTTGTACAGTCTTAATAATAAATTCATCATCTTCCGTTAAATAAAATATACTTCCGCTAGCTCCTGGATTCGATAATTCACGAAGCGGCGATGAACACATTGACATCTGGCGACAAAAATATATATTAAAATAAGTTTCCAGCTATCGCAACTGATTAACAAAAAAACTCACTAAAAAATCATCTGGCTGAATTCCGAACAGATCTCTAAAATATCTAAACGCAATCGGGGCATACGTTCTGAAACGGAACTCGCTATAATGGTGGGCAGGTGTGTGGTTTGAGCCTTCGCTTGGAAAATTTGTTGTTTCTACCGTCATAAAGTCTTGCATGAGTAAATCACGTTCAGGTTTCGATGCCAAACCACCGACAGCGTGTTGGATTCCTGAAAAATTAACAAGTAAAAAATGGTCGAAATTATCTCTGTCTCTCTTTCTCGTGAGCAGAGCTGTGCTGATTAAACAAAAAAAGTAATTGAGTATGATTACAATTACTTTACAATAAAATGTAATTGAGTACGATTACATTTACATTCCATTTTAAATGTAATTATTTATAGTTTAATTTGTTTTTTAATGCAAATAATTACAATTACATCCGTTTTTAAAAGTGATTAATTACAGTTACAATTACTAAGAAAAGTAATTGGTAACTGTAATTAATTATATTTAAAAACGATTGTAATTGTAATTATTTGCATTAAAAAACGTAAGGAAAGTAATTAATTACAGTTACAATTACTAAGAAAAGTAATTGGTAACTGTAATTAATTACTTTTGCGCAATTACACGCCTACCTCTGCTCGTGAGATACGAAATTTCGATTTTTTGAAAATTACTCGAAAACGACAATGGATGGAAGATTTTAAACCGTTGAATTTGAATTACTATTATCTATCATAAACTTATCAAAAAAAGATACAGGTTATACAAAAATATTTATGCTGTGATAGACAGATTGTAGATTATAGACGCTCAACAACTGAGGTCATCAGAGGTGTGTATTAGAAATCTGCCAGCCGGCATACACAAACCGGCTGGTACGAGCTCGGGTAGCTGGGAGCGCTAATCCCATAAAAAATTGGAATGTATTTTGCATTCCAATATTTCTTTTGGTGGGATTTATACTGTGAGCATGCTAGCGGAACACTACATGAACCCTATTATATTTGCATACCGAGCTGTATAGAACCCATGATCTGAGTGGTTTGGATCTTCTTGTAAGTGATTTCGCCTCCGACGCCAACTCTACGATGCCCGATTTTTCGTTCTTTGTCAGTGGCGCGTGTACTTCCGCCAGATCGACTTGCCGTTGTCCCAACGGTGGGGCCACCCGCCCCAGATATACTGCTCGACATCTGTACATCAAAAATTACGTTTTTTTTTCGCAGATAAAAACGTTTTGAAAATATTATAATTAACAACTAACAAAAGGTGCTAAGAACTGATTGCCATTAAAAGAACCATGTTAATGAAGTTTGATTATTGCTTGAATTATACAGGCTGGGGCAAATCAGTTTGTCCAGTCTATAGGCCCGTTGAGAAATTCTAATGTCGCCTCTACACAATCGGCCATAACGGACGATTACAGGCCATCACGAATTTTTGAAGGGCATAATCGCCTGTAATTGCCCATGATTGGTGACCGTGATCGCCGATGTGTCGGTTTTTCGACAAACATCAAAGGACGTTGGGTCATCAAATGGATAATGCACAGGGAATGCAATCTCGAGCCGAGATTGGCAATTCGAGATCTCGCGAGATAAGTCTGGGTTCGAGATTAGCCATTCGGGATCTCGCCAGATTGTCTGGCGAGATCTCGATTAATCTCGACAATATCGAGATTTCGCCTACTTTTAAAAAGAACGTATTATTTTTTATCAAAAATGCTTAAACTTAATGAAAACTACTTACTTGGGGTATTGCTGTTATATTTTGAAAATCAAACAAAACATTAATTGAATCTTGAAACAAAAAAATCAACGTTTATTTAAGAAAAGTAATGAATAATAATCATCTGCACCGTGCACAACGCAACAAATCACACAGTCTCTCAGCACACTATATGTCAATTAATTATTTTGGAAATAACTTCTTAGGAAGCATACTCATAAGGTAAATAACGTTCACGAACATTTGGTTTGAATTGTTCTTAGACATATTCAGTATGCAGTCAGCGCGCTCGTTCTTGAAATCTCGTTCGAGATCTCAACCATATCGGGTCGAGATCTCGAACGAGATTTCAAAAAGGAGAGTGCCTGCCCACGAGATTAAGTCTCGAAAAATGGCTCGAGATCTCGCGAGATCGAGATTGCATTGCATTGTGTGGACAGATGCGCAATGATGGTGGCAATCATGGCCCACTCTGCGATCGTCCATCATGGCCGATTGTGTAGAGGAGGCATAAGATAGTTGGCAATATTGATTCTGATTTTTGATTTCGTTAGTAAATTTTACGTTGGTACTGAATTGCTAAAGCGCTTGTCGGCAATACAGAACTCTTCGGTCACAACTGCGTGTTTTTTGGCCAAATTCTCGAACTGTTTGGATTTGGTTCTAGCAGTTCACGGCTTCTAGCAATTCTAGGAGCCTATAAAATTGCTAGAACCAAGTTCAAATAGTTTAAAGAATACGAGAAATTGACCAGCAAACTCGCAGTTGTGTCCGAAGAGTTCTGTATTGCCGTCAAGCGCTTCAACAGTTCAAAACTTGCTAACAAACACGCTTTATAGTACAAATTTGGAAAATGTATTTTTGCGCCAGCTTGTGTTAGATGGCAGACGTTTTATAAATATTCAATTATTTTTAAATTGTAGCGACATTATTATTTTTAATTAAATATGAACTATTTGTTACAGAACTCCGTTTTAGTGTAGATTATTGACGCTTTTGGTCTGCAGTTTAAATGAGAGCTACCAGGCTTTTTTCTACCACCTGAGAGCGCCACTGGGAAGTGAGGTATTTGCATTTAATCATTTAATAAGGTAGTTGTCGTGCTATGGGCATAGTGTCAGAAAATTCTAAATTTTCGTATACTCATTAAGGATACTATAATGCAAATACCATTAAAATTTGAAGTTGATTGACCATCTCTAACTCGAGATAAACTTAATTAAAGTTCGGATATTTAACACGGAGAGCATAGGAAAGGTTGTGTTTTGACAAGTTTTTTAATTTAAAAAAAAGTAACAGTCAGAAATTTTCAAAAAACTAACTGTTCATTGATGTTTTTGTTCTGAGTTTAAAAAAGAAAATCCAAAAATTATTGACCTTTTTATTGTTGAGATATAATAACGCAAAGTTCAACAATTTATGAGAAAAGATCGACATTTTTATATAATCCAAGCGAACAAACTAAGTGAATATGTGTTACTATGTGAACAACAGTTTAGGTACAATCTCTAACAAATTTTTTTTACATTTAACACTATACTTATTTATTGTTTTACAGCGTATTATGAAAGAAACTTTTGGATGTTATTGTAGCACGACAACTACTAATCACAGTTTTGTATTTATTTAATTATTTATACTTTAATAATGGATAAATGAAGAATCACTAAACACAAACTGTTGATCTCTAAACGTTTGACATATCTTACTTACTACCAACGCCATCTGACGAATAAAAAAAGTGTTTGACGTATACCTTACATGCCACTAGCGCTATCTGACGAATAAAAATATGGCAGCCTTCATTGTAAAAAACAAAAAATAAAAACAAGAGTTTCAGATGCAGCCTTTATATCAAGATTATCCGAAAGCTTTATTGAAAATGTATTAGTTACTCAAATGTTCATTTAGTTTCCATTACTAAGTGTAGATGGCAAGACTGTCTAACTCTGAACTCGAAAATTAATACAATACCTTGTAAGCGAAACTGATAAAAAATTTGTACTCAAATAAAGACCTTTTTGATCTTTGGCATTGTTTAAAATTATCAACTTACAGTTGACAAGATAAAAAAAATAATTTGTTTGTTAAAATAATGAACTAAAAAATATCAAACTGTCAAAACAATTATAAAATGCAATATTTTTTTAATGAGATTGAAAAAAAGAGAATCACTTTTGCGAAACTGACAATAAATATTAATGTCAAATTTTACAATAAACTATAAAGAATTTTAGAAAAGGAAAAAAATCTCAAATGTTGAAAAACAAGTTTGTCAAGTGACAACAATATACTTGATTGTTTATTACAAACGATAATAAACAAATGTATGCAACTGAAACAAGTGATTATTAATGACAATTCTGCATACAAGAATTGACCTTGGGATCGTGTCTGTTTGTTACAAATAAACAATTGCCAGTTGCATGCTATAAAATTGTACAAAACGCTATAAAATTACGCTTTTAACCCGTTTTCATCCACTTCACGGAAACATAAATAAAATATCGGTATTGAAAACCATTACATGACCAAAATCATTTTACAAAATAATTTTTAATGCGAAAAATTTCAGTGGAATTTATCAGAAAGCCCTTATAGACCTTTTCATTGACGAACATTTTTTTCTGCGCATGTGTCAAATTCCGCCATGATTTCGGACACTTTTCATATTGACAGATGGCAAGTGATTGATTTTGAAAAAAGTAATTAGTAATTAAATAAGAAATATTATTTAAAGAAGAGAAAGCCCTTATAGACCTTTTCATTGACGAACATTTGTTCTGCGCATGTGTCAAATTCCGCCATGTTTTTCGGACACTTTTCATATTGACAGATGGCAAGTAAATGATTTTGAAAAAACTAAATAGTAATTAAATGAGAAATAATATTTAAAGAAGTGGTACAACGCCCTAGAAAAATATTTGTACACTTCTGAAGATAATTTTTACGATAAACAATTTATGACAGATAGGATTCTAACCTTACAACCAATTTTCGTTTACTTCTAACAGTTTTCCGGCCGTGGCATTTCAACCACCATCTCAATTTAGCACAAGTTTAGTGTGCTCTTCCACTGTTTTGTGCACTAATTTAGCACCGTCAGTAACATTTTCATCTAAATTAACATTGAAAAACGTTGCTGGCCCAGTCATTGCATCAAAAAGTGTACGAAACTTCTGAATATCGCGACGGCGCTTGCGCATGAAAATGATGAAAAGGTCTATACGATATAATATTACAGGTACAAAATACGCACAAAAATGCGTATAAGTATTTCCAAAACTACTGACCCGCTTGGCATCAATATTAAGACAAAAAAAAAACATTCAAATCAACGCATTTCTTGCAAAAATAATGAGGACGGGCACTGCCAAACTTGGCCGCTAGAGGCGCCAGCTATATAACCACCTCTGTCTGCAGGTAGTTCATAGTAGTGTACAGAAAAGATTTTTAGTCGACGAGCTCAAATAATTTAACAGGTTTTTAAAAACAAAAATAAAGATAGTTACTTCTTACCACAACAGTTTTATTGATTGATGTACATTTCGAAAGCTATGCTTTCATCTTCAGCAAACACTACACATGATGTATAGTGTTTCAGCAAACACTATACATCATGTATAGTGTTTGCTGAAGATGAAAGCATAGCTTTCGAAATGTACATCAATCAATAAAACTGTTGTGGTAAGAAGTAAGTATCTTTATTTTTGTTTTTATTCCAACCACAGTGCTCATATATTTTTACATAGGTTTTTAAATGTCCATCTTAAGAATGTGCCGTATTTTTGTCACCGGGCCACCACTTGTTAAAAATATACGCAAATTCAAAAAAAAAAAAATCATCGACGAGTGATTTAAAATTTAAATTACTCGTCGATGATTTTTTTTAAATTTCGAATCCCTAGCACATTTAATGTGATAGGGACTCGAAATTTATAGTCGTGCCACTGGGTGGAAATGGGTTAAATTGACAAAAAATTATTAACGATTACTAATGAGAACACTTGCACAGGTGCTGTAAATGTTTCGGAAGAACATTTTATACATACGTCTTAAAATATATAGTAAGTACACAAAAATTTTCTTATCTATTTTGATATTAATACTTACATCGAGTGCTGTCTTATCAGCTTGAGATGATTTCTCCTTATCTATAAAAAAAAAGAACCAGTTAATCAATTAAGAAATTCCAGCATATCATTTTAAATGGGCAAAAAAGTTTTTTGCAATGGAACCGAGACCCGAGAGCTAGTGACAATTTTTTGGTGTTACTTTATTCAAGGACTTATTTTTGTGAAGATGTTGAGGGAGGCATTTTAAAGTGCCCTGATAAAGGATTTAGCTAGATAGCGGTATGGGAGGGATGCAGACCACCCCCAACATGTAACAAAAAAATGGTCACAATTATTATTGCTTCAAGGCTGAAATTGTTCGTATAGCTTGTCGGTGACACAATAATGCCATTATAATATTTGCAAATCGATTGGTCAAAATTAAAGCGGTGGCAGATCACCCTAAACGTGTCATGTACCCGACGAAATTTATATTATTAGTTCAAGGTTCAAATTTTAATATATTGTTATGGCAAGTTACTGTTTTAAGCATATATTTCAATTTGCAGAACAAAATGTCGGTATTAACCACCTCTCTTAGATGGAAACTTGCTCGCCTAGGTGTTAATATCGTTCTACAAGAGGGTTAATACCGGCATTTTGTTCTGAAAATTGAAATATATGCTTAAAACAGTAACTTGCCGTAACAACATATTAAAATTTGATTTATTTTTTATTGTAGATTATAGACGCGTCGACATCTAAGGTCATTAGCGTCTTTCAACTACACTAAATAACAACTAACTTAAAACTAAATAACAACACAAAACACCCACGAGCGCAGGTGGGATTCGAACCCACGGCAGTCCAGTCTAGAAGTTGCGGCACCGAGCATGCTAACCACTAGGCTATACTGCCCTCCCGGGCCATTAGTATTTTATATTACTTATTATATTTTACGTCAAAATTTCGAATTTATTTTTGTTGATTAAATAATTATATTCTTTAAATTAAAAGACGCTTGAAATAAATTAGTATGACCTTTATAATACATAAACAGAGAATTTTTATTTAATTTAACATAATTTTCACAGCTGTGAAGGTCATGGACACAAAATTATAAAAAAAGAATACAAAGTCGCTATTTCAGTGATGAGAAGTAATACAGCCTACAGTTCCACTTATTCCACTTGAAACGTTAAAAAAGTGTTATAATCTCAATATATTTATTTTCTAACGTGTGTCTGTCTGTCTGTCTTTCCACGCCCTCCAGAAGCCTCCCACAGACCTGGGAGATGAAACATTATGGGCGCCGGAAGAGAATCCAATAGTCCCAGAGCCGACCGTTCGATTTTCTATGTAGCTATCGAATGTTATTACGAATACACATTGTCTCTGGAAGACAAATAGAAAATCACAATGGATTATAGACGCGTCGACAACTTAGGTCATTAGCGTCTTCAACACAACAATTAATCCATTTGTGTATAAAGAATCCGCCAGCCGGCATACACAAACCGATTGGTACGAGCTCGGGTCCCTGAGAGCGCTAATTCCCAAAGAACATTGGAATGCAATTTGCGATAGCAACCACATTTCAATGTCCCCCGTGGGGGGGGGGGGGAATCACAAGGGAGTCGTCTCGGATTTTTTTCTTCTTTTAATTGGAATCTACGTTACAAACAGATAATATAAAATATTTTTGCGAGTTTTTCGGAAGCTTTTTCTACAAGAAAAAAATTAAAGTATGTATTTCTCAATGTAATTTTAAACATAGAATTATACCGCTACGGAAATTACGTCAATCACAGTCAGCCTTCTTTGATTGGCTGGCCGTAGTTGAATGTATTCTCACGCCCACTGATCCATAGATAAAAAGAGATAACACACTGATCTGTCATAAATTGAAAACAAACCATACAGGTATTGGAATTTAACCCTTTTGTAAAGATTAAAATGTGCAGCTAATTTTGGCACCCAACAGGACTGGACTTACAAATTTTATGTGTGTGTTTTAATTTAATTAATTTAAATTGAAAATCCAATTGACACTTTTACCAGCTCTCGGGCTAGAACCCGGGAACTGAGGACTTGTAATAGAGGAACCATAGCAACACCATGTAAACAACAGCATTGCTACACGCTCGGCTATTCTCAAGCCCACAAACAAATTTTATGAAAACACTAGTTTGCAGATAGTAAATTGCTTACTAAAGGGTGTATATTATAATTTTGTTCAGATGTTGTATTGATAAAATTCATATCGAATATTGAAATTAAAAAAAATGTTAATATTTGAGGGGTGTATTAAGAGGTTAAATATTCGAACGGTGTATTTGCCATTTTGGAGAGGAACCCTAAAAAGTATCATGCTGCCATCTCTACTAAACTCTTGACGTCCAGCCTTGAATAATGAGCAACGAATTGTCTACAAACAAAATTATTAATACTGTGCTCATTATAATTTACTGAATGAATGATAAAAGAGTTACAGCAGAACCTTGATTATACGAGCGACCGACCATACTTAAAATAATCTAACAACTTATACATTTTAATCTCCCTTTTTCGAAAAGCTACAATATGAATGGATTTCGCGCGAAATTAACCTAGATATAACCCTGTACGAGCGAAACTCAGCTCTGAGGCGCAAACCGATAATAGAGCGCATCGTGCTAACGTGGGGGAGTCGAAAAACCACGAAATTTTACCACCTTTTTGCTTTTTTCGAAATCTCTCAGAAACGGTCGACTTAAGTAATTCTTCCATTATGTAATGTTTTAAAGAGGATTACATTTCCTACAATTTTCATTCCCACAACTTTTCTGTGGTACTAATGGTAAGCGCGCCGCAGCTTCTTGAAAATCACCCGCTCCGCTTTTTGTAACCTTGGTAACCAATGGTTAAAATGTAATGTTCTTTTCAATAGTTTTATTTATTTTCTTCTTCATCGAACTTTAAATTGAAAATACACATGTTACGCATTGGTTATCAAGGTTACAAAAAGCGGAGCGGGTGATTTTCAAGAAGCTTCAGCGCGCTTACCATTAGTACCACAGAAAAGTTGTGGGAATGAAAATTGTAGGAAATGTAATCCTCTTTAAAACATTACATAATGAAAAAATTGCTTAAGTCGACCGTTTTTGAGAGATTTTGAAAAAAGCAAAAAAGGTGGTAAAATTTCGTGGTTTTTCGGCTCCCCCCACGTTAGCACAGGGTCCTCGAGGTCGAAAACTCAGATTCTACTCCACAGAGTACCCGCAAACAACACGCCAAAATATCATTAACTTCGGAATACTTTCCAGGTAACCCCCTTCATTTATTACCTGCCGCTTGGACTAATGTAACCCCGGTAAATTACGAGCTCGGATAAAACGGGTTCGGTTAATCGGTGTTCTACTGTATTATGTTACTGCAATGTGCAATAAAAAGTTCGCAGTTATTATTAGTTAATTAATATGAACCGATCAAGCGCTAATTATGTAATATCTAATATGTAAAAACAAAACACACCACATATTATCGCATACACTTCAAAAGCGATAAAACGACAGTAATTTATTCTGTGTTATAATTTTAAATGTTTTAAAAACATGATCCTTCAAAATTATCCATCATACAATAAATAATTGCTAATTCGCCATTAAAAAATAATGGTTTTACTACATACAAAATTAGAACAATTAATATTATATTCGTGTAGTTTCACATGCCACTAATTGCCAGGGTTATCTGGGTCTAGTTTCAATTCATATTCTCCATTTATCTATACCAGGGGTGGCCAGACCTATCTGAAAATATTGGGAGCCGCACCTAGTTCTTGGTTTAAAAATAAAAAAAATCATAATCAAAATGCATATTTTGTTTTGACAATTTTTACACATTTATTACATTTTTTAGGGTTCCGTACCTCAGAATGAAAAAAAAAAACGGAACCCTTATTTTATTTACTCTTTGCTAGTTGAAGGTTTATGAATTTGTAATGTTGAAATTATTTTTTGATAATCAGATTGATAATTACAAGATTCAGAAATTTTAAAAAATAACAAATTAGTTGGGCCATATTGCCGCATACGGCTCGCGAGCCACAATTTGGCCACCGTTAATTTATATTATTAACACAGGGTGTCCAGGAAACCATATGTAAGACTTTAAACCGGTGATGGGTCTGGCCATGTACCATCAAAATAATAAAACATGACCCCAGTAAAAACCTCACGGTTTTCGAGATATTTAAACTTTTTTTTAAATTTTAAAAACGCTTGTCCTACCATAAAATTGAGTTGGTAGTTACTCAAAAATGAGATTGTTCAAATAATAAATCAACGACATAATTTTTCAATCAAGTGACTATCAATGTTTTTCTTATTTGCAACCCCCGCTTTTATAATAATTATGAACCAAAATTAAATATTATTTTTTCCTTTTAAGTACATTTCAATAAAAGCTTGTCTCTAAAAAGTTTTTTTTTATTAATATTTTATTTTGTTCATTTTAGTCTTTCAAAATTTTACCCCCTTTTGATCCCCCTCGGAGCTGAATTTCGAGAAATCTCTTCTTAGTGGATATTTACGTCAGAAAAGGAATCTACTGTCCAAATTTCAAGTTTTTAGCTTCAGCGATTTGGTCTGGGCGTTGATTAGTCAAAAAAAAACCCTACATCCCCGTTTGAACCCCTTAGGGGTTGAATTTATTTCTAAAAACGATTTATTCATGTATTGTCATCGGAAATACATATGTGTACAAGATTTCAAATCGATCGGATACGTGGAAGTCGTTCAAAATTGACTTGCAAGTTTTGACCTAAACAAACAAACCAACACACAAACTAACATACATTGCAAGTTAAATAAAAGCTTGGAAAAATAAAAATGTTATAAAGGAATGCAATTTTTCTTATCAAAATACTGCTATTAATTGTTTCGATGACTAGTTTAGATAAAAATATTAAATTTCTTTGTTTACTTCTTTTACAGAATCATAGATCGATGTTTACACAATAATGACGTCATGGTGTTTTCCAAGTATCAATGTTACAATTCAATGATTCAATTATCAATTTGATTGAAACAAATGAAGATATTAGAGACGATCTGGCAATATCTAGTACCTGCTGTTCTACCCGGCTTCGTCCAAGTGCAATTTAGAATGTCGGAATCTCGCTAATTCTAAACAGTGATAGTAACTCTAAAAACCCATATTTGTCTGTGTTTGTTCGTACAGGCATCACTCGAGAACGGCTGGACCGATTTTGATGAAATGTGGTACACCGTCAATTGGTATCGAAACTTGATGTATAGGGTACTTTTTAACCGGTTAAGGATTCTGTGAAAACCGGAATTACCGCGAGTTAAGCCACGGGTAAAAATGCCTTAGCTGTTGAGCGTCTATAATCTACAATTTATCTAGCCACAGGTAAAAAGTAATCAAGATATGTAGTTGGTATATGATAAAATCAATCGATTTAAAAATCCCTTATATCCACACAATATTATTCACATAACAATTAGAGGTGAAAATAATAAATATCTCAGATAGCTAGGTTGCCATGATTTTTGAGCTATTGGGATCCGTCAGATAGGTGGAGTTTAAAAAACATGGCGCAGAGGGGGGGAAATTTCAGATACGGGGTATACTTTTGCGTGTAATTTTATGATTTTCAAAGTGATAAGAAATGATAAAATATATAAGTGCAATTTGTGATTGGGCCGGTACGAATGCTAAACAAAGGAATTTCGTTGAAGGAAACAGATTCTCAAAGCCGAACATATTATCAAATGTCGGAAATATAACGAGAAAAATACATGAAAAATAAACTGTCAAAAGTAGTAATCTTTACGGCATATTGCTTAAAAACATCAAAATTAAAAGAAAATCTCCACGAAATTAATTATCCGTTCAATGCTCCTTTAAGGCTGTGTTAGGTGAATAATGTACACATAACTGCAACATAATATGTTATATTGTAATAAGTAGGTAAGTTACTAACCTCAAAATATTTGTATACACATAATTAGTCCTAATTTTGTCAATATTCAGAGATTTAACTATTGTAGTACAGTATGATAATGAGTACATCTTATTGTTAATATAAAATATTTTTTTAATTCATAAATACAGTTTTTCCACATTTCATTAAAAAAGAATTCGCTGTAAAGTAAGTTTTACAAGGCAATAACTGATAGTGTTTAATGCCATGATATTAGAAAACGTCGCAAATTCCATTTTCGATAAACTTTTTATTTTACTTGTTTTATTCTTGTAATAACCAATTTCACGATAAATTTGCACTGTTAGCATGTAAAATTTTCCCCCGTTTTGATACAATTTTCTGCCACCAGATGTCATATGCTCATTTGACGGGTCCCAATATCTAAGAAAAAATCAAATGACCACTGTCGGGACTTGAACCCGAAACTCCCAGTTTCCGGCTAGTAAAGAATTTATTGAAGAAAACAAAGCAGTTGTAAATTTATAATGCTAATATCCGTATTGTCAGTTCTTTGTTATTTATTTGACATCATGTCTTTATCAATACAATGGCACTTATTGATAGTCTGAACTCTGATGGCCCTTTTAGTTGAGCAACTATATCTTAGTTGCCGAAATGGAACGTGTTGTTAGTTGCCGCATTTAAATAATTGTAATGCACATAATCTTATTGCAAACAAAAATTTAGTTGTTCAATAATTAAAGTGCTTACCGAAGTGATAAAATACTTTTTTTCAGAATTTTATGAGTAATTTTCCCTTCAGCATTTTTGTACATGTGTTATTTGCTTTTAAGTAGAAACAACTAAATTACACTTTAATAAATCTCTAATCACATAGAATCTCTCTTTTAATCGTATGATTAAATATCTTTAAACGTGTCTCTCATAGGAGTACAATTAGGTATAGCATGATTTTTTCCAAATCAAATTAGCGAATCCACAAATTATCATTTTTTATGATCATTCTCCCATAACCGATTAATACTTATTGTACGCAAATTGTCAGTATAATGCAAAAATCTCAGATTAAAAATTCTCTGTTACTGTGTACGTTCAGTTTCCGAACTTATCAATATTTTGTTTTTATGGACCAAGGCTTTATTATTCTAAACACCAAAAAAATAAAAACGGATGACTCATAAAAATAGCGGTTCCTATTTTTGTATATGACCCAAAAAGAGAAAAGTAATAGGAAGTAAATGAACTGTCAAATTGACAGTGAACATGAAAAAACTTTTTTTTCTTATATGACATAAAAATGATTAAGGAATTAATTAATTACCTTCATCATCACTTTCTAATTCATTAACTTGTTGATTAGCTCTAGTATTTCTTGATGTTTCGACTATTTCAATAGCGTCTGCATTATCGCCCGAAGCCATGTTTGACTAAAGTAAATGACCCGGAGTCCTAAAACACACCCTCAACACGGTAAATCACTATTTATCATGGTTTTTATAGATTTTCCGGTACTTCTAAGTTATTATTTCACATTTAAAACGCATTTTACATCGCGAAATACACAATTTATCTATAGAATTCCAATAACGGGACTGACGTATAATGCCCCACCATTAAAATAAAATTACTGATTTTATTTGCTGTCATGAGACTTCTGAATTGTGGAAAAGCCCATTAGGTGGCAACACTGATTTTTTTTTAATTTCGTGAAAATTACTTTTCGGGATTTGGAAGTGTTTTAATTGAATAATTTTGAAAACCGTGACTATGTATTGATAAATATTTTATTTTTAGAGAGGTATTAATAACAGAAAACAGATTCAAAAATATTATCGGGAATTATATTTTTGACATTTCACAATTTAGTTACAAGTGCAGCCATCTGTGTTATAAACTGCGAAACTGTTTTGACTGATCAATGTAATCGTTTAAAAAATTGCGGGAAATGACTAGTCACTAACAGAGAACAGATACACGTCACTAATAAAATTCTTTTTAATTAAAATGATCTATGTCCAGTTTCCGTTAATAAAGCTTCTAAAGCTAAATATACTGAACTATTAACATATACTTCATAGACCCACGAACACGTATGGAACATTATTTCAGATTCTGTTTTGCTGTGGGCGATATTTTCTGTCGCAATTCTAAAACAAAAACATCAGACATTAAATTATAGGTTTAATAATTATAACAGAAATTAAAACTGCTTTTGTTAAAATAATAATTACCTTTTCAATTTCATTTCCAAATCAAAAGCTTCAACGATTTCAGTGACAATTTTTAAAAACTTCGATATCGGCCATTGCATAAAAAATACTGCAGTACTTTTATGCAAAGTATTTAAAGCTTCGAATTTACGATTAGATGATTTTAGAGTATTAAGTGCTGTATTTAAAGAATCTACTATTTCTAACATAGCTAAACAGAGAGGTTCCATTTCTTCTGAAAACTTATTTGTTTTGCTTAAAATTGCTTCTTTTTTAAGGATTCCAATTTCTTTAATAATCGGAGCACCTGCTAAAATACTGTCTTTCCATTTTTGAATATCGTTATGAATATCTGCAGATATATCACTAATTAATCTAGGAGTTTCTGTTAAATTTCCTTGCGATTGAGATGGGCTTCTTGGAACTAAAAGAAGTGAAAAAGTAAATCGTACAAAGTTGATTTTTTATATCTCCGTTAATATTATAAATATTTTATAAAAAAGAAAACAAGACAATACTCACTACAAACTGGTGAAAATGTATTTTTTGAGTTGCTTTTTCTTTTCGGTGTCGAGCCATTTTTACTTTTTGTTTTTGGTGTCGACATTTTTAAAGTATTAATAACCAATAAAAATATTTAAAAAAAATCTTTCTTTACAATCTTACATATATAAATAAAGAAATATTCTACTTGAAAACGTGTTCGAAACACTTCGCGGTGATGAACAGTTTTAGGTTATGTTATGTTCTTTTTACATCATACTTCAAAAATGTCTGTTTCTCTGCGAATTAGTAGATTATCTTATGCGTTTATAAAATTTAATTCAAAATATTTGGAGCAAAAGTGTTACTTTTTACATAATACAATATCTACAAACGTACTTATTTCTAAAAACTGTCACACAAGAAATACAGGTTAAAATTATTTTTAGGTTATGTTTGTGGTTATAATCATTCCTTTGAGTTTATATTTGATTTATATTCATGTTGTAGAATCATCAAAGAAAATAGCAAAGTCATTTTTAGAGCTTGTTTGTCAGCGTCGAAACGAGGCCAAGCGTAGTATAATCGTACATGTAAGATCAGCCGAGTCGAGCGAAGACTTATTTACTTATTGTAGTCAATATGGAACTGTCACAAGTATGCACCATTACAGAGCGGGATCAAATTATTCAGAGGTATCAATAAATAACTTATTTTTATTTAAATTTGCAATCGATAATTGTATCGGACTACAAGGGACGTAAATGCTAACTCAACGGATTTCCCCTCTCTCTAGACTCCCTTCTCGTTCGAAATCCAACGCATTCGAATTGCTATTATGCAAGTCGTATTAGGCTATATGTAGGGAATGTGGGTTGTGGCGCAGTGGAGTGAGGATTTGTGCCAATTGAAAGCAGTGAAATATAGAAGGGGAGCGTTATCACAATCCACGTTTCTTTAGATTGCGCGCGCATACCGTGCTCACAATATGACCCGGTAACTAGGCAATAGTCTGTCTATATCAGTTGTCACTGACTGCTGCTGACTGGGTGGCAGGACACGGCGTGCGTGCGCAACCATGTTTTTTCTGTTTTTCTTGCAGAACAAGCAATAACGATCTCTTGCTCTTAATTCGAAAAGAAAGATCCATTGAAGGATACTGTACCATAAATTTAGATGATGTGTAATTCAGTTTTTAAAAGTATAATAAAATGAACATTTCACGTTTTAGCATTTTATCATCGTCGAATTCCAGTCGGAACAAGAAGTAGCTTCGATCCTCCAACGCAGTTATCATGTATCGCACGATAAAAACAAACATCCGATACCCGTGCAATCGACATTTTTGCAGTTTCTACCTAATAACAACAAAATAAAAGACAAAAGAATAGTTACCGTTGATCGTGAAAAACCTCATATGTCTGAAAATAGCACGAAAATTATGACAAATGACGAATTGCATCGATTACTTATTAAATCTGAAAATGTATGTAGTTACAGTTTTTAATTATTCGATAAGATATCAAGGTCTCCCTTTCCTTGACATTTTTCCCCGCCATCTGAAGGCGCTACTAGCAAATGAAGTACCTGTCGTTCAAATGTCAGTACTGTTTATATTTTCAGCCACCTGATGGCGCCACTAGCAAGTGAGGTATCTGTTATTCAAATGTTAGTACTGTTTATATACATCATTCAACGACAAAATCGCAGTTTTCTATTTATTTATTTATTCCTTAATAATGAATAAACCGTGCAAGGGATCCATGAAAGTGATTGCGCTAAAATGACTGAACACAAACCGTTAATCTCTCTCACTAGCGCTATCTGACGATAAAAAAATGTAGTTCTCATTGATGACATGTTAAAAACAAAACACTAGAGCTTCATATGTTTTGTAATGCTAGGTTTCAGAACAAATGACTACACTACACAAGAATACTTGTTTAGGTGAAACTGGTACGCGCTTGCGCTATTTTGCTGCTAGACAAGTGGAATTAGCTTTAAGTGGAATGTTTCCTGATATTGCGGCACTACCGTTCGGTTCTTCGGTCAACGGGTTTGGTCGAGAAGGATCTGACCTAGATCTTGTACTCCAATTAAATCCGAAACGAATTGTAAGTCTTCAAATAATTTATATCCGTTTTGAAGGACGCTGATTCAAATTATTTTTTTTTAGGAAAATCGAAGAAGTCGTTTAGTTTTCCATGGCTGTAAAGAAGTGATTTTAAGAAACGGAAAACCTCAAATGCAAATTATAATGCAATCGGTGGCTGATATTTTACACGTGTTTTTGCCAGGTTGCGCCAACATAAGAAGGATTTTACAAGCTACAGTTCCGATAATTAAATACAATCAAGTTTTGACCGGACTGGAAATTGATTTGAGCATGACAAATATGTAAGAAACGAGATAATTTGATAGATTTTGCAAATTATAGACGCTCGACAACTTAGGTCATAAGCGAGATAATTTGAGAAACAATGAACATTTATATTATTCAGCCGGACAAAAGAAACACGAAACTGACTAATGACTATGCTTTGTTTTATTTTATAACTAGCGGCCCCATCCGGCTTCGCCCGGGTGCTAAGAAAGCCCGGGTGCAATACACTACTCGCTCGCTTCGCTCGTTCGCTTAAATATTATAATTACATTACTCACTCGCTTCGCTAGTTCGCTATATATATAAACCTTCCGTGAAAAATTATCTAACTGATGGTGAAAACCGCATCAAAATCCGTTGCGTACATTACTCAGTCGCTTCGCTCGTTCGCTATATAATAAACCTTCCGGGAACAATTCCGCCATACATGATTTTTGCGTAACTTTATCCGTTTTCGCAGCGCACGCAACGGAAACTCTCAAAAGGAATAATTTTTCCCGTTTTTGCAACGTTTTTTTATTGATGCTCTGCTCCTATTGGTCGTAGCATGATATTATATAGCCTATAGCCTTCCTCGATAAATGGACTATCCAACACAAAAATAATTTTTCAATTCGAGCCAGTAGTTCCTGTGATTAGCGCGTTCAACCAAACAAACAAACTCTTCAGCTTTATAATATTAGTATAGATATTCGTGTGGTTTATGTATTCCTATACAGACAATGAGGGCTGCAATATTTTTATTCATCATATTGCGCTAGTGGCAAGTGAGGCATGCGTCAAAAGTTTACATTTTTTATTCGTCAGATAGCGTTAGTGGCAAGTAAGGTATGTCAAACGTTTAAAGTGGCTTAGATATTAACGGTTTGTGTTTAGTCATTCTTCATTTATCCATTATTAAGGAATAAATAACAAAATAAATATAAAATTGTGATTTAGTCGTTAAACTATTGAATGACTGATACTTTACTTGCTAGTGGCGCCATCAGGTGGCAGAAAATATAAACAGACATTTAAATGACATAAGTGACGTGTACATTACTAGTTACTAGATTTAGTAACTTTCCACCTTACTTACCAGTAGCGCTATCGTGTTTTTTAAAGACCACCAACAGTTAAGGTTATTTGGACCTAGCACCAATTCATATTTTCAATTCATTATTTTTTTTTTAATAATAAATTGAAAATTCAATTGACACTTTTACCAGCTCTCGGGCTAAAACCTGGGAACTTGTAATAGAGGAACCATAGTAACGCCATGTAAACAACAGCACTGCTACACGCTCGGCTATTCTCAAGTCCTAGTAGCACTATCAAGTGGTAGAAAAATCCTGGTAGTTCTCATTCTCGATTTCACCATCTATTATAAAAGCGGTACTTTAATAAGCTTTTTGCAGGTCCGGAGTTTTCATGTCTGATTTATTATACACACTGTCTTCAATTGATGATAGAGTGACACCTCTTGTTTTTGCGGTACGAAAATGGGCACAGCTAACTAAAGTAACCGATAATAGTCCCGGACCTTGGATCACCAACTTCAGTCTTACGTTACTTGTCTTAGCGTTTCTTCAGAAAGTTGAAATACTTCCGCCAATTAAACTATTATTTGAATTGGCAGGTAAGCTATATGGTCAGAGCTTTTTTTGCTTCTTAAACGTAATATAGATGGCAGCAGGTATATAGTCACCTGAGTTATCATTGGTTTTCATAGAAAAACGCGCGAGAAATCAAATTTTCCCCAATTTGATATACATACAGATTGTATCAAATTAAAGCTGTGCATAGGGAGTTCTGTGTGTAAGACAGAGATCGATATATAAAGCAATAAGTAAGAACGAGATGAATGATCGCTAATAGGAAGTTTCTGTAGTTACTGACTACTGAAATAAGAAATTATTGATAAAATCACAAAACAAAGATGACGCTATCAGGTTGTATGGGTATTATTTATTTACAGTAACTACAGAAACTTCCTATTAGCGATCATTTATCTCGTTCTTATTTGCTGCTTTATATATCGATCTCTGTCTTACACACAGAACGCCCTATGCACAGCTTTAATTTGATACAATCTGTACATATAGCATGCAACCACTTCTTTTCTGTTCTTCATCTTCTTACATATAAAATGAGGGCCGAGTTACAATGGCGACTGGCTTCATGTTTGAATGCTTATACTTCCTCTATAGCTTTAACCTCAGTGGTTGACACCTAACCTAAAATGATTAGTTCCGATTTTAGTCGCAAGATAGCGCAGCTCCAAAATACTATTTTTGTTACAGAATCAGACGATAAAGCTGTTACAGAAGATGGAATTGATTGCAGTTTTTTGCACGATTTATCAAAGTTGCCAAGAAAATCCAATGTGAACACAGATTCCTTAGAAACGTTATTTTTAAAATTTTTTGAACACTATTCATTATTCGATTTCTTTTCAAATGCCGTATCGTTGCATTTGGGAAGAGCTATTGCGAAGCCGGAACGTTATTCGTTATACATAGTTAATCCGTTAGAAAGATCGTTAAACGTTAGCAGAAATGTGAGCAACGAACAATTAGATCGGCTGCAGTCGGAGTTCCGTAAAGCCGCTTTTAAATTATGCGATAGTTCGCCGGCACGAGAAAAGAACTGGGGCATTTTAGATTTTAGTTCGGATGTACATAATGTTCCGTTTACTCAATATCATCAACAAAACGCGAAACACATTAATCTAATCAATATATTCGACGAGGCTTTAGAAAATACAGTTGAATACAAAAACAATAGAACGCGAGTTGAAGTGAATCAAATTAGAAAAAATACAAAAAAGTTAATAAAAAGTATCGACTTATCTGACAGGAAAAAAATATTGAATACAAAAAAGAGATAGTGCTACAAATTTCATTAAATAGATTTTTTCAAACAAAATGTGCTTTTTTTTTGCAATCCTCTAATTCCTTCTAACTAACAAGGGAACTGTATAGACTGTGTGCAGGGGGGCGGAGTTATAATAATATCGACGCGAGCGCTTGTTGTGACATCCGTTGTAAACTCTGAACTGCAATTTTCCTTAACTGTCAGTGAGCATTATTGTTCAAAAAGTCAAGTAAGTAAAACCATGATTTTACTTCTAATTTATTTGGAAATTATTACTATAAATCTAATAAATTTGACACTTTTAAACCCGGTCCGCAAGAGTACAGGCACCATGGTTTTAGGTAGCGTTGGGCGAATACGAGATGTTTTTACAATCGAAACAATCGCAATTGTTCATAATAACAATCGAGTCCACAATCGACTCAGAGTTTGATTTTACAATCGAAATGTTCGATTGCTCAAGTTGATTATTTGCCAGCGAATGAGAATACATATAATCGCGATTCAAGGTTATATGCTGGTCGAATGAAGTCTGACGTTTACGCTACTCGTTCATCGTTGATTCACTGTTCACATTGTTCAGTCGGTCTCAGGCATTCGATTACTGCACAATCGACCATCCATTGACTCGACCACAGTTGTTGAGTGATGAACGATTATATATTATGTGGCTCTCGACAGTGTACGTCGTCTGTACGATTCAGTACTATGCAACTTGGTCTCGGTAAACTATGAAACAACTACAATCGAGTCCAAGTGAAAACCATCGAGAGTCATCGAGATGTTTGAACAATCGAGACAATCGACTAAAATATCTCGTAATCGCCCATCACTAGTTTTAGGTTATATTTCCGTCTGTCAATATAAACCATAGACGTAGGTGTAGGCACACCTCCATGTCTGATATAAATTAATCAGTTATTTTTTATTATACGTCAAAATTGAAGAAGAAAAAAACTTAAAATCAATAATTTTTACGTACCCTTTTATGCTATGCTATTTATACTATTTACACACAGTTAGATAAAATGGTAATCGTTTATTAAAAAATTTCCCGATATAAGACAACAATAAAAAATAGTTCAATCGTGCACTATTGCCCGCTAGCGGCGCTAGTAGGCTTCGTGCACACAACCTATAGCTGGATGGGGGGAAGTGTCAAGTACACCGGTCGTGGGATACTGGCTTCAGAGAAAAAAGAAATGTAATTCCTGTAGTTAAATTGTTTATTGGAACGTAATTTGTTTTTTTGCTGAAATAACATGTAAAAATCTACATAACTAACATTATTAGTAATTTGGGATAAAATTGCCCTCCTGGAAAATCGTATTTTTTACACTGTATTTAGCTTTTATATAAAAAATAAGATGATGAATTTCAGAATTTCTAATTATTTCTATGTATGATTACTGCAAAAAAAAATGCCAGACAACTAGAACAAAAAAATAACACTTCGCTGCATGAACAGCGCAAAATTAAAAAAAAGCTTCAATTTCTATTTAATGTTATCGTTTTTAGATAAATTTGGCAACCCTGCTTCGAGAAAATATCAAGGGTAAGTTCGGTTTTGCACTCGATTGATCGAGCCGAGCGAACAGATTTTTGGTCACGTGATAAGCGAGCAAATCGAGCCATCTAAACAATTCTGAACGTAATCTAGCAGATTTTTCCAAGCGTCAGAATAAAATGGCGCCAATAATTTAAATTCTTATTACTAAAGCCGAAATATATTCTTTATTACTCCTCATTTTGATTTAATTCAACATTGTTATAATAATAAATCATGAATCACAATTTTTTTCGTTTTATTCCTTTATTTTAAAATTAATAGTACTGGTTGTTGATTTTTTCGACCCATAGATATAATAAATATTTTATTTAATCATTCTGTGCGATATAGACTTATTAATTATTACTATTCTTTGAATAAATATTATTCGTGTGTTTTACCTATTGAAAAATTACCTCATATAAATAAACTTCGAAATTTATCCATTCATCCGCTCATTTTTAAAATGAATGCTCTGAAGATGGTTGAATCTGCTTGCTCGCTCGCTTTCCTCGGAGCAAATCGAGCGCGCTCGATCTGCTCCAGATCTTAAAACCGAACGCAGGATAGAGATCTTTCAGAGCATATAAATGTTAAATTCGAACGTATTAGAGCACTCCGATCAATCTGAGCGTAAACCGAACTTACCCCAAATATTACGTAATTAGTAATTATTTACTAAA
This sequence comes from Mongoloraphidia duomilia, assembly GCA_039654895.1. Classification (NCBI taxonomy): domain Eukaryota; kingdom Metazoa; phylum Arthropoda; class Insecta; order Raphidioptera; family Raphidiidae; genus Mongoloraphidia; species Mongoloraphidia duomilia. Next base: position 4,739,244 of record CM077521.1, read on the forward strand.
CATATTATGTAAAAGGTTTACTAAAGCTGACTTTGGCTATTGGATCTCATAATATTTAAACGTAACTTTTCCAAATTGAGTTTATTTTTATGTAAGGAAATTTTCAAGGCAATCTATGGTGCCATTTAAAATTAACAGTCTTGTTGAATTTCTGTCACATAAATTAACATCACTGCGCATGCAAAAACCTGACTATAATCGATTTTCATTTGTAAAACAACTTCTAAATAACAATAACAAAAAAACAACTTACATCTGTCACATGCACTACTGAATTTTAAACTTTTAAGTGAATGAACAATTTTTAGGACATACTAATAAGTAACTTTGTTAAAATTATGATCGAAACAAATAATGATAAACAATAAATATCAGGGAGCGAACATAATATTTATCTAGCAAGTTATGCTTTTGAAAATGTAATAATTGGATTTTATTTTATTTTTTTTTATTATACGAGTTCATGCGCCTTAACATGGTATTTAGCAGCTTCTACACCATTTTGAAGCTTTGGATAAGCCTTTAATTCGGAATATTTTCACCGTATTCAGCTCGTAAGTATGAGATCAATGATTATGTACAATACATAAGTGGCAGCGTTAATTAAAAAGAAAATCCATCATAATATTTTTACAAAAATGCTAATTCCGTTTCAATTATTATTGATTTACTTATTTAAAAAAGTTTTTCGCCATAACTCTATATTAATGACTTTCACCTTTTTTGCCGGCTACGCGTTTAAAGTCGCCCATATTCGTGGTCGAAATGGGCGACCCGATAAACTGTAGATGGTCAATTCGAGTAACGTCAGAACCCGACTGATTGTCTTTCACAAACAGTTGAATGTTTTGAACGTTCTGGAATTTTACATAGCGTAGATTTACCGGAGTTCCTTGTTCCAGTTGTTCAGCAGTCAGTCTAAAAATAAATTGAGACCGTTCATTTGTTTCCTTAAAACAACTGAAGTTCTGTTAATTAGTCTGCTTACGAGTGATTAAACGATTGGTTATTTTTCTGGACAGTATGACGAGTGTACATATTCTGTTATTATGGCATTTCAAGAAAAAAGGTGCTATCAGATTGGAAGCAGACGAGTCAAATTTGACACACATAAAAGAATCTGGAGTAGGCCATTAAACTGTTTGTTTGACATGCCTTTATGCAAATAATTTTCAATCTCCTTATTGCCGTTTATTTAGTATGATTCAATGAGGGCTACCGTGTTTTTTTTTCCATCAGATAGCGCTAGTGAGAAGTGAGGTATGAGTCAAATGCTTACATTTTTTATTCATTAGATGGCGCTAGTAGCAAGCACGGTATGCCTAAGGTTTAGAGATTAACGATTTGTGTTTAGTCATTCTTCATTTATCCATTATTAAGGAATGAATAATAAAAAATACAAAATTGCGATTTAGCCGTTAAATGTTGAATGACTGATAATTTACTTGCTTGTGGCGCCATCAGGTAGTGGAAAATATAAACAGTACTGACATTTAAATGACAAGTGACATATATCTTACTTAAGTTACTAAATCTAGTAACTTTATAACTCACTAGCCAGTGGCGCTATCAGGCGATAGAAAAAAGCCTGGTAGCCCTCATCGCCCTTATATGTCACAGGGTGGCCACTTTTTCTCCAGAACAAATTTCCCTGGCTTTTCCCGGTTTTCTATGCGATTTTTTAGTTTTTTCCCTGACTTTTTGCATGTAACAAATATACAGAAAAAAACATTTTATGATTACGTTTCAAAGAAATTTGCAACCAACTTCCTATGTGCAAAGATTTTGTATGACGTTTTGTACCAAAGTTAAGTTGGTCGACCAATTCAACGTAGGTACGAATTTACGTAACCCTCGGTGCGAGACTGCGAATCGCACTTGACCGTTCTTTTTCACAAAAATCCCTGACTTCCACCAAAATCCCCTGACAATTCCCTAACTTTCTCTGACCAGTAAACGTCCCCGACTTTTCAAGGTTTTCCAGAAAGTGGCCATCCTGTCATTATAAACGGACTGTACAAAAAAAATTAGATGGCGCTTCTTTTGAGCCTACTAAAATGGGGTTTTAATTGTAATTTTTCCGGAGTAATTATTGATCAAAATACTTACGCTAAATCTTGAATCGATGTATACGATTCGGCCAGATCGAAATCCAAAGTTCTAGGTTGATTTATGAATAGTTTGATATTTTTCGGTCCGCTAGCAGTTGGCCCCTTGATACGAATGCTATGAATCTTTACAGCTTGATTGAACGCTACAGACACGATTAACTGCAAAATTCAAACATTCACTCACAACGCATTTCTTTTTGACGGACAGATATTGTAAATTATCGACGCTCGAGAACGCAATTCTTTTTGAAGCGAAACTTCTTATGCAAGTTCGAGTCGTTTAAAAAAAATTGTTAAATTGTGTTTTAAAGACCACCAACAGCTAAGGTTATTTGGGCCTAGCACCAATTCATTATTTTTTTTAATAATAAACTGAAAATCCAAGTGACACTTTTACCAGCTCTCGGGCTAGAACCCGGGAACTGGAGACTTGTAATAGAGGAACCATAGCAACGCCATGTAAACAACAGCATTGCTACACACTCGGCTATTCTCAAGCCCTCGGGTCGTTTAACATCTGACGTAGAGGAGAAATAAAGAAAGAGAGCACGTACTGTATTCTCGTCTATAGCACACGTGGCATGACGGTAGTAACATGTCCAAAAACATCCGTTACTCAAAAAATGTCCTTAAAATTGTAGTTTAACTATCGAAATGGTTTATAGTTTAAAACCACTATCAGAGGTATGCGCAAAAGAATTAAATATTTTTTTCTGATTTTATTTATTATCACGTAATTTTTTAAAAGTAAACTAAATTTTCCTGTGTAATCTTTTACTGCATAAGAAGTTTCATTTCCTTTGAACGTCAAGACACATAATGAGCCATTTTCCTGAGAGTAGTTCTTTCAATTATCCATGAGAGGCAGCACTTGTGGTAGGTACAAACATTATTTATTCTCCATTAGTGTCGTGTCATTTAAGTGATATAATTTAATTATTTAATATAATAATAATAATTTATTAATGTTATACCACTAAAATGACACGACACTAATAGGTATTAAATAATATTTGTAAATAACAATATATGAGTTAGGTAATTGTGGACAACAATATAATAATCATTAATTAATTTAACAATGAATATAATCCACAAGGCATCCACTAGGTAGTGAATAGTATTTCTTAACACATCATAATATGTTGACCTAGTGGATGCCTTGTGGATTAAATTCATTGTTGAATTAATTAATAATTATAATAATATTTGTACCTACCACAAGTGCTGCCTCTCGTGGATAATTGAACGAAATACTCTCAGGAAAATGGCTCATTCTTTTTTTAAACAAAACACATCAATGTAGCTAGGGATGCAAGGTGTTAGAAAATATCAATATATCGATATATATCGATTTAAGTCGATATCGATATCGGTGGATCTTCGATATTGATAAATATCGATATTTTTGGGCGTCGATATATCGATATATCATTGCATCCCTATTTTTTTTTAATTCTCACTGCCCGATCACAATTCACAGAGTAGGTACTTTAAATTTTAAATGTCAACTTTTTTTTAGACAGTCAGTGTTGCCAATTGGCAGTAACAACATTTTACCCGATTTCGTGGGTATTCGATTTTGGGCGGGCTCTTTCGATATTTCGTTTCGATATTTTGAGTTTTTTCGATATCGATAGATATCGATATTTTTGGGCGTCGATATATCGATATATCGTTGTATCCCTACTAGTACCTGCGTGTCTTCTTAAATAAATAAAAAAAAACACCAATGTTAAAAAAGTAAACTTGTATATACCTGTTCATCGCAATCCGATTCGAGATATTTAGCAGCACCTGCACTTAGGCAACTCTCAAACAGATGATCGTCACTTTCGTTTAAACATTCGCACTGACTTTTGTTTATGAATACGGACAAATCCATCTAAAAATGTGATTAGCATGTTTTAGAAAGACTAAAGTTTAAAATAACTGAAATAATGCTTGAAAAGTAATTTTAAATGCATAAGTCATTGGTATAAGTAGTTTTTCACGTAGGTCGTAGGGAATTGGTTTCTAAAATAGATATTCTAGAAGTTTTTCGGCAAAAAAGTAACCGAAGAAAAAACAAACAAACAATACTCTAGCTATGTTCCAACCTGCTATAAATGGATCGTTTTGAAACGGTAACGAAACTGTTTTTATTGGTTTTTGTGCGCATGCGTCAACCTCGCACAGTTATGTGACGGTACAAACGTACACATTGGCTGGAACGCTTTTGTGACCGTTTTGTGCATCAAATCATGGCCTCCATGACCATGCATATTATGATCAAAATATATTAATTGTCATTTGTCAAATGTAAATTCCTAATTTCAGGCTTTTTTGTTGTTAAATGAATAAACAAAATGCAAACAAAAACAAAACAAATCTCAAATGAAAAATAAAGAGATAAGTATTTGATTAGAGACGAGACAAAACAAAAATAAAACAAATTACAAATGAATAAACAACTGTCTCAAGTTGGTATTGAACAGAGACAAACGTAACAAAGTGCTTAATGCGCATGTCAGTTTTACAGTTTCATTTTGGTTTCATGTCTAGAGAATGTACCGAAATGATCGTTCGGAAACCGTTCACAAACTGTCACAAATTCGGTTGGAACGCTTTAAGAATCGTCCACAAACAAACCCAAGTGCGGTTGGAACGCGTTCTATCTACTGCGCATGAGCGTGACGGTAATATTACGGTATTCAGAGTGGTTGGAACAAAGCTAATATGTTATTTCCATGTATCATTAAATCAACGCCTTGTATAGCATATAAAATAAAAAAATTATGAAATCGAACACAAAATTTAATAATCAATCAATAAAGAAATACAATCACAATGAACGTTAATCAAAAATAAATAATTAAGTGATAAACAAAAAAGAAACGAAACAAAAGCATGCATTTTTAAAGAACTGGAACACATACATGTCCTGCAACTGGACTGTCTTCACCATCACCTTCTTCAGCCCCATAAAGTTGGCGAATCTTATTTTCAAGTCCTGCAGGATCAGCACCTTGAATTCTATCTACCTTTGTCTAAAAGAATGCAAGTACCGATTAAAGATTCAAATTTTGATTATTTTGTTTTGGAAGAACGGATAAAATTCGCACCTTATTGCGATAAAATATAAAAGTTGGCATAGCTGAAACACCCTGAGCTGCTGCAGTTTCTTGACATTTGTCAACATCTACTTTCAAAAATACGGCACGCGGGTATTTCGTTGAAAGTTGCTCAAAATGAGGGGCGATGCGCCGACATGGACCACACCTAATAATGAACAGGTTGAAAATCACGTCATATAAAATGCATACGTCATTCTAAGAACTTTAATTCAAACGTCATTCAAGAACTTGAAATTTACACATTTAAAACGAAACACGGTAGGACTTATGGATCATGCCTCGTCTCCATGAAACATGCAATAATTAATTAAGCTGTTGATCATTGGAAAAAAAAATTTGAATTAAAAATATTTTTTTGTCACACATTAGTCTTTTGAAGATTATTGTCTAAAAAATATTGGTTCCAAAAATACTTTTAAAGTTGAGACTGTATATTCTAGATATTAAAATAATGCAAATTACTTTTTTACATTTAAAAAATGAGGTTAACATACCAGGTTGCAGTAAAGTCAACTACAACTAATTTTGTTCCGGCATTAGTAAGCTCAGTTTGAAAATGAGCTTCATCATTAATTATACACACAGATCCCATATTTATTAGATTAATTAAAAAAAAACACTTTTAACACTAATCAATTACAGAAAATTACTTGACATGGAAAACAAAAGATGACTGGCAATCTGGCACCCAGTTTACCAACAGCCAAAACACAATTATCTGTAATTTGTGGTGATAAAATGGTACCACTGTTAAAAAATTTTGACAGCCTAATATAACCTAAACTATACAAACTCAATATAATATTTTAGTTTTCAAGTAAATGTTTCATCTTTTTTAATAAATGTGAAAAATATAAATTTTCCAAAATGAATCCAATGACGTAAGTAAAAATAGAGTGTTGTACATATAAATTAGTAAGGTTATGTAAAATTACGATTCTTTCCAGTAATATGAAAAATGTTATAAAACTGAGCGAACAAGAGCTTAAAACAAGTAACAAAACATCCTGGCATGATCAGTACAAGGACAGTGCATGGATATTCATCGGAGGATTATCCTACGATATGTCCGAAGGTGACATAATATGTGTTTTTTCACAGTAAGTTAGCGTTTTAAAAAATTAGATTTCTCAAAAATTTAAGGCTGCTTGCATTTAATCGCTTTCCATTGCAGGTTTGGAGAGGTAGTTAATATTAACTTGGTACGAGATAAGGCTACGGGCAAACCTAAAGGTTTTTGTTTCCTATGCTACGAAGATCAGAGGTCCACTGTATTAGCTGTCGATAATTTAAATGGAATTAAGGTAATTCGGAATGACGCGCATCATATACACCATTTCTCTCGGAATGCATGCTTTCAATAATTTTCAAAATTAAATTGTTTATTTTTTCGTAGCTGCTGAAAAGAACCATTAGAGTAGACCATGTACAAGACTATAAAGTTCCAAAAGAATCAAAGAAGAATCCGATCGATGAAGAAACGAGATTACTTCAAAGTGAAGGTTGTGGACCGAACAGACTTCCAAATCTTGGTAAGAATTTTTTTACTGTATTTAATTACGAATCATTTAATGTTTTTACTTTTTAAGTAACTCATAATTTTTTTCAGAATCCCAATCACCAACAGCCAAAGTGGCGTCTAAAAGCAATGATATTGGTAATGAAGAGAATGCTGAAACAACAAAACAGAAGAAAGCTAAGAAAAAGAAGTCAAAGAAGAAGAAGAAAAAAGAAAAACGAAAAAAAGAATTGAACTCCAGCGACAGTAATAGTAATGATGAATCCGATTCTGGTGTTGAAAAGATAAAGAAAAAGAAGAAACAGAAAAAAAGTTCCAATGAAAACAGTAGTGATGATAGTGAAATAAAAAAATCGAAGAAAAAAAAGAAGAAACGAAAACAGAAAAAAGATTCAAGTTCCGATGATAGCAGTAGTAACAGTGAAGCTGACATTAGTGTTAAAAAAGAAAAGTTCGATCTTGCTTATGATAAAACTGAAAATCAGTTTCTTCAAAAATCTATAAAACAAGAGAATGAAATAAAAAAAGAGCGTCGTGATGATAGCGAAAGAAGGCGAGGAGAAAAGCTGAGAGAAGACAGAAGAAATGAAGAACGTAGGAATGAGGATCGAAGTAGGCGAGACAATAGAGAAAGGTACACCGATGATCGAAATAGATTTGAACGAGAAAGTGAAGTGAAATATGCGTCAAAAGAAGAGAATAGACGTGAATATAGTCACAAGAAAGAATACAATAACTATGATAAGCAAAGAAGATCCGTGGATCGTGATTACAGCAGGAGGCACGAAAGGGATCATAATAGCCATGAGAGAAAACGTAGACATTCTCCCGAAAGACATTACGATAGAAAAAAATACAGAAATTGAACAGGACTGGCCCATCTATTAAGCAGTCGCCTAGGATGTTTTTTTAGTGTTTGAATTTCTTTTTAAATAAATAAAATAAGTTAATAATTATTCATATATAAAGAAATAACATTAAATACTTTTTTTAATATTCGTCTTTACCCACAGCTTCCTTTGCTTTATTTATTTATTGTAGATTATAGACGCGTCAACAACTCAGGTCATTAGCGTCTTCAACACAACAAATAACATATTTGTGTATTAAAATCCGCCAGCCGGCATACACAAACCGACTGGTACGAGCTCGGGTCCCTGGGAGCGCTAATTCCCAAAGAACATTGGAATGTAAAAATTACGATAACAACTACATCCCAATGTTCCCCCTGGGGGGAGCTTCCTTTGCGACGTGCGTTAATGTCAATTTTGACAGAAACCTGATTGTAGCGATGACATCTAGCAGATTACCTTCAAAGTAGTAGATTAATATCTGTGTTAAATTATTCTTGATATCTTGCAGCCATTGACTTGTGTAATCAAAAATGCTATTCATTTCATATGTTGCTGCCTCTTAGCAACACAAATCGAATCAGGGAAACTCAGCTGAGAAGTAGAGTCAGAGTGGGGGAAAGCAATTGTGATTAAATACTATCGACCCAAAAATGTAGGTAAATTATCGAAATCGTTACGCGAAAATTCATAGGTGATTTGTCGCGTTGTTCCATTTGGGAGCCGACATTAGTCAATGAGGATGGGCCAAACTTGACCGCTAGGGGCGTCAGCTATATGACCACCTCGGTCTGTGTTTATTTATTTATTGTAGATTATAGACGCTTCGACAACTTAGGTCATTAGCGTCTTAATTACATTAAATAACAACTCTCTTAAAACTAAATTACATCACAAAACATCCATGAGCGGAGGTGGGCTTCGAACCCACGACAGTTTGATCCAGAAGCCGCGACGCTAACCACTGGGCCACACTGTCCTCTACCTCGGTCTGTGGACACTACACAGTAGTGTGTATAGAATAAGTTTATTTAAAATAATAAATCAATGACAATGCCGATGTGCTGTGTTTACCAATGTTCAAATCATAGAGAGACGTTTTGTATTTCCAAAGAATCCAGAACTGAAAAGAAGTGGTTGTATGCTATCAGAAGGGGGAAAACTCGATTTCTCGCCCATTTTTTTATGAAATCCAATGATAACTTAGATGACTATATACTTGCTGCCACTATTAATGAATGAATGAATTGTAAATTATAGACGCCCGAGCTGCCATCTATTGGCAGTCAGGTACATTGAAAGCACACATATTATACGTCCAAGGTAAAAAATGATAGACTCTGAGGAAGTTGCGGGTAAAGGGTAAATTAATACAATTTTTACTACTGAGCAAATGATTTAATTATTGGTTCATCTAAATCACTGTTATTTATCTTACTATAATTATATTCATTTCGTAAATCTAGTTTTTCAATTTCGTCTTCTGTGTTCAAGTAATACAAGCTAGGTCCTGGGTTCAAAATTTTAGCACTTCCTAAACACTCGTTATGTAAATACAAAACTGCATATTGTCCAGGCGTGATAGCTCTTAACGGCTTTTCTAAATTTATTATTAAGTTACCTTTAGCTTCTTCGTAAACCTGACAATCGATAAGCGGTTTTGTATGTTGGAAACGAAATTGACAATTTAAAACGTTCCCTTTTTCTAACTGCTTAGGCTTGTTATCAATCCAATGTGCTGGCATTGTGAAAAGTAGTTGATTAAATAGGGCAGGATGATCGGTTCCTGGCACCTAAAATGAAAGAAGATTGCATTTTAGGTTGTTGCACCATGAAAGGAATAAGTCAGAACGTTTTCAGAGGGAAGTCTAAATTTTAGAGGTCCTTTATTTAAGCTTCTTTGATGGTATCTAAAGACGATATTTTAAAATTGCGTAACAAAACGTGCGCTTGTCTCTAAGTTACGGTAGAGAAACTTAAGTCTTGTCCAATGTGGTGTCAGATTTGGTAATTTTGTTCGAATGCGATTGAGAATAAGCTTTTAAAATTGTAATCTCTCTTCTCTGTTGTACATGAGCTTCCTTGTTCGAATTCGAATATCATCTCTTAAACTTACTTGATTTACAAAAACTATTTTCGTTATTATTTTTCTATTATCACTTACCACAAGAATGGCGTTATTTTCTACATCCTTTTTCACAATGAAATATGGCTTCCTGTTACCTTGGCATCTGGATCGTTGACCGATAGTCCAATGATGGAGACCTTTGTGCGTACCGACTATTTGACCCGTTTCAATATTTATAAATGGTCCCGGTTTATCTGGAATATACTTCAAGTACAAATGTATATAATTTTTAACTGTAAAATAAACATTAATAATATTTTATCGAATTACGAACCTCTGAAATAAATTCGGTGAATTTTCTTTTGCCTATAAAACAAATGCCGGTACTGTCCCTCTTTTCTGATACAAACAAATGATTGTCGAATGCAATTTTTCTAACCGCACTTTTTTGCATGTTTCCAATCGGAAACATTGTTTTCCGTAAAGCATTTTGAGACACCTGAGCAAGAAAAAATGTCTGATCTTTCAAAGTATCTGCGGACTTTAATAGCTTTACATCTAATACGAAAATTAAATATATCAATGTAGTTGAACAAAAAAAAAATTTTAGGCTATAAGTTTCATAATTTGAACTCACTTTGATTTGGTTGATAATTTTCCAAAAATGGACCGAAACTTGTCTGAGCATAATGACCCATCGCAATGGCATCGGCATTTAAATTAACTTTGGCATAGTTATAAAAATGATCAAATTTTAAAAATCTGTTACATAAAATATCGGGATTTGGTGTAAAACCCGATTCGTAATTTAAAATTAAGTCATTGAAAACTTCATTCCAATATTCTTTGACAAAATTTACATGGACTAATGGGATATCTACTTGTGAACAGACTTTCTCTGCATCTTCAAAATCTTTATCGGCTGAACAGTAGCCCGTTTCATCAGGTATATCCCAATTTTTCATGAATACACCGACTACATCAAAACCTAGAAAACAAAAGCATACGTGAACACATTTTGTTTTAACTTTCAACTATTTAGGATTGTTAACAGCTTGCACCAATAAATTGGACCGCAAGTCTTGCAGTGCAATTTGTGAGAAATTATCATCAGAAATGAGTAACTTTTTTTAATAAGAATCTATTATTCTTACCTTTTCGTTTTAGAAGTAAGGATGAAACTGCACTGTCGACACCTCCTGACATGCCAATTATGACTCGTTTTATTAAATTCATTTTTCTTCAGCTGAAGATTTTTTGATTCCTGACAATCTTTTACTTAAAATTTTAATTGTGTAGGTAATGTTAAAAAGTGATTTTTTGACATATTCATTTTAAAAACTCTATTAGCTGCTAGCATGCAACACATTCGTGCTAATTATTATTATATAATATATTTTAATAACGATAAAAGTTTACTTTTATTCATAGAGAAGAGATTATTTTAGGTTAACTATCACATTCTGAAGTTGTCAAAAAATGTCAAAATCAAAATCACGTATAATAGTGTCATCTTTTAACTGTTCTTCAAATTATATAAAAGTAAGTTACTAGTAGTGACACCTACTAGCAGCTTTGACAATACAAATTTTGTTTTTAGGTAGGTCAGCGCTTCCTAAACTTTTAACAAAATTGATGCAAAATTGTCGCGGAAGCTGGAACCCCATTAAAAAACAGAGTATAACATGTAATATGCTTTATTTTTATATTTAAATGTAGTCAGACGCCACAAATTTGTAAATCTACATCTATTCTGTATCATAAATACACACACATCAGGCCGATCCATCCACGCTACTCATCCGGCGATCGTAATTTGTTTTTAACGGACCCCCTCGGATATACTCAGGGATCCCAGTTCAAGAAATGCTGTGATAGGGTAATAAAGTCCAGGGTTATACGAATTACGCAAACGAACTTGGTACGTGGTTTAATTTTTTTATTTCAATCTCCAAGCATCTTTAACAAACATCTTCAGATTACAGATTTGTTTTAAGTAAAACAGTGCTTGTATAATAGTATTTTTTTAAAAGCTAATTAATATAAACTGACTACATTTATTCGAAGAAAATCAATGCAATATATTTTTGTTCTTCATTGAATATTTTTAACCATAAACAAATTGTTATGTATTGTGTAATTTTATTTATGTAAATTTCATTAATAAATTGATTTGACTGTGCTAGGATATTCAAATTATTAATAAATATATTTAATTTTATATCAAAAAACACTTGTTTACAATTACTATTTATATTGTATAATATATAAAAACTTGTAAATAGTAAAACTTATCAAATATTGTATAATATATTTGTTAATTTAGCATTATGTAACTTTTTGAAATCCATTTTTTTATTGTTTCATTGTTTTGTTTATTAAACGCAATCAAATTATAGTATTCTACAATTATTTAATCATAGACTTCCATACCTTTTTATAGACTGTACGGTAAAGTAAAAAAAATCAGCACTTGCAAAAAAAAATGGAGAAATACAGCACATACATTAACATTTATGTTACAATATGGCTGTTTTTTTATAATTTTATATAGCATTTATTATAAACCGCCTATTTTACAAATGGCGGTCAGAGAACAGACATGTTGCGGTCGTCTAATCTTAAAATGGTGGTCGCTTAACCTCCAAAATTCGTTTGTATTTAACGCGTCAGTTTCTAGTACGAGGCACGAGGTATAAAAGTCCATAGATAAAACGATTCCAGTGCTCTTCAAAAGGAAAAAAAAATATATAAAACAAATTGGACGACATTCAAATTTTAAAAAACAACTGACATTATGTCTATAAAAACCATTTTTAAAAATATTTTCACACATTACAATTCTTACAATTCCAAAGAACAGTTGAATATCAACGCACTTCTTAAAATTCTACTGAGGAACTAAATAAATGTCTCTTTTTTTACAACTTAATAAAACGGGGATATTTAGATCTCTAGGCTTGTCTTTTTTGTGTGCGTTTTTAAATTTCAGGCAACAATAAAAGGTTTCCCAGAATTGCAAATTATTTCTATAAAACAGTAATCCCTGCCTACCGTGGATTCGCTTATACGTGGGTCCTAACCTAACCTAACCCCCGTACCACCCGATAGGCAATGGACTACTGTAGTGTATTTCAGAAAACTAGACAGTTGTCACCCACCACTCCACCAATCAGAATAGTTTCCGCTTTCGCAAGGAACTATCATAATTATAGATGTTTTATAACATAAAATAATGATAAAAAATAGTTTGTATTTAAGAACAACGATAGCGAATTTTATTTAAATTTAGATGGATTTTGAGACTACATCTAATTTGTGCTTTTTTTATTGATAATTGTGATTTTATAATTATTATTTATTTTTAGAATATCACTTGATACAGTACAAAATCTACGCAACTAAAGTAACGTCTCAATATCCATCTTGTTCGTTTAGCAACAATTATTTTCACTAGTTATAATAGAAACATTTAAAAACCGATCAAGTATAATAAAATTATTACAGATAACTTTTACTACTTTAAAGTAGATATATTTTTAGAATAGAGAAAGGTTAAAATTTACTGAAAATGGAAGGCAGAAAAGTGCAGTCTTTAAAATACAATATAATTCATTTGTTTAATTTATACACAGTGATTCGTAAAAGACAAAATACTGTCGCTACCCAGGAAATACACCAGCTGATGTATTAACAACACTGACGCCTTGAGGGCTACCGTATTTTTTTCTGTTAGATAGCGCTAGTGGCAAGTAAGGTATGTCAAACCTTTAGAGATTAACTGTTTGTGTTTAAACATTCTTCATTTATCTATTATTAAGAAATAAATACAAAACTGCGATATAGCTGTTATATAACTGAACGACATATACTTTACTTGCTAGTCGCGCCATAGGGTGATAAAAATAAATCTCATTTTAAAGGGTTGCTAAGTCACGCCCACGAGGCCTTGCGATTACAGGAAATTCTTAGTCTGCCAACTGTTTAGTGGCAACTGTTAAATCGGTAGTTTAAGAATCATTTAGTTGGATCTGTGAGCGCAGGCCGCAGACCGTCGATCGGCCGACCAAATAATTGAGCAATTAAAAATAATTGTCTGTCAACGTCAGGTCTAAGTGAAAACTCTTGCAAAACCAAATGCAAGATGAGTTTTGCACAGGTAAAAATACGGGTAAATAATAAGTATTTAAACATATTACCCTAATCGTAAACAAGGAAATTGTATTTTTGGGTGTAAACGGACTCACAAACCACTTAGTATATATAGACGTTTCTCCTAAATGGAAACAGTTTGTTTCAGTACTTAACCCTACCTTCCGGTCAAGAGATGTCGCGTCGAATAGTTTTTGTCTATTTTTGTCTTGCAGAAAACTGCATTTTCTTCACCTTTAGGAATATTGTAGTGCTTGACGTTTGGTGTGTGTCTTCTCTATGGTTACAGACTGGTTACGCGTCTATAGTACTAAGTGGTTTGTGAACGGACTTCGCTCTGTTTCTTGCCATGCAATCGTAACTTACTTTTAATACGATCCACGAGAAGAATTTTAGATGGTTATATCGCAGAAAACACTTGATACGTTCATCTTAAACAAATCACTCTGTATATTTTTTTTATATTTATATAAGTAGTGAAATGATAATAGATTTATTAAAATTTTTTATTAAAAAACAGCTAAGAGCTATTCAAAGAGTAGAGTTTAGAAGAATATAATATAAAAGTTTAGAAATAGATAAAGGTTTTAACACTTTTTAAGAACATGCTTATAATATAAATTTATAATATATTTTTTTCGCAATAACAAAAATTATTATAGGCCATTCAGATAAAAAAATTATGCGTAAATATAATCGATAAGATAAAATTCGTCATTATTATAAATATCATTGTTAACAAAGCCCATGAATATCATTTAAAAGAGCGATTTTTCAATTGTTTTATTTGAAAAACAGTTGCCATCGTTCGACAGCAATTGTTTTATTTGAAAAACAATTGCCATAATTCGACAGCTCTCAAAATTACACAAAACAAATGCAACACAACACGTCATCTATAATTTAATTTGTAGTGTTTCATGGTTATAGACATGGAGGATAGAGAGAAAGGAGATTCATCTTCATGCATTCGCCGTTATCTAAAAAGTGAGAAAAATAAGGGTTCTTATTTCGGCGGTAGAGGCGCTGGATTCGTTTATAGAATCATGGAGACTGGCTCCATGCAGAAGGTGAAACAATACACAAAACTCAGGGCCCTATAGCGGCGCGCGAAAAGCTTATACGAACCTTTACCGTCATCTATTTTCGGGTTACCCGATACGCACGGTCTGCCGATATCAATCTCCTTTCTCTCTATCCTCCATGGTTATAAATATATTATTACGAAAAGTAATTTTTTTCTAAATAAAACAATTTAAAATTCGCGCGTGGAATAAAATGTGAAGCAGTTTATTTAGTTGAGAATGTTGAATTACGTGTTGGAGAGAGGTTTATAAAAACGTTGAACAAATTGAGTTAAATTATAAACCTGGCCGGGTCCTTTGTTCGGGTCCATTTGAATGAATTCGTCTAGATTATGCTTTGTCGCTGCAAAGAAAAACAAACAAATGAAAACGCCTCCAGACGTCCGGAAGATATGTTTATAGTTAGTGTTGCCGTCTAGACAAGACAAGAAAAGACTTTCAAAGTCTTGTCTTGTCTTGAAATATCAAGACTTCACTAAGTCTAAGTCTAGATTAACAAACTCTTGTCTTGTCTAATATCAAGACTCTAGATTATTTTCAAGAGTCTAGATTAGTAGTAGTAGGTAAAGTAAACCTTTACATACTACTACTTAGTTTATCTAGACTCTTAAAAATTGTTTAGTGTTTTGGCAAGAGTCTTGATCTAGATAAAGCAAGTCTTGTCTTGAAAATCTAGACAAGACAAGAGTCTAGAAAGTCTAGATCTAGACGGCAACATTATTTATAGTATCGCCAAATTAATTTTTTTATAAAAGTCATTTTGGCTTTAGTAATTCAAATGAAATTACTTACTTGATGTGGAAATGGCAGGATACGACGGTGGAGGCTTAATCCACGTACCATCCGATCGTTTCATATGTCTTCTATCGGATGCAAAATTTTGCAAAAATTCCAACGCGTTTATCACACGAAAATACCTGAAACATTCAAACATAAAAATTTTTAAACAAATTTATTAAAATGTACCAAAAGGAAAAAATGCATGTGGAAAATTCTTCCCTATCTCGTGCATAATCATGGTAAGCTTATTAATCACTAGTGATGTGCCGGATCGTTAAAAATGTATATCCGCGGATACGGATCTGAATACGGATATTTGGTCTCAAGATCCGCGAATACGGATACGGATCTTAACTTTCTTAGAGTACGCGGCGGTAAATACTAAATATTGCACATCGACCTTTGGAAAGAGACTATCTGTTATGGGAAAAAGTTATTGACCACGATATTAAAAAATAAAAAATAATCTGAATGGAATTTAACTGTTTTTCATTATTACCTAATCACCTATATATATAAAATTTTATCTATGAATTGAAAATTGATAAGGTAAAAGATCCGCCAAGAAACTAACGGATACGGATCTTTCTTTTCCCTCGGATATCCGCGGATACGGATCGGATACGGATATCCGGCACATCACTATTAATCACCATCAAGAGGTACCCGTTTTCCTGACTCCAACACTTCATTTTATTTTATCACTATTATTAAAGTGGCACTTTATTAGCCTCGTTTTTTTTCGTTCGGTTATGCATGTCGAGCGTCAGTCAAGTCCAATCGAAGCGATCGACAAGATCAGTTTTTTTCGGAAAGCAGCGACGTTATAGATCGAGAGCTAGTGACAATTTTTTGGTGTTATTTATTCAAGACCTTATTTTTGTCAAGATGTTGAGGGAGACATACTAAAGTGCCTTGAGCAAGGGATTTTGCTGTCAAATGGCCGTTACAAGTTTCGCAATGAATGTGACCAGTTTAATAAGTGAAATTTTGCCAGTTTTTATTTAATTTGTTTTGAGTTTTTTCTAAGACGTATTTAAAAGTTCCATACGTAAATATTCAAAAAACCGGTTTGGGTAAAATTTCAATTCTTGGTATAAATGATGAAATTCGCCATGTTTAGATCGTTTTCTATTAATAGGGTGGACATGATAGCTCCTACCCAAATTTGAATTTAAAATATACCACTTTGTAGCTGAAGAACACAAATATTCATCTTCGCTATCTGACATTTCAAACGCGACTTAATGTTGTATCAATGCTAGATCAAAGCTTCGTTGTACAAATCTATAAGTTCTTATAATTTCAGCTACCATCTACCATACATGCTACCATCTAGAATCCCAACTGCGTACTGCACGTACCTTTAGTCTCAATACAGCAGACAACTTCAGAGAATATTTTGGAATATCTCATTGCATAATTACCTAAAATAGTCCGGCTTGAGGATTTGGTCTGTTCGGAATGTTTCCGTGACGTATTTGTGAACGTAAGTTGGGAAAGGTAATTCCGAATCCAGATCATAGACCAGGCATCTGTCCGGCTGGGGATGATACATTAAAACCACGTGGTAGTCCTGGAATTTCAGTTATATCTTTGTTATATTATAACCAATTTTAAAGTTTATTGTAATTTAACTTTTTTTGTATATTGACTAGCCTGATAACACAGGTTCTGCCTGTGTTTAGGGGTGAATAAAGATTAATCTTATCTTATCTAATAAATCATAAATTCATAGCACTCGGGCGAAGCCGGACCGGGCTGCTAGTTGGTTGATATAGCAATGTATTATTATATAATTTGCTAAAATTTCCAGCCGTACTAAACTTAAATACAATTGAATAAAATTTAAATAAACAAATAAAAAAAACTTTTTAACAAAAAAAAAACCTCCTTCAAAAAACCACTAAAAAGAGGTAAATAATGAAATTTTGAGGTCTGTCCCAATTTAATAAAATATGAAGTCGGTTAAAAAGTATAGTACCTATATCTTCTTTTTAACCAACTTCATATTTTATTAAATTAGCACAGACCTCAAAATTTCATTATTTTCCTCTTTTTAGTGGTTTTTTTAAGGTTTTTTTTTTGCTAAAAAGTTTTTTATTTTTTACTTTTTAGTGTCAAAAAGTGACATTTACCTTAAAAGAATCACACGCCGTTACTCACTTTTATTAAACCGACTTTCTTACGCTGTCTGATATGTCAAAAAGTGACATTTACCTTAAAGAATCACACGCCGTTACTCACTTTTATTAAAATCACCCGAACTACTGAACCGATTTTGATGAAATTTCTATGGGACCAATCTGAAAGTATATCCTTTCAAATAAAAAAAATTTTTCAAAATCGGTTTATAAATGACTGAGTTATGAGGTAACAAACATAAAAAAAAATACAACCGAACTGAGACCACCTCCTTTTTTGAAGTCGGTAAAAAAATAAATAAAGATGTGTTAAATTTGCAAAAAAAAATTATAAAAAAATCGGTTTACCCAAATAACCAGTCTATCTTCATCTCTACCGGACTTCTGTCGCCATAATGGAACAGTTCTTGCCTGATTGGACACAAACACCACGTAACAATTGGACAGTTCTCCGGGCATTTTGTTTTTTACGTCTTGACACAGCTTCCACACGTTCTCCTCGCTGCAAAACAAAATAGTAAATTGTGTATCGATTTTTATTAGTGTGTGTGTGTGTGTGTGTGTGTGTTGGCGGCATAACTCTCGAAAGACTTAATTGATTTGAACGAAATTTGGTAGACACGTTGGAATCCATCACCGCACGGAACCTATTTAAAATGGGCCCAATCGGACCATTTTAAGGGTAGTTTTTAGGGGTTGAAAAAAGTTTTTGGGCTCAAAAATACCGAAAAAAATCTCAGAATTGTTTCAAAATTGGAATTTAACCCTTTAGTAGAGATTAAAATGTGTTGCTAAAATTTTAACAAAATCGGCACGACAGGACCGGACTTAGAAATTTTATGAAAACACTAGTTTACGGATAGTGATTTATTTACTGACGGGTGTATTTAATTTGGTACAGAGGTTGCATTGATAATAATATTGAAATTAGGAAAAAAAATATTATTTTAAGGGATGTATTAAGGGGTTAAATTTTTCATTTTGTCCAAAAACAAACTTAAGTTTACATAATAAAGCCACAAGGCCTGTATTAGCAAATCACTATATTGTCGGCAGGGTTTTGGTACTGCGACCCGAGTTTTTATTTTATTTATTGTGGATTATAGACGCGTCGACAACTTAGGTCATTAGCGTCCTAAATACAACAAATATAATATATCACTTAAAAACTAAATAACATCACAAAACATCCATGAGCAGAGGTGGGATTCGAACCCACGACAGTTTGATTCAGAGGCCGCGACGCTACCAACTGAGCCATACTGTCCTCAAAATTGTGTATCGAGGGCGCAATGAAGACGATTTAGACGAGTGTGAAGTTTGTTGCGCGAGCACGGCGAGTGCAACAGTCACACGAGTCAAAACCGAATTGCTCCCTTGATACACACTGTATTTTTTATCCTACACCCTATCAAATGTCAACTATTTAATAGGGGGTAAGACAAAAATATATTTTTATTCCCGCAGTAAGAAAAGATCAAAACACACATTTGTGTGAGTGATCATTATTTAATTGAAATGAGAGTGTAGACAGACGCCCGACAACAATTATTTATTTTATAGTAGATTGTATATCTAGATGTGTAATGGGGTATATTACTGACGAGGTATGACTGCAGTATGTGAAAACGAGCGTTAGCCATTACGCACGAGATATAATATATGGTATTTTTTGTCATACCAACTGCAAAATAGCTACTTTTCACTTCATTTTCAATAAATATTGACAGTTCATTTGCGTCGCCATCTTTATATTCACAGTAGGCAGTGAGTATGTAATATAAATTGTAGTAGCAGGCGGATAGAGCGAATAAACAGAAGTTGCTATGGCAACCGTTTACTTACCGCACTATCTTCAAATAATAGTTTTAGAACATAAAATTCTGCATCTAAATCATTAAACAAAATTAATTTTGCATGCTTTGTAACGGCAGAAATTTGATATGAAATTGTCAAAATTACCTCAAAAACAGATAGCGATAGCCATGGAACTTGAACAAAATGATTAGAAATTATTCTGACAGCTAAAACGTCATCATTTTGTTCAAGTTCCATGGCTATCGCTATCCGTTTTTGAGGTAATTTTGACATTTTCATATCAAATTTCTGCCGCTACAAAGCATGCAAAAGTAATTTTGTTTAATGATTTAGATGCAGAATTTTATGTTCTAAAACTTTTATTTGAAGATATTTTTCCTAAAATAATTAGGGAAGCAGGAAATTGCGAAAGTTTGATTTTACAGGTTAAATCCCTATTACCCGCAAAGCAAATCAGCACCCTGTATATGCATCGAAAGTAGTTATTTTGTAGTGGGTAAGGCAAAAAATATATTATGTGAATTTAAAATGGCCTCCGGGTCTCTATGTACAGTGAAATACTTTTTACTTCAGCGTCTGATAAACTTGTTTTAATGCGAGACAAAATGGTGGAAGTGACAGGTATATCTGGCGGAAGTATGGGTATATGTGGTGGCAGTACGGGTATTGTACACACGACAATGTATATTTTGTTTAATATGTCGGTGTTTGAGACATGTAGAAATGGGTCGAGGTGTTAATCAAGCGAAAAATATGAATAAATTTGCTTCAGAAATTTTTGTCGTTTTTTAGTTATTTAGTTTCACTGCTACCTAACTAACTAACTAAGAAACTGACAAACTAATTTACTAACTTATTAACAAACTAACTAACCAGCAAACTAACTAACTAACTAACTAACTAGCAAACTAGCTAATTAACTAACTAACTAACTAGCTAACTATCTAATTAGCTAACTAACTAACTAGCAAACTAGCCAACTAACTAACTAATAAACTAACTAACTAACTAACAAACAAACAAACTAGCCAACTAACTAACTAATTAACTAGCTGACAATCAAATTTTCACCCACTTCCCGTTAACCGATTGATTTGAAATTTTGCACACTTATGTAGTTCCGATGACTTTACAATATTATGGTAACTAGTTGACCGGCCCGGCTTCGTCCGGGCACAAATCCCACTTCATATGATGCGACAAAAAATAACAGTGTGTGACGTCAGGTTTGACTTGAGAATGTATTTCGGGTCATTCTGTTTTTCATGCGAATGAATTAATTTATTACAATAAACGAGAGTTTAGTTGAGAAAATTTGCATTGTTTTGCTTTGATCTGCATACTTATCTCTATATAATAAAAAAAATTGTGTGCGGTACGGTTTCATTAAAAAAAGCATGAAATATTTATAATGTTGCATTCAGAAATCGCGTGTGCCGTGGACATAAAACGATCCATGGCTTGCTAGATTCAAAACAGGGACACAGTAAACAGTATTTTGTTGAGGTGACTGCTGTAATATCCGGTCAACTGTTAATCCTACGGTGCAGACATATATATGTCTCAAGTCTTCATGGTTTCCGGGCTTGTAGGCCGTGGTCCAGTGATATTTCTACCTGACGTTTCGTCTACAACTGCGGTAGACATTCTCAATGTGCGATGTGGCAGCGGTCAAAGTGTCCTCCTTGGCGGCTCACAGGTCAGTGTGTCAGTGACTGCTGTCCTCCCTTCTTTTATGCCTAGTACTAGTGTGTTCTCTGTTCGGTCGTAGTCCGTCTCTCTGTAATTGGTCAACTGCGTAGTGTGTAGTGGTGGGGGTGAGTTCTCTACTCGGTCGTATTCCGTCCTTGTACGATTGGTCATTGGTTTTGTATGTCGGAGTGCTGGTGTCCAGGTTTTACTGAGATTGAGGCCTTCATCTTTTCGGTTGAAATTCAGTTGTAGACGAAACGTCAGGTAGAAATACCACGGGACCACGGCCTACAAGCCCGGAAACCATGAAGACTTGGAACAATGCCGGCCGTGAAAGCTTGCATACTTGGATATATATGTCTGTCTCTCTCGCAAGACGTCGAGTCTTATGCGCATGTCCGAGAATGGACATACTTTAAGCTTCGAGCAGAGGAGGCTTTCCCCACCATACTTACCAATTCCCCCACGAGAGTTCCAACGCATGCGCACAACGAGATGGATTTCTCGACAAAGATAGAAACAGTCATTTGCTGTCTCACTTGCGGTCTGATACTTCCAATGACGGGCGCTAGCAATATAGGAGTATTATATAATGTTATAATTTTGAATTAAATTTGATTATGTAACTAATTTTGCGAAAATCTTGAATATCACAGATAATTTTTATTTTTAATAAAATAAAACTTTTTGATTTCCCTCGTATAACTTTAGGCCGAAAAAAATTTTCATTGGTGTTTTAGAGGTTTTGGACGAAGCAGAACTTTTCCACAGAAAAAAATGTTTGCTCCAATAATTAATAAAAAAAAATTCCATTTGTAAAGAACTTTCGTGGACACGCTGTATATGGTGTCGTCACGCTTATACCACCTATAGAGGTGTTGAACCTATACGCATGCGATATACGAGTTTTAACCGTTTATTACAGCATTCGCCCGTTTATCATCTCGTGTAATCTCACATCATGCGAAAAATGGGACGCCGTTATTGCTATGTTTATTATTTCTCTTATTATCCTTGTTTAAAATTAAATTCCATTTATTAAAACTGCTCACTCATTTTTCATTCCGCTGCAACCGAAAAATCGATAAGTTAGCCATGAATAGCGTGCTAAAGTGCAGTTAATTCATGCAACATATAAGCGTTATAACTTATGTGGCTCATTATGAATGTACAATGATCCATTTTTCTGAGAGTATACTTCTTTCAATTATCTACTAGAGGCAGCACTTGTGGTAGGTACAAACATTATTCATTCCCCATTAGTGTCGTGTCATTTTAGTGGTATAACTTAATTATTTAATTAGTATTATTATTAAATTAATTAAATAATTAATAAATTATTTAACTTCCCATTGAAAGTTATTGTAATGGGTCCGAAAATCGAAATCAAAATGTATAACAAATTTTTATGTTTCAAGCTCACTACACTATTTTTACACTATTTTTAGAAAGATGTCTGTGTGTGTGTACGTACATACGTATGTGTCCATTTCTTTCTAAGACGAAATCTCGAGAATGAAAAATGATATCGACTACGTTAGGGTGCCAATCGACGCGTATTAACGTAAACATGATCTGAAAGAAATTTTTTCAAAATCGGTTCAGCAGTTCTTTTTTCTTAACCAAATAGACTCCAAAAAAGTAGATTTTACACAATATCTCGCGAATAAAAAATTATATCGACTTCGTAAGGGTGTCAATCGAGGCGTGTTAACGTCATTTTGATCCGACATAAATTTCATAAAAATCGGTTCAGCCGTTTTTTTTTATTATTGTTAAAAATAAATAATAATTATGCTTTTAATGATTAAAATGATTACCTTTTCTGTGTAATATCTAATTTAATTATTATTATTAAATATTTATCAAACTGGGAAGTTCGTCGTGTGGACCTCAAGTGTCGCACTTTAGTCCTAATAAACGACCCACCTCATGGCTTGTTTAATAAGTATTATTATTAAATTAATTAAATAATTAAGTTATACCATTAAAATGACACGACACTAATGGGGAATAAATAATGTTTGTAGACTGTGTACCTACCACAAGTGCTGCTTCTCGTGGATAATTGAAGGAACTACTCTGAGGAAAATAGCTCATTATAGCTGTGTTTGGTGTAGGTACTTAAAATGAAGACTTTTGGTGCAAAAGATGAACTGCGTAGGCTTTGAGGCTGGGTACGACTTTTGCAGCTTTAAATCTAGATTTAAGAATGTTATTTGCTTTCAACTAAATTGAGATCTCCGCATCTAATTGAAAAGAAATGACAATTTTAAATCTAGATTCAAAGTTGCAAGTCATGTTAGTAACCCAGCATTAGTGTACTGTTATACTCTAATGGCACTAGGGCTTGAGAATAGCCGAGCGTGTAGCAGTGCTGTTGTTTACATGGCGTTACTATGGTTCCTCTATTACAAGTCCTCAGTTCCCGGGTTCTATCCCGAGAGCTGGTAAAAGTGTCAATTGGATTTTAAATTTATTATTAAAAAAAATAATTAATTGAAAATATGAATTGGTGCTAGGCCCAAATAACCTTAGCTGTTGGTGGTCTTTAAAACACAATTACAATTTCTAATGGCACTAAATCATTGGCCACCTAAAATCATAGACAACTTCATTAGGCAAATAATAAATTATTTCCGCGCAGTTTTTATTTTTTATAGAAAACATTTTTTGTCGAAATCTGTACATTTTAGAAAACAAAATTATAAAGATTTTATTTATATTTTAATATCTAGAATGCGTTTATATTTTTTTACCTATGTTAATACTTGACACTGTACACATTTTTTTCAATATCTCAGGAACCACTGAATCGATTTACCTCAAAATCTAATCAGATCTAAGTTAAGTGCTGACAAATACAATAAAATAAAAAGCATGACTATATGCCCTTCTGTTTTAGAGATATCAGCTTTGTTCCAAACACTCTGAATACCGTAATATTACCGTCACGCTCATGCGCAGTGGATAGAACGCGTTCCAACCAAACTTGGGATCGTTTGTGGATGAATTTTAAAGCGTTCCAACCGAATTTGTGACAGTTTGTGAACAGTTTCCGAACCAATGTGTACGTTTGTACCGTCACATAACTGTGCAAGGTTGACGCATGCGCACAAAACCGATAAAAACAGTTTCGTTACCGTTTCAAAACGATCCATTTATCGCAGGTTGGAACATAGCTATCGAAGGAGAAAAAATTTCGAATTTTTATAATAGACGCGAATGTTCTAATTATTTAACCGTGTTCTATATTCTACTTACAACATACTGTATTATAGCAGACGTGTGTAGTTCTTTTGTTTTCTGTTACTGTCAACTGTTTTGCGCATAAAGCAGAAAAAAAAGAGTGCTACTTCAAGAAAGTCACTTGTTTTTCTCAAGCGCTTTTGTATTTAACTATTTAACTTTTGTATGGACATGATTTCAGGTTTTTTAATTTGTTTTTTGCTCGATACAACAAACATTTCTCCACAGTAGTGTAGTTAGGGACACGCAACTTTCTTAAAATATCGTCAAAAATGTCGATTTTTTTATACAGGAAGCTGAATTGCTTTGCGGGTAATAGGGATTTAACCCGTAAAATCAAACTTTTGCGATTTCCTGCTCCCCTAATTATTTTAGGAAAAATAACTTCGAATAAAAGTTTTAGAACATAAAATGCTGCATCTAAATCATTAAACAAAATTAATTTTGCCCGCTTTGTAACGGCAGAAAATTGATATGAAAATGTCAAAATTACCTCAAAAACAGATAGCGATAGCCATGGAACTTGAACAAAATGATGACGTTTTAGCTGTCAGAATAATTTCTAATCATTTTGTTCAAGTTCCATGCCTATCGCTATCTATTTTTGAGGTAATTTTGACATTTTCATATCAAATTTCTGCCGTTACAAAGCATGCAAAATTAATTCTGTTTAATGATTTAGATGCAGAATTTTATGTTCTAAAACTTTTATTCGAAGATATTTTTTGTAAAATAATTAGGGGAGCAGGAAATCGCAAAAGTTTGATTTTACGAGTTAAATCCCTATTACCCGCAAAACAATTCAGCACCCTGTATATTTAAGGCCACCAAAGGCTAGCACCAATTCATATTGTCGATTTATTATATTTTGTTAATAAATTGAAAATTCAATTGACACTTTTAACAGCTTTCGGGTTAGAACCTGGGAACTGGGTGCTTGTAATAAATAAACTTCTGGTAGTTTGTTTACAAAAAAAAATTTTAAAAGACGCGTTCATGTGCAATAGGGCTTTAATCCTAGACTGTAGATTATAGATGCTCGACAAGTACCTAAGCTTTAATATGGCTGAAGAATTTTAATGACTTTTTCCACGATCGTTATAAACGAGTTCCTCTGTACAATATAGTTCCACTGTAGTCATTAAACGCATTGTATTTAAAATGAATATTTAATAAATTCAGTTATCTTCGTATTCCCTTTTCAAGCGACAGAAAAGGCAAATCAATAACGTTTGAATAATAATTCAGCCAATCGGAATTCAACTGTACAATATACACACAAAAGTCACGTAATTCTCTTAGTTTTTAGTTTCAAAGATATAAACAGCATCTGAGAGATTTTTGCGTTTTAATAAAAATTCCAAAAGTAAAAAGACCCCCCTCTTTGCACAAATTTGCGAAATTTTTGAAAAATAAATTCGACCCGATTCGTTTGATATTAGATAAGTCTATTTATAGAAAAAATAACGCTGAATCGACTCCAACACCCCGCACTTTTAGTTTCAAAGATATAAACAGCATCTGAGAGATTTTTGCGTTTTAATAAAAATTCCAAAAGTAAAAAGACCCCCCTCTTTGCACAAATTTGCGAAATTTTTGAAAAATAAATTCGACCCGATTCGTTTGATATTAGATAAGTCTATTTATAGAAAAAATAACGCTGAATCGATTCCAACACCCCGCACTGTTAGTTTCAAAGATATAAAAAGCATCTGAGAGATTTTTGAGTTTTCTTAAAAATTCCAAAAGTAAGAAGACCCCCCTCTTTGTACAAATTTGCGAAATTTTTGAAAAATAAATTCGACCCGATTCGTTTGATATTAAGTCTATTTATAGAAAAAATAACGCTGAATCGACTCCAACACCCCGCACTTTTAGTTTCAAAGATATAAACAGCATCTGAGAGATTTTTGAGTTTTCTTAAAAATTCCAAAAGTAAGAAGACCCTCTTTGTACAAAATTGCGAAATTTTTGAAAAATAAATTCGACCCGATTAGTTTGATATTAAGTCTATTTATTGAAAAAATAACGCTGAATCGATTCCAACACCCCGCACTGTTAGTTTCAAAGATATAAAAAGCATCTGAGAGATTTTTGAGTTTTCTTAAAAATTCCAAAAGTAAGAAGACCCCCCTCTTTGTACAAATTTGCGAAATTTTTGAAAAATAAATTCGACCCGATTCGTTTGATATTAAGTCTATTTATAGAAAAAATAACGCTGAATCGACTCCAACACCCCGCACTTTTAGTTTCAAAGATATAAACAGCATCTGAGAGATTTTTGCGTTTTAATAAAAATTCCAAAAGTAAAAAGACCCCCCTCTTTGCACAAATTTGCGAAATTTTTGAAAAATAAATTCGACCCGATTCGTTTGATATTAGATAAGTCTATTTATAGAAAAAATAACGCTGAATCGACTCCAACACCCCGCACTTTTAGTTTCAAAGATATAAACAGCATCTGAGAGATTTTTGAGTTTTCTTAAAAATTCCAAAAGTAAGAAGACCCTCTTTGTACAAAATTGCGAAATTTTTGAAAAATAAATTCGAACCGATTCGTTTGATATTAGATAAGTCTATTTATAGAAAAAATAACCCTGAATCGACTCCAACACCCCGCACTTTTAGTTTCAAAGATATAAACAGCATCTGAGAGATTTTAGAGTTTTCTTAAAAATTCCAAAAGTAAGAAATATATAAACATTTCCAAAAATGGGGCCAAATTGTTCAGGAGGGTATGAAATTTCGAGAAATTTTGGTCCGAACCCTAGGTCCCGCCATCCGACCGACGCCAATAGTGTATGTGCCATAATGGCAAATACACTAATTACGTGTTGTATATGGCGTAAATTCTCAAGGAAAATGTCATTTTCATGTTTTAACCAAGATAAAGCTCTTTAGTTAAAGTCGTAAATGAGCGCCATTACTTTTTATGGCTAAACAAAACCGTGCTGTTTTAATTTAAATTGCCGGAGCCCGAATTTAATTGTTTGCTATACCCACACGTTTACCGCTCGCGTTGGATTGTACAGTCGACTCTGTCATAATGCAACGGATGTGTAATCTTAGAGCGCCTATTTAATTTTTATCTGTGAACGCCTTTTCTGATTTTAAGAAAAAATGGGTATATCTGTATCGCGGGTACAGACAGATGACGTGAATACCGTTAAACACAAATAATTATATTCGTAGTCATATGGAAAGAAATAAATCCACTTTTATTTATCTTATAAAATCAAATATAACTAATAAAAAAACTATATATTTATATTCTATTATATTTTAAATTGTTATCTAATACCTATATATTTTCATTATTAAAAAAATAATATTAAAAGCCTTCGGGATTCGAACCTGGGCTTGGCGTTTGTTTTATTTTATTTATTATAAACTAGCGGCCCGTCCCGAGGGCAGTATAGCCTAGTGGTTAGCGTGCTTAGTGCCGCAACCTCTGGACTGGACTGCCGTGGGTTCGAATCCCATCTGCGCTCATGGATGTTTTGTGATGTTATTTAGTTTTAAGATAGTTGTTATTTGTTATTGAACCTAGGAATTAAGGGTTTATAATTTTTGTAATTTCAATATTTTTGTTTAATTGTCTGAAATTCAAAAGTACGAATATATATTTATTTATTTAACAATTTAAATAGAGAAAACGTTGTAACACTTGTAACGTATTATTTTTTTTCCAACAGAGCGGTTTCAAAATACCTGCAGGGTTTGCATGTTTTTTCAGAATTCTGTAACATTTTTTTTATTTGTCAACAATAATATTACATAAGTTCAAACTGTATATACTTATATTTTTTTAATAACTCGTGGTTGTTGACGACGCCTCTTTAAAAAAAATAACACCATTTACTCACGCAAACTGAGAAACACGCTAGTTCGGTGCTAAACTATGTTGCACCAAAATAAAAATCGTACATGTGATTCATACTGTTACGGATCACCCTGTATATGAACGGCGGGCAACAGTTTTGAGAAACGGGGGTCTGCTTACCGAACAACTCGTACCTTCACGAACATTCTAGAGAACGCTAGAACGCGCTATGCCTAAGCCAAGCGGCCTATATAAACGAGTGAGTGAAGCGATCAGGCAATCAGTCGACGGTGTCACGCAATCGGAAATCAGTGAATGGTGAGTCGTGCAACCAAGCGGATCAGTGATATAAATATTAGTCAATCAACGGTCGAATCAGTCAGTACAGTGATATAAATAGTGGAGTGGATATAAATAAATAGTACTGAAGTAACTGAGTAAAGCACCGACATAAACAAACGTTAGAAATAAATCTGATATAAATACAGCGAAATAAATAGTTCCGTGATATAAATTCACCTGATAAAATAAATATTAGTGTAGTCAATTGTATATAGTTAAGTGTTAATTACTTGTGTTGATTGTTAGAACTGATTTTTGGTTGTTGTATTTATTATTGTTGTGTTTTTAATTATTGTAAATAAATATTGTAAATAAATATTTATTTCGCCAACTCAGAAAACAGTTTTGTAACAGTTACTAAAACTCAACGGATATGACACTACTCATCTGTATTTTGAAAAAAGACAAAAAAAAATTTGGGCCCACGGGCATTTTTTTTTACTATTTGGGCGGTTAACGTGTTAACATGCTTAATGGAGCGGAACAGCACTGAAACAATGTAAAGCACACTCGTTCCACGCATAAAAACGTATAAGTATATTAGTCACTGCTAGTGTTGCCAGGTCCAATTTGCCAAATTTCGGGACTGAAGGCTAAAAAAATCGGGATTTTGGTTCTGAAATCGGGACAACTAAAAAAAACAAGGTGTTCATAAATCAACGTTAATTTTTGTTATTAAGTGGTGTAAATAATGTCTTTATAATATCATCAAAATAATGTCATAATAATCTTTGGATCGTACACGGCGGCAGAAAAGAACGGGAGAGCGCGATACGTCTATCGCGCTATTCGCAGTCACAAAACAATATGTGTGAAGTTTGAACCTTTTATAATTACCGATTGACCCTAAATCGGGTCATTCAGCGTCCCGATCAAGGGTGAATCGGGACGTGTCCACATACCCCTGAAAATCGGGACGTCCCGCGCAAATCGGGACACCTGGCAACACTAGTCACTGCCTATTATTTTCGAACTAAACTATAGAAATTTAAACTGCGGTACAACGTATAATACTTCACGTTCAGTTTGGGCAAGCGATAGTTAGGTACCTAATTGGGGTAATTTATTTTATAGCTGAATACCTCCCCTTATTAATTCTGGTTAGTAAAGTTTATTTCGTCGGTTAAGAGTTATTTACGAGATTAAAAAAGATTGCATCGGGACAATTCATTTGATCGAAAAAATAGAAGTTTCAACTGACAATAAAATAATGGTCTTTTGAGAGCAAATGCCAAAAAACATTTTTTTTAACAGTGGTGGCTTATAGTCCATTGAAATATTACCTACATTAGGTTTGCATTTCTCCCTTTGGATAATAATACACTAATACAGTGTGGAAACGGCGAACATACGGAAAATAACATTGAGAACATTTACAATTTTGTAGTAGGCTATGGCCATAAAACCTAATGTAAATATATAGTGGATTACATATTATAGACTTAGAGCTAGTAACAATTTTTTGGTATTATTTATTTAAGGCCTTATTTTTGTCAAGATGTTAAGGGAGGCATATTAAAGTGCCCTGAGTAAGGGATTTTGCTAGATAGCGGTATGGGAGGGATGCAGACCGCCCCCAACATGTAACAAAAAAAATGATCACAATTATTATTGCTTAAAGACTGAAATTGTTTGTATAGCTTGACGGTGAACCCAGTAATGTCATTATAATATTTGTAGATCGATTGGTCAGTATTAAAGGGGTGGCAGATCATCCTAAACGTGTCATGAACCCGACGAAATTCATATTATTAGTTCAAGGTTCAAATTTTAGTATGTTGTTACGGCGACTGTTTTAAGCATATATTTCAATTTGCAGAACAAAATGTCGGTATTAACCCCCTTGCAGAACAATATAAACACCTAGACGAGCAAGTTTCCCTCTATAAGAGAGGAGGTTAATACCGACATTTTGTTCTGCAAATAGAAATATATGCTTAAAACAGTCGCCATAACAACACATTAAAATTTGAACCTTGAACCAATAATACAAATTTCGTCGGGTACATGACACGTTTAGGGTGATTTTCCACCCCTTTAATACTTACCAATCGATCTGCAAATATTATAATGGCATTAATGGGTCACCGACAAGCTATACAAACAAGTTCAGTCTTGAAGCAATATTAATTGTGACCGTATCTTTTTTTTGTTACATGTTGGAGGCGGTCTGCATCCCTCCCATACCGCTATCTAGCAAAATCCCTTACTCAGGGCACTTTGATATGCCTCCCTCAACATCTTCACAAAAATAAGGCCTTGAATATATTATAACACCAAAAAATTGTCACTAGCTCTCGGTCTAATAGAAAGAATAGTATACAATGAATTTTTTAAGCAATTTTCCATAGCAACGGTTGACTATTAAGAGTAACTCGGAACCTGCTAAATAAAAAAAGCAAAGCATTTATAGTCCAGTCACGAGAGGAAGTCCACCTTGCGTTTGGTGCAGCAAATGATTTTATTTTTTTGTGTCCTCAAGCATGTTTAGGAGATGTCAAATCCAAGTTTGCGACCTCTAAAACAGGGCGGGGGAGTTTTGGTGGGCTAAAAACCACGATTTTTTTGCACTTTTTTCGATTTCTTGCTTATAATATGGAAACGGCTGGTCCTATCGAAAAAATGGTCCTATTCAAAATTAAAGGGCACAAAATTTACTTCAAAATGCACTAGTCAAATATGTTTATGTTCCCATTTTTACCGGCTCTACAGAACTTAGAAAATTGCCAAAATTTACCAAAATGAAAAAAAAGCATTTTTTCAAGCTTTTAACTATTGAAAAACTCGAATAGCCTATAACCTTCCTTAATAAACGGGCTATCTAACAAAAAAAAAATTTCAAATCGGACTAGTAGTTCCTGAGATTAGCGCGTTCAAACAAAAAATAATAAATTCTTTTTTTGTTTGAACGCGCTAATCTCAGGAACTACAAGTCCGATTAAAAAAAAATTTTTTTTTGTTAGATAGCCCGTTCATTAAGGAAGGTTTTAGGTAATTCGAGTTTTTTTAAATTCAATCCCAAAGGGGGTAAAACGGGGGTGTAAGATTTTTTGTTATTACAAAAAATCTTACATCCACGTTTTACCCCCTTCGGGGTTAAATTTAAAATAAACTCGTATATCCTATAACCTTCCTCAATAAACGGGCTATCTAACAAAAATTTTTTTTTTTAAATCGGACTTGTAGTTCCTGAGATTAGCGCGTTCAAACAAAAAAAGAGTTTATTTTTTTTTGTTTGAACGCGCTAATCTCAGGAACTACCAGTCCGATTTGAAAAAAATTTTTTTTGTTAGATAGCCCGTTTATTAAGGAAGGTTATAGGCTATTCGATTATTTTTTTTAATTCAATCCCACAGGGATTAAAACGTGGATGTAGGATTTTTTGTTATTACAATAAATCCTACACTCCCGTTTTCACTCTTTGGGATTGAATTTTTAAAAAACTCGTATAGGGTCTCATTGATTAGTACTTTGCTTCTTTTACAGATTGGTAGTTCCTGAGATTAGCGCCTTCAAACAAAAAAAGAGTTTATTTTTTTTTTTGTTTTTCTAAGTTCTGTAGAGTCGTTAAAATCGGAACAAAAACATATTTGACTAGTGCATTTTGAAGTAAATTTTGTGCTCTTTAATTTTGAATAGAACAATTTTTTCGATAGGACAAGCCGTTTTTATGTTATAAGCAAAAAACGTAAAAAAGTGCAAACAAATCATGGTTTTTAGCCCACCAAAACTACACCGCTCTGTTTTAGAGGTCGCAAACTTGGATTTGACATCTCCTAAACATGCTTGAGGACACAAAAAAATAAAATCATTTGCTGCGCAAAACGCAAGGTTGACCTACCTTTTTAAGCTCTCGTGACTGGACTATTAGTACATATTTACATTAGATTTTAATGCACATAGGTCATAGCCTACTACAAAATTGTAAATGTTATCAATGCCATTTGCCCTATGTTCAGTAAAACCGATTACATCCTGTATATCTACATAAAGTACCTATTTAGTACTTCTATAGTGAATTCGTTTTTATTAAACCAGATCGATAAAATACACGTGTATTGTCAAAGTAAACACTGTTATGTTAACAGCTTTTCAATTGTCTATTAATTATATGTAATAGCGTGTAAAGGTTGATCCACATCAAACGGAACGTTAAAATCACACTGCGTACCGACAAAGTAAAGGCATGTTAAGTACTGAGAAGATCAGTAATTTTGAAAATTTTTCGTTGGAAAGCAGCCAATTATATAATTGATTCGAAACATATTGGAAAAAATCATTTTACCAACCATAGTCACAGTCAGGACTCTAACCTGAACCTTTCCACTTTCGCGGCGGAATGAGCTCACATTTACTCAACCGTGACAAGATTACTAATCTAACATTCCCCTTATATGCTTCGGAATCAATTGATTTTCACTACATGCGAGAGTTAATTTATTATAGCTAGGTAGTAGGTGTGAATCTTCGTTCTAGCGAGAGCTCATCATGAAAGTGAAAATTATTTCAAATACCCTTAAATGTGAATCTTCGTTCTAGCGAGGGTATTTGAAATAATTTTCACTTTCATGATGAGCTCTCGCTAGAACGAAGATTCACACCTACTACCTAGCTATAATAAATAAACTCTCGCATGTAGCGAATATCAATTGATTCCGAAGCACATAAGGGGAATGTTAGATTAGTAATCTTGTCACGGTTGAGTAAATGTGAGCTCATTCCGACACGAAATTGGAAAGGTTCAGGTTAGAATCCTGACTGTAACTATGGTTGGTAAAATGATTTTTTCCAATATGTTTCGAAACAATTATATAATTGGCTGCTCTCCAACGAAAAAAAATTTTTCAATTGCATTTCAGCCGTATAAAACAATATTTATCAGTTATTTTGTTTTTAATTTAAAACCAAAAACATAAATGTGAAAAAGCGGGCCAAGTTTAGTAAAAAGAAGAAGTGTGTCGGCTTTGCCGAAAAAAGAAGAGAGATCTAAATGGGTGCCAAGTTTTCACTTGGAAAGTTTTCACACGCGAGTCATTTATCTATACTAATATTATAAAGAGATAAAATTTGTTTGTTTGTTTGTTTGTATGTATGGAGGAGGGGGTTATCTCTGGAACTAGTAAACCGATTCTAAAATTTCTTTCACTAATAGAAAGTTACACTATCCCTGAGTGATATAGGCTGTATTTTATTTTGATTAATCTCAACAAAACGTATTTCTGCATTTCTTTTGCATTTTAGCGTATTGGCGGAACCCTATAACTAATATTCTAAACACCACCAGCCCGGCTTCGCTTCGCAGGAGGAGAATTTATTGCGGGGAGGGGGATAATAAACAATAAATTCTCAGCACCTGGGTGAAGCCGGACAGGATCACCTGAAAACTTGGCACCTACATTTCGTTTTTCGGCAAAGTCGACAAACCCACTTGTTCTTTGTGCCGAACTTGGCCCCTTTTTTACAATTATGTTTTTGGTGGGATATTTATTTAGTATTTACACCCTAAATACTAGCTAATCTCAAAATATTAATCTACAAAATTATTTCAATTTTTGATCACGAGTTCTTGGACTATTAGTATTGATTCTGAACAAAAATGATGACTCAAAAATAG
Organism: Mongoloraphidia duomilia; assembly: GCA_039654895.1. Classification (NCBI taxonomy): domain Eukaryota; kingdom Metazoa; phylum Arthropoda; class Insecta; order Raphidioptera; family Raphidiidae; genus Mongoloraphidia; species Mongoloraphidia duomilia. The sequence continues at coordinate 4,773,608 of CM077521.1, forward strand.
CGAAGAAGTAAGAACTATTTGCATTTTGTAGCGTCAATCTGTCTAAACTTATGCATTAAAATATAAATAATTAAACGGTCAATTTTCATAATGGCTTCCAGACTATGTGCTTTCCATTTAACCGACTTCCAGTAACTCTGGAGTCGACATTTTTAGGTTGAGACCAAATCAGAGCCAAGTTTGGCAAATCTCCCGGAAAAGTGTCCATACTATGTTTAAAGTAACTAGTGATGCGCGATACGAGATGATTTAGTCGATTGTCTCGATTGTTCAAACATCTCGATGATTCTCGATGGTTGTCACTTAGACTCGATTGTTGTTGTTGTTTCATAGTTCACCGAGACCGAGTCGCATATTACTGAATCATAAACTGTCGAGAGCCACATAATATACAATCGTTCATTACTTAACAACTGTGGTCGAGTCGATGGTCGATTGTGCAGTAATCACATAATACGAATTCAATAGTGAAGAGATCACAGAGTAGTGAGTACCGACTGAACAGTAGTGTGAACAGTGTACAATCAACGAGTCGCGTGAACGTCAGTCGACTAGCATATAACTTTGAATCGCGATTATATGTATTCTCATTAGCAACTATTGCTATAACCGATGTGGCAAATAATCGCCTTGAACAATCGAACATTTCGATTGTAAAATCAAACTCCGAGTCGATTGTGGACTCGATTGTTATTATGAACGATTACAATTGTTTCGATTGTAAAAACATCTCGTATCGCCCATCACTAATTAATGTAACTTTATGTTCGACTTGTCCATTACTTTGGTGTAGGTATTATGGGACCAATAAAATTATCTTATCTTATTCCCCCCACTCTTTTCAGGAGTTTCAGTTAGTTAGCGACATGATAAAATGGAACGCGCCTTCTTCGGTTACATAAGTCGATTTGCGTCAAATGGAAAGCAGTAAAGCACCCATAGGTAATAAGTTTGTAATAAGTACATTAAGTAATAATAAGTACAGATAGGGTCTCATTAATGTGTACAAAATAGGTTATAGTCAGGACTGGCATAATATGCTATGTATACAGGGCCGAATTTAAAGGAGTGGAGGCCCCTACTTATTCTTAAACCATATATTAGATAGAAAATGTTAGTGTTACATAATTTACTGCCAAATATCAAGAATTTTTTTAAAGTCACCAAGAGTTAAGGGCATTTGGGCCTACTACCAATTCATATTTTCAAATAAGAAGTTTTCATCAAGCAAAATAGTACCTACTAAGTAGTGGATTATATAAATTATAAGAATTAAATTGATAAAATTATTTTCGTTATTCCTTTATGTAAGTATAAAGGAATAATTTGCAAAAATACATAAACATTTGTGGAGGCCCGTCCGTCTGTCTGTCACAGGCCTTTAACTTCTAAACTAAATTCACACATTATATGTATTACCGCGGCCAAAAGACGGAGAGAATAACAAAAGATTAAAAAAATGTATTCAAAGGGGGCGCCGATATATGCAAACGGGGGTAAAAAAAATATTTTTTTTGTAGATACCTCTTCTTGTGGGGTATCGATGAAGAGGGCATTTTGAGTAGATTATGAATGTGTTTTTATTTTATTATAACAAAATTTTAGGTTTAGCGCCATAACTTACATAGTACGGAACCCTACTCTTTACGTGGCCGTTTATTGAAATTATCTAAGATTATTGTCGTAAAACTTTAAAATGAAAACAGTAATTAAAAAACTTTGAGAGAGTTAAATGAACAAATTAAAACATTAAAAACAATTTTGAATAAAAGAGGAGCGTTTATTGTTGATGTAAGAAGATGTCAGTTCATTGTTGTAAAACTTTTAAATCGAAACTTAACAGTAATTAAAAAACTTTTACAGAATAAATAAACAAATGTAAAAATTAAAACTTACCAATATGCCGAGACGTAAGAACATTCTGAAGCTTTGGAAAATAAATTAATATTTTTCTTTGCAGTTTGAACGATGCTATTATCATTGACATGAACATTATTTACAGGTTTGGAGTCTGATGCCATTTTTAAGAAAAGCTGATTTTTCAATTTGACTAAATAACTACGTTCACATTAAATTATTCTACTAATTTTTTATAAACTGGTTGACTTTTTCACATTTTATTTCAAGCTAGAAGCTTACTTATTTGAAGAGAAGTTAGTGTACGTTTGTTTACAATAAACATAGTCTTACATCTGCATTGACAGTTCTTGCAGCTCGATAATCAGCTACCAGTCTGGAAATATTATTAATTTTCTGAAAACTGGACGCCTCGAGTTCGCTTTATTTGCATACTACACTACATTTAATTATATGTTTAATTCAACAAATTCATATTCGCCATCATATACGAGTTTAAACGTTAAATGCAAAATAACTAGCACAAATTAAACATGATTAAATATTTAAAAGTACAACTTTCATTAATTATACACAATACTGCGCTATTTTTCTGTACTGGTCGCGTGTTACAAAGAAAACAACGAAACAAATGCAATCATATTGTTTTAATAAAAATCCGCTAGATGTCTACTACACATATTACTGTAAGTGACATCTATTTTTATAAAGTAGATACTACCTTAAGTTTGAATGATAGGATGTCTCAAACACGTAAATACCTCCGTAAGAGAGCGGTAGTATAAACTACAATCATATAATATTTAAAATAAGTTATATAACAACCAGATAGACGACACTACCAAAGATTAAAATTTGAAAGTTTGGAGTTGCTCATAGATGTCACTAGTAAGATTGTTTTTTAAATGCTACAGCAGAACCTTGATAATCTGTACAGTGTAAATAATCTAATCAGAACGCCTTTATAATCCGAACAACCGTAAGGCTAGGCGCACACATGCGATTTTCTGACGAGCGATTGTTTACTCGCAAAAATAACACACACAATATTAATAATAATCACTGCGATTAAAAAGATGCAACATGTTCTATTTTTGCGGCAGCGTGATTGCCGCAAGTTAAAATGAATCAATAAACGAACTTGGAGTCCGTTGGAACTGCGGACACGTTTTGACTTATTTGTTTGTTAAAATTTTGTTTGTAACAATGTCACAGTATAATAAACTGTGACAATGTGTCAGGTGCACGGAAAATATAATATCAGAAGTGGAAAAAAGACATACAGTATGCCGGCTGGCAGATTCTAATACACAAATGGATTACTTATTAATTGTTGTATTGAAGACGCTAATGACCTGCGTTGTCGACGCGTCTATAATCTACAATAATAATAATAATAATAATACAAGTAATAGGGTTCCAGTATGGAACCCTAAAAATACATTGTATTAGTTTTTAACATTTTCGTTTTAAATCAGCGATATATCCAAGGACGTCTCTATAGCGCCTTGTTTTTGGTTGAGTATAACTATTGAGGTAAAAGATATAGAGGGATTATATATATAATCATTTAAAAGTGAAGCCAGTCGCCATTTTAATTAGGCCCTGGCTCATTTTATATGTGAGAAGAAGGACAAGATAATAATATTCCCAATCCACCCCGTGTTTTGCCGCCATGTTTACTCGGCCCTGTGACGTCAAACCTGGCTTCAATTTTGTATAACCAGTTGTATACGGTACTTATGTCTCCTCTGTGTCTTTTATCTCAGTGAGTATAACCTTGAAATGAACCGGTCGCAGTTTCAAGGATTTTTTGGAAGTGATGGGCGATACGAGAAGATTTTACAATCGAAACAATTATAATTAATTGTTCATAACAATAATCGAGTCCACAATCGACTCGGAGTTTGATTTTACAATCGAAATGTTCGATTGTTCAAGTCGATTATTTGCCGCATAGGTTATAGCAATAGCAGCGAATGAGAATACGTATTATAATTACGATTCAAGGTTGTATGCTAGTCGACTGACGTTCATGCGACTCGTTGATTGTTCACTGTTCACACTGTCCAGTCGGTACTCACTACTCTGTGATCTTTCACTATTGAATTCGTATTACACGATTACTGCACAATCGACCATCGACTCGACCACAGTTATTGAGTGATGAACGATTGTATATTATGTGGCTCTCGACAGTGTACGATTCAGTACTATGCGACTCGGTGTCGGTGAACTATGAAACAACAACAATCGAGTCCAAGTGACAACCATCAAGAATCATCGAGATGTTTGAACAATCGAGACAATCGACTAGAACAGGGATCGGCAACTGGCAGACCGCGGTCCAAGTCCAGATCGCAGAAGGTCAAAAACTGGACCACCAAAATTTTTTTGAATTATTTAAAAAATATTTTTTTGTACTTTCCGCTACGAAAGTTTTATTTTCGAGTGCTTTGTGGCGGTAACAAAGAGGCACATTTTGAAGAACCAATATCACTCAAGATTAACGACCGCCCACCTTGAAACACTCTTCGCATAAGCTGCTCCCCGCGTGAACCTAACTTTAAAAAACTGACTCAAGACCGCAAATGTAATTTCTTCCATTGATTTTTGAATACAATTATGCCTATCTATTGTATTTCATATTATTTTGTGAGTGAAAATAAAAATAAAAAATTAGTAAAGAATATGAGTTTCTTTTCTTTTTTTTGAAACTTGATAAAAATTTTCAACAGTATCCGGACCCCATCTATAATTACTTGCTGACCCCTGGACTAGAACATCTCGCACTCGCGCATCACTAATTTTTGGATAGTCTGTATAAATATTATGTTCACATTTATGTAGTTTGCACAAGAAGATTGTTATCTGATATTATTGAACACTATGTATTTATATGTTTTTTGAACAAATTGAAATCGTGCCCAATCTTATATAGTTACCTGTTATGCAACATCGACTTCACTGAATAGATAATTGGTTTGCGATTACAACGTAATGGTTAATTCAATCGAATTTTTCAATCAATTTCTTTTGTTTTTGTATAGAGGCGGTGCCTCAGTTATTGGAATACGTTAGAAAACGTTCGCAAACAAATATTTTGACCTTTTTTTAGATCATATTTAAAGAATACTTATGATACGACTTTCAGCTTGAAATTTCGATTTAAGAATGTCATTTATTTTTAACTAAATCAGCAAACATTCAGCAGTTTAATTTTTGCCTATGATGGGAATTGGGAGCATATATTTACTCTTGAAAGTCGAAATGTACATCCAATAATAAAGTAATTTTCTTCCTGAGGTACGGAACCCTAAAGAAGGTCAATTAGTGGTGACATCCTACCATATACTTATAAAACAAGCCGTGAGGTGGGTCGTTTATTAGAACTAAAGTGCGACACTTGAGGTCCACACGACGCACTTCCCAGTTTGATAAATATTTAATAATAATAATTAAATTAGATATTACACAGAAAAGTAATCATTTTAATCATTAAAACATAATTATTATTTATTTTTAACAATAATAAAAAAAAAAAAAACGGCTGAACCGATTTTTATAAAATTTATGTCGAATCAAAATGACGTTAACACGCCTCGATTGACATCCTTACGAAGTCGATATAATTTTTTATTCGCGAGATATGTAATGTGTAAAATCTACTTTTTTGGAGTCTATTTGGTTAAGAAAAAAGAACGGCTGCACCGATTTTGAAAAAATTTCTTTCAGATCATATTTACGTTAATACGCGTCGATTCGCACCCTAACGTAGTCGATATCATTTTTCATTCTCGAGATTTCGTCTCAGAAAGAAATGGACACATACGTACGTACGTACGTACATACGTACGCACACACATACACACACACAGACATCTGTCTAAAAATAGTGTAGTGACCTTGAAACATAAAAATTTGCTGTTTCGATTTTCGGACCCATTGCAATAACTTCCAATGGGAAGTTAAAAAATTCACATTTTGTCACCTGGTCTGGATATTATGACTTAATATTTATGTTTACGGAGGGTTTTATTCTAGGTATAGTCAAGCCTTACCGCCTTTAATGATTTCTTTGGTTTTGGCTGTTGACTTCTCACGTATGTCGGGTTGCATAAAAATTTCCTCTGCACGATGTCGCCTATCAGTTTAAAAAAGATTTTACCCTACGTAATATGTGTAAGTATATTTGTGTGTGTGTTGGGTTGATCTTTTGTTTAATGTGGCGGCATGCAGTGCCATCTGTTACGCGCGCAATGAACCAATGTCGAACACACATCGACCCCCCCGCCTGTCAACTGTCTCCCGTGTTCCCCTAGAGTCAATGTGCTATGAATATACAGCTTGTACACACAGATAATATAGACGCTAATGATTTCAGTTGTCGATCGTCTATAATGTACCATCTCTCTCTCTACACAGGAACTGGTAACTATGGTAACAGCACAGTGGAAGTTCTTTATAATTGCCACGCCTACTGCGAATTACAAAAATACGTCAAATAGTGAAAAAGGTAAACTGTCTCGTTTTAAACAATACATGCAGAGCCATCTACCGTTGACGACAGAAGCTATTTGATGCATACGAATTACAATGTTTTTACAAGATTTTATGTAACTTGCAATGTATGTTAGTTTATTTGTGTGTTTAGGTTAAATCTTGCAAGTCAATTTTGAACGACTTCCACGTATCCGATCGATTTGAAATTTTCTACACATATTATGTATTCCCGATGACAATACATGAATAAATCGTTTTTAGAAATAAATTCAACCCCTAAGGGGTTCAAACGGGGATATAGAATTTTTTTGACTAATCAACACCCAGGCCAAATCGCTGAAGCTAGAAACTTGAAATTTGGACAGCTGGTTCCTTTTCTGATGTAAACATCCACTAAGAAAGGATTTATCGAAATTCAACTCCTAAGGGTGTCAAAGGGGGGTAAAATTTTGAAAGACTAAAATGAACAAAATAAAATATTAGTAAAAAAAAACTTTTTTGAGACAAGCTTTTATTGAAATGTACTAAAAAGGAAAAAATAATATTTAACAATAACTTCCAATGGGAAGTTAATAATTTTAGTTCATAATTATTATAAAAGCGGTGGTTGCGACTAATAAATATCATAGAGATTATAACCCCCGCTTTTATAATAATTATGAACCAAAATTATTAAATATTATTTTTTCCTTTTTAGTACATTTCAATAAAAGCTTGTCTCTAAAAAGTTTTTTTTACATATATTTTTTTGTGCTTGTTCATCCTAATTTCAGGAACTCCTGCATTGCTTTGAAAAATTATTTCACTGTTCAAATTAAATTATTATTACGCTGTGACAAACGGGGGTTGGGCAGTAAGCGAAAATATAAAGCCAGTCGACGATCCAGCACGCCATCCCTAAGTTAAATACCATTATTTTATATTAACATTCATGACAGTGATTTATAATTTCAGGCTAATATAAATAATTTTTCTGAATTCAATTTCGCTGCCAAGTCAAAATTTACCCGGGCGAACTCGGGGCGGAAATCCAGTGTTTCATCATGAAGTAGATTTATTTAAATTAAATATGATCGGGAACTCGTACTATGAACGATTTCTCTTTAGACATTTGACTCGTGAAATGTTATGATCGTTCTTTAATTTTGTCGTATTTGGATAAAAAAATCGGTTGCATAATATTTAATATAAACTTTGTATACGCAAACAACTGAAACAACACAGTATTTGTTTGCCGCACATTATTGTTAAGCGTTTACTGAATTCCGGGACTCCGGTTGATGATGGCGGTCACTCCGGAACTTTCCGGTAAGTTGGTTCCGGCTGTGTACGCGTCATCTCTTACACGCTAATATGTTCACAATTAGTTTAAGCACAGCCCATATATTTAACAGTTTAAAAATTACGGAATCACTTTTTCAAATTTGTCTGTCAACTCAATAAAGTAAATATGGTTTTTTTGAAAATATTTTGAAAATAATTTATTGTATTTTGTTGTTCAAATTATCAAATTGTCAGTGAAATTTAAAAGTTTGTTGATTTTAAACTATTTTTGAACGTGTCTAAAAGCTCGATTGGGTTTATTCGATCTGTTTATAAACACAAAACTTGTGACGTTAAATTTTTTGTATCAACAAAAATATTATTACGTTGATTATTTCTTTTTTCGTGATTATTATAGAAACACGTACAGTTTTCTTGTTTATATTTTTGATGAACGATGTCACGTTTTTATCATTTTCTTTGAAATTTTAATTAAAAATATTGAAATTTGTGTGCTTAATCTATTTGTGAACGTGCATTGTGTTCGGCTGCGTTTATTCACATGTAACAAATGTGAAGTTATTGAAGGATCTTATAAGCAACTGACTGTCACTAAATTAAACGTTACCCCTTTCAACACAATGTATGTGAAGTTAGTCGTATAACCTTACTTTTTTAAATATAACGGAATTTCACCAACAATGCTATACATGTTTTCGATAGTTTTTGATTTAAACAAGTTGTATTTGCCCTGGAAAACAATTATTTTTCTTTTACAAAATTGTTAAATGAACTCTTTATAATATATTACACCGTAATTTTGTTTTAGAATATGGCGCAGAGTCATAATAAAACTATATTTTTAGGTTTTCTGTACAAACCGTGTGAGTAATTTACTCTACCGTGGGTCAAGAAATTTTACCTCATTCAAGTATGAATTACGATATTATTAATGATTTGCACCCTACAAAAACTACGATAATGGAATACTCTATAAATTATTGTGCCCATAGTCAGGATTGTTAATTTTTTAACTTCACATTGGAAGTTATTGTAATGGGTCCGAAAATAGAAATCAAAATGTATAACAATTTTTTTTTGTTTCAAGGTCACTACACTATTTTTACAGTATTTTTAGAAAGATATCTATGTGTGTGTGTGTACATACGTACGTATGTGTCCATTTCTTTCTAAGACGAAATCTCGAGAATGAAAAATGATATCGACTACGTTAGGGTGCCAATCGACGCGTATTAACGTAAATATGATCTGAAAGAAATTTTTTCAAAATCGGTTCAGCCGTTCTTTTTTCTAAACCAAACAGACTCCAAAAAAGTAGATTTTACACAATATCTCGCGAATAAAAAATTATATCGATTTCGTAAGGGTGTCAATCGAGGCGCGTTAACGTCATTTTGATCCGACATAAATTTTATAAAAATCGGTTCAGCCGTTTTTATTTTTTTTTTAATTATTGTTAAAAATAAATAATAATTATGTTTTAATGATTAAAATGATTACTTTTCTGTGTAATATCTAATTTAATTATTATTATTAAATATTTATCAAACTGGGAAGTTCGTCGTGTGGACCTCAAGGGTCGCACTTTAGTCCTAATAAACGACCCACCTCACGGCTTGTTAATAATTTGAAATTGGCCCTTTTGAAATGTTTGTTTGACAGATCTAGTACGTTGTTATGCGTTAATCAATTTAATTTAATTATCAAAGTGCATTTTCGCTGTACGTCGATATTTTCAACACAATTGCCGTCATTAAAAGCTTTTATTGAACAATTCACAATCTATTGTTTTGCATAAGTGGAATTTGTAACAGCTGACTGAATATTGAAGATGGCGTTTTGACCAATTTTTTGTTGCATGTTCAAACAGCTTCCGAAAAACCTGATAAATGTTTTTCTGACCACATATATTTTAATAATAACAAGCCGTGAGGTGGGTCGTTTATTAGGACTAAAGTGCGACCCTTGAGGTCCACACGACGAACTTCCCAGTTTGATAAATATTTAATAATAATAATTAAATTAGATATTACACAGAAAAGTAATCATTTTAATCATTAAAACATCAATAATTAAAAAAAAAAAAAAAAAAAAACGGCTGAACCGATTTTTATAAAATTTATGTCGGATCAAAATGACGTTAACACGCCTCGATTGACACCCTTACGAAGTCGATATAATTTTTTATTCGCGAGATATTGTGTAAAATCTACTTTTTTGGAGGTTATTTGGTTAAGAAAAAAGAACGGCTGAACCGATTTTAAAAAAATTCCTTTCAGATCATATTTACGTTAATACGCGTCGATTGGCACCCCAACGTAGTCGATATCATTTTTCGTTCTCGAGATTTCGTCTTAGAAAGAAATGGACACATACATACGTCCGTTTCTCGATTCTCGACATTATGTCATAACAGACGCCATTCGCACCATTACTATTTTCCATTTTACCACTTCCCGTTGTTTTCTACATTTTTAAACTTCAACTTTTTTTTAATAGCAATGTGCAATGGAGGAATTATAGGAAATTAGGATAAGGTAGGCGTGCTTGACGATAAGCTGGGGTAATTTTCGGACAAATCGCAGGTGTTTTAGAGGTCAGGTTACTTTCCTGCAATCTTCGTCTGACTGTCCACTGACTAATAGCCACCCCTCGTCGACTACATTGGAGACGAATTTAATTTTATGACTGATAATGTAATACGCTAATGACCTTTGTTGTCGAGCGTCTATAATCCACATAATGTAAGGCCGCACAAGGCAAATTTCGTGCAAGATTACATTACAGAAGTCGGTTTTCGGGTTATGGAGTGGCCAGCATGCAATCCCGACCTAAACCCAATTGAACATTTATGGGATGAGCTGAAACGAAAAATTCGTGCCCCAACCTCGATCCCACAGCTTATTGTTGCAGTAAAAGAAGATAGGCTAACATCCCACAAGAAACCATATTGAACTTGATTAGATCTATGCCTAATCATATGAGAGATGTTATTAGGGCAAGAGTGAGTCATCCTAATTATTAAAAATCAAGAGTTAATTTAGATAATTGCCAATAAACCATACTTCTTTTAGTAATAAAAGAAAGCTAATTTGTGTCATGCATTAATTTCACAATTTTAAGCCTAAGAAGCCGAAATAAATTTAAAAAACTTAGACTAATATCGAAGCAAATTAAATTGTCTTTCAAACGGCATATAGTCTTTTTTGATCTGATGAATAGTTCCTTAAAAAATATAGTTAAAGTCAAAAGTTAACAGTGGGCCGATTTCTATGCACGCAAGTGTATTTTAAAATTAGAAAATCTGAAGTTTTCACTTCTGTCGTGTGGTCATACCCATTTTCTTAAATTGTGTGTACATGTATTTAACATAGTTTTTTTTTGTACAATTTCCACTTCCAATCAACATTTTTCTACGCATTTTGATCAAAATGTAGCTTGAAAAGCGAGCTATTTCTATATGTAGATCAGTCATTTATTTTTCTGAGAGTCTAATGTTCTACCTGATAAAGTGTTTGGCAACGACATTAGACTGTTCCATGCATTATTAAAAACTGCAATTTATGATCACAGTTTAAGGTTATTCTCAAAACAGATTTATTGACAATGCAGTCATAAGTTAGCCACTGCACTCTTTATCTCAAATCCTTTCTCCTCGCCTAAAAACGTTTTCCGCTCTCCCGAAGCTATTTTTAAAGCCAAAGGGTACAGGTAAACGCCTAATGAAGGACCGAGAATCACGCTACAAATCCTCCAGGCGAAAAATTGAAAAAAAGGGTGTGGGTCTCGGGACCCCCGACAGATGTGAAACATCAAAGAAAACGTTATTGAACTCGGTGGTATTCTCTATGTAGTAGTATATATTTTTTCAAATGCAGCAACTAACTGTTATGCTGATGTAATCCTCAGCCAAGAGAGAAAGAGAGTGCCGCAGTGGTGGGGAGAACAGCAGCGAAGGAGCGGACCAAATATTTCGTTGCATATTTCCCCTCACGTGGCTGTTCACAGCCCGATATAAGATGTTTCACATCAAAAATTTCCTGGAAAAACTTCCAACTTTTTAAAAATTAGGTTATCTTTCACTCGTAGACAAAACTTTTTTTCAAAAAATTCGCTTGTAGGATCTGTAGCGTGATTCTTGGTCCTTAATTTGAAATTTTCCCGGACCCTTTAGCTTTAAAAATAGCGTCGGAAGAGCTGTAACCGTTTTTAGGCGAGAGGAAAGGATTTGAGATGAAGAATTTACAGGAGAATATTCAATTAACAGCTAAATCTTATAGGATTTCCTGACCTTAACAAGCCGTGAGGTGGGTCGTTTATTAGGACTAAAGGATTTGAGATGAAGAGTGCAGGGGGTAACTGCCGGTAGAGAATACTCTTAATTACGGAAATGTTGAGAAGTCTTGATGTCCACGTCATTAGTTCGAAGTCAGCATTCCAAGACTTTGTTAAATAGTTTAATTAACACTTAACTCTAAAGGCGCTAATGAAAACCCAGTGTCTGATCCCCATCTCATTTTAAACCCAGACATGATTATGGGCCGCGATATTTTCCATGTGTTCCGCAAGACCATATGTGGATTAAAACTGCGAAGTGCACCAGGAAACGACTGGGTAGACCAGGGGTCGGCAACCTGCGACTCGCGAGCCGCATGCGGCTCTTATGATGTCAAGATGCGGCTCTGAAGTTCCATGCGCAAATATTAATAATTATTATTTTATTTTCAAAACTCATAAAAAATATTATACTGCAAAAAAAACTTTAAACAGGATAAAAACACTCAACAGAGAACAGTGAGAATAGGTGGAGTAGAAAGTATACGGATAGCTGACATTTTTTAAATGTGGCAACACTGTTCTGTTTGTTTAGTTATTGGTGTACTGTGTAGCACTGCATAGCTAGCTAAAATACTTTAATATGTTTGTGCGAAACATTTGTATGTTTTTATATGAATAAATATTATTTCATATTTAAAGCTATTATTTTAAATCAAAAATCAAATATATATACCTAATCCTAATCAAATACCATAATATTGAAATAGATAGATAGATAGATAGATAGATAGTTTATAAAAATGTTAGTGCAGGCTCTTTAAAAACTGGGAAATTTTATAAATTGTAACTTTTGGCTCTTCCGTCTCAAAAGGTTGCCGACCCCTGGGGTAGACTGTATATTTATTGTAGATTATTGACGCTCGACAAGTGATTTATTTTATTTATTGTAGATTATAGACATGTCGACAACTTAGGTCATTAGCATCTTAAATACATTCAATAACAATTCTCTTAAAACTATAAAAGACATCACACAACAACCATGAGCGGAGGTGGGATTCGAACCCACGACAGTGTGATCCAAAGGCCGCTACGCTAACCGTTACACTAACCGTTATACCACACTGTCCTCACTCGACAAGTGGTGGTTTAAAAAGAAAAAAAGCAGAAACTAATTGTTATGCTGACGTAATCCTATATACTGCACTGTAACACCGCGTGTGCTATACTGCACTGTAACACCGCGTGTGCTACAGTGCCGCAGTGGTGGGGAGAACAGCACCGAAGGAGCGGACCAAACATTTCGTTGCATATTTCCCCTCACGCGGCTGTTCACAGCCCGACATAAGATGTTTCACATCACAAAAATTAAAATCGGTCAAGCCCTTTTTGAGTTTTAGCGAGACTAACGAACAACTATAATAACTGGAACGAGCAAGCGAAGCGAGTGAGTAATGTATTAATAAATCATAAATTCATACCACCCAGGAGCGAATAAATCATATATTCATAGCACCCGGGCGAAGCCGGACCGGGCCGCTAGTTTACAATAAATAAATAAATATAGAGTGAGGTCATGAGGACAGCTTGATGCAACGGTTAGCGTGCTCGCCTTTGGATCAAACTGTCGCGGGTTCGAATCCCATCTCCCCTCATGGATGTTTTGTGATGTTATTTAATTTGATGTAATTAGACGCTAATAACCTAGTTGTCGTGCGTCAATAATCTCGCGCATAGTTTCGGATGCCAGTTTGGGGCGCTTCGCCTCCGGACAGAGCACACGCGGCACATGCCGTCATACATATACGAGCGTCGTGTTCTGTGCGGGCGGAGGCCTGCGCCTGATTGTGACATGTTAGAGGGCTATTTATCAAATCATGTATCGCTCCATGAGTTACGTTGATTGCTTGCACCGCACACACACATAAACACACACACACGTGTGACCGCCGCCGGCGGGGGCTGCAGCGTTCGTTCGCCGCCGGTGCGAATTATCGGACACATTTCTTGTTTTGTTTGTTTGCAAATTAAATTATTTGCTGATAAAAGCTTCCGGTTTACACATTGTCAGATTACACGTCGTTTTATATCGGTGGCAAAAAGTTTCCGAGAAACGATCTTGTTCCACTGTTTCATGGGCACCTTTACGTTGAAGGAAAGAAACGATATTTAATATGAGTGTCCGCGGATTGTGGACCGATCTAGTTCCACACTGTAAGAAATGAGAAGGCCGATTACATAGATTATCGATGGTCCATTTGTAGCCAGCGATTAATCTGGTAATAGGCACACAAAGATACAATGGCGTCGTAAACAGGCATTGCCTGCACATCGCGTAGATTCCATAAAAACACATTGCGCATGCGTGATTACTAATTTTACATTTTGTATTGTATTCATCCATTTTATATATGTAACTATACATTTTATTTTGTAATTTTTACACACTTTATTGGAATATTACACAAAAATTATGTAATTTTAGTTTACTTTATGTAAAAATCACAAATTTGTTTAACTTTACAGTAAAAGTCCAAGTTTTTATGAAGTTTTCTGTGTAAAAATCAATAATAATGTAAAATCATTTAGAAAATCGAGCGAATCTACCTTAACTTTCAAAGTATTTTTACATCCATTTTTTACAGTGCACAGTTCTAAAGTCTAAACGGAACGTTTCCTTTGTTGGTCGGACATTTTTCCGAGAAACGATCTCGTTCCACTGTCTCACTGACACCTTTGAGTTGAAGGAAAGAAAAGATATTATGAGTGTCCAGCGGATTGTGGATTTATCTCGTTCCGCAGTTCTATCAACTCTGAACAGACAGGAATATGCTTCGTAATGTTAAACGCCGAGCCTACCCGAACATGCCAGACTCTCGATATATAGTAATATGCACTATCATTCGGGACTTATCTAAGGAAAGATAGGAAACATCTTCGAAAAATGACATGGTTCCTGGAGCTATATATGTCCACCAAGTCTCCTGAGGATATTTGGGACTTGAGAATGGCCGAGCGTGTAACAATGTTGTTGTTTACATGGCGTTGCTATGGTTCCTCTATTACAAGTCCCCAGTCCCCGGGTTCTAGCCCGAGAGCTGGTAAAAGTGTCAATTGGATTTTCAATTTATTATTACAAAAAAAAAAAAATAATGAATCGAAAATATGAACTGGTGCTAGGCCCATATAACCTTAGCTGTTGGTGGTCTTTAAAACACAATTTAACAATTTTTCTGAGGATACTTGTATACCTTATACACACGGTTAAGTGAGAACTGCGCAGTCCACGTTTTATGTCTATGGTTTGAGCGCATATTGATGTTCGCATGTTTTCATCACGTGACTGTACTCGATACAATGATGCAGTGTGTCTGCTTCGGGGGCTTGAACGGGCGCACGGAGACCCGAGGGGATCGTGTACAATGTGTAATGGGGTCCACTTGAACCGCTCTCCCACCTCCGCCACCCGCCCTTTCGACTCTCGCACATGTTATTGCAGACACCTAGCATGTATGTTTGCACCTCTTCATAGCCTGATTAAAATGTTATACAATGTATTTATATCTATGGACAAAAGTCAAAATCGCTTATAGTCAAGTTCTAAAATGAGGGCAGTGTGGTGTACAAGCGAGTAGGTCCTGCAGTCAGGGTTCATTCTGATTGGTCGAATACCCCACCTTGATGTCGTTTGACACACACACACCCACCTAAACGAACGTAGCAACTAACTAGTGAACTCTGTATACTAATATGGATGGTTGATAACGATTAAAAAATGAATTTTGTATGTGGAGAATGTTCAAACACATATTCTTCAAGACAGGCATAAATGTTCACAAAATTAGAATGAAAACTTCAGGAAAGGCTTGTAATCTAATTCTTTCTATAAAAGTCGATCAATTTTCTGACATTTCAAAATAAAACTTAATTAAAATTTATTTTTCTATTCCAATTTCTCAAGAACACTGTTATTGTATATATTTTGGACATCCTAATATCTCAAATAATAATATTAAATTAGTTTTTTTTTGAAATGTCAAAAAATTGGTCGACTTTTATAGAAAGAATTAGATTACAAGCCTTACCTGAAGTTTTCATTCTAATTTTGTGAACATTAATGCCTGTCTTGAAGAGTATGTGTTTGAACATTCTCCACATACAAAACCCATTTTTTAATCGCTATCAACTATCTATATTAGTATACAGAGTTTACTAGTTAGTTGTTACGTTCGTTTAGGTGTGTGTGTGTCTGTCAAACGATACCAAGATGGGGTATTCGACTAATCAGAATGGATCCTGACTACCGGGCCTAGTCGCTTGTGTGTGGTGTAATGGTCGGCGTGCTAGCCTTTGGATGAGATTGTCGTGGATTCGAATCCCATCTCTGCTCATGAATATTTTGTAATGTCGTTTAAACCCAGCTTTGATATATTTTGATGATACCTACTGGCCAGATATGGGGTGGCACTCCATAAATTTAACTGAGGGATGAAAAAAAAATCCAGTGCACATAAGCGTGTGGGGTATCGATAGATAGGTCTTAAAAATGATATAAAAGTTTCAAAATGACTTTTTTATAATTTATTTAAGTCAATAGTTGTTAAGACATGCGCTTCTTAAGTCGTAAAAATTCGACTGATGACCAGTCCTATACTTCCCACCTAGTAAATAATTGCAAAAAATAAACACTCTTTTTTTTATTCTTTGACTAGGCCCAAATAACCTTAGCTGTTGGTGGTCTTTAAAACACAATTTAATTTTTATTCTTTGAAAAAAGCATGTTAATACGTGACATTGAGAACGTTTTTTTGAATATCTCAGGATCCACTGAACCGATTTGATTCAAAATCTAATCAGATCTAAGTTAAAGGCTGATAAACACAATAGAACAATCGGCATGCCCGTATGTTGTTCCGTTCTTAAGATATCGAAGGCGAAAAATTGACCACACACATACACACACACACATACACACACACACACACACATACACACACACACACACATACACACACACACACACATACACACACACACACACATACAGACATCAGTCAGAAAATGATCTTAAACGATTGCTAGGGTCTCAAAACGTGAAGATCTGTTAAAATCTCGAAATATTTTTTTCGGACTAAATCCATTACTTCCCTACCATAGTAGAGGTGGGAAGTAAAAAGTGTGTCCCCCCTCTAACTTTTAAATTATGGAGTGAAACATTTTTAGAAAAATTAATCAACTTAACAAAATCTGTCTCTCAAAAAAACTTGACTTAAAAAAAAACGTCTTGAAAAAGACTGTCAAACAAGTCAAATTTAAAAAATTTGTTCCCCGGAGTTCTGCGACTTTGCTTTTTATATCTCCCAAAATTTCCCCCAGTTTTACGCCACGCCACAAGTCAGTTAGTATCGTTGCCTGTAGCCATAGCTTCCTTTCTCCCTTTCGCACATCTTTCTCCAATTCCTCCATCTCTATTTAATATGACGGGAATGAGGTAAGGGAGGAAAATTCAAGAATGTCACCACAGCACAAAACTGCAGCACACTCATTACTTTATCAAAATCAAAATGTCAAGACCACTCCTATCAAATCGACATTTAAACAATAAAATCAGCAATACTCATTATTTTATCAAAATCAAAATGTCAAGAACACTCCTATTAAATCAAAATTTAAAACAATAAAATTAACAATATCAAGTGACATTTAGGCACCATTAAATTAGTTAATGACTTCTACGAAACAAAACAAATTATAAAAATGAAACCAAAAAGCAAGAACCGCATATGTTGCATGGTTCAATATAACAAAAGACAATGCCTGTAATGCTTGCGCCATTACAGTTACCCCGCTGTTCAAAAGAAGCAAATTTATAGCCTGCGCATAAATTTGCGTATTTCTAATAATAATAATAATAAATTTAAATTTCTATTTCCCTTTCTTTTTCTATAATAGGCATGGTCTTCTGTTACTTAAAATCTTTCTATTGTACTTATCCCAATCTATGAATGGTAATAAAAAATAAACAAATTCACGCGTAGCAATAACAAACGAAATGTTGGTTCATTCCTTAACCTTGTTGCAATGACACATTTTTTCTTGGAAATGACTATTTTATATAAACAAATTTCGGTTCCATACAGGATCTATGTACTCGCGTACGTCTTTAAGAAAACTATGATTTAAAAATGATATCGCTTGTTATTACCAGCCACTGAACCATTCTCATACCTAAACTATATTATGTTATAGTATAAAAGCATAATCCTGCAAACATTAATAATTCTGACTCTTAATGCCAACAACCTACATACTATTTTCTGTTCCTCTAAATAATAAGAATAATTTTTAGGCGCGATCTTAGCGAAGCTAGAAGCGCCTATATATACTCGCTTTGTCTGTACGTCTGTCAATCTGTGAATCTGTCAATCTGTAACGGATTTTTTGTATCAGTCGTACAGCCCAAACGGGTTAACCGATTTTAAAAAACTTTTTTTTGTTCGATTCCTCTCGGGGTCTATTTGATCCTAACGTCGCCCGATTTTTGAATTTTGGCCCCAGAGGGGAGCAAATTAGAAAAAACGGTGTTTTTTGCTTATAGTTTGCTCAATTTAAGTCAGATCGATTCGAAACCTGTCTTAAACGAAAGAGCAGAAAATTTTAGATAGATTTCATGTATAATATTGTGTCAAAACAGTTTTTTTATACAGATTTATATGATTATTAAACGAAATAAATGCGACTTTATCTAATAAATCGCGAACTTGTTTCGGTTGTCCTTGTCTGTTGCACAGTGTGATATGGATATTGGAAGATAGCGTATGCTCTGTCTTATATTGCATTATTTCAATATAGTTATTCAATTTTTTGACTGCTGATGTTTGAATTTAAGTTTAAAAACCCTGGCCTACTGAGTTAAAATGACGTGTAACTAATTATTGACGTCGATCGGATCGGACCAAAATTTCTCGACGTTCATCATACCTTCCCGAACAATTTGACTTTCTCTGTCTCTATGTCTCTTTGTACGCTTATAACTCGAGAACCACTGATCCGATTTACATGATTTTTTTTCAAGTAAATAATTTCTTATGCGACTGCGAGTTTTAAAATATTCTGGCATCAAGCAAATAAAAACGTATGTTCTGGCATCACGCAAAAATAAGTAGGTAGTAGATGCTTTGTTTTTTAAACGGTGGTTTTATTTAGCTTGATCCCGTATATTTGTTACAAATCTTGCGATCGATTGAGTTGAAATTTTGCACACATGTGTAGCTCCGGTGACAATACAATATTATGGTAACTAGCTGACCGGCCCAGCTTTCGTCCGGGTGTAAATCGTACTTTTGAATTTTTACCCACTTCCCATGATCCGATTGAGTTGAAATTTTGCACACATGTGTAGCTCCGGTAACAATACAATATTATGGTAACCAGTTGACCGGCCCGAGTTTCGTCCAGGTGCAAATCGTACTTTTGAATTTTCACAGGCAAAAGGTCTTTCTCCGGTAACGTTTCGGATAAATGTAATAAAATCAGACTAAGGAAATAAAGCACACTAAAAATTATTAGATCCTTTTGAAAATTAATATTTGAGAGTTTTATAGGACACAAAAAAATAAAATGGCGTCAGATTTCAAAATGGCGGCCATATGTACTTTTTTGTAAACATTATCCGTTTCTTTTGAAAATTAATATTTGAGAGTTTTATAGCACACAAAAAAATTAAATGGTGTCAGATTTCAAAATGGCGGCCATATGTACTTTTTTGTAAGAATTATCAGATCCTTTTGAAAATTGATATTTGAGAGTTTCATAGAACACAAAAAAATAAAATGACGTCAGATTTCAAAATGGCGACCATATATACTTTTTTGTAAAAATTATCCGATCCTTTTGAAAATTGATATTTGCGAGTTTTATAGGACACAAAAAAATAAAATGATGTCAGATTTCAAAATGGCGGAAATATGTAGAGCTCCTTTCTAAAAATTATACGATCCTTTTGAAAATTGATATTTGAGAGCTTCATAGGACACAAAAAAATAAAATGACGTCAGATTTCAAAATGGCGGCCGTATGTACTTTTTTGCAAAAATTATCCGATCCTTTTGAAAATTGATATTTGAGAGTTTCATAGAACACAAAAAAACAAAATGACGTCAGTATTCAAAATGGCGGCCATATGTACTTTTTTGTAAAAATGATCCGATCTTTTTGAAAATTAATATTTGCGAGTTTTATAGGACACAAAAAAATAAAATGATGTCATATTTCAAAATGGTGGTCATAGGTATATATTTGTTTGTAAAAATTATCCGATCGTTTTGAAAATTGATATTTGAGAATTTAATAAGACACAAAAAAATAAAATGGCGCCAGATTTCAAAATGGCGATCAAGTAATAACTTTTTAATTGTATTATTTATATCTTTGATAAATTCGGTTTTATATACAATGCGTAAAAAGCATAGCTTCTGTCGGGTGTCTTACGACACATCATGACTTTTTTATTTAGCCGGTTCCGAGTAACGCTTAATAGTCAACCGTTGCTATGGAAAATTGTTTAAAAAATTCACTGTACTATTTTTTCTATGTAATCTAATACATATTTATATTAGGTCTTATGGCTCATAGCCTACTACAAAATTATAAATCTTCTCAGTGTTATTTTCCCTATGTTCAATAAAACCGTTTACACACAGTACCTACATGAATATCGCGCCTTGTAATTCTTGAATTACTTGTATGCTCCAAATTTTTGTTTAATATATTTTTTCCTTTAGCATATAATTATGGTTCTGAACCATTTCTTTTCATTGCTATTGAACTTGACCTAAATAGATCAGCTGTGAGGTTAATATGCAACGTTGTGTTTATGATACAGGCACGATTTGATTATTGTGTATCAACACTGATTCAATATTTTTCTTAATGAACACTCAATGTCAAGATCATATCCAAAATCCCCCTCAGGTATCAGTTTTTTCCGAATGCTAGGGATTGATAAGTAATTAATTAAACACTCACAACTAATTTTTTATATGTTTCATTATAACATTCCTAACTTTACATTATAATTAATGGATAATGCTATTACAAAAAACAAAAAAAAAAATACTTTGGTTGTGATTTGGAACCGTTCTCAAAATAATAAAAAAAAAATCAAAGCAAAATACAGATTTAAAAAAAAAATCATAATATTGGTGTTTCACAAAGCATCCCCCAAATTGTTTCCTATCTTCTTCTTTTTCTTCTTTTAAAGTCTCTAGCATTTTTTATAAGGTTTCTACATTTTCAGTACCCCCCCCCCCGTAACATATTCAAATACATTTAATACTAATACTCTTTCTTTAATAAATCAATTTATTCGGCGTTCGGAACACGGCTAATTAATAATTTATCTCGGTGTTCTTAAAAGCGTAGTCCATATCTCTCACTCATGAACTAGTAGTGATCAAACAGTAACGTTTTTGGCCCTCCCTATTTTCCCATGCTATCATTGACATTCTTTTACCCCAAAACTTTAACCCTACCTTCTTCATCGCATAATACTCATATCCATTAAATACGTCTCTGACGCTAAAAACATCATGGTAACCCCCCCCTTTTCTTCAGGTAGTGGGCCCATCAAATATATACTTCTAATTTATCACGGCTTATTGGCCTAACTCTTTATCAATTCGTCTTCATATTATTCTTTAAGCATTTCGTTTTTGGCAGGTATCACACGCCTGCAACCCCTTTATTCAATATGCACGATTTATTCAGTGCTTTAACTATAATATCAACCCCAAAATACCCATAGCTTTCGTAGTATCCAACTGTCAATAACTTTACTTTATATACTAATACTTCCGATACCCAATAAAACTCTCCACTGTCTGCCCCTACATTTTTTTACGCCCGAACAACACCGTATTGTGTACAAAATAATTCAGTTTTACTTTGACCCGTTCCGACCCCTCTACTTGTTTATATACCCCATGTATAACCCTTTTCCCTGTTAGACAAAATGACTTCTAAATCCTATCGATTCCGGTTTGCCCTCGACTAAAAGATCATCCTACATACTGCACTCAGGTTCGCGGCCCAGCCCTCGCGAAGTTAACACCTTTACATTCAACCACATCGGAGTAGATTATCGGTAAAGTAGCGCGCGGTGTCTAAATCGGTATCGTCATAATCGGGAAAAATCATAAAATCTACCTAATCAATGCGGGAATACTCAGGCAAAAACCCCTATCGTGAACCGACTCCTCAAACATAAATATCAGTAAAATCCGACCACCAACCAAAATTCTTACCGTCGCAACAAGATCCTAAAGTCACTCTATCTTTAATAATAAAATTTCAAATAAACTAAATTTAACTGTCGTGAGTAATGTATGTTGTCAATGGTCATTTAATGTCTTTTGGTCAGTTCGTCGTGTGATTGTCATTTGCTCCTGCCCCTATTTCTAGCACATAATCATTCTCGCCCATTGTTTGATGCGATGCGGTCCCTCATGTCTGAGAAATAACTTCTTTATCTCTCTTCTCGTTGTTTTACTGATAATTTCATTTTGTTTATACAGGTTGTTCTTTCTTTTATAGGCTTTTACCCGTATAATTTCCGTTCTATTTTTCTTTTCTTTACATCTATAATTATATCTCTTCTTGGTATTTCGCTTCTTTTTATCACTGTTGTCTCGCTTCTTTCTATCTTCATTCTTCACAACTTCATTTTTCATTAGTATAATGTTAGTAACACTTTCTTTTTGTTTCTTCTGTTTTTCATCTTCTTCCATTATTTCACCTTCTTCATTGTCTCCCTGCCTCACGATTGATTCTAATTCCTTTTTCCTGTCGTCAATTTCCAATGCTTCGCCGTCTGATTTCATATTATGGTTTTCGCCCACGTCATTTTCATCTTCATCTGATACTTCTATTGCTCCTGTCTTACCTATTTTTACCTCCACCTGTTTTTCCAAATGCCCTCCTAATTTGCTATTTATTACTTTCTGCCCTTGCTCACCTTCTCCCCCTAATTTCTTTTCTAACGCATTAATAGAGTTTTCTATGTCGTTTCTTAATTTCCCCCCTAATATGTCTATGGATTCATTCAGAACGGACCCAATCCTTTTCAAACCTGCATCCATTCAATTTTCATATAATTCAATTCTGTCATTAACCTGACTCAAAAGTAAAAACAAATCAGCCATAGTTGGTTCCCCTTCTTTCGGCAATGTTCCCTCCATGATAAACACTTATGCAAAAACCACCATTACGAATAAAAATCAATACGGTCCCAAATTACACACAAATAAATATTCCTTCAACACAGTACAATATATTTCATAAAAAAAATCAAATCTCTTTTTTTTTTTAAAAGTTCAAATAAACGTTATTACCAAAACAATTCTTCAAATATATGTTATATGGTATTATATTATTCGACAGAATCTTCAACAATATTATGCAGAAGTTCCTGGGTTGCCTGGTCAATTTGAATGACCCCCAGCCATTAAGGCAAATTCGAAAATCCTGGCAGGGTCGCCACTTGTGTCGGCACCCACCTGTCCCCGACTTAAATAAAATAAAAGAAAAAATGATTCATTTAAATTCAAATAATATACTTAATGTAACACGACATCTGACTCACGCTTTATCACATATGGCCTTCATTACGCGCAGCGTGTCAGGGACAAATCAAGCCGCACAAAATTTCATTTAAATAATAAGCAAAATAGCTTCATTAACGTTTTTAATTCAATGAACAAAAATAAACAAAAGATCTTCATAAACATCGTACAGTAGTCAATACATAATATTATATCAATAATTGCTCTCCTTACATTAAGAATGATTTTAATTTTATCAAAACATCAAAATAATTATCAAAGAAATTATATATTTTTATCGATATCGATTTTGGGAATTGGAATAAGTCTAGGAAAATTGTTAAGATCTTATCTGTGTTCGGAGTCATGTATTCGAGTGGTGCTTTCTTCCGGTCCAATGTGGCTCGTGTTCAACCGCTGTGTATGCCGTTCGTTGTTCAGTACAATTTACTTAATGATTTTAACTTTCACTATATATTCTTTAATTATGGTTCCAACTCCTTGCTTTTAATTTAATTCACACTAGTGTACCCGTGCAAAACTTTTTTGCGACGACTTAACACTGTCTTCAAAGAACAATGGTTTAGTAAAGGCTATCGCCAAAAAAAATGTTTGCCAACACAAACCTTTTTTATATGTAATATGAATCACTTTATTAAGAAAACAATAAGAAATATATATTTCAAGCTTTCTCAATATCATTGTGTATACGAACGCGTGAGTAAAACACATAACCTAGCTTTTAACGATATGTTTTTAATATAATTTTTGATAAATATTTTTGATTCAAACATAACTTTAAAGTGTACGTAAAATAGTAGTTTTTTAGAAGCTATAGAACGTATCTATCAGTGTAATACTTACGTACGAATGATCTTCAGAAAAAAATCGATGAGTTTGTCGGTATTTGAGAAACTAAGTACTATATTTAAAAGAGAAAAAAAATTTGCACGTACATATATAAGTACATCAAATATCAATTTTCAAAAGGATCGGATAGTTTTTACAAAAGAGTCCATATGGCCGCCATTTTGAAAAATCTGACGCCATTTTATTTTTTTGTGTCCTATAAAACTCTCAAATATCAATTTTCGAAAGGATCGGATAATTTTTACAAAAAATTACATATGGCCGCCATTTTGAAAAATCTGACATCATTTTATTTTTTTGTGTCCTATGAAACTCTCAAATATCAATTTTCAAAAGGGTCGGGTAATTTTTACAAAAAAGTACATGTGGCCGCCATTTTGAAAAATCTGACGTCATTTTATTTTTTTGTGTCCTATGAAACTCTCAAATATCAATTTTCAAAAGGATCGGATAATTTTTACAGAAGAGTCCATATGGCCGCCATTTTGAAAAATATGACGTCATTTTATTTTTTTGTGTCCTATGAAACCCTCAAATATTAATTTTCAAAAGGATCGGATGATTTTTACAACAGAGTACATATGGCCGCCATTTTGAAAAATCTGACGTCATTTTATTTTTTTGTGTCCTATGAAATTGTCAAATATCAATTTTCAAAGGGATCGGATAATTTTTACAAAAAAAATTTCAAATGGCCGCCATTTTGAAATCTGACGTCATTTTATTTTTTTGTGTCCTATAAAACTCTCAAATATCAATTTTCAAAAGAATCGGTTAATTTTTACAAACGTACCTAGTTAAGAGTCGGCCAATCCATATTCCTTCAGGACGGGGCTCTGCCCCCTACACATGCTAATTTCTTGACATGATTAGTACTTTTATTTTTCTTATAACCGATCTCTATGATTATACTATCGGAAAAGAATATGTAATCTGTCAAAAATAATGTAGCTTTAATATTGAAAAAACTGGGCAGTGCCGTCTCTAAACTTTTCGCAGACCCCCAATTAAACGCCTCTTTGACTAAAAACATGTAAAAAATATATTTTTGTCTGTATATGTTAGGTTAGAATCTGAGATGTCAAATTGGAATTCTCGACTGTACTCCTTATCTATTAACGTCAGATTGAACTGTAAATTTTTTCGTGATCTCTGACCAAATTTTATACAAAAAACAGTTTTCATAAAATATGAAAATGCTATTTTCGCTTTAAATGAACGTAAATTTACACTTTTGTTAATTATTTTTTATATAAAATAAGATTTTTATACCTAACGATTATTTTGAATTTTAGCGCTAATTAAACTAATAATTCGATCATTTGACAGTTCGAGAGCCGGATATATCTATGGACATCCCGTATATTTGCGTCTTCGTCTTACTCATTGAGACATATCTGTGCTCTTGGCCGTTTTTAAAATCAAATATCCAAGCAAATATCGCAGGCTCCGTCTCATACATAGGTTCTAATAGAATCTAATATTAACATTTTACATAAATTTGACAAAAAGTACCGGTCCTAAACCCAAACTGAAGCTAATTTGTCATTTGCAGTAACAAAGTGACAGCTATTAAATGTTTAACATTTTGAACATCTTTTATTTTATAATTTTAGAAATGACAATATCGAGATGTCAAATATGCAACATGACTTTTATATGCATCTCTGTCTTTTCTCTGTCGCACTCATTAACCAAACGGCGGCTCTTGGCGAAATTGAAAATTGGATTTTATAATCTTAAATTATGGCTATCGGTTCGAGGGTACATTTAAAAAGAATCTATAATTCACTATTTATCTAATATTGACAAAAAGTACCCGCCCTAAATCCGTTTTTATGTCCGATTTTCATCTTTAGTTTTAAAGTGACAGCCGATATTGAGTGATATATTCGCGGTGCATTTGTCTTGGATTTTAAACAGTTGACTTAAAGAATGACATACGTCGTTCAGACACACTATTTACTTGCGTCTCAGACACACCGATATTTTCACCACATTTGCACATTTGCATTTCTCTCACACTCATGTATCGTGAACGCCGATGGATTTTCTCTGTTTACGTTTCTCTTCACCCCACTGCCCCCTCGTCATTTTTACTATTATCGCTTGAAATCACCCCTTTTAAAGAAATTTCACCAAAAAAAAAATAGCGATAACATATCTGTGGACTAAAGGCCTCATTTTAAAAAAAAAATTATGTCAATCGGTTGAGCAGGGGTTGCTGGCGGATTGTCTAGAGAAATAGGGCTTGTGTTTTAAATATATAGATTATTTTAGTTTTTCAAAATTTTAACTTTTAAACCAATGTTTCGCTGTAGTTATATATTGCTATTTTAGTTCAAAATAAATGATTTTATTTTAACCGTGAATTGATATCTTCTAATATATAAAATTCTCGTGTCACGGTGTACGTAATTGAACTCCTCCGAAACGTCTCGACCGATTTTGATGAAATTTTGTATGCTTATCGGGTAGGTCTGAGAATCGGACAACATCTATTTTTCATCCCCCTAAATGTTAAGGGTGGTCCACCCCAAATTTTTTTTTTTTATTTTTTGGACACAATTTTTTGTTTTAATTTTTTCATGATTCAGCATTGAAAAATACATACAACTCTAAATTTTCACCCTTATACGATCAACCCCTGATTTTTAATCGCGATTTTTATATTAAGCTTTAAAAAATACATATATGGCGAACGAGCGAAGCGAGTGAGTAGTGTATTTATAATATTCAAGCGAACGAGCGAAGCGAGTGAGTATAGGCGAAAATATTCAAGCGAACGAGCGAAGCGAGTGAGTAGGCGAAAATATTCAAGCGAACGAGCGAAGCGAGTGAGTAGGAGAAAATATTCAAGCGAACGAGCGAAGCGAGTGAGTAGGCGAAAATATTCAAGCGAACGAGCGAAGCGAGTGAGTACTGTATTAATAAAATTCAAACGAACGAGCGAAGCGAGTGAGTAATGTAATTATTCCTAGAAATTATTAACAACGTTTGCCGGATCAGCTATACTAAATATACGTGAGCGGAGTAATGGGTGACCGCTATTAAATCATAATTTCATACCACCCGAGCGAAGCCGGGACGGGTCCGCTAGTTTTTAATATAAAATCTTGTCAGTTAAAAACTCTCTTTAAAAAAACCTCTGCCAAAAACTCAACTTAACAAAATCTGTCTCTCAAAAAAACTTGACTTAAAAAAAAAACTGTCTTGAAAAAGACTGTCAAACAAGTCAAATTTAAAAAATCTGTTTTTCAAAAAACTTGACTTAAAAAAACCGTCTTGAAAAAGACTGTCAAACAAGTCAAATTTAAAAAATCTGTTCCCCGGAGTTCTGCGACTTTGCTTTTTATTTCTCCCAAAATTTCCCCCAGTTTTACGCCACGCCACAAGTCAGTTAGTATCGTTGCCTGTAGCCATAGCTTCCTTTCTCCCTTTCGCACATCTTTCTCCAATTCCTCCATCTCTATTTAATATGACGGGAATGAGGTAAGGGAGGAAAATTCAAGAATGTCACCACAGCACAAAACTGCAGCACACTCATTACTTTATCAAAATCAAAATGTCAAGACCACTCCTATCAAATCGACATTTAAACAATAAAATCAGCAATACTCATTATTTTATCAAAATCAAAATGTCAAGAACACTCCTATTAAATCAAAATTTAAAACAATAAAATTAACAATATCAAGCGACATTTAGGCACCATTAAATTAGTTAATGACTTCTACGAAACAAAAAAAATTATAAAAATGAAACCAAAAAGCAAGAACCGCATATGTTGCATGGTTCAATATAACAAAAGACAATGCCTGTAAATTGTAATGCTTGCGCCATTACAAGCTCTTATAATTTCAGCCACCATCTACCATACATGCTACCATCTGGAATCCCAGCTGCGTACTGCACGTACCTTTACACGCAGTATTACGGATTTATTGATTTTCAAAAATATACTATTTCAGAAAATAAGGATCGGATGGCGCAAACATAGTTTTAAAATGCGATCCTGCAATTTTTTTCCGATTTAAAAAATAGACTAAGTATCTACATACTTTTTAAATATATTTTATTAAACACTGATAATTTACAGTTATATCGTGATTTAAACTATAAAATATATATCTATATATAAACATAAATAATTATAATAATAGTTTTTTATATGGCTGTATGCAATTGAAAGATTTTTTCGTTGGAGAGCAGCCAATTATACAATTGTTTCGAAACATATAAGAAAAAATCATTTTACCAACCAGTGGTCACAGTCAGGATTCTAACCTGACTGTGACCACTGGTTGGTAAAATGATTTTTTCCTATATGTTTCGAAACAATTATATAATTGGCTGCTCTCCAACGAAAAATCTTATAAATAATTATAATACTAAAAAAAAATTATGTTAACGTAATTTTAAAATTAGGTTCACTTTGGATATGTGAATTCGAGAAATTATTTAGGAAATTACTTAGATTTAACTTGTTATCTGCTATTTTTGGATGTTTTCCGCACCTTTTTTCATGTGCGTACTTTTTATTAGATATCTGAAAAAAAAATAAACGTGTTTAGGTCAAAGTTTTGTATCTGCCAATGTGAAAATTTCGATGGCCCTGCAAGTATGATTTATTATCAGCCCCTAACTTCAAACACGTGTAGCTTTTGATTTTTAAATACAACGAGGTTATTTTTTTGCTGGAATTGTATTCTTTAGGATATTTCCTAACACTTTAATTAAGGGTTGTCCATACCTAAACCAAATACTTTAATATGAAAATATTAAGTTTAGGTATGGACAACCCTTAATAAAAGTGTTAGGAAATATCCTAAAAAATACAATTCTAGCAAAAAAATAACCTCGTTGTATTTAAAAATCAAAAGTTACACGTGATTGAAGTTATAGGTAAAAGAAATACATTATTTTGAACACCCTGTGTAATAAATTCATTTTTTTACGACAGACATTGATTTGTCCGTCTACTATCTAATGATCCTCAAAATTTCAGTTTGATAAAGGTTTCTGTTTTGGCTATGTCGAATTTTAGGTAAAGGTCTGCATGTGTCAAACATTTCTGAAAAACTTGAATAACTCAAAAATTACTGAGTTTTCGTGCATGGCTTTCCTTACAATTTATATTCACATTTAGGTGCAGAATTGAAAAAACAAATAAAAACAGGGTGCTAGGTTAAAAAAAACATAGCTTTGATCTGTCACGCTTAAATGGGACAGGCTGTATAATTGAAAATATTTTTATGTTATACAACATTAAAATTTATACAACTTTTGTATTTAAACTTTTTTTCTATCTTCACCCAAAATCAATATATCGGCCGACAACGCAAGTCTTGGACACCTGTACTATATACGATTACCTGGGTTACTGCTCCAGCCGTATATTTACGTTCGGGCTGCAAAAAATACTTACAGCGATAAACTGATACCGTCGTATATATACGAGCAACGCCTATTAGAACACCAATTCTGAACTTTGTTGTGATTTTTTTCCTTTAAAGTCAATGCGTATGTATACACGTGTTTTACACGTGTATACATGCACTGACAGTTCTGTTTTTGATAAAAATATATGTTTTAAACAAAAAAGGCAAAAAAAACAATTTGATATGATTTGACGGGATTTAGCTTCATTATTTTACCCCACTGATAACAACAGTGGACTGCTCCAGACGTATCTATACGGAACAGCCGAAAAAATTGCGCACACAGCATGCACTCTCGTAAAATAAATGCGCAGTGAAAAGGTTAAAAAACTTTGAAAGTTGTTAAAAACTATAAATAAATTGTGTACACACCTTTACAATAGGACATGCACTGTTCTTTCGTTATGAAGTTGTTTTCGTTTCCAAAACATCCGCCATAAGTAAATTCGTGACACTTGCCAGTCCAGAAATTGTAACCCCAACGGGGTTTCTTCGCGCGACATCTTCCCTTATTTACCGGTAATCTACAGATTTCTTCCGGTCCTAATGCCGAAACCGTATACAAAACCGCGAAAAACGTCAAAACCGCAACCAAGATCATTTTCTTAGATTCCATGACGCTGAAATTTTTAGTAAAATACCTTGTTTTTTAATTCAAAATATACGAAATCATTTTTTTAACGTAGATATTGGCCCTGTATACAAGTTAAATAAAAAACGTTTGCGTAAAATTAAAATAAATCTATCGTGTTGAGAAAAGTATGTGCTGCAATTTTCATCATGAAACTTTTTTTGTCAAATCAGCCGTTTATAAGATATTAGCAACAATACAGCGAAAAACATGAATTTTTTACAGTACGACAATAACTTTCCTTGACTTTGAGCCTCTGTTGTAGGCCCACCTTAAGGATAAACAGAGTCATGAATGAGGCATTTTTTATTTTAAATTTAATGACAAATATTTTTTCCTATGTTCACTTTTATCGTTCGATTAACCGTTCGGAGCCCAGACGCGAAAACACAGCGATGAATTAGTTTCTGACGTGGTTTTTCACCAAAAAAGGGGTGGAAAACATTTGATTTGTTTTTCCCCACATTGTGTACAATATTTGCACTAATTTTGAGAAAAAAATTGGATTCTAGATTTTGGTAAAATTTTGCCAAAAACACCCAAAACTGACGCCTGGAAATCGAGGACGCAGACATGAGAATTTCCAAGAATTTTAATATGTTGTTCCCTGTAGTCAATAAGGTCACTACACAAAAATTCAGCTTTACACAAAATATTTCAAGAAAAAAATTTTAAATGCCTGGCCTATAGAAGGCGAATAAATACTTAATAATAAAACATAAATAAAAATACCTACTTAAAATTGATAATAATCAGCTAGCAAAACACAAGTTCTGGGATTTCAATTTTCAAAATAGAATATAATTTTATTATCATTAAAAACCCAATGTATGGTACAATTCGTCAAATTAATCATGTACAGCAAAGCATTGAAGAATAATTTCATAACAGCATGCCGTTTGCTGTTATGAAATTATTCTTCAATGCTATAAAATACATTCCTACTTAGAAATGTTTTTAACTTATTTTTAAATTTCGAAACTGTTTTCGCTATTTTTATATTTTTATATTTGTATAGGCAGTATGTTGAATATAAAACATTCCGCGTATTTTGGCGTTTTTTTGTAGAATTCATGATTGGGCTTTATTAGCCGTATATTCGAATGAACAATTTAATTTGCTAATAAAACATAAATGAAAATACTTACAATTGATAATCAATTGATTAATGAGCTAGCAAAACACAAGTTCTGGGATTTCAATTTTCAAAATGAACAAACAACTGTTACTAATGCTATATTAGGTGCGTTTGGTATCAAGGTGTAGTGTAGTGTAGTGAAGATAATTTTTCACTAAAAAGTGTAAACTAAATGTACACTTTTATAACAAACGGGCTAGTGTACATTCTGAGTAGATTGTACATGCGCATTACAAAATAAATAAATTACATATTGGCTGAGTTCATTATTTCTAGTTTTTACTGTTTCTTTGGTCGTAAAAATGTTAAACTCACTGCCATATTTATCTTGTACCATTACATTTTGAAGCTCATTCATTTTTAAGAGACAAAAAAAATAAAAAACAGAGTACGAAAAAAGTATCAAATCTGTCAAAGTGATTGTCAATTCAGACATATATCACGTGACCTACACTACACTACGTGCACCTGCTCAAGAGCCGGGACTAATAGTTGTTACACTTTTAGTCCCACACTGAAATAACAAACAAGTTAGTTATTTTACACTTTTCTATAACAAACGTAATAGTGCCAAAAGTGTTTAGACTTTTTACACTACACCTTGATACCAAACGCACCTAATATTGACTATGTTTTTTGATAACAAATAAAAAAAATGACCACATTGTAGTGTTGATTTTTTTTAAAAATTAATTGATGCTTCGGTCATTAACAATGTATATTATTAACAATGTATATAATAATATGTAAAAAAAATAATAAATGTTTTCGTCGAGATGGGCATTATTGCCAAAATAAACCATAAAAAATTTGAACTTGTATTTTTTTTTTGAACGTAAACAAAATGTTAATTAATGAACCGGTCAAATTATCAAATGTAATATTTAATATAACAGAAAATAATAAAAAATGGTGGAGCCTTTGGTGTAAAGATACGAAATGTTACAATTACCACAAAACACCAAGCCATAACAAACACTCTCGACGTTAACAGAAAATAAATAATTATAACCACACGACAGAAGTGAAAACTTCAGATTTTCTAATTTTTGGTGTCATCTTTTATAGCGCATTTATGAACTAAAAATAATTTATTACTAAAATACTAAAATTGTATTTTTAATTAATTCCACCTTGGTTTCAAAAAAATTATAATTATTGTCAAAGAAAGAATATAACAAAAATAAAAAAATATATAAATAGAGGTTTTGTATTTCTAAAGAACTCGGAACTGAAAAAAAGTGGTTGCGCATGCTAGCAGAAGGGAAAAAACTTGATTTCTCGCGCGTTTTTCTAGGAAAACCAATAAAAACTTAGGTTGCTACATACCTACTGCCATCTGTATTACGTTTTTCGTAAACGATAGTCCGAACGTTCTAAGGGGAATTTTCAGGCGTCAAGTTCAATAACGGGAAATAAAATGGGCCGTAAGCTTCATGAATTTCCATACTTTATTCCAGATCCCATGGAGGTGGGAGCAAATACCTCTCTTAGAAGTGGCCTGCATTCAAGTTGCCGTTAAAAACCTTTAGAGGCGCTGTCGTCGTTATAATTATGTAGTTGGCGACATTTCTACTGATTTGTGTTATTAAGGATTAAGGATAACATTTAAAGTGTGATTCAGTGGTTAGCGTAGCGGACTCTGGATTAGAATGTCGTGGGTTCGAATCCCGCCTACGCTCATGGATGTTTTGTGATGTCATTTGTTATTTAATGAAATCAAGACGCTAATGACCTAAGTTGTCGACGCGTCTATATTATTTACAATAAAACAAGCCGTGAGGTGGGTCGTTTATTAGGACTAAAGTGCGACCCTTGAGGTCCACACGACGAACTTCCCAGTTTGATAAATATTTAATAATAATAATTAAATTAGATATGACACAAAAAAGTAATCATTTTAATCATTAAAACATAATTATTATTCATTTTTAACAATAATTAAAAAAAAAACGGCTGAACCGATTTTTATAAAATTTATGTCGGAACAAAATGATGTTAACATGTCTCGATTGACACCCTTACGAAGTCGATATAATTTTTTATTCGCGAGATATTGTGTAAAATCTACTTTTTTGGAGTCTATTTGGTTAAGAAAAAAGAACGGCTGAACCAATTTTGAAAAAATTTCTTTCAGATTATATTTACGTTAATACGCGTCGATTGGCACCCTATCGTAGTCGATATCATTTTTCATTCTCTAGATTTCGTCTTAGAAAGAAATGGAAACATACGTACGTACGTACACACACACACACACACACACACATACACAGACATCTTTCTAAAAATAGTGTAAAAATAGTGTGGTGACCTTGAAACATAAAAATTTGTTATACATTTTTATTTCGATTTTCGGACCCATTACAATAACTTCCAATGGGAAGTTAAAAATAAATAAGATTTAATGGAATCTAATTTAATTTTACATTCGTTTGTTAGTTGCACGGAACCCTCGGCGGCGAGGAGAGTATGGCTCAGTTGGTAGCGTCGCGGCATCTGAATCAGACTGTCGTGGGTTCGAGTCCCACCTCTGCTCATGGATGTTTTGTGATGTTATTTAGTTTTAAGTGATATATGTATGTTTGTTGTATTTAAGACGCTAATGACCTAAGTTGTCGACGCGTCTATAATCCACAATAAATAAAAGGAACCCTCGGCGTACGAGTAATATTCCCGCTTGACCGGTTTTTGTAGTAGCAATCTTCGAGAAATTAGGCAACATTGTGAACAGATAAATTGTGGATAAATCTTGTAGATTTCAGACGACCGACTAATGACACGTGATTCATCTTTCAACTCTTTTTAACTTGCAGAAATTATTGTCGGTACTGTTTTAATTCACGTACGTAATATTTTATTTCACAATTTGGTTGCGTAACTCAAATAATTTTGAATGTCGTATATTAATTTAATAACTGCAGTATTTTATTAACACTGTAGTATTTCGTGTTTGTCTGTTTTTATCGATTTTTATTGACTAAATTATATTTTTTGTCTATTTTTGTATAAAATGCATTCATTCAATTTTTACTTCCCACCTCTACTATGGTAGGGAAGTAATGGATTCAGTCCGAAAACAATATTTCGAGATTTTAACAGATTTTCACGTTTTGAGACCCTAGCAATCGTTTAAGATCATTTTCTGACTGATGTCTGTATGTGTGTGTGTATGTGTGTATGTGTGTGTGTGTGTATGTGGTCAATTTTTCGCCTTCGATATCTTAAGAACGGAACAACATACGGGCATGCCGATTGTTCTATTGTGTTTATCAGCCTTTAACTTAGATCTGATTAGATTTTGAGTCAAATCGGTTCAGTGGATCCTGAGATATTCAAAAAAACGTCCTCAATGTCACGTATTAACATAGGTAAAAAAAAATATAAATGAATTCTAGATGTTATAATATGAAAAAAATGTAAATATTTTTTTTCTCTAAAATGTATAGTTTTCGAGAAAAAAAATATTTTACTAAAAAAAATAAAAATTGTACGTAAATCAAGGTAACCATGATTTTTGCTATATTAAGCTAGCCATCAATAGATCACCAAACAAAAAAGAGGGCCATGCTTTTTTCAAAGAATAAAAATTAAATTGTGTTTTAAAGACCACCAACAGCTAAGGTTATTTGGGCCTAGTCAAAGAATAAAAAAAAGAGTGTTTATTTTTTGCAAATATTTACTAGGTGGGAAGTATAGGACTGGTCATCAGTCGAATTTTTTATTTTTACTGTGACTAGTGTATTTATTAATTTAGTGTTCCAAAATTTTGTTTTAACTAAAAGTGCTGTAAAATTATTGTGGAAGTATATTTTTTGAACTTAGTTCAGATGAAACATTTTTCTATTACAATCACGGTATTAAAGTATTACGCTATTACGCATTACGCAATAGTTTGGTTGGATTTTCAAAAAATTAGCAGTCAAGGTAAGATCAATTTTTGGAAAAATAATAATTTAAAAAATTACTACTAATTTACCATATACATATACAGGGTGTCCACTGTCCAGTAAATCTTCTGTAAGATTATCGGTGTGAGGCCTGGCCATGTGCAATCAAAATAACAATAATACTTACATATCCAAAGGCAACATTCCGCGTATTTTAGCGATTTTTTGTAGAATTCATGATTGGGCTTTATTAGCCGTTTATTCGAATGAACAATTTAATTTGCTAATAAAATGTAAATAAAAATACTTACAATTGATAATCAATTGATTATAATAATGAGCTAGCAAAACACAAGTTCTGGGATTTCAATTCTCAAAATGAACAATTCAATTTGATAAACAAACAATTGTTGCTAATTTTATATTATTGACCATGTTTTTTGATAACAAATAAAACAAGCCGTGAGGTGGGTCGTTTATTAGGACTAAAGTGCGACCCTTGAGGTCCACACGACGAACTTCCCAGTTTGATAAATATTTAATAATAATAATTAAATTAGATATTACACAGAAAAGTAATCATTTTAATCATTAAAACATCAATAATTAAAAAAAAAAAAAAAAAAAAAAAACGGCTGAACCGATTTTTATAAAATTTATGTCGGATTAAAATGACGTTAACACGCCTCGATTGACACCCTTACGAAGTCGATATAATTTTTTATTCGCGAGATATTGTTTAAAATCTACTTTTTTGGAGGTTATTTGGTTAAGAAAAAAGAACGGCTGAACCGATTTTAAAAAAATTCCTTTCAGATCATATTTACGTTAATACGCGTCGATTGGCACCCCAACGTAGTCGATATCATTTTTCGTTCTTGAGATTTCGTCTTAGAAAGAAATGGACACATACATACGTACGTACACACACACACACACACACAGACATCTTTCTAAAAGTAGTGTAAAAATAGTGTAGTGACCTTGAAACATAAAATTTTTTTTTCCTTTTTGATTTCGATTTTCGGACCCATTACAATAACTTCCAATGGGAAGTTAAAAAAATGACCACAGACGGAGACGACCGAGACGGGCATTATTGCCAAGATAAAACATAAAAAATTTGAACGTAAACAAAATGTTAATTATTAAAGAACCGGTCAAATTATCAAATGTAATAATTAATATTCAGAAAATAAATAAAAATTCATATTTTTTTAAGTTTTGAATTTTAAAAAGAAACTCGGATACTTATTGTTATTTTTGACATTTGATATTTCGACATTTATTACTTATATCGGTGTCAGGCCTGGCCACAGGGCCGGATTTACCCTAAGTGCCGCCCTGGGGCACCGTGAAAAATGCCGCCCCACACTGAAGTTTTTTTCACAATTTTGTAAATAAAACTGCAGTGTTCATAATTTATGTGCGTCAAGTCAGATGGGACACCATGGAAAAACATATTTTTCTTTACGCCAATCGTTAGTGCTGCGTTAGTGTCGTATACTGTTAAAATTTCAGCGTTAGTGCCGGAAAATTGTGGAAAATATAGGGGGTTGTTGGTGTCCCATCCAACTTGACGTCAAGTTGGATGGGACACCCCTTAAAAAAACAATTTTTGGAAAAAAAATTACGCCAATCGTTAGTGCTGCGTTAGTGCCGTATACTGTAGAAATTTCAGCGTTAGTGCCGGAAAATTGTGGAAAATATAGAGGGTTGTTGGTGTCCCGTCCAACTTGACGTCAAGTTGGATGGGACACCTCTTAAAAAAACGTTTTTTGGAAAAAAAATTTACGCCAATCGTTAGTGCTGCGTTAGTGCCGTATATTGTAAAAATTTCAGCGTTAGTGCCGGAAAACTATGGAAAATAGGTAAAGTCACATTAACAGCGCATATATTTAGGTATGTTACCAGTTGGCAACAAACAAGGACGCCCAGTGGCGTATCGTACGGTTTTTAATTGTATTTATAATAATGACTAAACTTTAAATAAGAATTATGACATCAAATATCAATAATAATAATAGGAAATGTTGATCATTTTATCAACTTATTAAACTGGAAAAAGGCTGTTTTATACTTAAATATTTATTATAACAGAAAACAGTATAAAAAAAATTACTTACACATTACTGTTCTTTAAAAAGTATTAATTTAGTAAAATTACTTCTAATATAGGATTTACTTTTTCAAATTGCCTTTCAGCTATAAAATGGATACGGATATTCAAATATTTTAAAATAATACATTCTATGTATTAAAAAGTAAACTGTTGATATTTGATATTTCATATTAAAAGGAAATTAAGTGTTTTACTTTCACTTGTAAATAAGAAAAACACTTCCAAAGTTATTAAATTTTTTTAAAAAATTATGAGCGCTTTCGACTATGTGTTATCTTCAGATTGATGCTACAAATTGAAATTTATAATAGTCATATCATTATTAACATCAATTTGGACGCTAATGACCTCTGATGTCGAGCGTCTATAATTCACAATTCATTCATAACATCAATTTGAAGATGACTACATAGTCAAAAGTGCTCATATTTTTTTAATAAAATTTAATAACTTTCGAAGTGTTTTTCTTATTTACAAGTGACAGTGAAAAATTGTATTGTTGACTAGCAGTTACCTCGTAGGTAACCCCAGCTTCGCTCGCACTCTCAGTGTAGATTGAAGATTCGTAGAAGTGCCTACTTTGTGGGAGCACGCCACTGAGCCTGGACACAATAGTTCTGTGAATACTGACTGTTCAGTGTTCACTGTATGATATTATTAGGATTCGAATGTGATATAAGCCATAAGAATGTTGTAGTCAGCAAAGATAACATGTATGTTAAAATAATTATTATATTGGATTTATTGATTATTCATAATTCATTCACACATAGGCATAAACCATTAACCAATTTTATAAAATTATGTAAAGTTTTGAAATTACTAAAAAGGACAATAAAATGGGTAAATTCAATTAGGTAATAACAGATCTCATAAAATCGCGTCAGTAACTGCCTCTTAAAATGTCTACATGTTGTTTGAAACATCCTGTATAAAAATCATGAATATTTTCCACAATTTTCCGGCACTAACGCTGAAATTTTTACAGTATACGGCACTAACGCAGCACTAACGATTGCCGTAATTTTTTTTTCCAAAAATCGTTTTTTTAAGGGGCGTCCCGTCCAACTTGACGTCAAGTTGGACGGGACACCAACAATCCTCTATATTTTCCACAATTTTCCGGCACTAACGCTGAAATTTTTACAGTATACGGCACTAACGCAGCACTAACGATTGGCGTAATTTTTTTTTCCAAAAGTCGTTTTTTTAAGGGGTGTCCCATCCAACTTGACGTCAAGTTGGATGGGACACCAACAACCCCCTATATTTTCCACAATTTTCCGGCACTAACGCTGAAATTTTAACAGTATACGGCACTAATGCAGCACTAACGATTGGCGTAAAAAAAAATATGTTTTTCCATGGTGTCCCATCTGACTTGACGCACATTCATAATTTTACATACATTCTTAATAATGAGAAAAAGTATATTATTTATTTCAATTTATTAATGTTTTCACGTTCCAAATTTTGCCGCCCCTGAAAATTTGCCGCCCTGGGCACTAGCCCCTAGTACCCCTAGTGTAAATCCAGCGCTGCCTGGCCATGTGCCATCAAAATAACAATAATACATATCCAAATGCAGTCCTCCAATTTTTTTTCCGATTTAAAAAAAACCGTCATATACTTTTTAGGCGCGATCTTAGCGAAGCTAGAAGCGCCTATATACACTCGCTTTGTCTGTGAATCTGTGAATCTGTGAATCTGTGAATCTGTGAGTCTGTAACGGATTTTTTGTATCAGTCGTACAGCCCAAACGGGTTAACCGATTTTAAAAAACTTTTTTTTGTTCGATTCCTCTCGGGGTCTATTTGATCCTAACGTCGCCCGATTTTTGAATTTTGGCCCCAGAGGGGAGCAAATTAGAAAAAACGGTGTTTTTTGCTTATAGTTTGCTCAATTTAAGTCAGATCGATTCGAAACCTGTCTTAAACGAAAGAGCAGAAAATTTTAGATAGATTTCATGTATAATATTGTGTCAAAACAGTTTTTTTATACAGATTTTTATGATTATTGAACTAAATAAATGCGACTTTATCTAATAAATCGCGAACTTGTTTCGGTTGTCCTTGTCTGTTGCACAGTGTGATATGGATATTGGAAGATAGCGTATGCTCTGTCTTATATTGCATTATTTCAATATAGTTATTCAATTTTTTGACTGCTGATGTTTGAATTTAAGTTTAAAAACCCTGGCCTACTGAGTTAAAATGACTTGTAACTAATTATTGACGTCGATCGGATCGGACCAAAATTTCTCGACGTTCATCATACCTTCCCGAACAATTTGATTTTCTCTGTCTCTATGTCCCTTTGTACGCTTATAACTCGAGAACCACTGATCCGATTTACATGATTTTTTTTCAAGTAAATAACCTCTTATGCGACTGCGAGTTTTAAAATATTCTGGCATCACGCAAAAGCAACCGAACTGATTCTCAAATAAAAACGTATGTTCTGGCATCACGCAAAAATAAGTAGGTAGTAGATGCTTTGTTTTTTAAACGGTGGTTTTATTTAGCTTGATCCCGTATATTTGTTACAAATCTTGCGATCGATTGAGTTGAAATTTTGCACACATGTGTAGCTCCGGTGACAATACAATATTATGGTAACTAGCTGACCGGCCCGGCTTTCGTCCGGGTGTAAATCATACTTTTAAATTTTCACCCACTTTCTATGATCCGATTGAGTTGAAATTTTGCACACATGTGTAGCTCCGGTGACAATACAATATTATGGTAACTAGCTGACCGGGCCCGGCTTTCGTCCGGGTGTAAATCGTACTTTTGAATTTTTACCCACTTCCCATGATTCGATTGAGTTGAAATTTTGCACACATGTGTAGCTCCGGTGACAATACAATATTATGGTAACCAGCTGACCGGCCCGAGTTTCGTCCAGGTGCAAATCGTACTTTTGAATTTTCACAGGCAAAAGGTCTTTCTCCGGTAACGTTTCGGATAAATGTAATAAAATCAGACTAAGGAAATAAAGCACACTAAAAATTATTAGATCCTTTTGAAAATTAATATTTGAGAGTTTTATAGGACACAAAAAAATAAAATGGCGTCAGATTTCAAAATGGCGGCCATATGTACTTTTTTGTAAACATTATCCGATTCTTTTGAAAATTAATATTTGAGAGTTTTATAGCACACAAAAAAATTAAATGATGTCAGATTTCAAAATGGCGGCCATATGTACTTTTTTGTAAGAATTATCAGATCCTTTTGAAAATTGATATTTGAGAGTTTCATAGAACACAAAAAAATAAAATGATGTCAGATTTCAAAATGGCGGAAATATGTAGAACTCCTTTCTAAAAATTATACGATCCTTTTGAAAATTGATATTTGAGAGCTTCATAGGACACAAAAAAATAAAATCACGTCAGATTTCAAAATGGCGGCCGTATGTACTTTTTTGTAAAAATTATCCGATCATTTTGAAAATTGATATTTGAGAGTTTCATAGAACACAAAAAAATAAAATGACGTCAGATTTCAAAATGGCGGCCATATATACTTTTTTGTAAAAATTATCCGATCCTTTTGAAAATCGGTATTTGAAAGTTTCATAGGACACAAAAAAATAAAATGGCGTCAGATTTCAAAATGGCGGCCATAATATGTACTTTTTTGTAACAATTATCCGATCCCTTTGAAAATTGATATATGCGAGTTTTATAGGACACAAAAAAATAAAATGACGTCATATTTCAAAATGGCGGAAATATGTAGTACTCCTTTGTAAAAATTATCCGATCCTTTTGAAAATTGATATTTGAGAGTTTCATAAGACACAAAAAAATAAAATGACGTCAGATTTAAAAATGGCGGCCGTATGGACATTTTTGTAAAAATTATCCGATCCTTTTGAAAATTGATATTTGAGAGTTTCATAGGTCACAAAAAAATAAAATGATGTCAGATTTCAAAATGGCGGCCATATATATTTTTTGTAAAAATTATCCGATCCTTTTGAAAATTGGTATTTGAAAGTTTCATAGGACACAAAAAAATAAAATGATGTCAGATTTCAAAATGGCGGCCGTAAGTACTTTTTTGTAAAAATTATCCGATCCTTTTGAAAATTGATATTTGAAAGTTTCATAGGTCACAAAAAATAAAATGACGTCAGATTTCAAAACGGCGGCCATATATACTTTTTTGTAAAAATTATCCGATCCTTTTGAAAATCGGTATTTGAAAGTTTCATAGGACACAAAAAAATGAAATGATGTCAGATTTAAAAATGGCGGCCGTATGTACTTTTTTGTAAAAATTATCCGATCCTTTTGAAAATTGATATTTGAGAGTTTCATAGAACACAAAAAAATAAAATGACGTCAGATTTCAAAATGGCTGCCATATGTACTTTTTTGCAAAAATGATCTGATCTTTTTGAAAATTAATATTTGCGAGTTTTATAGGACACAAAAAAATAAAATGATGTCATATTTTAAAATGGCGGTCATAGGTATATATTTCTTTGTAAAAATTATCCGATCCTTTTGAAAATTGATATTTGAGAATTTAATAAGACACAAAAAAATAAAATGGCGTCAGATTTCAAAATGGCGATCAAATAATAACTTTTTAATTGTATTATTTATATCTTTGATAAATTCGGTTTTATATACAATGCGTAAAAAGCATAGCTTCTGTCGGGTGTCTTACGACACATCATGACTTTTTTATTTAGCCGGTTCCGAGTAACGCTTAATAGTCAACCGTTGCTATGGAAAATTGTTTAAAAAATTCACTGTACTATTTTTTCTATGTAATCCAATACATATTTATATTAAGTCTTATGGCTCATAGCCTACTACAAAATTATAAAACCGTTTACACACAGTACCTACTTGAATATCGCGCCTTGTAATTCTTGAATTACTTGTATGCTCCAAAATTTTTAAATATATTTTATTAAACAATGATAATTTACAGTTATATCGTTTAATCATTTAACGATTTAAGCTATAAAATATATACATATAAAAATAAATAATTACAATACTAAAAAATAAATAATTATATTAAAGTACTTTTAAAATTAGTTCACTTTGGATATGTGAATTCGAGAAATTATTTAGTAAATGACTTAGATTTAACTTGCTATCTGCTACTTTTGGATGTTTTCCGCACCTTTTTTCACATGCGTACTTTTTATTGGATACCTGAAACAAAAGAAACACGTTTAAGTCAAAGTTTTGGGTCTGCCAATGTGAAGATTTCGATTGTCCTGCGAGACAGCGTTTCTCAACCTTTTTAACACGCGTGACGCGACCCAACATGTTTTTTTGAAGTACTGCAACCCAATTGTTTATTTTGATATAAAAAAGGTAGTATATCGTCAGCATGATATACTGTATGTACTTGGATTAACCTTATGGGACAATGGACTAATAATTTATAATTTAAAAGTAGTGTTTTCTTTTTAAATAAGATAATTATATTTTTATTTCGGTTTTTTTCCAGTTCCTTTGCTAACCATTAAAAATTTAACGTGTCCCAAAGCTTGAGAAAAGCTGCTGCAAGACACCAAGCTTTGCAAAAACTTCAACTTATTTTTTTTATGTTCATTTTGAATATGCAGAAAGTTTAAGCGTTCATAACATTTAGTCCAGCCTATTTAGGGACAATTATGGTTGTATTTAATAAATTAAAAAAAATAATAGCACTGAGAATAGCCGATATCGTAGGGCTGCCCTTGTTTTTAACAATAAAAATTGTTGCTATAATTACGTGTAAAGGCAATATTATTTATCTAGAATCTAGATTATCTATTGTACTTTGGAAAAAGTTGATATATTATCAAGGTTATTAGAGTTCAGGTTGCCTCATTCCATCTGACCAATCAGCATAAGCGCGGGAATGACGTCAGCTAGAATTTAGTTTAAATCAAGTACAAAAATTGTTGAAGATTATGCTTATTTATATTAGGTGCTTCGTGCAGATTTTTTCTTAAAATTGGCAGGAGACAATAAATAGAAGAATAGATGTTAAAAAATAGGATAATTTTTATTTTTATTACAAAATTTAGTTTTTAATATCTATAATATAAACAAACAAAAAATTAAATAATGCTCAAGAAATGGCAGATCTTGTTAATTACCTATTTTTTTAAATTTAAGAAACGAATTGAATTAACTAACAAATTGATAAATTAATTATTTTATCTTTTATATTCACAAAATATTAAAAATAACCACAAAACACCATAACACTTAACAGCTATCGCAAAATTGACAACTTATCATATTTTTTTCACTAACAGAAGAATTATGTTTCTATTAGGTATTGAAAAAACATATCACACTACCATGGTTACTGTGATTTTTATTTCCAAAAATAAGCAGCGGCCATGGTCTAATCTTTTCTATTGAAGTGAGCAAGCATGGTATATTCTGAGTGACGTCATCCCCCCACTACTATCTATCGGAATGAGGCAACCTATGCTCTACTAACCTTGATATATTAGGTGCGTTTGGTATCAAGGTGTAGTGTAGTGTAGTGTAGATAATTTTTCACTGAAAAGTGTAAAAAGTTCACCAAAAGTGTAAACTAAATGTACACTTGTAACAAACGGGCTAGTGTACATTCTGAGTAGATTGTACATGCGCATTACAAAATAAATTAATGACAGATTGGCTGAGTTCATTATTTCTAGTTTTTACAGTTTTTTTTTTGGTCGTAAAATGTTAAACTCACTGCCATATTTATCTTGTACCATTACATTTTGAAGCTCATTCATTTTTAAGAGACAAAAAATGTAAAAAATTGAGTACGAAAAAAGTATCAAATCTGTCAAAGCGATTATCAATTCAGACATATATCACGTGACCTACACTACACTACGTGCACCTGCTCAAAAGTCAGGACTAATAGTTGTTACACTTTTAGTCCCACACTGAAATAACAAACAGATCAGTTATTTTACACTTTTGTATAACAAACGTAATAGTGTCAAAAGTGCTTACACTTTTTACACTACACCTTGATACCAAACGCACCTAATATAATGTTAGTTACTACGGGTCGTAAATTAATTTTTTACAACGCCTGCTCTGGAAGTTGACTTTTCGAGCGCTGTATGTCATCTCCGAAATACACAATAAT
Source organism: Mongoloraphidia duomilia (assembly GCA_039654895.1). Taxonomy (NCBI): domain Eukaryota; kingdom Metazoa; phylum Arthropoda; class Insecta; order Raphidioptera; family Raphidiidae; genus Mongoloraphidia; species Mongoloraphidia duomilia. The sequence continues at coordinate 4,818,349 of CM077521.1, forward strand.
CGCATACTTGACTATATGTGTTTCATAAACGCATATGTTCGGTTAAATAACACATAACTGCACGGATTCCGCCTAAACTATACTACTATAGAAATATAACCTCACGAACACAATCTGTACTTAACTCACTCTATCTTTTTCACTTTACTAGAGACTACTGAAACGCCATCTAATGTCGCGATAATAATTTACTTTTTATCGTTCATGTATAGTAATTAAATTAGGTGTAAAAAAATGAAAATTCAATAAAAAATCATTTTAATATTGCAATTTTTTATAAATTAACTCAAATTTAAACTGTCCAAAAACGGTACTTCTACCATATTTCTCTCAAAGTCAACTTCCAGAGCAGTAGTTGTAAAAAGTATTGTATGCTACAGGTGGGATAAGTAGCAAATATGACAGTCGTGATTACGACATTCGCTGTAAGGTTTATGAGGCATTCGTATTACGCTCATGTCGCAAAACACGACTGTCAGATTATTTGCTACTTATCCCACATGTAGCATAATTTACTATTAATATCTAACAATTTTTTGTAATTATATATTACTGTTAGTAAAGTACTTGAAAAAGTCCCAATATATAGACGAAACGTCGTACTTTTGAACTTTGGTAAACTATTACATCTGTTTAATTATTTTTTGTCCACATTCCTGCGAATTTACAATACATTAATTATATTAATATGGACACGAGATCTAATAATTATTTAAAGAATACCTATCTACTTTTATCTTTGAAAGTCTTACCAGAAACTTAGCATAAATGAATTTTGAAAGTCGACTATAAAAAAATTGTGTACACACCTTCACAAACGGACATGCATTGTTTTTCCGTTACGAAGTTGTTTCCGTTTCCGTCACACCCGCCAAATTTAAATTCGTGACATTTGCCAGTCGCTGGATTGTACTTCCATCGGGGTAACAAAGCGCGGCAGTGTCCTCTAACTTCCGGTAATTTGCAGATCTTCTCCGGCGGTCCTTGGACCTGACCTGGTGCTGGACCTTGAACGCCTCCTATACGATTAAAGAGTATATTCTTCTTTAAAACTGTATGTATTAGCTATAATTCTTAAGAATGGCCGACCGTGTAGCAATGCTGTTGTTTACATGGCGTTGCTATATGGTTCCTTTATTACAAGTCCCTAGTTCCCGGGTTCTAGCCCGAGAGTTGGTAAAAGTGTCAATTGGATTTTCAATTTATTATTAAAAAAAAAATAATGAATTGAAAATATGAAATTGGTGCTAGGCCCAAATAACATTAGCTGTTGGTGGTCTTTAAAACACAATTTAACCATTTTTTGAAATGGTTTCATCGACATAAAACCATTGGCTAGAATTTTCTATCTATTTATCTATTACTGTATGTACTGGTGATTGAATAAAGGCTATGTAACTTTGCAAACCACACAATTTAAAGCGATGCATTTTGAGAATTAAAAATGTCAAAATACTTAAAAAAAGATACAAACTAATTGTAGATTATAGACGCGTCGACAACTCAGGTCATTAGCGTCTTCAACACAACAAATAATCCATTTGTGTATTAGAATCCGCCATCCTAAATACACAAACCGACTGGTACGAGCTCGGGTCCCTGGGAGCGCTAATTCTCAAAGAACATTGGAATGCAATTTGCGATAGCAACCACATTCCAATGCCCCCCGTGGGAGGAAAAAAAAATCAACATACCTTGTTCAGGAACTCGAGCGTGCGGAATTACAGATGCCGAAACTGTACATAAAACCGCGCAAAACGTCAAAACCGCAACCACGATCATTTTGTTAGATTCCATAACGTTTAAATTTTTAATAAAGTCACTTGTTTTTAAACTCAAAAAAATATGAGCAATCGTTTTTTTAACGTATTTGTTCTTGTACCGATTAAATTAATAAAAACAATTGAAGCGAACAGTTGACTGTTGACACTATAATATAACTCGATAGTCGGTTGTTTGTGTACGAATGCCGGTCGGCGTGAACGCAGCCTTTTTATAATAAAATCCCTTCTATTATAAAGCGTGCCACCTGATTTTCTCTATACACAAATGCGTCATTATCTTTCGTAAACTAAATAGAGATGATGGTATTACTATTACAATATCAACGGCTTTCAACCAGTGTCGTCTTTACCATAAGCGCATGTGGGACACGAGTCCAGGGCCCCCGACTTGATGGGGGCCCCGAAATGCCGAAACCAATAAAGTCACTAAACAAAAGTACATTCTGATGTTTTCATTCACGTTTTTTTTTGGCTTTCTAAAAGGGCCCCCAAACTCTATGCCCAAGGGCCCCCAAACTCTGTGTGTCCAAGGACCCCCAAACTCTGTGTGCCTAAGGGCCCCCAAATTCTGTGTGCCCAAGAGCCCCCAAATTCTGTGTGCCCAAGGGCCCCCAAATTCTGTGTGCCCAAGGGACCCCAAACTCTGTGTTCCCAAGGGCCCCCAAACTCTGTGTGCCCAAGGGCCCCCAAACTCTGTGTGTCCAACGGCCCCCAAACTCTGTGTGCCCAAGGGTCCCTGCTTTCAACTGTTTCCGATGTTTTATTTTGATCAGGGAAATGTCTATTTTTTGCCTTAGAGTTCATTACATTTAGAGAAAACTTAACCGCCTCATGCGCAGAAACCAGATTTGGTTCGGACTGGTCTATTCTATTTTTGAAGGGGTGCGCCAGTTTATGTGTATATGTAAAGTGCACTATTTACTTGTCTTAATCATTGAAAAAAAGTTTTGGATACGAATGAAAAATTACGTAATTTTTTAAAAAATTGTAAGTTTTCTTAGGATTTTTTTTTCAATTTTTCGCCTGTAGGATCTGTAGTGCGATTCTTCATTTGTCGTTCACCCGAACCTTTTAGCTTTAAAAATAGCGTCGGAAGAGCGGGAAACGTTTTATAGGCGAGGGGAAAGGACTTGAGATGAAGTGAAAAACGGTTGAAGACAGTGTGGTGCAGTGGTTACCGTTGCGGCCTCTGGATCAAACTGTCGTGAGTTCGAATCCTGTCTCCGCTCATGGATGTTTTGTGATGTCATTTAGTTTTAAGTGAGTTGTTAACTTCCCATTGGAAGTTATTGTAATGGGTCCGAAAATCGAAATCAAAAAGTATAACAAATTTTTATGTGTCAAGGTCACTACACTATTGTTACACTATTTTTAGAAAGATGTCTCTCTCTCTCTCTCTCTCTCTCTGTGTGTGTGTGTGTGCGTGTGTACGTACGTACGTACGTATGTGTCCATTTCTTTCTAATACGAAATCTTGAGAATGAAAAATGATATCGACTATAACGTTAGGGTGCCAATCGACGCGTATTAACGTAAATATGATCTGAAGGAAATTTTTTCAAAATCGGTTCTGCCGTTCTTTTTTCTTAACTAAATAGACTCCAAAAAAGTAGATTTTACACAATATCTTGCGAATAAAAAATTATATCGACTTCGTAAGGGTGTCAATCGAGGCGTGTTAACGTCATTTTGATCCGACATAAATTTTATGAAAATCGGTTCAGCCGCTTTTTTTTAAATTATTGTTAAAAATAAATAATAATTATGTTTTAATGATTAAAATGATTACTTTTCTGTGTAATATCTAATTTAATTATTATTATTAAATATTTATCAAACTGGGAAGTTCGTCGTGTGGACCTCAAGGGTCGCACTTTAGTCCTAATAAACGACCCACCTCACGGCTTGTTATTTAATGTAATCAAGACGCTATATGACCTAAGTTGTCGACGCATCTATAATTTACAATAAATAAAATAAGAAAAGCAGCTATTTTATAGTAGGTGTGGCAAAAAATACCATATATATCTCTTGCGAAATGATATTATGACTCGCTGTATTCGTTTTAACATACTATCACTACTCGTTAGTAATATACCTTATTACGGCACTAGAAATACAATCTACTACTTTTCCATAGATTGTTTAAGAACCACTGGTGCACAAACTGAGCTATCTCTTTAGTTTTATAGGCATTCTAGATACTTCTATATAGTTCTATTACACCCATCATTATTGATGCACGTAGCCACGTACTATGTTTATCTAATAATAGCATGTTATCATAAGGTACTTTTTTATAACAAATTTCCTAATTTCAAAATTGATCAAAGATTGCACTTTGAGATTTGTAACCGAATTCAAACATCTTTTCACCACACTTTTCAGTATTTTTCAGATTACTCGTACCTGAAATAACATTTTTAAATAGGGGTTTCACGGTTAGCTTAAGATTTATTTGCTTAATTTGTTTACCTCTAATTGATGAACGATTCTTATTTTAGAGTTTTTAACCGACTTCAAAAAAAGGAGGTGGTTCTCAATTCGGTTGTATTTTTAACATTGGAAATGTTTATGTTTGTATATGGAGGCAGAGTTACGAGTTTTCGTTCAAGGCCAAAAGACAACGGTGTCTCAATCAAGTGAGGAGCAATCATGCAAAATTGAACAAGTGCAATTTTTTCGAAATGTGTTTTATATCATGTCTAGTTATTTGAGAGATATTTGCGACGATCTGCGGTGTTATTTTTGAGCAAATGTTAATAAATACTGTAGAAAAATCTATTTAAAAGTTAAGTAATCAAGCAAAAGTGAACGCGTATATAACAGAAGAATAATATGGTTATTCCTGACAAAACTAAACAGTGCATTGATAAATATTGTGTGTATAATAAATAGTTAATTATGTTTCATATATGCTGTTATCATTTCCAATGTCCTCCATGGTTGCAAGGATTGCGAAATCTGTGAATTTTTTTTTTTATGTTTGTTATTAACCGACTTCAAAAAAAGGAGGTAGTTCTCAATTCGGTTGTATTTTTTTTATGTTTGTTACCTCATAACTCAGTCATTTATAAACCGATTTTGAAAAAAATTTTTTATTTGAAAGGATATATTTTCAGATTGGTCCCATAGAAATTTCATCAAAATCGGTTGAGTAGTTCGGCTGATTTTAATAAAAGTGAGTAACGGCGTGTGATTCTTTTAAGGTAAATGGCACCTTTTGACACTAAAAATTAAAAAATAAAAAACTTTTTAACAAAAAAAAAACCTCCTTCAAAAAACCACTAAAAAGAGGAAAATAATGAAATTTTGAGGTCTGTACCAATTTAATAAAATATGAAGTTGGTTAAAAAGAAGATATTAATCACAATACTATATACTTTTTAACCGACTTCATATTTTATTAAATTGGCGCAGACCTCAAAATTTCATTATTTTCCTCTTTTTAGTGGTTTTTTGAAGGAGTTTTTTTTTGTTAAAAAGTTTTTTAAAAACCTAAAAATAAATTTTAATTTTTGGAGATTTTTTACTAAATAACTAAGAAAGTAGTTCTTGTTGAATCGAATGGCCTATTTTCAAAATCAAAAATAAAAAAAAATCAATAAAGAGCGTTTATACAATTCAGAAAAAATGTGAAAAAAATGTAACTGTTCAAGTTTTGTTTGTAAATAATTAGATAGGAAATGTTTTTTAATCATTTTAGTTAGTAAAATAAAAATCGGTTCAGCCGTTTTGGCTGCAAGAGTGATACAAAATAGCGTGATACAGGCATAAAAACTTATACAGGCGCTTCAGCTATGCTGAGGTCGCCCTTAAATAAAAAAACAGCAATTAGATAGATACAAAATTTAGTTGCGCATCCGTGCTAATCTAGAGAAAATCACGTGCTATAAATAACTCATCACGCTAACCGGAAAAGCCCATATCACAATACAAAAATCTTATGCAACTAAACGTCACAAGTGCTTCTTTATTAAGCTCTAAGAATATTTTCATAGTTTTGGAAAAAACGCAAATTTATGGGAATTCTGTGAAAATATAAAAAAAAAAAAAATAACGCGCAGTATCTACTTATGAATGACTATGAGGGACGTCTTAATAATTTTTTATATGAAAAATAAACAATAAATAAAATATATCGGTAGGTATATGGATGGCTTCCAAGTTCCTATTGATCGCTTTTCAAAATAATTTTATGAAAAATTTCAGTGGAATTTGTCAGGAAATCCTTAATATTATGATAGATACGTTAATTTAATTTAAATGGTAATTGGTAGCAGAGCGTAGTTCTTCCATACGTCAATTTCCTCATGGAACATCGAAGTAATAAATACAATACAATCACTCTAATTTAATTTACACTAAAAACAATTGTACGTATTTATTACATCGATGTTTCCATATAAGGAAATTGATGTATGGAAGAACTACGCTCTGCTACCAATTACCATTTTCTCTTTATATTTTGGGCAATCACTTTGCTTTGATATTATAGATGTTAATATTGTGATTATGCTAGCGGAACGCTGTACGGACCTGTTTTATCTGCTTTCAAGCACGGCTGTAGATAAATATAAAATTATTCACACTATTTATCCATTATGTTTTATTTAATTTACATTTAATGAAAATCATCGTTTTTTACTATTGCAATTGTGATTCATTTCTATGAATAAATCCAATTTGAAGTGTTTTATCGTAAAATTATAATTTCTATAGCGAGCGAGTCAGAGTACCTATTAATAATACAAAAGGAAATTTTGAGAATAATTTTTAACAAAAAAAAAATACTGAATCAAGTCGTACAAACAAAATATTAACATATATTGGTACTATGGAATTTAAGCTCTTGAATTGCTTCTCAGATGTATAACCAACAATTATTTCAGTGCAATAAACGAAAAAGTAATAAAATATTAGTAAAAAAACTTTTTAGAGGCAAGCTATTATTGAAATGTACTAAAAAGGAAAAAATAATATTTAATAATTTATTTTTATTTATTTATTGTAGATTATAGACGCGTCGACATCTCAGGTCATTAGCGTCTTTCAACTACACTAAATAACAACTAACTTAAAACTAAATAGCATCACAAAACATTCATGAGCGCAGGTGGGATTCGAACCCACGGCAGTCCAGTCTAGAGGTTGCGGCGCCAAGCACGCTAACCACCAGGCTGTACTGCCCTCTTTAATAATTTAGGTTCATAATTATTATAAAAGCGTGGGTTGTAAACTCTATGATAGTTTATTAGTCGCAACCACCGCTTTTATAATAATTATGAACCTAAATTATTAAATATTATTTTTTCCTTTTTAGTACATTTCAATAAAAGTTTCATTTTACTAATATTTTATTTTGTTAATTTTAGTCTTTCAAAATTTTAACCCCTTTTGATCCCTCTCGGGGCTGAATTTCGAGAAATCCCTTCTTAGTGGATACTTGCATCAGAAAAGGAATCGAGGACAAGTCCAGTGGTTAGCGTCGCAGCCTCTGGATCCGACTGTCGTGGGTTCGAATCCCGCCTGCGCTCATGGATGTTTTGTGATGTCATTTAGTTTTAAGTGAGTTGCTATTTAATGTAATCAAGACGCCAATGACCTAAGTTGTCGACGCGTCTATAATTTACAATAAATAAAATAAATCAGAAAAGAAATCTACTGTCCAAATTTTAAGTTTCTAGCTTCAGCGATTTGGCCTGAGCGTTGATTAATCAAAAAAACCCTTGTTTGGACCCCTTATAGGGGTTGAATTTAATTCTAAAAACGATTGATTCATGTATTGTCAACGGGAATGCATATGTGTACCAAATTTTAAATCGATCGGATACGTGGAAGTCGTTCAAAATTGACTTGCAAGATTTGACCTACACAAACAAACACACAAACAAACATATAAACCAAGTGTGAAAGCTTTCACGGCCGGCATTGTTCCAAGTCTTCATGGTTTCCGGGCTTGTAGGCCGTGGTCCGGTGGTATTTCTACCTGACGTTTCGTCTACAACTGCGGTAGACATTCTCAAAGGCGATGTGGCAGCGGTCGAAGTGTCCTCCTTGGCGGCTCACAGATCAGTGTGTCGGTTACTGGTGTTCTACCTTCTTTTATACTTAGTGCCAGTGTGTTCTCTGTTCGGTCGTAGTCCGTCTCTCTGCCATTGGTCAACTGCGCAGTGTGTAGTGGTGGTGAGTTCTCTGCTCGGTCGTATCCCGTCCTTGTACGATTGGTCATTGGTTTTGTATGTCGGAGTGCTGGTGTCCAAGTTTTACTGAGATTGAGGCCTTCATCTTTTCGGTTGAAATTCCGTGTGTGTTTATGTATTTCTATGGCCTCTCTGTATATTCTTGGGTAATAGCTCAAACTTCTGGAAAAGTACAAAGTCAGGACAATCTACAAACCAACGAGAAAGATTCAGGAATGTCTAAGATCGGCCAAGGACACAAGAGACCCACTGGCAACACCAGGAGTATACCGCATCCCTTGCAGCTGTGGATCAGTATATATTGGGACAACGAAACGAAGCATCAACACACGCATAGCAGAACACAAGAGAAGCTGTAAACTGGGACAAACGGAAAAATCTGCCATAGCCAAACCGAGCAATACGTCCAAGAAGAGCAGCCATCCCAAAAAACGAGGAACAAGAAGTGAAAAATGGTACAGCGTATCTACCATACATCAGGAACATAACGGACCGCATCGGCAAACTTCTGGAAAAGTACAAAGTCAGGACAATCTACAAACCAACGAGAAAGATTCAGGAATGTCTAAGATCGGCCAAGGACACAAGAGACCCACTGGCAACACCAGGAGTATACCGCATCCCTTGCAGCTGTGGATCAGTATATATTGGGACAACGAAACGAAGCATCAACACACGCATAGCAGAACACAAGAGAAGCTGTAAACTGGGACAAACGGAAAAATCTGCCATAGCCGAACACACTTTAACTCTGGACAATCATAAGATCCTCTTCGAAGAAACCCAAGCCATAGACAGAACATTGAGCTATTACCCAAGAATATACAGAGAGGCCATAGAAATACATAAACACACACGGAATTTCAAAACTTGGACACCAGCACTCCGACATACAAAACCAATGACCAATCGTACAAGGACGGGATACGACCGAGCAGAGAACTCACCACCACTACACACTGCGCAGTTGACCAATGGCAGAGAGACGGACTACGACCGAACAGAGAACACACTGGCACTAGGTATAAAAGAAGGGAGAACACCAGTAACCGACACACTGATCTGTGAGCCGCCAAGGAGGACACTTCGACCGCTGCCACATCGCCTTTGAGAATGTCTACCGCAGTTGTAGACGAAACGTCAGGTAGAAATACCACCGGACCACGGCCTACAAGCCCGGAAACCATGAAGACTTGGAAACATATAAACATTGTAAGTTAAATAAAAGCTTGCAAAAATTGTTGAAATTTCGAGGGTTAAAATCGTATTTAAAAGATAACCTAGAGATTTGGGATTATGCCAGGGTGGGCCAAGACAGTTTAAGGTGGGTCATGGCTTACCCGACAAACCTTCTGGGACTCTGGTCTGTACCCGCGATACAGACTTACCCATTTTTTTCCTTCTGAAATTTATGCGTATTGATCATCAAATTACGTAAATTTAAATTTTCAATTGTTTTCGAGTTTTGTTTTAAAACGAAAATCAAAACAAATAAAACACTCTCTTTGATTGATGCTGGCACCGCGTCGTGCATTTAAAATAAGGATCGATCATCGAACATCCTGGAAGATGGGAATCAGCTTGATTTCAAGGTCACGCTTTGCAAATTCTCACGGTGATTTGTTTGCAAATGTCCTTGAAAACACATCGGCATTTATGTATCAGTATTTGTATTGAATAATAAACTATAAGAGAATACTTTTAGAGCTAAATTTAACACGTTGATTGCCGTGCTTTATTGTAACATAACCTTCAAAACAACAGAGCATGCTTGCTTTAATGGTTAGCGTTCTGGCCATTGGAATTTAGAGCAAACTGTCGTGGGTTTGAATTCCATCTCGGTCATGGATGTTTTGCGATGTCATTTTTTTAAGTGATATGTTATTTGATATAAGTTGTCGACGCGTCCATAATCTACAATAAATAAATAAAATTTAACACAATAAATTGTTTCATTACTTTCTACTCTCTGTATTTATGATAGTTAAATACGTTCAAAATCGAGCTTCAAACAACACTGAAATTCAGTTTTTAAAGTTCGTTTTTTTTCGTTCGGTTACACATATCGATCGTCACGTCACGTCCAACACTGATGTAGCATATAAACAGTCATACATGAAACGGCTATAAATAGCTCAGTGGTATGATGGTTGCTTCGTACGCAGAAAGTCGCTGGTTCCGGGTTCGATTCCCGTCGGCACCATTACTGTTTTTGTTATTTTTACAACTATTCAATATACCACGTGGTATTTATTTATATATTTTGTCAATTATTTTTATAAATTATCGCATTTTTTGTCTCGCATAATTTTACCCCCAATATACCGCCAGGAAAGATGTAGTTCTGCGTCAAATAGAAAACAAATTATTTTCATTCGTGCATCAATCGGATCTGCGAATGTTACAAAAAATACATTTAAAAAACGTGGCAGCTAATGCGTTAAATAGTTTTAAGTCAAAATAGACATTTAAGTGTTCTTTTAGATGTTTTGTATTTTTTGTGTTGAATTAATTTGCTAAACAAATAAATCTGATTAAACATTTACTGTGTGAAAATCGAACGTTCTCAGGTGGAGAATTCTTTGACAATTTGCATAAAACCAACTTTAAAGCAAAAAATAAAGTCATGAGGTGAGGAGACATTAGACGTTGTTCACATCAAAAAGCCGGGAGGGTAGTATAGCCTAGTGGATAGCGTACTTGGTACCGCAGCCTCTAGACTAGACCGAATCCCACCTACGCTCATGGATGTTTTAAGACAGTTGTTATTTAGTGTAGTTGAAAGACGCTAGTGACCTGAGATGTCGACGCGTCTATGATCTATAATAAATAAAAAACAAAAAGCCGGCCATGCAGCAAATAATTTGATAATATGTATACATAATACAAGATGTTTGTAGTTATAAAAAGAAAGTATATACAGATATGTTCGAGAATAAACCGTAGGTCAGTGTCTTCGGTTGGGACTCCTACATGCCCCCAACTACACTGGCCAACTTGCATGCTTTTGCCAGTGGCGGAGAGTACTTCTCTCGCAAGGGGCTTCAAAAACCGCTTCATTAAAGTTGAGCTAGGATTTAGGAATAGTACATTGTACCACAAGGGAGGAAAGTCCTACATTTCCTGCCGTGTTGCGCATACTATTTTTTCTCCTGCCAGGCTGAAAGTTCACAAATTCGAAAAAAAAATTATTAAAATTATTATTTTTATTTTATTATTAAAATTATTAAAAAATAATTTTGAAGGAAATAATTTTAATGTGTAGGAGACAGAAGTAGGGTGCGTGAGAGCCGGCATAAGTACTATTGCGCACGCGCACTTGTCCGTACCACGGGAATAAAGAGCGACTTTGTTCCCGCTTTGCAGGGACGAAAGTACGAACTTTAGGCCTAGGTAGGAGAAAAAGTGTATTTCTAATATGGCGACTGTTTCACCGAACAGCTGATTGCTTATCTAGGTTATGTTTTAAGCCGGATCAAGACAACATGGCCAATGTTGGCGAATGTATCGGCGACCGATTTTTGGGTATGGTTGGGCATTTTTGATCATTGGAATATGTCCAGTATCCACACGACAGGATTCTGTTTGGCCAACGTTGAACAAATTTAGTACACCCAATGTTTAGCAAATATACACCAACATTAAACAAAATTGATAGCGAAGATGACGCAATTATTGCAAATGCTTCAGCGGTAACAATTTATGTCCAGTATCCACACGACAGGATTCTGTTTGGTCAGCGTTGACCAAGCTTAGCACACCCAATGTTTAGCGAATATACACCAACATTAAATAAAATGGATAGCGAAGATGACGCAATTATTGCAATTGCTTCAGCGCGGTAATACTTTCTTGTACCCAGTTCTTAATATGTTTCATGCAACTCATAAATCACAATAATATACACACATTGACAAACACCGCGTAATGAAAACCGTCCAGTCGTCTCAATTAAAACCAAGTCATATTTGCAAGTCGAGACCAGCGTTGGCCAATCCCTCTGAAGTGTGTTCGAAAAACCGCCCTCAAAGCGAATATCTTCCAATGCCAATGTTGGTGTCTGGTGACTGTTTATTAAATGTTAGCAGTGTGGTTTTACCCACATACCGAGCTTCTTTTTTAAACGGTTTTATTTAGCTTGACCCCGTATATTTGATTGTGTTTCTTTGTTTCAAATCTTGCGACAGCTTTTTCAACTACTTCTACTTAACCGATTCTTATGAAACTTTGTACACACATTGAGTTCCCGTGACAATATAATATTATGATAATTTAAACTTGGTAACGAGGGTCTGATGATGGAATCAGGAGGTGGACAGTTGAAAGGATGAGGAGTTTGCATAATGATACGGGCCAGAAATCAAACTAAAAACTAGAAAATAAAAATAAGTTAAACGGTTTTATTTTAAATCATGAGCTGTACCAAAAACTAGAAAATAATTAGAACACAAACCGAGGGGCACTTTGTGTCGCTGCGTCAGCGGAATAAGTAATAAAAACGTGGGGCGCATAAAAATCTGTATAACGACTATAATTATTTAATAAAAACGGCTTGTCTAGAAAAATGTGTTTCCAAGCCCACCAACAGAAATATTTCAAATGCGCCCCACGTTTTTCTTACTTATTCCGCTGACGCAGCGACACAAATTGCCCCTTGGTTTGTGTCTTAATTATTTTCTAGTTTTTGGTACAGCTGATGATTTAAAATAAAACCGTTTAACTTAAAAGTTTTTTTACCTATTTTTATTGTATGTTAGTAATAATATTCGATACATTTTTGTGTTGCACTGCACTGGATCAAAGCAATCGGTGAAAGTATTGTCGATGCATTTGTCAACTGTTTTGAGAGAAACATCAGACAGTCGTATACGCACGCGGACTTTGGATGTTCCATTGACGTCAAAATACATGCGTCTGTCTTTTATTAGTCATGGCGCCGATAAAAGGAGCGCTTATCTCTTTCTAATATTTAATCATTCAATTTCTGACATCACCGTGACACGTAAAATCGATATGCAAATGTAAAATTGATTATATCAAAGCGTAACGTTTTTGTTATGCAAATTATACGGTTATGAAATTGTTGATATTGTTTTTATTAATTATTTGATTGTACTATAGTCTTTCCTACCAACAGATATCACGTGAACAGTAGACACATGCTTGATTTGTTGTTCTGCTGTGGTAAGTTGCAAACGACCAATCACATGCTACACATGCTACACATTTCTACTATTACGAGTCTATTTTTAACCGACTTCAAAAAAAAGTAGGAGGTTATCAGTTCGTCTGTATGTTTTTGTGTTTGTTACGCGATGTCTCCTGCATTTGTAAACCAGTTTTGATGATTATTATTTTATTCAATAGGGCATAGTTCCATATAAATTTTACTTCAATCGGTTCAGTAGTTCGACTGATTTTTTATATGTATGTTATGTATGTATGTCACCTCATTTTTCTTGCAATTGTGAACCGATTTTGATGATTCTTGTTTTATTTAATAGGGCACACCCTCAGGGTGTTTCCACATAAATTTCACTAAAATCGGTTCAGTGGTTTTCTTTTTTATTTAGTTTAGTAATCAATTATCAAGACAGAAGTCGGTTATTAACGCGCGAACTACGTATTGAAAGCTACTAAAAAGTAATAAAATAAAAGTTAAAAAAACCCGACTACGTAAAAGAAGTAAACAAATTTCCAATGAAAGTTATTGCACAGTATAGACGTTCGATAACTAAGGTTATTACCGTCTATAGCCCAATATGAAAAGTAGTTGGGCAAAAAGAAATTTATTTAGTCATCTAATTGCTAGCTGCATACTTATAAACTTCAGTATCTAATATATTGTTACGGATCATCCTGTATATAAATACAGTGAATATAAATATTTGAAACGTAAATAACTAGAAATAAATAATCCTGGTATATAGTTAATTGTATATAGTTAAGTGTTAATTACTGTTTAGTTATTGTTTACTTGTGTTAATTGTTAGAACTGACTTTTCGTTGTTGCATTCATTATTATTGTGTTTTTAATTATTGTAAATAAATATTTATTCCGCCAACTCAGAAAACAGTTTTGTAACAATATTTTTGCCCGGCTACTTTTCATATTGGTCTATAGACGGTAATGCCCTTAGTTATCGAACGTCTATAATGTGCAATAACTTTCATTGGAAACTTGTTTACTTCTTTTACGTAGTCGGGTTTTAGTTTTTTAGCTTTTATTTTATTTGTTGTTAAAAACATTTTAAAAATGGATTTAATTTATTTGATGGCAAGTCATTCGACTTCTGCACTGCACACGACGCACAGTGTACAAGTTCTCCTAATCCTAATCAATTTTTTTATTATTAATACGTAAGAAGTGTCACTTCGAGTGTGGGTGCCGCGACACGTGACTTTTTTTTGTTATACATTATCTTGTATTTTCGTTGATATATATTTTTTCTATAATTTTTCATTTGAGCGGTTTGAATTTGTAGGTTATGTTATCTAAAATGGCGGAAAATTTGGACATTCGACTGCAGTGCATCAATCCGGAAGTAACTTTACATTAGCGAACTTCCGGTTATATAGACACTAAATGCAATACCGATGATGCACTGCTCCTGATAACAAACAGATTCAATATTATTCTATACTTTTGATATACAGGGTGTCCATATATCTTTAATAGTAGATTGTGGGAGGACAGAGTGGTGTAACGGTAAACGTAGCGGCCTTTGGATCACACTGTCGTGGGTTCGAATCGCACCTGCGCTCATGGATGTTTTGTGATGTTATTTAGTTTTAAGTGAGTTGTTATTTGATGTAAACAAGACGCTAATGACCTAAGTTGTTGACGCGTCTATAATTTACAATAAATAAATAAATAGTAGATTGTATTTCTAGTGTCGTAATGGGATATATTATTGACGAGTGATGACAATATGTAAAAACGAGCGATAGCGAGTTTTTACACTCACACGAGTCATAATACCATTAAGCACGAGAAATATACCTATGGTATTTTTTGCCATACTCATTTCATTTTCAGTATTTAAGAAAAATAGACAGTTCATTTGCGTCGCCATCTTTACATTTACAGAAGGCCGTGAGTATGTAATAGCAGGCGGATAGAGCGAATAAACATAAGTTACTATGGCAACTGGTTACTTACCGCACTAGTTATGTTATGAAAACACTTTCGGCACGCCTGTCTGTTAAATGACCCAATACAGGCCGGTATACATGCATGGAAAGTAGCTATTTTGTAGTGGGTATGGCAAAAAAATAATACTTACTTCAGAGAAAGCCACCAAAGGAGCAGTCTCGAATTTTTGACGTGAATAACACATCTAAGGTCTCATACTGGGGTGGCATTTTAGAAATATTAGATGAAACGGAAGTGGTTGGCATGTGAACAAAACACAGCACGTATAACTATACACTGTAAGAAATGAGAAGGCCAATTACATAGATTATCGATGGTTCATTTGTAGCCAGCGATTAATCTGGTAATAGGCACACACAGAGACAATGGTATTGCAAACAGGTATCGCCTGCACATCGCGTAGATTCCATAAAAACACATTGCGCATGCGTGGTTACTAATTTTACATTAATTTGTTTTGTATTCAACCATTTTATATATGTAACTATACATTTTATTTTGTAATTTTTACACACTTTATTGGAATATTACACAAGTTATGTAATTTTCATTTACTTTATGTAAAAATCACAAATTTGTTTAACTTTACAGTAAAAGTTCAAGTTTTTATGAAGTTTTCTGTGTAAAAATAAATAATAATGTAAAATCACTTAGAAAATCGAGCGAATTCTACTTTAACTTTCAAAGTATTTTTACATCCATTTTTTACAGTGTATGTTAAGGTCTTAGACCCAGTAAGCCATGGTGGCCGTGCGGAAAAGTACGAGTCCTGCACCGACGGGTACAAACGCCAAACCCAGGTTCGAATCCCGAAGGCTTTAATATCATTTTTTTATAATGAAAATGTAGATAATATATATTGGATAACAATTTAGAATATAAAAAAATAAAATTACAATTATTTTATTTATTATATTTGATACGAAGATATTTGATTTTGTAAGATAAATAGAAGTGGATGTATTAATATAATTATTTGTGTTTAAGGGTATTCACGTTATCTATCTGTACCCGCGATACAGACATAATCCATTTTTTTAGCAACCTAGAATGACCGGGTTATATCCCAACCATAAATTTTGATTGAGCGGGACCCCATGTGATGTGATAATATGGGCGTTGTATATCCTTTATTCCTAAATCATTATGAAATTTAAACGATTTTTTGATCACACGGTATGTAAATATAACATTGTTAAGCATGTAGGTATTTAGTTTCTGTTAATAAAAGATTTATAGATGCTATTCAATACATTGTGATATAGTAACTGCAATGTATTGAAAAACTATATAAAATACAGTCTGTAGACAGTTTTTTCGAACATAGGGAAAATAATATTGAGAACATTTACAATTTTGTAGTAGGCTATGAGCCATAAGCATTTTTTAAACAATTTTCTATAACAACGGTTGACTAGTAAGAGTAACTCGGAACCTGCTAAATTAGAAAAAAAGGGTGTGGGTCTCGGGACCCCCGACAGACGTGAAACATCAAAGAAAACGTTATTGAACTCGGTGGTATTCTCTATGTAGTAGTATATATTTTTTCAAAAGCAGCAACTAACTGTTATGCTGACGTAATCCTATATACTGCACTGTAACACCGCGTGTGTTACAGTGCACGCCTGAGCCAAGAGAGAGAGACTGCCGCAGTGGTGGGGAGAACAGCAGCGAAGGAGCGGACCATAAATTTCGTTGCATATTTCCCCTCACGCGGCTGTTCACAGCCCGACATAAGATGTTTCACATCAAAAAACAAAGCATCTACTACGTATTTACATTAGACCTCATAGTCCATAGCCTACTACAAAATTGTAAATGTTTGCAATGTTATTTGCCCTATGTTCGGTGAAACCGTTTACACCCTGTATATTTTCTTGTTTGTATGTTTGTGTGTCTGTTCCACCATAACTTTTAAACTCGTAATCCGAATTCAATGAAATTTGGCAGATGTATAAAGAGCTCATCAATTCAAATTATAGGCTACTTTATATTCGGCTTCGCTTGCGTTGGCATAATATCATAAATAAAACGAGATATGTTAGCCGAAAAAAGTTCAACGTACGAACGAACGAACGACCGTACGTACGTATATAGACACAGAGACAGAAAAAGAAGGTTTTTCTGTAATGATTTCTCGTGAAAAAAATCGATTTCGTTTTTTGTACTGACCAAGAAATAATTAGCTTATACAACCTTTACTTACTATACATATATAATATCTAGATTCAGACGATATTTGTCGGTAAAATAGAGCGTGCAAAGTGTGGTTATCGGCCGCAGACGGCTAGGGGAATACCCCATTAACGTACAAGTCGTCCGTGTGGTGGACGCTATATTTGAGATGTCAAAACCATGGCTACCAGATCTTAATCTTTTTAATGTCTGGCTTATTAAATGGAATATTATATCAAGTCAGTTACATTTTGCTATTTGTAGTTGGTATTTGGTTTATCTATCTCGATGAAATTTCTAAACTAGCCTTTACCTTTAATGTCGACTTTCGGCTACTGCTCATCCCCCCTTAATGTCTATTAAGAAGCGCGATGATATATTATAATATATTATCCTATTCTCTGATGTTATAACAAGCACTATAGTGAAAGTCCAATAAAAATCAGTTCAGTAATTTTTAAGTTTACCCGGAACAGACGCACAGACATAAATTCTGAAATTGACTAATTCGGTTATCTTATAAATTAAACCTACTTCTAAGCCGTTTCGTCAAAAACTTACAATTGAAGACAAAGTTATACGATTTTATTTGTTTTATATAATATATTCAGCACTTTTTTTGGTTTATTTTGAATCTATAATTTTTATTAGCTGGATTTGAAGTTTTTTTTAGTTAGAAATAATTGACAGTAAACACGGTATATACATACCGGTTGTGGCTTAGAAAAGATAACATAGGGAAAATAACATTGACAACATTTACAATTTTGTAATAGGCTATGGGCCATAAGATCGAACGTAAATAATATGTAGTAGAATTAAGAAAAATCGCAGGAGAGTGGACAAAATATTTGATTATTTAATTAAATGTACGACGTTTCGTCTATATGTTTAGACTTTTTCAAGTACATAAAAATAACAATATTTATGAAAATTAATATTAATTACTAACTTTGAAAAATTTGAAAAGTAAAAAAATAACAACAATAAAATCTAAACATAATTATACTTACATAATTATGTTCAGATTTTATTGTTGTTATTTTTTTAACTAATATTTAAATAAATAGGTATATTACTTTTATATTACCTATATAAAATATGTAGGTACATACGTTATGTAGTATGACGTATACTGACGTATAATAATATTATCTACTTATAGGTATGTAATTTTTTTTTCTTAAAAACGACTAACGATTTTGATGAAATGGGAACTTTAAGTACTATTTTTTTGAACTCATCCGAACAAAGCTCGGTCATCCAGATATTTTAAATAATATAAGTAGGTATGTTAATTCTTTTTTAAATTAAATTGTATTTATATTTAGTACTGGACTTGCGTAGCCCATCGCATGTGTTGACGTAAAAAGCATAGCTTGACTTTTTTATTTGAAATGGCGTTATATTGATATTTTAGACGCAGGTATCGGGAGATTAGTTTTTAATTATCGAAAAAAAAAGTTCGTTACAAAATATAATAAAAACACGTTCGCCAACTGTGAAATTTAAACGTGTTAACAGATAATTCGAGTGTCAATATGTCGGTTTTTGGAGTATTTGCTTTAGATTAAATAATATCAGTTGTCATTTTTATTTACATATCAGACCATCATAAAGCCTGTCGACCACTAGAATTGAATTATATAATACGCGATTATTTATTTGACATTTTGGCCGGCATTTGATCTTTTTAATCGACTTTTTTGAGGACAGTATAGCTCAGTTGGTAGCGTCGCGGCCTCTGAATCAGACTGTCGTGGGTTCGAATCCCACCTCTGCTCATGGATGTTTTGTGATGTTATTAGTTTTTAAGTGATATATTATGATATTTGTTGTATTTAAGACGCTGATGACCTAAGGTGTCGACCCGTTTATAATTCACAACAAATAAATAAATAAATTTAACCGACTTCAAAAAAAGGAGGAGGTTCTAATAGTTGGCGTGTTAGTTTTTTTTAATGTATGTTCACTGATTTCGCTTGTATTTGTGAACCGATTTTAATGGTTATTGTTTTATTTAATAGGACATACCTTCCTCCCCCCCCCTCAACAGCAACCACCCCACTTGCTTATACTACATCCCCAGATTTCTAAATAAATTGTTAAATTGTGTTTTAAAGACCACCAACAGCTAAGGTTATTTGGGCCTAGCACCAATTCATATTTTCAATTCATTATTTTTTTTTTTTTAATAATAAATTGAAAATCCAATTGACACTTTTAGCAGCTCTCGGGCAAGAACCCGGGAACTGGGGACTTGTAATAGAGGAACCATAGCAACGCCATGTAAACAACAGCATTCCTACCCGCTCGACTATTCTCAAGCCCAGATTTCTATATCTATGATAAGAACGAACAAGTATAAAACGCGATTTATATTATCCGGTCAGATATGACGCGGGAACGTAGCGTTTCCGGCAAGACAAACATTTGTACATGCATTTCAAATACGAATATTTATATACTTAGCGGATCCCGTCCGTTCAGAAACGTATCATAAAAAAAATAAAAAAATAAAAAAAAAAAAATTATAAAAAAAAAAAATATAGGTACTCGTATTTAAAATGCATGTAAAAATGTTTGTCTTGCCGGAAACGCTATGTTCCCGCGCCGTGTCTGACCGAATAATATAAATCGAGCTTTATTTGATTATGCATGAGGAATACAACATGCACTGTTCAAAATTATCAAATTTTGATACGTGGGACGACCCTATTATAAAATATTTAATTTTTGTGAAATTGTTATTGACATATATGTGCATAGATAATTAAAAAATGCACACGAAACTGTTTATTTTATCTATTATTACTATTGTCACAGTATATTATAATGTGACAGAATAATTATGTTACAATTAAAATTACATTTGTTTTTAATTATTGTAAGTTTAAATATATTTATTTTCTAAATAATATTTAATAATGTATTATTTCAATGGCCCAGATAGTTACAGCATATATCCGGTAAATCAGGGAGTATAGAGGTTAAGGAGAAGAATTGTACATTGGCTACGAGTCAACAGTCGAGGGTAATTTTGCCGCTAGAGGCGCTGCAACACGTAGGGGCCGAACGTCACATAAAACATAAATGCAAATTTCACTTATACTTACGAATATTTTGTAAAAAACTTGGTGAATTTTTATGAACAAAGTATCGTTATGTGTTATAGATCGAGAGCTAGTGACAATTTTTTGGTGTCATTTATTCAAGGCCTTATTTTTGCCAAGATGTTGAGAAACTAATAAAGTGCCCTGAGTAAGGATTTTGCTATACCTACAGCGGTATGGGAGGGATGTAGACCGCCCCCAACATGTAACAAAAAAAAATGGTCACAATTATTATCGCTTAAAACAGTCGCCGTAACAACATATTAAAATTTGAACCTTGAACTAATAATATTTCGTTGGGTACATGACACGTTTAGGGTGATCTGCCACCCCTTTAATACTGACCAATCGATCTGCAAATATTATAATGGCATTATTGGGTCACCGACAAGCTATACAAACATTATTTCAGCCTTGAAGCAATAATAATTGTGACCATTTTTTATGTTACATATTGGGGGCGGTCTGCATCCCTCCCATACCACTATCTAGCAAAATCCCTTACTCAGGGCACTTTAATATGCCTCCCTCAACATCTTCACAAACATAAGGCCTTGAATAAATAACACCAAAAAATTGTCACTAGCTCTCGGCCTATTACGTAAATAAATAAACAATGTCATGTGATTAGTAATTCGTATTTAGTATGGTTCTTATCATGGAGTTTTTAAACTCCTAGGTCTATGGTTCTTTTACTAGATAGATTCCTATTGAGAACTGCGCTACTTGTGGCACTTTTTCAAACTACGAATATAACCTATTTTTGTGTCTCATCGCTTTGCTTTACAGGCCACAGAGATTCCTCTCTTTAACCTTTATACTCCATGCGGTAAATGATTGTGAATTTGTATGAGAAATAAATTGTCATCATCATTATGAATTTTGTAATTTATAAAAACGCGAAAAATTAAGTACAAGGCAAAATTCTATTTAATTTTGTGATCCTTAAGGTCAGATAACCTAGCATTTGCTGGGCTATTAGGGTACCGAGAATCTTCCGTTGGGTCGTCCGATAGCGATATATGCCCTCGCATTCGAACAATCGATAAAAAATTGCTATCAGTGAACTTCTGTATGTTATAAAAGAATGTAGGCTTTCACGGCCGGCGTTAATAGAATTAAGACAAGAATCTTTCGGGCTTATGAGCCGTGGTCTACTGGAATGGCTTCTTCTTCTTCCAGACGTTTCGTTTACAACTGCGGCAAGCATCTTCAGTGGTGTGTTCGACGTGGTCGTAGTGTTCTTCTCGGTGTCCTGCTGTCGACAGCAGGACACCGAGAAGAACATAAATGTTCCACTCGTAGCGTAGAGGTAACGTCGCAGCACTCTATGCACAGGGACCCGGGTTCGGAAACTGATGGCATCGTAGAATTTTTGGCTTTTTTTTCTAAATTCTACATGATATTTATTTATATATTTATATATTTTTTTATTTTTGTTATATTCTTTCTTTGACAATAATTATAATTTTTTGAAACTAAAAATTATATATAAAAGCGTTATACGAGCGAAGCGAGTGAGTAGTGTAATTATAATATTCAAGCGAATGAGCGAAGCGAGTGAGCAGTGTATTGTACCCGGGCTTTCTTAGCACCAGGGCGAAGCCGGACGGGGCCGCTAGTTAATAATATAAAAAAGTGATTTTTTCACCCGGACGAAGTCAGGCCGGCTAGTTATTATAGTCTATGACCTAAAGCAAAGTATCACTTATCGAACAGTGAAAAATATTTTGAAATCGGTTTAGTAGTTTTCGAGTTTACTTCTTATACGAACAAACAAACTCACACTCTCTATTTATAATCTTTAGTCTCTACTAAGTACCTACTAATATTATAAATGCTTAAGTGTTCGTGTGTGTATGTTTGTTACCATTCAGCTCCGTAATGGCTGAACGGATTTTCATGAAATAGTTACTTCAGGTCCTTGAATAGGACATAAAATACTTTTCATCCCGGAAAAATTCCCGTCGGATAATAACAAAATAACTTTGCAATTTTCTTACATTTTAGCGTATTGGCGGAATCCTAGAAATATTATAAACACCACCAGCCCGGCTTCGCCCGGGTCACAGGGGCAGAATTTCTCGCGGGCCGGGATAATAAATCATAAATTCATAGCACTCGGGCGAAGCCGGACCGGGTCGCTAGTATTAGTATAGATTACGATCATTGGCACCCGACAAGGTCAATGTGAAAGTTTAAACAAAAAATCTCAACAATCCTTTCGACTTCCGGTAAATAACTGGCGAACAAATGCATTTTGGGTGACCCTTTGATCTGTGGAAAACCCACAAAATGGCCGGGCATCCATAAATAGAACAGCGCATGCGGTACGATAATTGTAGCAAATATAAAGTTAATGACAGCAATCTAGGTAAGCGGGTCTGGCGGTTGCATACCGACACCGAAGTAAAAAAGAACTGGGCGCTACGCCCTCCACATAATATACGGGCGAATGGCATCTCAGCTTATGTAATATTTGTCACTATGCGATGTACAGTTAACACCCGTTTACCGTTTCTATTATATTTCCGAACTATACTATACATATAAATATACACTAACCGGTAAAATAAGCCATTTTTTTAAAGTCCCCTTAATTGCATATTTTATTTCTATAAAGGGAGCTTAGCTGTTTTTCTTCGCTATTAATGCTTTTAGATGTGTATTTCATTTCATAATACTTACCTTTAGTTTTAATTTGAAGTTTTGAACAGGTTAAATCATTTTCAACTATTTTTAATTTTTTTTTTATTGGACAGGGTATACTTCGAAGTTGGTTCTATATAAATTTTACTTAAATCGGTTCAGTAGTTCGGCTGATTTTTAATAAAAGTGAGTAACGGCGTGTGATTCCTTAAGGTAAATGTCACTTTTTGACACATCATACAGCGAAAGAAGTCAGTTAAGTGCGACTAAACTACGTATTGTAAAGCCACTAAAAAGTAAAAATAAAAAACTTTTTAACAAAAAAAAAAAAAACTCCTTCAAAAATTCACCAAAAAGAGGAAAATAATGAAATTTTGAGGTCTGTGCCAATTTAATAAAATATGAAGTCGGTTAAAAAGTATAGTATAGTCAAATAGTGATTACTGATTAATATCGTTCTTTTTAGCCGACTTCATATTTTAATCTACCTTAAAACGAAAGTTTTATTTATCATTATTCTTAACCGTCTGTGAATGATAACTGAGGCTCTACTGTTGAGATCTGGCAACACAATGACGTGCGTTCTGCGTTTGTTAATTGCACCTGTAATATCTGCAGCTATAGGTATGTTGAGGTCGGACACTGAACCCGCGACGCGCTGTTGTATGACGTGTAGTAGTTTTATTAGTGTATTTGCCATAATATGGCACATACACTATTGGCGTCGGTCGGATGGCGGGACCTAGGGGTCGGACCAAAATTTCTCGACGTTTCATAGCCTCCTGAACACTTTGGCACCATTTTTGGAAATGTCTGTTTATATATGTATATATATATTTATATATTTATATATTTATATATTTATATATTTATATATATATATATGTGTGCGGGCTATAACTTTCGAAAGAGTTAATTGATTTTGACGAAATTTGGTAGGCACGTTAAAATCCATCACCGCACGAAGCCTATTTAAAATGGGCCAAATCGGACTATTTTAAGGGTAGTTTTTAGGGGTTGAAAAATGTTTTTGGGCCCAAAAATGCCGAAAAAATTCTCAGAATCGTTTCAAAATTGAAATTTAACCCTTTAGTAACGATTAAAATGTTCTGCTAAAATTTTAATAAAATCGGCCCGACAGGACCGGAGTTACAAATTTTATGAAAACACTAGTTTACGGATAGTGCTTTACTTACTGAAGGGTGTATTTAATTTGGTACCGAGGTTGCATTGATAAAAATTTTGAAATTAAGAAAAAAAATATTATTTTAAGGGATGTATTAAGGGGTTAAATTTTTTATTTTGTCCAAAAACAAACTTAAGTTCACATAATAAAGCCACAATGCCAATTAGCAAATACACTATATTGTCGGCAGGGTTTTGGCACTGCGACCCGAGTTTTTTTATTTTATTGCAGATTATAAACGTGTCGACATCTCAGGTCATTTGCGTCTTTCAACTACACTAAATAACTTCACAAAACATCCATGAGCTCAGGTGGTATTCGAACCCACGGCAGTCCAGTCCAGAGGTTGCGGCAGTAATTAAATATGCCTATTTTGACTGTTAAAAATGAAATAATCTGTTTACCAAAATTCACAAATACATGCGATGCGTAACTATGGAAACGTAGAACACATCATTAATAGATTAGGAAAGGAAGGCGTGGTGGAGTCGCAACTAGGTCTCCTTCTAACTAATTGAATCTGTCTTTCCCTTCTCCTTCACCCATTGACACGACACAATTGTCAAATTTCATTCATTCTATACAGACATAACCTCGTTTTTTTAAACGCGTCGTGCGCAGAAAGTAAACCATTTTCCTCACATCTGCCTGTTAAATGGGCCATTAATGGCCGCTATTCATACATCGAAAGTAGCTATTTTGTAGTGGGTATGGCAAAAAAATAGGGCTTGAGAATAGCCGACAGTGTAGCGGCGCTGTTGTTTACATGGCGTTGCTATGGTTCCTCTATTACAAGTCCCCAGTTCTCGGGTTCTAGCCCGAGAGCTGGTAAAAGTGTCAATTGGATTTTCAATTTATTATTAAAAAAAAAAAAATAATGAATTGAAAATATGAATTGGTGCTAGGCCCAAATAACCTTAGCTGTTGGTGGTCTTTAAAACACACAATTGCAAAAAAATAATTGGGACTGTACTTAGGTTAAATCCCGTGACTCAAAAAAAATTTTACTTCTCTGAAAAAAAAAATTACTAAGTCGTATTTGGAAAATGAATTAGAATGTAAATCCCAACTAGGGGAAATATCTTTCACGTTGCGACGCGTGTTAGTTCTTAGGAAATCGCAGTTATATTTGAATGTAAATATTGACATAAGTTAATTATAGAAGTGCAGGAAAACACCGGTTGAGTTGGGAAAACCCTGCCATCTTCACAACGTTCACTTGTTTATATTATGCTCTACATTCTCTGCACGCATCTGTATATACGATGTGGCACAAAAATATCATTTAATCTATGGCATGCGTTGACGCACTCCGTACAAACAGTAACTCAGTAACGGAATTTTTGCCTGCAATTTGGTTTTAAGGCAGGATTTTGGGTATTTTTAGTGTATTTGCCATAATATGGCACATACACTATTGGCGTCGGTCGGATGGCGGGACCTAGGGGTCGGACCAAAATTTCTCGACGTTTCATAGCCTCCTGAACACTTTGGCATCATTTTTGAAAATGTTTATATATATATGTATGTATATATTTATATATATATATATATATATATATATATTTATATATATATTTATATATATATGTGTGTACACGATAACTCTCGACAGACTTAGTCGATTGAAACGAAATTTGGTACACACATTGGAACCCATCACCGCAAGAAGCCTATTTAAAATGGGCCCGATCGGACCATTTTCAGGGTTGTATTTAGGGGTTCCAAAAGGTTTTTGGGCCCAAAAATACCGAAAAATTTGTCAGAATCGTTTCAAAATTGAAATTTAACTCTTTAGTAAAGATTAAAACGTGCTGCTAAAATTTTAATAAAATCGGCCCGACAGGACCGGACTTTCAAATTTTATGAAAACACTGGTTTGTTGATACGGATTTACTTATGAAAGGGTGTATTTAATGTGGTACAGAGGTTGCATTGATAATAATATTGAAATTAAGAAAAAAATATTATTTTAAGGGATGTATTAAGGGGTTAAATTTTTTATTTTGTCCAAAAACAAACTTAAGTTCACGTATTAAAGCCACAAGGCCTGTATTTGCAAATACACTATATTGTCGGCAGGGTTTGGCACTGCGACCCGAGTTTTTTTATACCTAGGCTAGGTTATAAAAAAAATATTAGTAAAAAAAACTTTTTAGAGGCAAGCTTTTATTGAAATGTACTAAAAAGGAAAAAATAATATTTAATAATTTAGGTTCATAATTATTATAAAAGCGTGGTTTGTAAACTCTATGATAGTTTATTAGTCGCAACCCCCGCTTTTATAATAATTATGAACCTAAATTATTAAATATCATTTTTTCTTTTTTAGTACATTTCAATAAAAGCTTGTCTTAAAAAAGTTTTTTTTACTAATTATTTTATTTTGTTCATTTTAGTCTTTCAAAATTACCCCCCTTTGACACCCGTAGAGGTTGAATTTCGAAAAATCCTTTCTTAGTAGATGCTTACGTCAGAAAAGGAACCAACTGTCCAAATTTCAAGTTTCTAGTTTCAGCGCTTTGGCCTGGGCGTTGATTAGTTAAAAAAACCCTACATCCTCGTTTGAACCCCTTAGGGGTTGACTTTATTTCTAAAAACGATTTATTCATGTATTGTCATCGGGAATACATATGTGTACAAAATTTCAAATCGATCGGATACGTGGAAGTCGTTCAAAATTGACTTGCAAGTTTTGACCTAAACAAACAAACTAACATACAATTGACCTAAACAAACAAACTCACATACAAACATTGCAAGTTAAATAAAAGCTTGTAAAAATAACAAATTTATAATAGGAATTGGTAGATATTAGACTCAAATAACCCTAGATGTATAAATATGTATAAATAAATTCCGCTAATATGTTCTGATAATAATCGACATGATGCATCTTCGTAGATTTTTTTAACAGTTCTGTTCCACCCTGTATATTAACAATTAAGAGCTCATTTCTTACGGCTGTTGCTTTGCACAAAAGAGGTATGTTTATTCATTTACCTAAGATTGCATCTGCGTATACGCACTTTATACCGGGTGTTCACGTTTCATTGTACCTCTTTCTCTTTTAGTTTATAGAATCTGGGGGCATTAAAAAATTTGTTTTTTATTTGTGAGAGACCAAAAGAAATGCAAAACTGCACGCGTGCCCACTGGATTTTCCATGTCTTTTTCAACATACATGCAAGTGAATTAAAATATGAGAGAATTTAAATTTTGTCAAAAGTCTTAGTTTTTTCAAAATATAACAAATCATTTGTATTAGAACTTTCTTTTTATCATACCTACTTATCGACTGAGAGCTAGTGACAATTTTTGGTGTTATTTATTCAAAGCCTTATTTTTGTGGATGTTGAGGGAGGTGTATTAAAGTACCCTGAGTAAGGGATTTTGCTAGATAGCGGTATGGGAGGGATGCAGATCGCCCCCAATATGTAACAAAAAAAATGGTCACAATTATTGCTTCAAGGCTGAAATTGTTTGTATAGCTTTTCGGTGACCCTATAATGCCATTATAATATTTGCAGATCGATTGGTCAGTATTAAAGGGGTGGCAGATCACCCTAAACGTGTCATGTACCCGACGAAATTTATATTATTAATTCAAGGTTCAAATTTTAATATGTTGTTACGGCGATTGTTTTAAGCATATATTTCAATTTGCAGAATAAAATGTCGGTATTAATCCCATCTCTTAGAGGGAAACTTGCTCGCCTAAGTGTTTATATCGTTCTGCAAGGGGGTTAATACCGACATTTTGTTCTGCAAATTGAAATATATGCTTAAAACAGTCGCCGTAACAACATATCAAAAATTTGAACCTTGAACTAATAATATAAATTTCGATAAGATTTCTTTGAAAACCGAGAACGCGAGCAAAGCCGCAATTACACGGTCGAAGCTTTTTTTTGAAAATAAAATAAGCCTATTGACCGTTATTTCTCAAACATTTTGTATAAAATACGCGTGTCTACATGAGAAATTAGCTAAATTCTCAGTAAATATTTTCTCATCAAATAGATAAGCAAATTTCTATCTTTACTTTTTATGTTTGTACATTATATCCTTGTTTATCAATTCTGTAGTTAAACAACGCTGTGTGTTATTTTCATATTTTTCGTTAAGCTAGGGACATTATCAATAAATTATTTACCAAATTTCAACGCTCCAACAAATCCAGGATGTAGATTATTATCTCTGATTACGCAAATATAGCGTTATTTCTCTCACTGTTTGGCGTAATTCGAAATCTCTGGTGACACACCACGGAGATTCTATGAACTATCATTATCGTTTTGTCGGATCTCTTCGTTGTCGGTACAGTTATGTTGATGTTATAAATTCCAATTAGAATTTCCTTATTTTACAGACACACTACGTCGAATTTCCACCACAGGCGATACTAGTTTTTTATAAATAGATATCAGTATTGCCATATTTGAAGAGAATTTAGAAACTGAGACCATTGACATATTTTTAACCGACTTCAAAAAAAGGAGGTGGTTCTCAATTCGGTTGTATTTTTTTTTTTTTTATGTTTGTTACCTCATAACTCAGTCATTTATAAACCGATTTTGAAATTTTTTTTTAATTTGAAAGGATATACTTTCAGATTGGTCCCATAGAAATTTCATCAAAATCGGTTCAGTAGTTCGGCTGATTTTAATAAAAGTGAGTAACGGCGTGTGATTATTTAAGGTAAATGTCACTTTTTTACATATCAGACAGCGTAAGAAAGTCGGTTTAATAAAAGTGAGTAACGGCGTGTGATTCTTTTAAGGTAAATGTCACTTTTTGACACTAAAAAGTAAAAAATAAAAAACTTTTTAACAAAAAAAAACCTCCTTCAAAAAATCACTAAAAAGAGGAAAATAATGAAATTTTGAGGTCTGTGCCAATTTAATAAAATATGAAGTTGGTTAAAAAGAAGATATTAATCACTATACAATGCTTTTTAACCGACTTCATATTTTATTAAATTGACACAGACCTCAAAATTTCATTA
Source organism: Mongoloraphidia duomilia (assembly GCA_039654895.1). Lineage (NCBI taxonomy): Eukaryota > Metazoa > Arthropoda > Insecta > Raphidioptera > Raphidiidae > Mongoloraphidia > Mongoloraphidia duomilia. The sequence continues at coordinate 4,847,623 of CM077521.1, forward strand.
TTTTCCTCTTTTTAGTGGTTTTGTGAAGGAGGTTTTTTTTTTGTTAAAAAGTTATTTATTTATAAATAGATATCAGTATTGCCATCTCTGAAGAGAATTTATAAACTGAGACCATATTTTGTATAAAGTATTGGCTAACTACTAAGAGTGTATAAGCAAATGTATTATATCGTATACCTAGATTTATGAATGTTTAAATTTAAATCAGTACTCAGTGAGTCAGTAGTGGTGATATCTGTGCCGGTAATGCAGTTACCGCGCTCTGTATGTGCAGTTATCGGCTTTGATAATGCATGGACAGCATAGTGACCGCTGATGTCACGTGTTATCGCTCAACACAGTGAATGGCCGCCGTTGATTTCTAGCGGACATTAAAAACTGTTTTTGCCATACCTATTATAAAATAGCTGCTTTATATGCATGCATGTAAAGTGATTTTTGACAGGTCGGTGTGCGGGAATTTATCTTTCCTACACTAGTGTGGGAAAGCAAGTCATTTCAATAGTGATTTATAAAAAATTTTTTTTCGTTGGAGAGCAGCCAATTATATAATTGTTTCGAAACATATTGGAAAAAATCATTTTACCAACCAGTGGTCACAGTCAGGATTCTAACATGAACCTTTCCACTTTCGCGGCGGAATGAGCTTACAATACTCAACCGTGACAAGATTGCTAAATTCCGCCGCGAAAGTGGAAAGGTTCAGGTTAGAATCCTGACTGTGACCACTGGTTGGTAAAATGATTTTTTCCAATATGTTTCGAAACAATTCGTCGGGTTAAAACAGAACTATCTTAAGTCCAAAAACAGCGTTTTTGAGTTATATATACCATTAGACTAGATTTTCATCAATATTTTTACTGCAGAAGTAACATAAGTCTACAAAAATTGTAGTACCTAGGCATGGCATAGGTACGAAATAGCTTATGTTCATGCTTGTATCCATATGTAAAACAGAACTATTTTAAGTGCATTTAAAACTACATAAGATACTTCTACATTGAAATTATTTGCGTACAATTAAATTACGTTAGGACATAAGATATTGCGTGATTGTTTATTTACCGGTGTGTTTTTAAGTTTGGTGCTTAAATTTTTGTTTTTATGTGTGCTATCGTATAAAAAACATTAATTTTTAATAAAATGGCATCTAGAGGCAAATATCTCGTAAAACTAGCTCTTGAACAGAGCAAAAATAAATTTACACCAGCTAATAATAATCAACTACAATCAGTGTCTAACAATATTTCTAATGAAAATGATGCTACGAACACTGAACATGAGATGAAAATTAAGATTCGTTCGAATGAAAATCCAAATAATAATATTATGAACAGTGAAAGTGATGTTAGTCATCAGAGCGAATTTGTATTAAATTATAATGATGGTGAAATAAAAATTAACAATCCTATGAATGAAAACCTAGAAACATTGAACTTCTCAGATAATATGAGTAGGAAAAGTAATGATAATCCTCAGAACGACTTGGTGTTACATAATGATGATGATGTGAAAATTAACAATCCTTCGAATGGAAACCTAGAAATGTTTAACTTTTGTGATACCATGAGCAGGGAAAGTGATGGTGATCCTCCAAATGACTCTGTGTTACAAACTAATGAGAGTGATAATGACCCTTTTGAAACAGATAGAAGTGATACTGATTATAGACCCTCTAGTGAGAATGATGTAACCGATATAGGTAAGTATTTTTTTTAATTTTGAACTTAAATAATTTAATTACGGGCAATTTGTGATTAAACTCCACAATTATTGTAACGGTGCTAGGTAGACTACATTTTGATTTTTTAAATATGTAAAATTACTGAATCAATGTAGCACAAACAGTTATGTAAAACTTTTCTGTATAAACTGATAACATTACTTTAAGTGTATTCTACTTTGTAATTATTGGCAATGTTTTTTATCAATACAAACTTTATTTTACAGAATATGTTGCTAAACAAATAGAAGACAACTTGGAAGGTAATATTCAAGGAAAACCTGAGAAAACAAGAAAAAGAAAGCGAAATGAAAAGTGCTGGAAGAGAAATAAAATAAAGACCCTAAGAAATTATGGAAAACAGTATTTAAGTTGGACAGGAAAAGAAACTGCAAGTCGAAAATTAAAAAAGGGTTGCAGTAACTGTAGACAGAAATGTTCTCAGAGATTTTCGGAAGAGCAAAGAAAAACTATATTTGAATCTTACTGGAACTTGGGTGACATAAATCGACAAAGGGATTTCATTGCTAAATTTGTCAAGTTTGTTCCAAAATTACGCTCAAGGAAAAAATGCAAGGAAAACATAGTCAAGGAAGATAACAAATCCAGGAATCGAACATTAACTTATTTTTATCATTTACCGATTCAAGGTAAGGTACAAAAAGTATGTCAGAAATTCTTTTTGGATACACTGTCCATTAGTCAGCAAATGGTGAAGACTGTGGCAAATAAATGGAATCCGAATGTTGGAATCGTAACTGAAGACACAAGAGGGAAAGTTCAATGTAACACCCGCTTACCTTTACAAATAAAGCAAAGTGTAAGGGATCACATTAATAGTTTTGACTCTGTAGACAGTCATTATTGTAGAAAAGAATCAAATACCAGATATTTAAAACAATCTTTGAACATATCCAAAATGTACGTTCTATATAAAGAAAAATGTAACGAGAATGGATTCACACCTGCCAAGGAATGCATTTATCGACAAATTTTTAGAACTGAATTTAATATAGCATTCCATATTCCCAAAAAGGATCAATGTGACGTGTGTGAAAAATATAAAAATTCGGATCAACAGGAGAACATTAAGAAATAAAGTTTTTTTTTTTGAAATACAAACAATTATAAAATTTTATTTTACTTGTTTTTATTATGAATAAGGAGATTTATTATATCTTATGTCCAGTTAAAAAAAATAATAAATATTATGCAACTATTGTATGTCCATTAATTTTTTTTTCTGAAAGAAATAGATAAAATACTAAATATTCATGAAAACTAATTGCAATTTATTAGCAAATAATTTTACAACCACAAAAAAAATTGTAAAGACATATTAAATAATCGTAAAAATGACCTTCTTTTGCGTTTTCTGTAAAACAGTAAATCAGGATATAAGATAGTTCTGTTTTAACCCGACGAATTATATAATCGGCTGCTCTCCAACGAAAAAACATTTTTCAGTTGCATTTCAGCCGTATAAAACTATTATTTATCTTATAGTGATTTATGTTTGTTCGCCCTGATCCGCCCGCTATTACCTACCGACCGCTCTACTTTCGGCCTACTATAGACGTGAAGATCGCGACACAAAATTAACTGTAAAAATTTTTGAAAATCCTGCGAATGAATTGAAAAGCAGCTATTTTATAGATATGGCAAAAATACTATAATTAACAATATCTATAATCTTATGGGTCCCTGACACTTGGGGGCCCAGGGCTTAAGCCCTATTAGTCCCTGATCACTCTATATATATAAATTAAAAAAAAATCAAATGTAGCCCATGCACAGTCTCGCGAATTCGAATGGAGTGATACGTAACAAATCGCATAAGTGAGTACGCGACAAATGTAGCACATCACTAATTATACCAATGTTTGTACATGCATGTGTGAGCATAAATGTGTGTGTCCACACGTTGCACGGGACTGTGCGGTCGTTTAACGAGGGAATATTTCTGTGGTTATCGATCAAAGTTGCGTATGTCGATTTTTTAATGGTAATTTTATATATCGTCACTTATAGATTGAGAGCGAGTGACAATTTTTTGATGTTATTTATTCAAGGCCTTATTTTTGTGAAGATGTTGAGGGAGGCATATTAAAGTGCCCTGAGTAACGGATTTTGCTAGATAACGGTATTGGAGGGATGCAGACCGCCCCCAACATGTAACAGAAAAATGGTCACAATTATTATTGCTTCAAGGTTGAAATTGTTTGTAAAGCTTGGCGGTGACCCAATAATGCCATTATAATATTTGCAGATCGATTGGTCGGTATTAAAGGGGTGGCAGATCACCCTAAACGTGTCATGTACCCGACGAAATTTATATTATTATATTTTTTTGCATACGTGGCAGACCTCATTTGGAGTGAGGTCTGTCCAGATATGCAAAAAAATTTGCAAGGCAGACGATGATAAATGTAAATAATTGATACTTCTCTATTGGGATCCGTCAAATGAGTATATGACAACTGGTGGCAGAAAATTGTACTAAAACGAGGGAAAATTTTACATGCTAACAGTGCAAATTTATCGTGAAATTGTTTATTACAAATATAAAACAAGTAAAATAAACAAAAAGTTTATCGAAAATGGAATTCGCGACGTTTTCTAATATCATGGCATTAAACACTGTCAGTTATTGCCTTGTAAAACTTACTTTACAGAGAATTATTTTCTAATGAAATGTGGAAAAATTGTATTTATGAATTAAAAAAATATTTTATATTAATAATAAGATGTACTTATTATCATACTGCACAACAATAGTTGAATTCCTGATGATTGGCAAATTTATAGGATTAATTTTGTATACAAATATTTTGAGGTTAGTAACTTACCCACTTATTACAATATAACTTATTATGTTGCAATTATGTGTTTACATTATTCACCTAACCCAACCTTAAAGGCGCATTGAACGTGGGTGATTAATTTCGTGGAGATTTTCTTTTAATTTTGATGTTTTTAAGCAATATGTCGTAAAGATTACTGCTTTTGACAGTTCATTTTGCATGCATTTTTCTCGTTATATTTCCGACATTTGATAATATGCCCGGCTTTGAGAATCCGTTCTCCTTCAACGAAATTCCTTTGTTTAGGATTCGTACCGGCCCAATCACAAATTGCACTTATATTTATTATTTCTTCTCACTTTGAAAATCATAAAATTACACGCAAAAGTATACCCCGTATATGAAATTTCCCTCCCTCTGCGCCATGTTTTTTAATCTCCACCTATCTTACGGATCCCAATAATCTGAATAAATTTCATCAAGTAGTGATGAGTCGTATTCGAGGTACTGACGACAAAAAGTGATAAAAAATAATTAGTTTGCCATCGATTTGATGTTTCTCGTCTGTTAAATTCAATAATAAAATTTTAGTAGTGTTGTTCAGTAGATTTTTGTACGGTCAGAGTTTGGACTAATGTATATTAATGTAGATACTGAAGCTAACATAGACAATTTAGCTTTGCGACCATAGATTTAACGTGCTAGGAACGACGGGTCCTGACTAGCTGCAGCTTAATTGCAAACGGTACCGATGTATTATGGGTCGATATACCGGTTGACCTCTATAGCGCAAAATTATCGACAGTTTCATTTCATTATTTTTAGATCCAGACATTTTTATTTTTCAAGTCTTCATGGTTTCCGGGCTTGTAGGCCGTGGTCCGGTGGTATTTCTAGGTAGAAATACCACCGGACCACGGCCTACAAGCCCGGAAACCATGAAGACTTGGAACAATGCCGGCCGTGAAAGCTTGCACACCTGGATTTTTATTTTTTCGGTCAAATTTTCAAAAGGATGTAAGTTTTTAAAGATGCATTTTGACACGTTGCTAAATAGTGTTAATTCGATTTATAGTTTCCATAACGAAGTTTTAGATTTTTAAAATTTTGATACATTAGAAACCTAGTACCACAGATGGCATATAATACAGATAAGTTGTGGCTGTACTAACGAGCGATCTACCTTTTGAAGGCCAGATTTGACCGTCGCAACTGTTAGCACAATTCAAAAGCTTGAAATAAGTATGTATGAGTTATAATTGATTCAAAACATAAGAGTGGTTCTGATCCTACACACTTAAAACAATTTTAATTCTATTAAAATATATATGTCGCTTTAGTCGAGGGATAATGTTTAGATAATAATGTATTCTTTTGCTGGCATTTATGAAACATTCTCCCTAATTTAAACTTCACTGAATTATAGAACGAGAAAAAATTACCATGCCTATTATATTTAGTTATATTTTTGCCACGAGGTGTCAGGAATGGATATTTTTTTAAGATAAGATAAAATTTTATTAACTTAAAATACAATTTTGTACATGAAAAGACAACATATTAAATTTAAAAAAAAGCGTTCCACGTGACCTGCTGTCTAACAGTAAAAGAAAAAAACTCGGGTCGCAGTGCCAAACCCTGCCGACAATTAGTGTATTTGCTAATACAGGCACTGTGGCATTATTATGTGAACTTAAGTTTGTTTTTTGACAAAATAAAAAATTTAACCCCTTAATACATCCCTTAAAATAATTCAATTTTTCTAAATTTCTATATTAGACATGGATTTTATCAGTACACCCAATTAAATACACCCTTCGATAAGTAAATCCGTATCAACAAACTAGTGTTTTCATAAAATTTGAAAGTCCGGTCCTGTCGGGCCGATTTTATTAAAATTTTAGCACCACATTTTAATCTTTACTAAAGAGTTAAATTTCAATTTTGAAACGATTCTGATAAATTTTTCGGTATTTTTGGGCCCAAAAACTTTTTGGAACCCCTAAATACAACCCTGAAAATGGTCCGATCGGGCCCATTTTAAATAGGCTTCTTGCGGTGATGGGTTCCAATGTGTGTACCAAATTTCGTTTCAATCGATTAAGTCTGTCGAGAGTTATCGTGTACACACACACATATATATATATATATATATATATATATATATATATATATATATATATATATATAAATATATATATATACATACATATATATATATAAACATTTTTAAAAATGGTGCCAAAGTGTTCAGGAGGCTATGAAACGTCGAGAAATTTTGGTCCGACCCCTAGGTCCCGCCATCCGACCGACGCCAATAGTGTATGTGCCATATTATGGCAAATACACTAATAAAAAAGTAAAAATAAAACAGTATTGTACAATTTGGGAAAAGTTACAAAAAAAAACCCAAACTTATTAGTAAAGGGAATGGATGTTATCTAGGTATAAATAGCAAAGGTTTAGTATTTCATTTTGTTTATGTTTTTAGTTCCATAAAATGACACGAATCATTAAATAAAGGCGCTCATAAGACGGTCGTTTTCTCCCGTAAGGCAAAATCCCCCTGGTAGTACTACTTACTAGGATTTTGGTGTTTGCATAACACTAATAAAATCCAAAAAAATAAAAGTATCGGAAAATCTAACAAATAGTAAAATTAATGATTAACTAATAGTAAACAAATTGAATGAAATTTGACAAAAGTGTATTTTAGAGGATTACTCTCCTTTCGGTAATCAAAGAAACCCCAAAGAAATTGTAGAAGAGTTAAAACCACCCCCACCCCCTGACATTTTTTTCAGAACTTTCTTAGGGGTGGTAATACGGTTCTCAAATTTTTTTAGCGAGAAGACTGATTAATTATCTTCATTTTGTTACTCTTGTAAACATTTCGTATTCCGCATAGTTCCGAAGGAAAAAAATGTTTTCTTAAATAATGCTAACAGATATTCCTAGTACAAGTTTAATAAAATTGTAATACAAAATTTTATATACAAAATTTTATGTAAACTTTGAACTCTACTCACGGGCAAATGGTACGTTTTGGTATATAAATAAATTGGGTCCAATCGACTTATTTTGACCTCTACTACACGTGGTAGCAATTTTGGAACACCCTGTATATTAATTTTTAAACAGCTGACTGTAGGCACGAAATGTACATTTCAAATATGCGTTACAAAAAATAATAAATAAAATTATTACGAAATTTGTTTTGCATACACTCCGTATAATAGTTAGTTGCACGAGTGTATTTGGAAGCCTTCCAATATGATAACTCCACAAACTCCCCTCTTTTCCCCCACTCCTTCCAGCGGTTCCAACTGGCATGCGGGTCAGTTTTTACATTATCTAATGTCATGCACAATCGATGCAATGCAGCGCCACTATCGAACACTGTGTAATTTCTTCTTTCGCATTAAAATAACCCTAAAATAACTCTAAAATTAAAATTCACCTGAGGACAGTGTGGTCCAGTGGGTTCTGGATCAGACTGTCGTGGGTTCGAATCCCGCCTCAGCTCATGGATGTTTTGTGATGTAATTTAGTTTTAAGTGAGTTGTTATTTAATGTAATCAAGACGCTAATGACCTAAGTTGTCGACGCGTCTATAATCTTATTACCTATATAAAAGAAAGTCGTGTTAGTTATAGTTAGTTAGTTAGTTACACCATTTATAACTCGAGAACGGCTGGACCGATTTTCATTATCTTTTATTTTTTGGATTTGTCTCCGCCTTGGTTAACAGAATAACTATTAAAACATCGGAAAAATTCACCCGGGAGCGAACGAGCGAAGCGAGTGAGTAATGTAATTATTATATTCAAGCGAACGACCGAAGCGAGTGAGTAATGTACCACCCGGGAGCGAACGAGCGAAGCGAGTGAGTAGTGTATTGCAGTCCGGGCGAAGCCGGGCCGGGCCGCTAGTTTTCAATAAATAAAATATAAAATTCACCTGTCTGACATAACCCGCAGCCATTCTTTATTTGCTAAGACGCGGTTTAACATACATCGGTTTTATGAAAAAATCGCGCAATTTTTTTTTATTAAGGGCCGGCGCATATACAACTAATTTTTATTCGCACAACTATTTAGTTGTTTGTCAAAAGGCTATTAGATCAGAAGGGACTGCGCATACTATCCACACTGTAGTTATACAACAAAAAAATCATAAAACCGCATCGATCGTCTTTTGACTTTTTTGTTGAACAACTATCGTCGGCAACGTCCACAGCTGTTTATTGACGCTATCATACGCTCGACTAAATAGTTGTTCGGCGACCCATTAGTTTAATCGTGAAATTATAGCACAACTGATTGATTGTATGTGCACCTCTAACAACTAAACAGTTTAGTTGAGTTGTGTACGTGTCGCGTTTTCAACTCAACTAAACTATTTAGTTATAAGAGGTGCGCATACAATCAGTCAGTTGTGCCACAATTTCATTATTAAACTAATGGCTCGCCGAACAACTATTTAGTCGAGTGTGTGCTAGCGTCAATACACAGCTGTGAACGTTGCTGACGATAGTTGTTCAACAAAAAAGTCAAAAGACGATCGATGCGGTCCTTTGATTTTCTTTGTCATACAACTACAGTGTCGATAGTATCAAGGATATCTGAGATGATCACCATCTAAGGTCATTGTCAAATTACATTTTTTGACAATGCTTTCTGCAACCCAGCATAAGCGTTGTATTATCGACGTGAAGTTGTACATGAACAGGTTTTCTAGGTGTCGATCTGTATTATAGTTAGGGGAAACAGGGAGCGGATGTGGCGTGTTGTGTCGGATGGACGGACAGACAGACAGGGGGAGCGAGAGAGGTTATGTTGATTGACAGGTCGGCCGCTGTATCGGCAAATGGCGCCACTGTACATGTTTAGTGATTAATCGTGTTTGACCAATCGATTTTCGAAACTTGTTTTCGGTTCAATTGTTTCTCGCATGGAAACGGTATGCAGTCAACTCTCTCTAAGAATGTACACTCGTTGGAACCGACGATTCTTTTGATTATTTTTCTAAGGATTACAAGTAGAGGAGGTACTGCAACCTGCACAGTACACATTCCGAGGCTATTTTTCGCTTATTTATACAGGCGTGTACTAAATATAAATCTTAAACTCTTTTGAAAAAAAATCGTGGTTTCGGTCCTGTAGAATTGTTCTTAGTACTAAGAACGATTGTACGGTTGAATTTATAATTACTTAATACATTACTCACTCGCTTCGCTCGTTCGCTCAAATTTATGATCTATTAATACATTACTTACTCGCTTCGCTCGGTCGCTCTAGTTATTCTAACCTATGTCCTAAAGAAAAGTAATATCATCTATTGAACAGTGAAAAAAATTTTGAAATCGGTTCAGTAGTTTCTGAGATTACCCTCAATTTTCACCCGGACGAAGATGGGCTAGCTAGTTAATATAGCCTATGTCCTAAGACCTAAAGCAAAATAATTATACCTATCGAACAGAAAAAAAATTGAAATCGGTCCAGCAGTTTCCGAGTTTACTTTTTACAAACAAACAAACCCCCACTCTCTCTTTATAATATTAGTATAGATTAAAGAAAGCTTCAAACAAATTCAGTTTATAATTTGTAATTTTGAACTGTCACAATATATACATATATACATATAAAAAATGAAATTTTGCACATGAAGTGGCTTTTTCTGGCCGTCGCACCAGGATTTTACAAGGCAACCCTAGTGTTTTTTCTTTGTCATAATAAATACTAACTTCCCAAAAAATGTCATCCTGTCACAAATGGGCTTAGTATATTTACGACCGGCTCTTGGTCTATAACAACATCCTATACAAGTTTTGAAAGCCGTTTTCAAGTTACGGTGGGTAGAACTAACAAACGGTGTGAATTTTCGGACAAGGCAATCTTGCAATTGTATGTGTATATACTGTATATATTGTGTACAGATAGAGAGCCTGCCTGTACCTATAGCCTATAGCAGGGATGGCGAACCTATGGCACGCGACAGAAACTATTGGCACGGCTTTGATTGAGGTACAAAATCGAAATACTTAAAAATGTCGTCCCTCATTTCACTCGAAAACGTATCTGCCATTTTCACCACCACAGTTACGCCACTTCATGAGAAGAAAGTCAGGCTTAAGGGCGGATGTACGGTGGCGTTTCTCACTTTTTCAATTTTTGTTAGTTACGTCTTTACGTGAGATTTTTTACGTGAAGGCGTATCTGCCATTTTCACCACAATTACGTCACTTCGTGAGAAGAAAGTCAGGCTTAAGGGTGGTTGTTCGGTGGCGTATCTCACTTTTTCAATTTTTGTCAGTTAAGTCTTTACGTGAGATTTTTTACGAAAAGACGTATCTGTCATTTACACCACAGTTACGCCACTTCGTGAGAAGAAAGTCAAACTTAAGGGCGGGTGTACGGTGGCGTATCTCACTTTTTCAATTTTTGTCAGTTAAGTCGACTTTACGTGAGATTTTTTACGTTAAGGCGTATCTGCCATTTTCACCACATTTACGTCATTTAGTGAGAAGAAAGGCAAACTTATGGGCGGATGTACGGTAGCGTATCTCACTTTTTCAATTTTTGTTAGTTACGTCTTTACGTGAGATTTTTACGTAAAAACGTATCTGTCATTTACATTACAGTTACGTCACTTGGTGAGAAGAAAGTCAGGCTTAAGGGTGCTTGTTCGGTGGCGTATTTCACTTTTTCAATTTTTGTTAGTTACGTCTTTACGTGAGATTTTTTACGTAAAGGCGTATCTGCCATTTTCACCACAATTACGTCACTTCGTGAGAAGAAAGTCAGGCTTAAGGGAGGTTGTTCGGTGGCGTATCTCACTTTTTCAATTTTTGTCAGTTAAGTCGACTTTACGTGAGATTTTTTACGTTAAGGCGTATCTGCAATTTTCACCACAATTACGTCATTTAGTGAGAAGAAAGGCAAACTTATGGGCGGATGTACGGTAGCGTATCTCACTTTTTTAATTTTTGTTAGTTACGTCTTTACGTGAGATTTTTTTACGTAAAAGCGTATCTGCCATTTTCACCACAATTACGTCACTTCGTGAGAAGAAAGTCAGGCTTAAGGACGGTTGTTCAGTGGCGTATCTCACTTTTTTAATTTTTGTTAGTTACGTCTTTACGTGAGATTTTTTTACATAAAGGCGTATCTGCCATTTTCACCACAATTACGTCACTTCGTGAGAAGAAAGTCAGGCTTAAGGACGGTTGTTCGGTGGCGTATCTCACTTTTTCAATTTTTGTTAGTTACGTCTTTACGTGAGATGTATGACGATATGTTGTCGAAACAATTTGACTATCACTCAAATAACAAATATGAGATCCTAATTTTAATTCGTTTTTTTGTCGACTAAATTTCATTGGTTGCTTGTTGGCACGTCATGGCCACATTGAACATTTTTTGAAAAAATATGGCACGTAGATGTGAAAAGGTTCGCCATCCCTGACCTATAGAATATAGGCCTTCGTTAGAACAGCTAGTCGAGCGACGGTCAGAGCTTTCATTATGTAATTTATCACGAGATGGTTCTGTGTGTTAGGTGTACAACCAGTGTACACCGGTGTACTGCTCTGTTTATAATACTGACTGTACAGAAAATATTGTACAGGATGTCCGGTCAAACAAACTTTATCGTTCTCTAAAGATACGCTGCCCTTTAATCGAACTTTCACCATGCACGGTAATCTAGCGGTCCCGCCCGTCTTCGTCCGGGCGCTAGGAATTTATATAATGCTTATAATAAAGATTAAACACCCGCCCCTTCGCCATATATACACGTATTTCCACCATGCACGCTAATCTAGCGGTCCTGCCCGTTTTCTCCCGGGCGCTAAGAATTTATATAATGCTTATAATAAAGATTAAACACCCGCCCCTTCGCCATATATACACGTATTTCCACCATGCACGCTAATCTAGCGGTCCTGCCCGTTTTCTCCCGGGCGCTAAGAATTTATATAATACTTATAATAAAGATTAAACACCCGCCCCTTCGCCATATATACACGTACTTCCACCATGCACGGTAATCTAGCGGTTCCGCCCGTCTTTGACCGGGTGCTAAGAATTTATATAATACTTATAATAAAGATTAAACACCCGCCCCTTTGCCATATATACACGTACTGCCACCATGCACGGTAATCGAGCGGTTCCGCCCGTCTTTGACAAGCGCTAAGAATTTATATAATGCTTATAATAAAGATTAAATACACGCCCCTTCGCCATATATACACGTACTTCCACCATGCACGGTAATCTAGCGGTTCCGCCCGTCTTCGCCCGGATGCTAAGAATTTATGAACCTATACAGAAAACTTTCGCAGTAATGAGCATAACAACTCACCAAAAGTTTCATCACAATAAGATGAATGGTATAGGAACGTAAATGGGACAAACAAACCAACACATCAGAGTTTAGACGCTAATGACCTCTGTTGTCGAGCGTCTATAATTTACAATTCATTCATTCAGACCAACAGACAAACATTCATTTTTATATATAGATCAAATGTGCCCTCCGAGATTATACTGCACGTTCGATGCAATCTGACAGAGTCGACTGTGCGCTCCGCGGTTTGTCGATCCCTGGTCTAAGGTGTTAAAGCCGGGCCTGCACTTTCGCGACTCTTGTGGATGTCCAGCAGACCGACGACGGACGATTTGTGGCCAAGCATTTGTTTCACATTCTTCATCCCATACACTTCGTCCGTTCACACAATTTGCTCTGACGATGTGTCCGCGTTGTGAACTTCGCTATACTCCTGGAAGGTCGTAGCTTTATGGAAACGAAAACCGCTCTCGCATTATGTAAACTCAGCCAGCGCGAATCTGGAAGTTTCGGGTTTGAATCCCGACAGTGACGAGATAAATAAATACATTTATCTGATATTGCACTGTAACGTAACGTCATTGGATGTAATCGAAAAATTGTGTTTTAGAGACCACCAACAGCTAAGGTTATTTGGGCCTAGCACCAATTCATATTTTCAATTCATTATTTTTTTTTAATATTAAATTGAAAATCTAATTGACACTTTTACCAGTTCTCGGGCTAGAACTCGGGAACTGGGGACTTGTAATAGACGAACCATAGCAACGCCATGTAAACAACAGCATTGCTACACGCTTGGCTATTCTCAAGCCCTCTTATGTAATCGATCAGCTGCGATTCACTATCGGTTTTGTCTGTACCGTTATACGTTTTTTTTTCAAAAGTAAAAAAAATATATCTATATATTATGACTGTTTCCTAATGGAAATCATTGACTCAATAACAATACCTTAAGTATTTATGGAGATATACCGACATTTTTAAATTTTAATACCTGCTTACTTCACAACACCCGTCTCGTTGGCTTTATATTCTTTATAACACCGCCACCTTTGCTATCAATCAACTATCAATATGGTACATGTATTTTAAATATGGGCTGTAGAAGTAGGCCGTGATATTCGGTGCATGTGACGTCAGACGCTCGAAAAGGAAAATGGAAATGTGGTTTATTTTAACCAACTTCAAAAATTTATTGTGAAGACGTTTTAAGTGCTAGGATTGTTTTATCTAGCATTTAAAATGGCTTCACAATAATTTTTTGAAGTATGTTAAAACAAACCACATCTTTATTTTTTCGAAGGAACGCGGGTACCGAAATAGGGCCTATTTCGGGACCAGTTCCTTCGAAACTAATTTAGTTCGTGATCTGTTGCGAATACGTCCCTGCTTTTTGGAAAGGGGGCAAACCGACAGACTAAATACAATGTGTGTAAAATTGTAACAGGCAATAATTTAAATTTTAGACACATGTATAATATATACCAGTTTACATATATAGAAGCGTTCATCAACTGTTTCCATGTATTATAGACAAGGTTTTGCCTCGAGTTAAGCAACAACATTTTTTTTGCAACATTGCATCAAAAACAAAATATAATATAGTTACTTCTTACCACAACAGTTTTATTGATGGATGTACATTTCGAAAGCTAAGCTTTCATCTTCAGCGAACACTACTTGATGTAGTGTTTGCTGAAGATGAAAGCTTAGCTTTCGAAATGTACATCCATCAATAAAACTGTTGTGGTAAGAAGTAACTATATTATATTTTGTTTTTATTCCAACCACAGTGCTCATATATATTTTTATTGCATCAAAAGTACAGTTTTAGATGGCTGTGTACCGTTTGAAAAGTGATTCTTTATGGAAGCTTCTGATGCGTTCGAACGGTAGTGTTTAAAGTAAATTTTAACGCACTCCGTTCTATAAAGTAATACTGTTTTGTTTTACTTTATAACACACGTGCGTAATAAAGTACTTTATATAACACATGCACGCTTTTAGTTTTTTTTCGTATCTGATTTGCGAACCTTAAATAGCCGTTTATTGACTAGTGACCATTATGTAACGCTTTTCAGGGCTATAATGGTTCATTATGTAACTAGTTACATAATGATCCATTATGCAATGCTTTTCAGTGCTATAATGAAAGAACAGTTGCATAATGAACCATTATGTAACTGTTTTTTTTTTTAATTCAATTAAATTCTAAAACCATGCATGTGTTATATAAAGTATAGTGTGCAACGCGTGTGCTAAATCTTTATGCGTCAGGCGCGATATTTTCAGCACTCGTATGCGGCTCGCGATGCACACTCGCCAAGGCTCGTGTGCGCTCGCCTACTACTCGTGCTAAAAACATCAGCACTCGTACTCGGCTCGCGATGCTCACTCGCCAAGGCTCGTGAGCGCTCTCCTACTACTCGTGCTGAAAATATCGCGCCTGACGTATAAAGATGTATTTAGCACACTAGTTACACAATATACTATTATAGATTACTTTGCTATAATGTCACTAATAAAATATTTATCCAAATTGTGTTTTATTTGCTTAAAATTGCACTTTTGAAGCAGTTGTTGCAAAAAATATTGTATGTAAGGCGTGGCTAAAGTGACGAATCTGACAGTCGGGATTTTGCAATACTCTCTTAAGGTTATGTTGCATTTATACCAGAACGAGTGTGTGTTTACCGCGAGAGTCGAAGGCGAGTGCGGTAATCACACACTCGTTCTGGTATAAATGCAACATAACCTTAGGCTCCAATCGCAAAATCGCGACTGTCATATAATCCGTCACTTAAGCCACTAGTTGCATAAATTACTATTATACCTCAGCTTCTGGGCTTTTGGTGTCTGCATAAAAATCGAATAAAATAAAAACCAACGAAATATGTAACAAATAATACAATAAATGATTATATATAATATAATATAATATTATAATAATATTATATATAATAAACTTAATCAGTTTCCGAGATGCATTTTCAGAAAAATCTTAAAAACAACGTACCTAACATAAAATTTTGAAAAAAATAGATTTGAGATTCTTAAAAAAAGTCTTTTCAATTGACATCCCACAAGACCGAATTTAAAGAATTATTTTTGGGTGTCAAACTTTTAATATTGTAAATATATGTTTATAAATATATGTTTATGACTTAAATAAAATCCGCTCTCGCATGAAGTGTGATTTAGTGTTGAAATAGGTATATATAGGAAAAGAACAGATCCCACTCTCGGGGCACTGTGCGAGTAAGTGGTAACTCAACCAGCCGGAAACTGGGAATTTCGGGTTTAAGTCCTGACAGTGGCTTCTGATTTTTTCCTTGTATATCTTAATTATTTGACGTTTCACGATGGCAGGTTGCCGACTGATTACGTTAAGAAAAGTATTTGCTTGTGGAATGGCTACTCTCTATTTAATAATTATTATAAAAGATATCTGCCCATGAAATTTGATCAAAATCGGTTAAATTTAAGGAACTATAAGGCTGTGACAGACGGACGCATATGACGAAATTGTAAGGGTTCCTAGTGGCTAAGGCACCCTAAAAATCATAACTCGACGGCTAGTCATGACCTTGTCTACCCAACACGAATTCTGGTATGCCCGCCCGTATATTACAGCTGTCCTATGTTTATTATTTACTGAAACATTTCAGGTTTTTTTGAGCTTTTTTGTCGTCGTTTTAATTTTTACAAGTATTTACGAATATGTTGGCAAATTTGTAATACCGTTTTCACGCTGAAATTCTGGATGATTTAAAATATGATATCACTGATTAAATCAAACCCCACCGTGTTGTTATTCTATGCATTTCTACTATGAAACTGGAAGTAAATTGATTAAACTCGCTTTTTTTCATTTCAAAATTGTTTCATTTTTTTTAAATCTGTTAAATATTTGTAGCTTTAAAGGCCGAACCGTTTAAATTGCATTTTTCATAATTTTTTCTGTATTTTCAAATCAATTTTCTAATATCCATATATTTTGTTATATAAGATATTTCTATGTTCTGCTACCATTTTTTCTTTAATGTTCCGTACGGAAATGGATGTATGAATGAACTACGATTTGCTACCATTTTTCTTTAAAATGTTCCTTAAGCAAATGGATGTATTAATGAAATACGATTTGCTACCATTTTTTCTTTAAAGTGTTCCTTAAGGAAATGGATGTATGAATTAACTACGCTCTGCTACCATTTTTTCTTTAAAACGTTCCGTAAAAAATGGATGTATGAATGAATTACGCTCTGTTACCATTTTTTCTTTAAAATGTTCCGTAAGGAAATGAATGTATGAATTAACTACGCTCTGCTACCATTTTTTCTTTAAAATGTTCCGTAAGGAAATGGATGTATGAATCAATCTACGGATCTGCTACCCTTTTTTTTCTCTTGTTTCGTAAACAAATGGAAGTACCTATGATGATAGGGTCAAAATCGTGTCCGATATTAAATTCTGATTGTACTACGCAAGGAAATGTTGTTTTTCACGTAGCGACTGTACGTGTGGCCTGTCTGTGGAATTTTGTTTTGTTCAAAGTTACTTCTGGAAAAATGCACCCTTTGAATGATTTAAAAAAAATGTTTACCTCAATAAGTACTCCAGGCCTATCGATACGTTATCGCAAAAAAGTCAAAAACAAAAATAACCACGAGCTGAATATAGGCGGACATTTTAAGAGGTAAAAATGTTTTTTCCATATTTATACGCCATAAATGTTAGCTTTAAGTAAAAAGCTTATATAAAATAATTAAAAAGTCAAATAAATCACATTAAAATACATAAAAGGAACTCCCTGTAGAATCCTTGTAAACGTGGCTTGAAAATTTATACATCCCATTTACTGATTTGTATTGCAAATTAACTTTTAAGCAGTTGGTACACACCTATACACAAGCGGAAAAACAATATAACATCGGTAGACTGATGCTATATTGTTTTCTGATGGTGTACAGGTGCGCCAACTTAAAACCGCCATATGCTCTGTAATTCTACCCTAAAAACCTTAATTGTACTGTTTCAATTAATAATGATTATTTAATGCGCGTACTAAATTACCTTCCTAAACGCAGGTCTACCAACGTAAGATATTTCCGAATATATGCAACTTGTTTTCTTTTTTATATTGAATGCAGCAAAAGATGCATCTCTTTATAGTTTCTTACGTATCTGAAGAAGTCTGACACCATTTAAAAAAAGAGGCTTGATGTGTGGGTAAAACCACACCGCTAACTTCCCAATGGATGCCCTTAGAAATAAGAGACCAATCTACCGTCAAGCGCGGATACACCGTTGTGGGCACAGTGGGCATGCCCACAACCCTAATTGAGGTCGATAGGCTGATGTTATATCCAATGCTTTAATAAAATTAAAAAAAGAAACGTAAGCTTGAATTTGTTATTTAAGTAAGAGCCTAAATAAAATTATTCAGTGTAAAATGTATACTTTTAATTAAATCTAAAATCTGATATGCTTTCAAACTGTAAACGTTTCATCAAAATCGGTTCAGTAGTTTGGAGTCTAGATGTTATATTCTGATGTGCAAACACGTCTCCTTTGTAGGAATGCAATATACCCATAGATTGTGAGCGAGTCAGTAGCCTGACTCGCACTTGGCCACAGACGCTAATGACCTTTGTTGTCGAGCGTCTATAATTCACAATTCATTCGCACTTGGCGGATTTTCGGAAAGCCGTGACCACAACCTTTGTTGAGGGCTGGATCCGCGCCTGTCTACCGTAGAGAAACTATTTGCAATACAGGTTAACATGCTTTTTTGTTATAAAAAAACAGCAGGTTCAAATTTTCTGCAAACATTATCAGGTGTTTATTATGTAATTATGTGTCGAATGAAATTGGGCCGGAGTCGATATCATTATTTGTTTTCGAGATATGCGAGACGAAAAACATTTTACAACAATTTTACAGTCGTTTTTTTTTGTTATAAAAAAACCGCTAATTGAAATTTCCTGCAAATCTAATCAGGTGTCATTATGTAATTTTGTGTCGATTGAAATATGTTCGGAATCGATATCATTATTTGTTCTTGAGATATGCGAACCTAAAAAAAAATTAAACTGAGGTTATCATGTATCAGGAACAGGCGGGAAATTTAAAATTGTATTGTACACCACTGTACACTGTTTCTCCCTAATGGGACTGATTATTTTGGTGTTGATTAGCGGTAATTGATCCATACTAGAGTTAACAGGAGGACTAATCCCTACAGGATTTAAACAGGTGAAGCAGTTTTCGAACTTATTTAACAAAAAAAAGGTTTTTTAACCGACTGCAAAAGCAAGGTTATGTTTTTCGCGCTATATATGTATGTGGGATTTTTTATTCCCTCGTAGCATCCAAACGGCTGGATGGATTTTAATAAATGAGGTGGCGGATTCTTTATACATAAATGGATTAATTGTTGTGTTGAAGACGCTAATGACCTGAGTTGTCGACGCGTTTATAATCTACAATAAATAAAATAAAAATATTATCATTTGACCTTGTTTCCACCTTTTTAATTAGCTTTTTTTTAAGCAGTCAGCTTTTTAATTTTTTTTTTAATTTAATTTTTTCATTGAATATATTCGTGTAGCGTGTTGTAGACCGTATAAAAAGCATTATGAATCAGGAATCAGGACAGATTCTTGAAAACTGTTCGCTAATAGAGAGTTCCAATCAGTGGATACCTAATTAAGTCTTTTTGAGGCCCTAAGCACAGAGATCCGTGAGCTCCGAATCCTTTTGGGGAAGGAGGCGCCAGTAAAGATATTTAAAGAGCGCAGGCATAAAAAAAATTATAAATAATTAATCCTACTGAGAATATCTAATTTTGTTTCACGCGATATAAATAAAGCTCGAGTACATTTTATAGTGTAACTAACTGTGTGTGTGAAATTTGCAATTAAAAGAACTAAAAGCTCGATTGGTACGCCTCATCACGTACCAACATTGCGTGTTGAAAAAAAAACTAGATCTTGGTGTATTGGATTATGTTTGTTAGATTAATAATATGGAATCTATACAGAAAGTGTCATAAGGGTTCCGTTTTTTACCATTTTGGTACGGAATCCTAAAAAATTGAGGAGTCATAAACGCTAGGGCTTAGGGTCGTCCCACGTATTAAAGTTTGATAATTTTGAATAGTATGCAAATTATTCCTCATACATAAGCAAATAAACTTTTTCGTTGTTATATCCTTCCTCTTAATTGCAAATAGGAATTAAAGAAATATATATATTTTAAATGCTGATCATAAACCGCCATATTATGATGACGTATAAGATAGTCACACTTCTTTATCTATACAAAGAGATATGCTTTCAATTTTACAGATCAGTAGGCGTGACACAGTAGATCTATAAGTCTGCCAATCACAGGCTGATTGTTATCTACGTCATTTCTGTAGCGGTATAATTCTTTGTTTAAAATTTCATTGAGAAATACAGTTTTGTGATTTTTTTATTATAGGAAAAGCTTTCGGAATATTCTCAAAAAAATATTTTATAATCTTTGTAATTAAAAAAAAATGTGGTATAAATGGGGTCGTCCCATTTTTTTGTTGCAATCTACATTAAAAATAGTTATGAAAAAAAAACCTCCTTCAAAAAGCCACTAAAAAAAGGAAAATAATGAAATTTTGAGGTCTGCGCCAATTTAATAAAATATGAAGTCGGTTAAAAAGTATAGTATAGTGATTAATATCTTCTTTTTAACCAACTTCATATTTTATTAAATTGGCGCCGACCTCAAAATTTCATTATTTTCCTCTTTTTAGTGGCTTTTTGAGGGAGGTTTTTTTTTTGTTAAAACGTTTTTTATTTTTTACTTTTTAGTGTCAGAAAGTGACATTTACCTTAAAGGAATGACACGCCGTTACTCACTTTTATTAAACCGATTTTCTTACGCTGTCTGATGTGTCAAAAAGTGATACAATTTACCTTAAGGAATCACGCGCCGTTACTAAATTTTATTAAAATCAGCCGAACTACTGAACCGATTTTGATGAAATTTCTATGGGACTAATCTGAAAGTATATCCTTTCAAATAAAAAAAAAATTTCAAATCGGTTTATAAATGACGGAGTTCTGAGGTAACAAACATAAAAAAAAAATACAACTGAATTGAGAACCACCTCCTTTTTTTTGAAGTCGGTTAAAAAAATTTTGAGAATTTTTTGGATGCTTTTTCTATATAATAAAAGAAATCCCAAAAGTGTATTTTTCAATGGAATTTTAAACATAGAATATTCCGCTAAAAATGTGGGACAATCCCATTATCCCATTTAAAATACCGACCGATGTTTATTCAACACAATGTCAGTACCTACATTTTTGAACAGGTATTTTTATCGTTTTCGTTTTGAATATGAGATAAAAAATATCTCGTTTTTGATTTAGGAGTTTTGTTCAAACCGTTTGCTGTGTTATTTTGTTGATCATTCAACATTCGATTGGCTGGTCATATATTTAATCGATGACGTTTCAATTGATTGTGGTTGGTATTCATTAGAATAGTGCACAGTACAGCTGACATAATAAAAATTGTCCTAGTTTGTCGCTCCAAATGGTACCAGGGCTTGAGAACATAAATATAATGTTACGGATCTCCCTGTATATGAAAGGCGGGCAACAATTCTGAGAAGCGGTGTCTGACGTTGAACACACTGGTGTCTACACGAAGATTCTAGACAATGCTAGAGAATACGAGCACACACTGGGCTTAGGCAGCGCAGGTATATAAACGAGTGAGTGAAGCGATTAGGCAATCAGTCGACGGTGTCACGCAATCGGTAATCAGTGAATGGTGAGTCGTGCCATCAAGCGGATCAGTGATATAAATATAGTCAATCAGTCAGTACAGTGATATAAATAGTGGAGTGGATGTAAATAAATAGTACTGAAGTAACTGAGTAAATGACCGACATAAATAAACGTTAGAAATAAATCTGATATAAATACAGTGACATAAATAATTACAAATAAATAACCCTTGTATATAAGTTATTTGTTAAGTGTTATTTAAGTGGCTTGTTTAGTTCAATAATTACCGTTTAAGTTTTTTTTATTGTTAAAATTGACTTTTCGTTGTTGCATTTATTGTTATTGTATATTTAATTATTGTAAATGAATATTTATTCCGCCAACTCAGAAAATAGTTTTGTAACAATAATCATATTGGGGTCTGTCAAATGGGAGGGGCTTTAAAAACATGGCAGACTTAAGGGAAACATGTCAATAGTTTCTATCTTAATACCTATATAAAAATCCCGTGTCACGATGTTCGTTCACGCCAATCTCCGAAACCGCTCATCCGATTTTAATGAAATTTTGTAAATGTGTGTATTCTAACTTGAGAGATAGGACAGTTTTTATCCCGATATTATTAATAATATTCGAGTGAACGAGCGAAGCGAGTGAGTGATGTATTAATAAAATCAGCCTGGCTATTAATATATAAATTCTTAGCATCCGGGAAATTCCTAAAACTCGGGCTTTCTTAGCACCCGGGCGAAGCCGGGACAGGTCCGCTAGTAGTTTTATAGTTTTAAAAAATATAAATACATAATTGTTTAATTCACACAGTTTCTTTCCATTTCATTTGAGTTGTGACGTTTATGAATATTATATGCGGATTCAATATCGCTCTATCTCCTTCTTAATTTGACGTTTTCGAAAATTATATGCGGATACAATCGCTCTGTTTCCCTCTTGAGGACAGTATGGCTCAGTTGGTAGCGTCGCGGCCTCTGTGAATCAGACTGTCGTGGGTTCGAATCCCACCTCTGCTCATGGATGTTTTGTGATGTTATTTAGTTTTAAGTGATATATGATATTTGTTGTATTTAAGACGCTAATGACCTAAGTTGTCGACGCTTCTATAATCCACAATAAATAAAATAAATAAATAAAAAACAGAACGAAACGACCTGAAAGTTTTCATCCCTAGAGATGAAAACGCTCAGTTTCAACCCGCTAAACAGGTACCGAAAATCGAATTTTCAATAGCGGCGTTGTGAAAAATCTATTTTCAATAAGTAGGATGACTCTCTCAAAGAAAGAAATTTCTCTAAGAAGAGCGATTTTAGTCACAAAACGAACTCTTGAAAAGTTTGGCTTGTACGTAGCTCTCTATATTAGCATATGCAGTGTATGCCCCGTGTGAACCAACAATGTACTCTTTAATGGTAATTATAATACAGATTTATGTCCGTTTGTGTATGTATTAAACACGGTCGGAGCTATGTAGCTCCATGTCGTCACTACCATAGCTTACAGGTGAGCCAATTTCAATGAACTCTCAACTTTATTATAATACTCAACAATGAGATAAACAATCAATATGATTAGATTTCTAGACCGTAAATAAATTCATAAGAGTATCAGACGACACTATCGCCATGATATTTATATAGAAGGCTATATAGGAAAAATGTAAATGCACCGCCGGGATTCGAACCCAGAACTCACGATTTCTCGTCGGGAAAGTTTCCACTTAAGTACTACACAGTGCCCGACAGTGAACATTTAATCTTTCCTATATATAGCAACTATGTATCGCAAATCCAGTAACTGCGAGAGCTATTAATACTTATTTTAATTAAGCAATGCATATTAAAGTTTACACGGCTTTGAATTATTTGTCAATGAAATTAAATAAAGTTTTACAGAAAAATAGTACGATTTTATATATTTTCTCCTCTTGTAGAATTAATCGGTCGTATTTTTAAATTTTCAAAAATATTTTCATAAAACGAATTTAAATCGTGATTATGTTAATATTTTGACATATTCTTTGTTATGTAATTTTTGTATATTATACGTAATAAACTCTAAATTATTATTATCGACTAGTTTCTAGTGCAATAAAAAACATAACCTAGAAAGTTAAAAAGTATGATCAGCTGTTTAATTCAATAGCCGCCATTATGACGTGACTTTTATAGTTTTGTCCAGGTACTCCATGGTTTTATAATGGGATAAACATTATAGTTGTGTTTTGAGCAGGCTAACGGAACACTGCGATTTTATATTGCTATGCTAAAATCCTGTTCCGGTCGTAATATGTAACATAACCTAGAATATACATTAATGTAATCAGCTGTTTAATTTAATAGTCACTTTTATGAACGAGCATAGTTTGAATTTTCGAAACGTAACTTTTCTCTATTGTTTTATATGAAACATAACCTAGAATTTAGATAACATTGATCAGCTGTTCAATGCAGCAGTCGCCATTGTGATGTGACTTTTATCAATGAACATGTACCTACCCAATTCGGCTTATCAATGCATTTTCAAAACAGAAATTCACTCTATTGTTTAAAATGGAACATAACCTAGAATTTAAATAACATTAAACAGCTGTTCAATGCAGCGGTCGCTATTGTGGTTATCAATGAACATGTACTCAGTTCGGCTTATCAATGCATTTTCAAAACAGAAATTCACTCTATTGTTTAAAATGGAACATAACCTAGAATTTAGATAACATTAAACAGCTGTTCAATGCAGCAGTCGCCATTGTGATGTGACATTTACGCAGTTCGGCTTATCAATGCATTTTCGAAACGGAAATTCCCTCCACTGTTTTAGATGAAACATAACCTAGAAATGAAAATGATCAGTTGTTCATTGTAATGTTACCCAGTTCTAGATATGCTTTCAAAATGAAATTCCCCTCCACTGTTTTAGAGTGTAGTTTTGTCGACACGCGTGTTTAACAGTGTAGTGTCTCAGGTGCTAGTATCGCCTGCATTGATTACAAAACCAATTATATGAAGCTGAAACTTAAAAGCTGAAGTTCTCTCTCGTTTCTCGCGCGGGTGGGAGGTTTCGCCCCACTTCTCTTTTCCCCCTTCCCCCTTCCTTTGGACCGCAGCAGTGCCAGTGTTTAGTGGAAGACCAAACTGTTTTGTGTATATTATGTGTGTGTGTGTGTGTTACCACTTGGCCAAGTAACTCGCGTGTCGGATCAATTGATTATGGTACAACCAGATAATAATTTTTTGACGTCCACATCTGCGGGCAACAGTTCTGAGAAACGGGGGTCTGCTTACCGAACAACTCGTACCTTCACGAAAGTTCTAGAGAATACGAGCACACACTGGGCTTAGGCAACGCAGGTATATAAACAGTGAGTGTGTCGTGTTGAATCAATCAGTGAATGGTGAGTCGTGCCATCAAGTGGATCAGTGATATAAATATTAATCAGTCATCGGTGAATCAGTGATATAAATCGTGCAGTAATATAAATAGTTCCGTGATATAAATTGATAAAATTAATAACTAGAAATAAATAGTCCTGGTATATAGTCAATTGTATATAGTTAAGTGTTATTTACTGTTTAATTATTGTTTACTTGTGTTAATTTGTTAGAACTGACTTTTCGTTGTTGCATTTATTGTTATTGTATTTTTAATTATTGTAAATAAATATTTATTCCACCAACTCAGAAAACAGTTTTGTAACAATATTAAATTTTCGTGAAATTAAGTGAAAGATATTGTAATTTATTTTCATTTTTATTAAGAAAGTCATTATTTTCATTAATTAATTTTAGAATTGGTAAATTATCTTACTTACATGCGCAGCCGAATCCTCGATCCCTATTGGCTAAGTAGCCAAAGAATTCGAGCACACGTCAAGTAATCTTGTGATGACTTGCGTCACACCCGCATCCGCTAAAGCTCCGAAACAAATGTTGCGGATGCGAATGCATATGTAGAAAAAAACTTTTTAATAAAAAAAAAATCTCCTTCAAAAATAATGAAATTTTGAGATCAGTGCCAATTAAAATATGAAGTTGATTAAAAAGAAGATATTAATCACTATACTATACTTTTTAACCGACTTCATATTTTAATTAGCACAGACCTCAAAATTTCATTATTTTCCTCTTTTTAATGCCTTTTTGAAGGAGGTTTTTTTTGTTAAAAAGTTTTTATTTTTTACTTTTTAGTGTCGAAAAAAGTAACATTTACCTTAAAGAATCACACACCGTTACTTACTTTTATTAAAATCAGCCGAACTACTGAACCGATTTTGATGAAATTTCTATGGGACCAATCCTTTCAAATAAAAAAAAATTTCAAAATCGGTTCATAAACGACGAAGTTATCCGCGAACACACATAAAACATATAAAAAATATATACGGTCGAATTGAGAAACCTCCTTTTTTTGAAGTCGGTTAAAACAACATCCCTGCTTTACAATATCAATGGTAAGCTATTTTACTTTAAATTTTAAAATAGCTAAGGTGTGCATTAATATTATTTATTTGTTGGTTGCGGTGCCACGCAAATATACTAATAGATGGCACCACCTACCTACTTATACAAAAGAAAGTCAGTATAGTACACGTCACCTAAGTTAGAGTCTGTTTTTAACTTCCCATTGGAAGTTATTGTAATGGGTCCGAAAATCGAAATCAAAATGTATAACAAATTTTTATGTTTTAAGGTCACTACACTATTTTTACACTATTTTTAGAAAGATGCTGTGTGTGTGTGTGTGTGTGTGTGTGTGTACGTATGTACGTACGTATGTGTCCATTTCTTTCTAAGACGAAATCTCGAGAATGTTAGGGTGCCAATCGACGCGTATTAACGTAAATATGATCTGAAAGAAATTTTTTCAAAATCGGTTCAGCCGTTCTTTTTTTTTAACTAAATAGACTCCAAAAAAGTAGATTTTACACAATATCTCGCGAATAAAAAATCATATCGACTTCGTAACGGTGTCAATCGAGGCGTGTTAACGTCATTTTGATCCGACATAAATTTTATAAAAATCGGTTCAGCCGTTTCTTTTTTTTTAATTATTGTTAAAAATAAATATAATAATAATTATGTTTTAATGATTAAAATGATTACTTTTCTGTGTAATATCTAATTTAATTATTATTATTAAATATTTATCAAACTGGGAAGTTCGTCGTGTAGACCTCATGGGTCGCACTTTAGTCCTAATAAACGACCCACCTCACGGCTTGTTAAGGTCAGGAAATCGTATAAGATTTAGCTGTTAATTCTCCTGCAAATTCTTCATCTCAAATCCTTTCCCCTCACCTAAAAACGATTGCAGCTCTCCCGACGCTATTTTTAAAGCTAAAGGGTTCAGGTAAACGTCAAATGAAGGACCAGAAATCACACTACAGATCCTGCAGGCCAATTTTTTGAAAAAAAAAGTTTTGGCTATGTGTGAAAGATTACGTAATTCTTAAAAAGTTGTAAGTTTTTCAAGGACATTTTTTTGTGTGTACTGCTATATTTATGGTATACCAAGTTGTCTGTTTGGGAAATTGAAATTGTGTTTTAAAGACCACCAACAGCTAAGGTTATTTGGGCTTAGCATCAATTCATATTTTCAATTCATTATTTTTTTTTAAATAATTAATTGAAAATCCAATTGACACTTTTAGCAGCTCTCGGGCTAGAACCCGGGAACTGGGGACTTATAATAGAAGAACCATAGCAACGCCATGTAAACAACAGCATTGCTACACGCTCGTCTATTCTCAAGCCCTTGTCTGTTTGGGATGACGCATAGTGTTCTACAATAGTGTTGGGATATATAAGCGATTTGTGACGTGACGTGACCCTGACATGTGTAACGGAACGAAAAAACCAGGCTAAAAATTTCATTTAAAAATTTTTAATTCTTAGCAAATTGTAAATTATAGACGCTCGACAACTGAGGTCATTAGCGTTTAGTTCTTAGCGAAAGTTTTTTTGTAGTGAACCAACAATATTTTACATTTGTGAAAAATTTAGTTTTTATTATGTTTCTCGACAAAAAACAATTTTCAAAAATGAAATTTTAAAAGCTTGGTACTGTACATTGCATTGTTTAAAATAAAACAGAGATACCAACCATAAAATAATGCACAAACTGTCTTATTTTAAGTGGGTGCTTCATTTAGTCGTGTACACTTACAGCTTACGTAGGTATTTTAACGTTGCAGTGTTTGCAATACTGGTTCGAGTAGAGATACCAACCTAAGTAATAATATGTCTAATAATTCCCTATTGTAATGTACCACCGGTACATTATACCTGTATGTATATAAAATATGTTCTCTGTTGATTTATTTGCTATTATAATATTGGTATTACTTATGTTCGTTCCTGAGAATTATTATGATGTACTATACCTACAGTGAATTTCACTAAAGACGCAACATAGGTATAGACCGAGAGCTACTGACAATTTTTTGGTGTTATTTATTCAAGGCCTTATTTTTGTGAAGATGTTAAGGAAGGCATATTAAAGTGCCCTGAGTAAAGGATTTTGCTAGATAGCGGTATGGGAGGGATGCAGATCGCCCCCAACATGTAACAAAAAAAATGGTCACAATTATTATTGCTTCAAGGCTGAAATTGTTTGTATAGCTTGTCGGTGACCCAATAATGCCATTATAATATTTGCAGATTGATTGGTCAGTAACAAAGGGGTGGCAGATCACCCTAAACCTGGCATGTACCCGACGGAATTTATATTATAGTTCAAGGTTTAAATTTTAATATGTTGTTACGACGACTGTTTTAAGAATATATTTCAATTTGCAGAACAAAATGTCGGTATTAAAGTTGCTCGCCTAGGTGTTTATATCGTTCTGCAAGGGGGTTAATACCGACATTTTGTTCTGTAAATTGAAATATATGCTTAAAACAGTCGCCGTAATAACATATTAAAATTTGAACCTTGAACTAATAATATAAATTTAGTCGGGTACATGACACGTTTATGGTCATCTGCCACCCCTTTAAAACTGACCAATAGATCTGCAAATATTATAATGGCATTATTGGGTCACCGACAAGCTATACAAACAATTTAAGCCTAGAAGCAATAATAATTGTGACCATTTTTTTTGTTACATGTGGGGGGCGGTTTGCATATCTCTCATACCGCTATCTAGCAAAATATCTTACTCAGGACACTTTAATGTGCCTCCCTCAACATCTTTTCAAAAATAAGGCTTAGAATAAATAATACCAAAAAATTGTCACTAGCTCTCGGCCTAATAGGTAAGCTTTGTTTACCTGGGTAGCACTGAGGTAAAATCTATAGAGGACGCATACAGTATACAATTGCTTATACAAAATAGAAGCCAGGTTTGACGTCACAGGGCCTATCAAACATGGCGGCAAAACACGGGATGGATTGGGAATATTATTCTCTTCTTCTTCTTCTCACATATAAAATTAGGGCCTAATTACAATGGCGACTGGCTTCACTTTTAAATGCTTATATATTCCCTCTATAGCTTTAATCTCAGTGCCTGGTAGTTGCTGAAAACATTAATGCATCAGAGAAAATGCAACATCAACTGAACAAAAAACACATGTCACTATATCAATATTTCAGGAATATTTTCTAATGGAAGTTACCCTCGCCTATAAAACGGTTCCCGCTCTCTCGACGCTATTTTTAAAGCTACAATGTTCGGGTGAACGCCAAATAAAGGACCAGAAATCATACCACAGATCCTACAAGCGATTTTTGTGAAAAAAAGTTTTGACTATACGTGTGAAAGATTACGTAATTTTTAAAAATGTTTTTTAATTTTTCACCTGTAGGAATTTATAGTTTGATTCTCGGTCCTTCATTTGGCGTTAACCCAAACCCTTTAGCTTTAAAAATAGCGTCGGGAGAGCCGTGACCGTTTGTGGGCACGGTTTCGATTTGGACGTGCGATCCGCCGCTTGAAAAACGTCGCAGAAAATCCGCCGCTTGATAAACGTCGCAGAAAATCCGCCGCTTGAAAAACGCCGCGGAAAATCCATCGCTTGAAAAACGTCGCGAAAAATCCGCCGCTTGATAAACGCCGCAGAAAATCCGCCGCTTAAAAAACGCCGCAGAAAATCCGCCGCTGTAAAACGCCGCAGAAAATCCGCCGCTTGAAAAACGTCGCGGAAAATCCGCCGCTTAAAAAACGCCGCGGAAAATCCATCGCTTGAAAAACGTCGCAGAAAATCCGCCGTTTGAAAAACACCGTGGAAAATCTGCTCGTGTAGTTTCGCTCTAACACTGTGAAGTTAGTTGCGATCGAATCAACCTGTAGCTTTTAACATCACGGTTGCCAACATAAATATACACAATATGTCATGTGATCACACAGTCTTTTTCTTCTTCTATCTATCGTCTCTGCTTTCAATGTGTAGTAGTTTATGAGACATGCAAATTAAAAGTGTGTTTGTGACGCAACAGACAAAAGCGCATCGCGAAACATAACAACGGAAGAATGCTGGAGAGACAACAGTCCTGCTGCCAACACAGGGAGAGTAAATTTCTCCACACACAACATTTATACCAGGTGCTGATTTGCTTTGCGGGTAATAGGGATTTTACATGTAAAAAAATTCGACTGATGACCAGTCCTATACTTCCCACCTAGTAAATATTTGCAAAAAATAAACACTCTTTTTTTTTTATTCTTTGACTAGGCCCAAATAACCTTAGCTGTTGGTGGTCTTTAAAACACAATTTAATTTTTATTCTTTGAAAAAAGCATGGCCCTCTTTTTTGTTTGGTGATCTACTGATGGCTAACTTAATATAGCAAAAATCATGGTTACCTTGATTTACGTACAATTTTTATTTTTTTTAGTAAAATATTTTTTTTCTCGAAAACTATACATTTTAGAGAAAAAAAATATTTACATTTTTTTCATATTATAACATCTAGAATTCATTTATATTTTTTTTTACCTATGTTAATACGTGACAATGAGGACGTTTTTTTGAATATCTCAGGATCCACTGAACCGATTTGACACAAAATCTAATCAGATCTAAGTTAAAGGCTGATAAACACAATAGAACAATCGGCATGCCCGTATGTTGTTCCGTTCTTAAGATATCGAAGGCGAAAAATTGACCACATACACACACACACACACATACACACACACATACAGACATCAGTCAGAAAATGATCTTAAACGATTGCTAGGGTCTCAAAACGTGAAAATCTGTTAAAATCTCGAAATATTGTTTTCGGACTGAATCCATTACTTCCCTACCATAGTAGAGGTGGGAAGTAAAAATGTTTATGAATTTTCCTGCTTCCCTATATATTTTGGTGAAAAAAAACAAATACAAATCAAAAACTCTATCTGACACGTATGTTTGCAAATTACCAATATGTAGCTTTTAATTACAAAATAATTATTAAGGAGCTGTGATTAAGTTTAAATTAAAAATATTTTTTTCTCCTACCTAGGCCGAAAGTTCGTACTTTCGTCCCTGCCAAGCGGGAACAAAGTCGCTCTTTATTCCCGTGGTACGGACAAGTGCGCGTGCGCAATAGTACTTATGCCGGCTCTCACGCACCTACTTCTGTCTCCTACACATTAAAATTATTTCCTTTAAAATTGTTTTTTAATAATTTTAATAATAAAACAAAATAAAAATAATAATTTTAATAATTTTTTTTCTTTCAATTTTGCGAACTTTCGGCCTGTCAGGAGAAAAAATAGTATGCACAACACGAGAGGAAATTACTACATCTCCTCCCACGTATTTTCCACCCTCGCCTTCGGCTCAGGTGGCAATTTTATACGCGGGAGGAAATGTAGCACTTTCCTCCCTTGTGGCACAATGTACTATATCCGAATAGCCATGACTTAAAAAAAATCATGGCTATTCGGATAAAATATTTTTTATTTAAACTTAATCACAGTTCCTTAATAATTATTTTGTAATTAAAAGCTGCATATTGGTAATTTGCAAACATACGTGTCAGGTAAAGTTTTTAATTATGAAAAAAAATTGTATTTGTTTTTTTTTCACCAAAATATATAGGGAAGCTGGAAAATTCATAAACATGATTTTACATGTAAAATCCCTATTACCCGCAAAGCAAATCAGCACCCGGTATATTAAATATATACAGGGTGTTGATTTTTAAAAATATATTTTACTTTGCAAATTCTGTGTATATTATTAATAACTTTATATTAGAAATCGTGTCAATCGTGATTATAATAAAATTAAGCAAAATCGCAGGATAGTGGACAAAAATAATTTGATTTATTAAATTAAATGTACGACGTTTCGTCTATAGATTAGACTTTTTCAAGTACTTGAAAAAGTCTAAATCTATAGACGTAAAGTCGTACATTTAATTTAATAAATCAAATTATTTTGTCCACTATCCTGCGATTTTGCTTAATTTCATTATTATTAATAACAATAATTACTTAATTCATGTGTTATCATGAAAATTAGAAAGTTGATATATTAGTATTTTAAACGCTCATGCCGGGTTTATCGTACATTTAACACGCTGTTTTGTTAATCGCTGTTAAATTTTTCCCTGAGATTGTGTGTGTGTTTTTAAAGACCACCTACAGCTAAGGTTATTTGGGCCTAGTACCAATTCATATTTTCAATTTATTATTATTTTTTTTAATAATAAATTGAAAATCCAATTGACACTTTTACCAGCTCTCGGGCTAGAACCCGGGAACTGGGGACTTGTAATAGAGGAACCATAGCAACGCCATGTAAACAACAGCATCGCTAAACGCTCGGCTATTCTTTAACTCTTTTTCCCTGAATACCTAACACATAAAACATACGAAGTAACCATAGAAATAACAGCGATTTTGAAGTTATACTTCTTTAGCGAGGGTAGTGAATTGCAGAATGACCTTGACTCAAAAATTACCGATTTAAAATAATGAAAAACGACTCAAACGATTCGCATGAAATTTGCTAAAAAGGGGTTTAGGGGGGTAAAAATCAATTTATCCAGGTCTCATCCCAAAAAAAAATCGTTTTCTTATAGATTTTATAACTTCAAAAATCAATATTTTCGACGTTTAAAAATAGTGTAATAGTGTGAGTAGGCTTTGGATATTGGATGTATAGATGTCATGATATCCATAGATTTTATTAATAATAATTATTATTTATTAATTTTAAAAATGCTGAGAGGGTAAATACAAAACTGTAAATGTATGAAGTATAATATCGACCGTGCGCTTATGTGGGTGAGGCACATACCCTTTTTTTCCATTCAGCTGTTTGTCAACTTTTACTGGAAAGATTTTTCCAAAATTAAAAAAACAGCAATGTGGTTGCTTATGGGTATCCAGTAAACCTTCTATAGAACTCAGACGCTAATGACCTCTGTTGTCGAGCGTCTATAATTCACAATTCATTCCTTCTATAAGACTTCAACCGGTGGTAGATCTGACCACGTGCTACCAAAATGACAAAACATGACCCCAGTAAAAACCTCACAGTTTTCGAGATATTTAAACTTTTTTTAAGATTTGAAAAACGCTTGAGAATTAGGTACTTAAAATTGAGACCATGTTTAATTAAAATAATAATATATTTTTATTCCAAGCAGAAAAAATTAAAATAATAAATTTAAACATTTTAAAAAACCCATCGACACAGTTCTTTAAGTACCAGTTACTAGGCCAAGGGAATCGTGTAAATAGGTGGCTTTAAATAATCAGCAAAATTATGAATTAACTTCGTATCGCATAATTATGAAATACGGGCTTTTTGCGGACATTTAGTACGATTGTGGTGGGAGTGACGGCGATGATGGTGGGAGGCACGGGTGGTGAATGTGATATGTCGTGGATTGGGCCGCTAGAGGCGCTGTCGTTGCCGGCGTGCGCCGCTCACCATAAGGCCTATTGTTTACAAGACAAGTATTATTTAGCAAGAGAGAATATAATGGGCAACACACAATATTATGTATATTGTGTGTCTAGAAAAGCAGTCACTTACTGCCTCACTAAAATTTTAAAGCTGGGCTTCTGGTACGACTTTTACCTTGAGCTGGCTCCAGACTAGTGATGGGCGAATGCGAGATGTTTTTACAATCGAAATAATTGCAATCGTTCATAATAACAATCGAGTTCACAATCGACTCGGAGTTTGATTTTACAAGTCGATTCTTTGCTACGTATAGGTTATAGCAATAGCAGCGAATGAGAATACATATAATCGCGATTCAAGGTTATATGCTAGTCGACTGACGTTTACGTTGATTGTTCACTGTTCACACTGTTCAGTCGGTACTCACTACTCTGTGATCTCTTCACTATTGAATTCGTATTACGCGATTACTGCACAATCGACAATCGACTCGA
Organism: Mongoloraphidia duomilia; assembly: GCA_039654895.1. Classification (NCBI taxonomy): domain Eukaryota; kingdom Metazoa; phylum Arthropoda; class Insecta; order Raphidioptera; family Raphidiidae; genus Mongoloraphidia; species Mongoloraphidia duomilia. The sequence goes on from CM077521.1 coordinate 4,881,646, forward strand.
CCACAGTTGTTGAGTGATGAACGATTGTATATTATGTGGCTCTCGACAGTGTACGATTCAGTACTATGCGACTCGGTCTCGGTGAAGTATGAAACAACAACAATCGAGTCCAAGTGATAACCATCTAAAGGCATCGAGATGTTTGAACAATCGACTAAAACATCTCGTAATCGCACATCACTACTCCAGACGACATGGCAAAAGTTGACCAATGTTGACATTCTGGCAATTGTCATGCCGTGTGGATGGTTTTCATATGGCTAATATTTAAGAAAAAGTCACCAACGTTGGCATTGGAAGATATTCGTTTTGAGGGTGGTTTTTTTTAACAAACATCAAAGGGATTGGCCAACGTAGGTCTCGACCTGCAAATATGACATTTTCATCCATACGACGGGGTGGTTTTCACTAAGCGGTGTTTGTCAGTATATTTTTGTGATTTATAAATGTTTTCCACATCTTTTGAGAGTATTTGGGACTCACTTTTTGACTGATTACGCACTGTAAAAAATTGATGTAAAAATACTTTGAAATTGAAGAATTCGCTCGATTTTCTAAGTGATTTTACATTATTATTTATTTTTACACAGAAAACTTCATAAAAACTTGGACTTTTACTGTAAAGTTAAACAAATTTGTGATTTTTACATAAAGTAAATTAAAATTACATAATTTGTGTAATATTCTTATAAAGTGTGTAAAAATTGCAAAATAAAATGTATAGTTACATATATAAAATGGATGAATACAAAACAAATTAATGTAAAATTAGTAACCACGCATGCGCAATATGTTTTCATGGAATCTGCGCGATGTGGCGGTACCTGTTTGCGACGCCATTGTTTCTTTGTGTGCCTATTACCAGATTAATCGCTGGCTACAAATGGACCATCGATAATCTATGTAATCGGCCTTCTCATTTCTTACAGTGCGGTGGAAATAAGTATAAAGAATGCGTCATTAAATTCAGGGTACCTACTATCGGTTGCAAAGTGTTTATGCTTTTCTTGATGAATGCAAGCATTAGTTGCTTAGCAGTACATCATTGTAAAATTCAATGTCCTTTTGGAATAGTCAGGGATTAGTTATTTTTCTGGAAATTGTAACTATAATTAAATATTCCTTTTTGGTATTTTGGGATGAAAAATTCCAGCTAATATAAAGGTTAGGTTCCTGCCAAGCAAAGCCGTGAAAAAGGCTTTCTAAGACGAAATCTCGAGAATGAAAAGTGATATCGACTACGTTAGGGTGTTGAGCCGTTCTTTTTTCTTAACCAAATAGACTCCAAAAAAGTAGATTTTACACAATATCTCGCGAATAAAAAATTATATCGACATCGTAAGGGTATCAATCGAGGCGTGTTAACGTCATTTTGATCCGACATAAATTTTATAAAAATCGGTTCAGCCGTTTTTTTTTAATTGTTAAAAAGAAATAATAATTATGTTTTAATGATTAAAATGATTACTTTTCTGTGTAATATCTAATTTAATTATTATTATTAAATATTTATCAAACTGGGAAGTTCGTCGTGTGGACCTCAAGGGTCGCACTTTAGTCCTAATAAACGACACACATTACGGCTTGTTTATATTGTAATTATTATTAATTATGTAATCAATTGCTTTCAAGAGGTACAATTCTACCTATTAGGTCTGGCGAAAAAAAGTTATGAAAATGCGTGACGAACGGTTTTTTGCTTATAACTTGCTCAGATCGGTTCGAAACCTGTCTTAAACGAAAGAGGAAAAAATTTTTTTTTACATTTCGTATACATACAATTAATTTTTTTTTCATATCGATATATAACTAATAAATTAATAAATCGCGAACTTGTTTCGGTTGTCTTTGTCTGTTGCACATTGTACGTCTTCGGTTGGGGCAGAATCGTAATTACTGTACGCCTTGTCATTTTTTTGGTGTAATTTCCAAATAAATTAGAATTTACGGAAACGAAACCGCGGCGGATTGTCGTCTAATCCCTGATTAGCAATGGTAGACAGTTAGTTTCTGTGTTTGTATATCACAAAACGACTGTAGTATACCTACTAGTAATTATAATATACCGGGCATGAGAGTATAGGTCTGACGTTTGGGGCTTCACTGCGGTCCCAAACGCTTAGACGTATGTCGTGTCTCAAAAATCTCTATGCGCATATTAATCTTTTATATTATAGACTGTGTGCAGGAGACCGGAGCTATTTATCGATGCGAGCGCTTGTTGTTAGATCCATTGTAAACTCTAATTTTTCGTAATTGTCAGTGAGCATTGTTGTTTAAAAAGTCAAATAAGTAAAACCATGATTTTACTTCTAACTTATTTGGAAATTATTACTTTAAATCTGATAAATTAGACACTTTTAAAGGGATTGAAAATAGCCGAGCGTGTAGCAATGCTATTGTTTACATGGCGTTGCTATGGTTCTTCTATTACTAGTCCCCAGTTCCCGGGTTCTAGCCCGAGAGCTGGTAAAAGTGTCAATTGGATTTTCAATTTATTATTAAAAAAAAAATAATGAATTGAAAATATGAATTGGTGCTAGGCCCAAATAACCTTAGCTGGTGGTGGTCTTTAAAACACAATTTTTGACACTTTTAAACCCGGTCTGCAAGATTACAGGCGCCATGGTTTTAGGTTTTGCTGTCGTCTGTCAAGATAAACCATAGACATAAATGTCGGTACACCTCCATGTCTGATATTGTAATGTTTTTTTATGATTTGAATAAGAATTTCTTTTAATTGAACAAAAAATATATTTAACAGAAAATAATACAAGTATAATTTACAAATTAATTATGTTTCTCTAGAAGCGTCTATTAACAGAATGATAATTTATTAACATTTTAAAACAATATTCATTCACTTTATATAAGAAGTTAAAGTTATGCAATATAATAAGGTCAATTTTAACTATATTTTAAATATACCACAGATATAAATTAATTAGTTATTTTTTATTATACGTCAAAATTGAAGAAGAAAAAAACTTAAAATAAACAATTTTCATGTATCTTTTATGCTATGCTGTTTATACTATATGCACGCAGCGAAATTAAATGGTATTCGTTTATTAAAAATTTCGCGGTCTAAAACATCAATAAAAATGAGTTCAATTGTGCACTATTGCCCGCTAGCGGCGCTAGTAGGCTTCGTACACACAACCTATAGGTAGGTATAAGACTTGTAACTGAGAGGTTAGCATTTTGAGGTCGCTTGTGTTAGTTATAAAATCAACAAAATGTAATTTGGGTGCATACTAATATAAATTACTCAGTATTAATTAATAATAATAAGAATTTATTCCAAAAAAAATATACTAATATACACATTACACAATTTTTACAAAATAGTTTATGCGAATTTAACCTACCCAACTTGGCAATTATTCATAAATTCGAGCGAACGATTGAAGCGAGTGGGTACCGTATTAATTAATTATAAATATTTACCCGGGCGAAACCAGACAGGGCATCTAGTATTGAGTATTGACTAATTTAATACTAGTTAGTACTAATTGAGAGCTTGATAATAGCCGAGCGTGAAAAAATTCCGTTGTTTATCTGACGTTTCCATGTCTCCTTTATTACATCTGAGAATTGGTGAAAGTATCAACTTTATAAGAATTGTTTATTGTACAGACTTTGTAGGAGAGAGAAGAAACTTTTGACACGTACTGTATAAAGCATAAGTACCAACAGAACAAACGTGAAATCGAGCATGAGAGAACATTCTGTTTCCGTCTTTTTATTCGGTTTTCTTCTTCTATTCATTTTTGCGATGCTGTATTGTTTCGGTGTGTGTATTGTTGTTGCTAATGTGCGTTTGTTTGTTGTACATGCTGATGATCACCACTCCAGACATCCATCTAGTGGCTGCTGTGCGAATTTATTTTTAACTTCACATTGAAAGTAGTTGTAATGGGTCTGATTTTGCGAATGAAAAATTTCTCTCTCCCCCCTCCCCTCACTTCCTTCCCCCTCCCTATCCCCTCCTCCCCTCCCTCTCTTCCTCTCCCTTCCCCCCTTCCCCTTTCTCTCTCTCTCTCTCTTTCTCTCTGTGTGTGTACGTACGTACGTTCGTTCGTACGTTGGTGAACTTTTTTCGACTCGCATATCTCAAGAACAAATAATGATATCGACTCCAGACCAATTTCATTCGAGACATAATTACATAATGAACAACCTGATTAGGTTTGCTGGAAATTTCAATTAGCGGTTTTTTATTTATAACAAAAAAACTACTGTAAAATTGTTGTAAAATGTTTCTCGTCTCGCATATCTCGAGAACAAAGAATGATATCGACTCCAGACCAATTTCATTCGACGTATAATTGCATAATGAACACCTGATTAGATTTGCAAAAAAATTGAACTGGCGTTTTTTTTTATAACAAAAAAAACATGTTAACCTATATTGCAAATAGTTTCTCTACGGTAGATTGGTCTCTAATTTCTAAGGGCACCCAACGTGAAGTTAGCAGTGTTGTTTTACCCATACACCAAGCCTTTTTATGATGTATCCATTTATCGAACTTATTTTAAACAAAATCTAACATTAGCCATTTTATTTTGTGAATTGTGACCACTGAAAAATCTTCCTCTGTAATATTTATAAACTTTATCTTTGTGGAGTATTTAAAAGTTGAAAGTAACTAAGAAAATCTGTAGTTAAAAACAGCAGATAACTTGTTTCTATATGTTATGCATAATAAAAATGATATAGAAGGATAAAACAGACAAAGAAAAATGACAATATCATATTGTTTAGAATTTACAACCATGGACAAAAAGTGAAAACGCTAATTGCAATTTCAAATCCTACAAAATAGTTTAAAAGGGGATGCACTTCACCCATTTCAAGAGATGGCGCCACCATATGGTCACGGTCAGGATTAGGGTTCATTCCCGGGAATTCCCGAGCCGAGAATTCCCGGGAAATCGTTGGGCTTTGTTCCCGGGAAATTAAGCTCGAGAAAAGTCGAGAACTCGAGAAATCATATTTTAGTCTATAAAATTATAAAATAAAACTATTTGCTTTTGCCGTTTGTTTTGATTTTTTTCCTAATTAACCTGCCAAAATGGTGCTGTGATTGTAATTATAAGTCAGCGTAGTATTGTATTGTATTTTAAAGACCACCAACAGCTAAGGTTATCTAGGCCTAGCACCAATTCATATTTTCAATTCATTATTTTTTTTTTTTTAATAATAAATTGAAAATCCAATTGACACTTTTACCAGCTCTCGGGCTAGAACCCGAGAACTGGGGACTTGTAATAGAGGAACCATAGCAACGCCATGTAAAAAACAGCGCCGCTACACTCTCGGCTATTCTCAAGCCCAAGTCAGCGTAGTATTAACGTTTTAATGTTTAAATTTTTAATTTTTTTTATTTTGCTTGAGAGAAGCTAATTTTGTTGAAAACTGTCAATAACAGTTTTATGATTATTTTGATACTTATATTTGACAGGAAACCACTTAATTTATTGATTTAATAGTATATTGTGTGACTAGTGTGCTAAATACATCTTTATGCGTCAGGCGCGATGTTTTCAGCACGAGTAGTAGGAGAGCGCTCACGAGCCTTGGCGAGTGAGCATCGCGAACCGAATACGAGTGCTGAAAACATCGCGCCTGACGCATAAATATTTAGCACACGTGTTGCACACTATATTTTATATAACACATGCATGGTTTTAGACTTTAATTGAATAATTTTATGTCACTGACAGAAGTACATCTCATAATAAAAACATTGGGCTCGATACAATATTTAATCACTTCGTTACCATAGTAACCATATTTCATTTATAACATCGAAAAGAGGTACAAAATGTTCATTAGATAACGGGTTTTTCAAATGTTTTTCCATTATTCATCGAAAAGCGTTTCATAATGGATCATGACGTCACTTGTCAATAAACGGCCATTTAAAGTCCGCAAAACTGATACGAAAAAACACTAAAAGCGTGCATGTGTTATATAAAATAAGATATATTTTATGATACACATTTTTAATTTTGTGACGACTTTTTTCATTATTTGAACCGAAAAGATATGCAAAAACATACGTAAATGTAAATTTCTCGACAACCCGAGAAGAACCGAGAAATTAGCTTCGAGAATTCTCGAGACCCGAGAAACTGATAAGCTCGAGAAATCATGAACCCTAGTCAGGATTCTAACCTGAACCTTTCCACTTTCGCGGTGGAATGAGCTTACAATACTCAACCGTGACATGATTGCTAAATTAATATTCTGAAGCATATAAGGAGAATATTAATTTAGCAATCATGTCACGGTTGAGTATTGTAAGCTCATTCCGCCGCGAAAGTGGAAAGGTTCAGGTTAGAATCCTGACTGTGACTATGGTTGGTAAAATGATTTTTTCCAATATGTTTGGAATCAATTATGTAATTGGCTGCTTTCCAACAAAAACTTTCATTCAAAACATTGGGATGTTATAGTTTGCATCAAATTTTTATGTTTCCCCTGGTGGCAGAGCTTGGACTAATTATGTAAAGAAGTTATTTTGTGCAATCCCGTCGAAACAATTATATAATTGGCTGCTCTCCAACGAAAAAAATTTTCAAATGCATTTCAGCCTTATAAAACTATTATTTATCTTATTGGAATGCAATTGCGAGAACAACTACATTCCAATATTCCCCCTGGGGAATGTGAAATATATAACTTCGACCATGCGCTTATGTGCGTGGGCACACAGTCCATTTTTTTATCCGCGGGTGTACAGCCGGTCGCACCATGTGATAGAGTGAGATAACATTAAGTACGACGGAGCAGCAGGTGCGAGCCGACGCCTGAGGCATTCACGTGGTATTATTTTTTGAAGATGAGACACGAACAACAAAGTGGATAAGCCGACTCCCCCGCCGCCTATACCCATCCGATATTTAGATACACACGGGGGGGGAGGGGGGCTTGCCTCCCTCCACCGATTCTCGCCGCGGCAGACGAAGAAGCGGTCGGGGAAAGGCGCTTCGGATAAGGAAAAGAATGGGGGTTTAAGAAAGACATTTTGTTTACAATATTTACGCGTGCTCTGTCATTTATAATACTACAGTGGAACCTTATAACGAAAAACAGCTTTCCAGTTGCTTTAGATTATTACTGATTATTATTTTATCCAGGTGTGCAAGCTTTCACGGCCGGCATTGTTCCAAGTCTTTATGGTTTCCGGGCTTGTAGGCTGTGGTCTGGTGGTATTTCTACTTGTAGTTTCGTCTACAACTGCGGTAGACATTCTCAAAGGCGATGTGGTAGCGGTCGAAGTGTCCTCCTTGGCGGCTCACTGACCTGTGAGCCGCCAAGGAGGACACTTCGACCGCTGCCACATCGCCTTTGAGAATGTCTACCGCAGTTGTAGACGAAACGTCAGGTAGAAATACCACCGGACCATGGCCTACAAGCCCGGAAACCATGAAGACTTGGATTATTATTTTGTTTTTTTTTTATTTGATGGACCTAAGCCTTCGAGCGTCTGTAATCTACAATCATAAAAAATAATTTGAAAAGCGTCAGGTGTGTTTTAAAGACCAATAACAGCTGAGGTTATTTGAGCCTAGCACCAATTCATATTTTCAATTCATTATTTTTTTAATAATAGATTGAAAATTGGCACTTTTACCAGCTCTCGGGCTAGAACCCGGGAAATTGAAAAGCGTCTGAGATATACGGATCTACGCGTGTGGTCATTAGATTTAGCGTGTTATTTTCAATAAGAATTATCTTTTTGATTTTTTTAAAGGGCACCAAGAGCCAGGGTTATTTGGGAAATGCAATATAAATGACGGCATCACTACACTCTAGCTATTCTCAATGCTCAACTTTAAAATACACCATTCAATATACCGTGTCCCAGATTGATGTATACATAGGGAATTCAGCGTTGGGACAAAATGAATGGATCAGAATAGGCCATGATATTCGTAATGATATTCTTATTTGCCAAAGCCTACTTGTGACCAAACTTTCTTCTTATGGAAAAACAATGTTAAATATTTACTCGTAAATCGTATGTAGATATAGATACATCAAAATGGGACATCCTGTATATTGTATTGTATTGTATCCTGTATACAGGGTGTTTCATAATATATGCGCAGGACTTCAGGATGTGATAGCTCGTCCAAAAATATGAAAAAAAGTTTCTATTAACTTACCCTCTAAAATGCACCATTTTAGAGATACAGGGCGTTGAAATTGAAAAAAAATTTCGTTTTTTGCGAATATCTCCGGAATCGTTTATCGTACAGAAACAGCTTTTGTAAGCATTTTCTACTCATAATAAGCTATGTTTTGTGCGGAAATTTTTTTTTAAAGTCATAATTGGTGAAGGTTTTGAAGGGGTAGTGGGTGTTTTTCTCCCCAACTTCTACGCTACTAAAAAAAGTACGGTTTTGAGACGCCCATTTGAACCGCCAATGTTTTCTACACAAAAAAGGTACACTTGGTCATAAGCTCTAAAGTCGATCGTTTTCGAGAAAAATCAACTTTTATGTTAAAAAACATGGTCAATTTTTTTAAATAAAATTTTTTTCGTACTAATTAAACAAAATTTATTTAAACGCTAGAACAAGTAACAAAACCAAACGTTAACTTCATAATTGCATAATTAAAAAAAAATGAAAAAATGATTGAAAAGTTGTCTTTTCAAAATTCCCCAAACACCCTGTATCAACAGCCTGTATCTCTAAAATGGTGCATTTTAGAGGGTAAGTTAATAGAAACTTTTTTTCATATTTTTGGACGAGCTATCACAGCCTGAAGTCCTGCGCATATATTTTGAAACACCCTGTATAATATAGGTAGCTGTGGTATGTTTAGTATTAAAATAAAATTCACTTTAAAATCTTACGTGTATTTTTCCAATATAAAGTTCTACTGTACATTTTATTATTATTATAATGGTCCTTATATAATATAAGGATTACCCTTATTGCTTAAGTATTAAAATAAAAACCTTATCCTGTAATTTTTCCGTTTAAAATTCTATACCTATTCGGTACAATTACGCGTGTTCAAAAACTCCTTGACTTATTTAGGACCTACATTATTTTATTATGAAAGTGGATTCGTCCGATAAAATAGTAAATTCTGCAACTATAGTGGCAAAAGTGACGGATTATATGACAGTCGCGATTTTGCGATACGAGCCTAAGGTTATGTTGCATTTATTCCAGAACGAGTGTGTGTTTACCGCGCGAGCCGAAGGCGATTGCAAAGGAATCAATAGATTTCCACTACATGCGAGTGTTATTAATTATAGCTAGGTTTCACACCTACACACATCTACAATCTAGCTATAATTAATAACACTCGCATGTAGTGGAAATCTATTGATTCCTTTGCATATATGGAGAATGTTAGATTGGTAATCAGGTCACGGGTGAGTAATGTAGTAAGCTCATTCCGCCGCGATAGTGGAAAAGTTCAGGTTAGAGTCCTGACTGTGACTATGGTTGTCAAAATGATTTTTTCCGATATTTACTGGAATCAATTATGTAATTGGCTTATCTATTATTATTATATTAGAATATGTTTTATTTATTATTTTTTCTCTTATTTTAAGCATTCTACCGAACATAATGACATGGCTGATTATATCAGAAGATGTAGAGGCCAATAAAACTTATATTAAAAATTCGACTGATGACCAGTCCTATACTTCCCACCTAGTAAATATTTGCAAAAAATAAACACTTTTTTTTTTTTATTCTTTGACTAGGCCCAAATAACCTTAGCTGTTGGTGGTCTTTAAAACACAATTTAATTTTTATTCTTTGAAAAAAGCATGGCCCTCTTTTTTGTTTGGTGATCTACTGATGGCTAACTTAATATAGCAAAAATCATGGTTACCTTGATTTACGTACAATTTTTATTTTTTTTAGTAAAATATTTTTTTTCTCGAAAACTATACATTTTAGAGAAAAAAATATTTACATTTTTTTCATATTATAACATCTAGAATTCATTTATATTTTTTTTACCTATGTTAATACGTGACATTGAGGACGTTTTTTTTTTAATATCTCAGGATCCACTGAACCGATTTGACTCAAAATCTAATCAGATCTAAGTTAAAGGCTGATAAACACAATAGAACAATCGGCATGCCCGTATGTTGTTCCGTTCTTAAGATATCGAAGGCGAAAAATTGCCCCACCCCACACTACACACACACACACATACAGACATCAGTCAGAAAATGATCTTAAACGATTGCTAGGGTCTCAAAACGTGAAGATCTGTTAAAATCTCGAAATATTTTTTTCGGACTAAATCCATTACTTCCCTACCATAGTAGAGGTGGGAAGTAAAAATAGAATATGTAGGTAAATAAAACAGTTTTCATTGGTTAGTATCTAAGAGTACCTATTCCGAAATGTTAAACGGTGAATACTTAAACAAAAAAAAAGAAAGAGTAAACCCTTCTAAAATGGAGATTATGTAATATGATACTGCATGTACTGAGGTGTTTGTTATTATGTAATATCATATTTTGATGACCTTTCCGCGGAACTTTGCGAACTGTTTCAATAAATCGTGCACACGAAGGACTTGGTACGTATAGGTGTGTGTGTGTGGGTGGGTGGTCTGTTTTACAGGGACAAGGGCGTATTACATAATGACTCTAAACACACAAGTAGACTAATGAAACAACTATCAACCCTAACTGTTCATTAATACAAAACCAGCTAGATTCTGTGTTAGTCTTTATTACTCTGTTATGTTCACTGGTTATGTTCGTGTACTTGCATAGCGTTATTTACAGTAAAGAAACATCAGCTTACTAGATTATCTGCTCATTACTGCAATTCAGTTAAATTCTGAATGACTATGTTCTCTGGTTATGTTCGTGTTGTGTACTTGCATAGCGTTATTTACAGTAAAGAAACATCAGCTTACTATATTATTATCTGCTCATTACAATATTACTTAATATAAGTTAAGTTCTGAATGACTTTATGTTCTCTGGTTATGTTCGTGTTGTGTGCTTACTGTGAATTGTGAATTATAGACGCTCGACAACAAGGGTCAATTGCGTTGTGTGTGTGTGCTTACTAGGCGATCTTTACATTAGATGCTCATTACTACAATTTAGCTAAATTCTGAATGTCTTGATGGCTTTATGTTCTCTGGTTATGCTCGTGTTCGTTGTGTACTTACTTGGCGATCTTTACATTAGACAATCATTTTTTGTATTAAGTATTATCAGTTCATTAATACAGACCAACTGAATTTTTAAAACCTTAACTTTTGGCAATTTAGGTTATGTTCGTGTTATGTACTCGCAAGGAGATTTTACAATACGATGAATACCTAGCGGTGCCGTCTAGACAAGACAAGACAAGACTTTCAAAGTCTTGTCTTGAAATATCAAGACTTCGCTAAGTCTAAGTCTAGATTAACAAACTCTTGTTTTGTATCAAGACTCTAGGTTATTTTCAAGAGTCTAGATTAGTAGTAGTAGGTAAAGTAAACATTTACATACTACTACTTAATTGGTATATGATAAAATCAATCGATTTAAAACCCCTTATATCCACACCATATTATTCACATTCAGGTGAAAATAATAAATATCTCAGACAGCTAGGCTGCCATGATTTTTGAGCTATATCTAAGAAAAAATCAAATGACCACTGTCGGGACTTGAACCCGAAACCCCCAGTTTCCGGCTAGGTGAGTTACCGATTTCTCCACAGTGCCCGAGAGTGGAAACCGATCTCTTAATTGTGTTTTAAAGACCACCAACAGCTAAGGTTATTTGGGCCTAGCACCAATTCATATTTTCAATTCATTATTTTTTAATAATAAATTGAAAATCCAATTGACACTTTTACCAGCTCTCGGGCTAGAACCCGAGAACTGGGGACTTGTAATAGAGGAACCATAGCAACGCCATGTAAACAACAGCGCCGCTACAATCTCGGCTATTCTCAAGCCCGAAACCGATCTCTTCTTATATATAGCAATTTCACGTTGAAAACACACTACATGCGAGAGTCGACTATTTAAATAAACTTCAAAGCATAGTACAGCTATTAAATAGTCGAATCATAATACATGCGAGAGTTAACATTTTATAAGTTTTATCAACTTAATAAACTCGTTAGGCCGGGAAGCCTTAGGTTTTACCTGTAGATAAACAACGTTTTGAGTTTCTGTGGACAGTAATTAATTGGTATATGATAAAATCAATCGATTTAAAACCCCTTATATCCACACCATATTATTCACATAACAATTAGAGGTGAAAATAATAAATATCTCAGACAGCTAGGCTGCCATGATTTTTGAGCTATATCTAAGAAAAAATCAAATGACCACTGTCGGGACTTGAACCCGAAACCCCCAGTTTCCGGCTAGGTGAGTTACCGATTTCTCCACTACTTAGTTTATCTAGACTCTTCAAAATTGTCTAGAGTTTTGGCAAGAGTCTTGATCTAGATAAATCAAGTCTTGTCTTGAAAATTTCTTTTGCAAGTCTTGTCTAGAAAATCTAGACAAGACAAGAGTCTAGAAAGTCTAGAGATAGACGGCAACACTATGAATACCACTTTTAATGTACTCGATTAAAAAAATTGTTGAGTTTCCTTAATTATTACATTTCAACGGTGCGATTAAATATTGATGAGTTCGTCCATACCCATGCTTTCTTTCGTCAACAGAATATTCCCAATATAGTATCGGCGTCGAGTCTAATAAGAATGTAACCCGTGTCGGTGAGAAACTACACAAATAATGTATGGCACACTTGAGGGGGTGAGGACACAGTCTTGAGGGAGGGCTACCGCAGTACTGTCAGTAATAAAGGCTAGCCTCTCCATGCGTGTGAGTTTACATGGCTCGGGACACAGTACCGAGCCCTGAGGAACACTGCCTACACACGCATATAGCCGGAGGCGTAGAGGTGGGAGGAGGAGGGTGAAGGAGCCTGATATGTCCCGGAGAATGTCTTAAGGAGGAGTTGGCTTTGCCGACAATACTGATAGGATACACCGTTAGGGCTTGAGAATTGCCGAACGTGTAGTGATGTCCGAGAACTCATAGAAGTATCATAACTGGATTTTGAATTTATTATTGAAAAAATAAAATTGAGAGTATTAATTGATGTAAGGCTACCAACAGCCAGGGTTATTTGGGCGTAGCACCAATTCAAAACTTAAATTGTGTTTTAAAGACCACCAACAGCTAAGGTTATTTGGGCCTAGCACCAATTCATATTTTCAATTCATTATTTTTTTTAGCACTAATTCAAATTTACAATTTATCTTTTAATAATAAATTGAAAATTCAATTTCCAGTTTTACCAGTTATTACATTAGAGCCTGGGAATGGAAGTTTGTAATTGATAAACCACGGAAACCTATCTTAAACGAAAGAGGAGAAATTTTTACATAAATTATATTAGAATTCGTATTAAAACAGGTTTTTATTGAATAATAAATTGAAAATCCAATTGACACTTTTACCAGCTCTCGGGCTAGAATCCAGGAACTGGGGACTTGTAATAGAGGAACTATAGCAACGCCATGTAAACAACAGTACTGTTACACGCTCGGCTATTCTCAGGCCCGAATGAAATGTAAATTATAGACGCTCGACTCAAATTGTTATTCATTGTAGATAAATTTTGACACGTTTGTACCTTTATTTATGTCAAGGTCAGGTCATATACTGCTTTTATTTTCTGCCACCAGAGAGCACTGAAATCACTTCCCATAGCGAATGCATGCTAGGCTATTCTCAAGTTACAGATTTTTCTCAGCCCTAGATACATAGTTTTAGTTCCAAGAGTTGTGTAAGACTTGTTCGTAGAACATGTGTTTGTATCGAAACAGAAGGAAGTATGTCTCGAAGGAGATGCCCCAGGTGTGCATTGGCTGTATACACCGACACGTGGAGGGGCGACCCCAGCGAACAATACCTCCCAGAACTAATACATCACGTGACCGTCTTATCGAATGACTTGTTGCTTTTTGTCTGTGATTTGTATTATTTATAGTTGTCCGAAACTGCCGCCCGGCGCCGCGTATTGGATTGTAACTATGGTTTATGATTTGGGAGTATACCTAGGAAATGCTACTTTCTTAAGACTGGAAAATTTCGCGAGATATTATTCGAGAATAGCCGAGCATGTAGCGATGACGTGTTGTTTAAATGGCGATTCCATGACTCTTCTATAATAAAAAACTTTTTAACAAAAAAAAACCTCCTTTAAAAAACCACTAAAAAGAGGAGAGGTAATGACATTTTGAGGTCTGTGCCAATTTAATAAAATATGAAGTCGGTTAAAAAGTATATTATAGTGATTTAACCAACTTCATATTTTATTAAATTGGCACAGACCTCAAAATTTCATTATTTTCCTCTTTTTAGTGGTTTTTTGAAGAGTTTTTTTTTAAGTTATTTTTTTACTTTTTAGTGTCAAAAAGTAACATTTACCTTAAAAGAATCACACGCCGTTACTCACTTTTATTAAGCCAACTTTCTTACGCTGTCTGATATGTCAAAAAGTGATATTTACCTTAAAGAATCACACGCCGTTACTGACTTTTATTAAAATCAGCCGAACTACTGAACCGATTTTGATGAAATTTCTATTGGACCAATCTGAAAGCATATCCTTTCAAAAAAAAATTTCCAAATCGGTTTATAAATGACGGAGTTCTGAGGTAACAAACATTAAAAAAAAATACAACCGATTTGAGGACCACCTCCTTTTTTTGTAGTCGGTTAAAAATACATACGAATCGAATTGATAACATCTTTATTTTTTTGAAATTGATTAAAAATTGCTTGTATCATCGCATGATATTGTTTTCTCTACAGGCGAAGTCAATCTTTGACCTTTACCTATTAGTAAAAAAGAAAGTTAAAAAAAGAGACGTAATTATTTAATTAAATATAATGTTTATTAATTAGTATAATTAATTATGATTATAAATAAATAGAAAAATGTTTATAATAATATAACATATACCGTGTGTGGCTTAGAAAAGGTAACATAGGGAAAATAACATTGAGAACATTTATAATTTTGTAGCAGACTATGGGCTATAAGATCTAATGTAAATATGCAGATTGTTGCTATGGAAAATTGTTTACTGAAAAGTTGTCATTTTGTTTGTTTTTTACTTCCATTGTATAAAATCAAATATTTGAATTTTATTGTAACTTTAAAATGTAAACCACAACTACTATTACCTCTAAACTAGGTTTATAGTATTCTCGGTTTCTGTCTCAAATTCACTGTACTATTTTTCCTGTTACCTTTTCTAAGCCACACCCGGTATATTGAGTTCAGTTTACATCCATATAACAAAACTCTGAAAATTAAAATTCTGAAAATACGTTTGTTTTCCTACTCAAATATACAGACTGATCACAAAATTCGTGATCAAGAACTAACCACAAGAATAATACAATTCATAGATTTATTTTCTTTTTTTGAAATTTCTATAAATCCTTCTCTTTTTGATCGGAGCGATCAGAGCTTTTTCTTCACCGCCGCTCTTTTTAAACGGAAAATATTCATCATCTAAATTTCGCTTTTGGAAAATTTCGTAATCGCCTCGCGCCTTTCTCCTCTGTTGATTATTATTTTTACTGTGCATAACATTTTCCTCATTTTTCAAACTCTCAGTTAATTCTTGAATTTTTTTCATCAACTCTTCCGCTTCTCGCTTTTTTCTAATTAACTGTGCTGTTTTTACCAATTTTCTGTATTGTTTGGTTTCATGCCATACATTTTTATCATAGTTATTCGATTCTCTTTTGTCATTGCTTGCGTCACCAGGGTCGCCAATGTCACGATACTTTTTATTTTCGATAATATATCGTTCAGAATTATCATCAATCTTTAATTTCTTTGTAGGCTTTGTGTGATACCAACCTTTTTTCTTTCGTTTCAAATGTTTCAAATGTCGCCTTACTCTGTTCCCAGGATTAGTCAAAAACGCCGGATTGGCGAATTCATGGGACAGAATTGTCGGTTTTGAATCAGTTCGAAGGAATTTCAGATAGTCGAAATATGTGTCATCAACAGCGTTTTCGGGAGAATATTGTTTTCCTAGCAACTTGTCGTAGGACATTATATTGTCGCCGAGGCCAATCGATTTCAGTTCCTTATTTATTGCCTCGTTGTTTTCCGTGTAACCGTAATTGAGCTGAACTGGTGGTGGCACTAAAAATATATAAAAGAAGCTTATGACCTGTTTTGTCGAGCGTCTATAATTTGCTATATCTGCCCGATTACTCTTAGAATGACACAGTGACGACAACGCACCATCCACTTAGCAACGGACTGTCTGCTTGACGACCGTTACCCTCTCTGCTGCTCTCTAATGGTTTTACCATAGACGGCGTGTATGAGTTCAAGTAGATATAGCCCGATTACTATTATGGACCGAGAGCTAGTGACAATTTTTTGGTGTTATTTATGCAAGGCCTAATTTTTGTGAAGATGTTGAGGGAGGCATATTTAAGTGCCCTGAGTAAGGGATTTTGCTGGATAGCGGTATGGATGGGATGCAGACCGGCCACAATATGTAACAAAAAAAATGATCACAATAATTTATTATTGCTTCAGGGCTGAAATTGTTTGTATAGCTTGTCGGTGACCCAATAATGCCATTATAATATTTGCAGATCGATTGGTCAGTATTAAAGGATCCTCGAGGTCGAAAACTCAGATTCTACTCCACAGAGTACCCGCAAACAACACACCAAAATATCACTAATTTCGGAATACTTTCCAGGTAACCCCCTTCATTTATTACCTGCCGCTTGGACTATTATTAGAAAAAGTCATTTGCTTATCAAGCTCATTGACTTTATGATTCCTCTAAGATGAACCTATGATTTTTTTCTAATAATGCAAAAATAATTGTGTAATTTGGCTGCCTTTTCCAATAAAAAATTCCCTGTATAATAACAACAGCCGTATTAAACTCAAATTTAATATTAATTTTTTCATTCAGTGAGATTACGACAGTTAATTGACAACCGCACGAAGCCGAACTTACAATTTCCGTTTCCTATACGGTATTTAAAATCAGACTCACCGTATTTCCTGATAATATTCTCCACATTTTCCGCGTCCAGCCTCCTGATTGTCCCCAATCGACCACGACAACATTTTAGAAGTCTCTATATTTCTCAGTGTCTCGAGTTGTTTCTTCAGGTAGTTATCAATATAAAACGCTTTCTTCTTCTCGGAGTTTGGTAGCCTTTGATATTCGTCAATCAGTTTTGTAACAACGTCGATTTTTTTACTCAACTCTTGCTCGGATTGGTTCTGGTTCTTGAACAAATAGGGTGATTGTTGCGACTGGATGCAATTCTTGCATCCGTTCAGGGACGGTGTGTTGGAAGTATGCGTCACGTCTTTTAGAAAGGATTTAAGATCCGGTGTTAACACCAAACATGTCCTCTTCTGCACCTGATTGTCGATTATGTGATTCAACACTTTCATAACGTCGCGCAGCATGCTTTCACTGTTGTCGAGTTCTTTTATTGAATCGGAAGCGTATGTCTGTCGAAAGAAGAAATCGGAAATTGATTAGACTTGCGCAAAACAGTTCCAAATATGGAACGTTTCCTTTGTTTAGTGTTTCCGAGAAACATTTTCGAGGAACGATTTGGTTCCACCGTTTCACTGGCACCTTTGACTCGAAGGAAAGAAATGAGAAGCGTGTGTCTGTAGCAGTCGAAAGAAAAAATCGGAAATGGATTAGGCTTGCGCAAAACAATTCCTTTGTTTAGCGGACATGTTTCCGAGTAACATGCCCGACATGTTTCCAAGTATCATGCCCGACCTGTTTCCGAAAAACATGTCCGATATGTTTCCAATAAAGATGTCGGAGACGTTTCCTGGAAACATGTCCGATATGTTTCCGAAAAACGTCATGTCCGACGTGTTTCCGAAAAAATGTCCGACATGTTTCCGAAAACCATGTCCGATATGTTTCCAGTAAACATGTCCGAGATGTTTCCTGGAAACATGTCCGACGTGTTTCCGAAAAAATGTCCGACATGTTTCCGAAAAACATGTCCGATATTTTTCCGAAAAACATGTCCGAGATGTTTCTTGGAAACATTGTTTCCGAAAAACATGTCCGAGGAACGATCTCGTTCCACTGTTTCCCTATACTGTCGTATGGAGTAAAATATTGTATTATTGCACGCGTGCGATATACTATATTATTTTAGGCAACCGACAAGAGGCACGAAATGTTGTGTTACAAAAAAAATACTTACCGCTTTATATTCGGGAACTTTTTTTCTGTAAAGTCCCGGACCGATCAACGACTTCAGTTTGTAATTCTCCTGGACGCCGTCGAATACCGCTTCGACGACTCTGTCGGCCAAATGTCCAGTGATCGCATCGTCTAACTGCTCTTCGACACTTCTGGTGTTTTGTTTTTGTGGCGCATCTTCGATCTTTGTTGATTTTTCGTCGACTGTTTCCGACTTGACAAGTTCTCTTTCTCCCGTTTTGTTTGAAACGTTTTTGATTTTAAACGCTTCTTCTCTTTTTAAACCGGCGCTTTTGACGTCAAGGTCGATATTTTGATTGACCTGCAGATAAAAATTGACATCAATCTGAGAAATTGTAAAAGTGTCTCAAGTAGTTTATAATCCCTATATTATTAAACGAGCAAATCTTGTATATATGTACCTATATAAATATTTTCTCGAAAACGGTTCTAACGATTTTGATCAAATTTACCGAAAAGGGGTTTCGGGGGGCAAAAAATCGATCTAGCTAGGTCTCATCCCTGGAAAAATTCGTTTTCTTATCGATTTTATCATTTTAAAAAACAGTTTTTTTAACGTTATAAGTGTCATATGGTGAGTAGGCTTTGGAAAAAACAAACTATTTTCATTATTTATGTCAAATTACTTTGACAGTTAATCTACTTATAGGTATGTAATTTTTTTTCTTAAAAACGACGAACGATTTTGATGAAATGGGAACTTTAAGTACTATTTTTTTTG
The DNA here is from genome assembly GCA_039654895.1 of Mongoloraphidia duomilia. Taxonomy (NCBI): domain Eukaryota; kingdom Metazoa; phylum Arthropoda; class Insecta; order Raphidioptera; family Raphidiidae; genus Mongoloraphidia; species Mongoloraphidia duomilia. Next base: position 4,900,673 of record CM077521.1, read on the forward strand.
AACTCATCCGAGCAAAGCTCGGTCATCCAGATATTTACAACTAAATCACCTAGCGATGTAGCTTAGTGATACAGCACTAGACTCGCATTGGAAGGTACTGGGTTCGAATCCCGGCGGGGGCAGATGTGGCTAGGACTTTTTCCTATACTGCCTCACGCCGAGAAACGGTAATTCCTGTACCGGCCATCTTGTTTGAGGTTTTCCATGGTTTCCTTCAATAAGTCCAGATGAATATCGAGATCGTTCCTTATTCAAGACCATGGCCGATAACCTGTCAAACTCTTATGTTCCCAAAGTTGCCTACCTTATTCTAATTTCCTATAATTCCTCCGTTGCTATTAAAAAAAAGGTGAAGTTTAGAAAATGTAAAAAACAACGGGAAAGTGGTAAAAATGGAAAAATAGTAATGGTGCGAATGGCATCTGTTATGACATAATGTCGAGAAACGGACGTTAAACGCATTATTATCATTATTACAGCTAAATCAATGAATATAATTACGAGGGACGTAACCCTTAGTGTGAACACACTAAATACTAAATGACATCAAAGATTCACTTGCCAGTGGCGCTATCAAGTGGTAAAAAGAAGCCTGATAGCCCTCATTGGAATCGATCAATATGAGTACGGTCGGCCGCTTACACACAATTGTTTCCACGACTAAACAGTTTTGTCGACTTGTGTATACGTGTCGCGATTTCAACTCGACTAAACTGTTTAGTTGTTAGAGGTGCGCATACAATCAAATTAGTTATGCTATATAATTGCACTATTGACTATTGGGTCGCCAAACAACTATTTAGTCGAGCGTATGCTAGCGTCAATATACAGCTGTGAACATAAGCTGCCGACGATAGTTGTTCAACGGAAAAGTCAAAAAACGATCGATGCGGTTTTATGATTTTTTTGTTTAAACTAATGGGTCGCCGAACAACTATTTAGTCGAGCGTGTGCTAGCGTCAATACACAGCTGTGAACATAAGCTGCCGACGATAGTTGTTCAACGGAAAAGTCAAAAGACGATCGATGCGGTTTTATGATATTTTTGTTTAAACTAATGGGTCGCCGAACAACTATTTAGTCGAGCGTGTGCTAGCGTCAATACACAGCTGTAGACATAAGCTGCCGACGATAGTTGTTCAACGGAAAAGTCAAACGACGATCGATGCGGTTTTATGATTTTTTTGTTGTACAACTACAGTGTCGATAGTATGCGCAGTCCCTTCTGATCCCATAGCCTTTTGACTAGTGTTGCCGTCTAGACAAGACAAGACAAGATTTTCAAAGTCTTGTCTTGTCTTGTCTGGAAATATCAAGACAAGATTTCACTAAGTCTTGTCTTGAAATATCAAGACTTCACTAAGTCTAAGTCTAGATTAAAAAACTCTTGTCTTGTCTTGAAATTTTCTAGGCAAGACTTTTGCAAGTCTTGTCTTGAAAATCTAGACAAGACAAGACAAGAGTCTAGAAAGTCTAGATCTAGACGGCAACACTACTTTTGACAAACAACTAAACAGTTTAAAAATTGATTGTATGCGACGGCCTTTAGTTACATCAACTTACCAAATTTTGTGTTGGCTTGTCATTTTTATAATTCGGAGATGCGTACTTGTTTCCATTTGGAAAAATATGTTCAAAATTGATATTTCGGTACAGCGGACTCTGCGAAATCGGTTCATATTTAAATAAACCGTAATTTATATTTAATGGAGTTGACATTTTCAAATCAGTGCCGAAATTTTTCTCCAAATTTAAAGGTTCTTTAATGTCATTATTTTGTAACGAATCCGAATCAAATTTAAAGTTATGTAATGGGAAATTCCATTTAGGTTCGAACTTATTGTTGGATTCCAAATTTGTGTTTGAGCCATATTTTTCAGAATCCAGTTTCACATCTTTAGATAGTTCAGGAATATTTAATTTTAATTTAAAATTATAAAGTTCGTTTTTGTTTGGTGATGTTTTTAGGTTATGGTCATTTTTTAAAGGATTCAGGGCTTCATAATCGAACTTTTTGGTGACATATTCATTAAATCTTTTATTTGGAGTCGTTTTTTTCAATTGCATTTTACGTTTGCTATGAATTTTTATGTGTTTTTTTAGTTTTTTATTTTTGACGTTGTCATTTGTTTTAACATGTTTGAGGTCAGCTTTTTTGATTCTGTTTTTATTTTTTGTATGCTTATGCCTTGGTCGTCTGTCTAAAGGTAATAATGACAGATTGATTTCATTTTCTTTCTCATTTCGAATCCCTGCAATCTTTTTGTTAGCCGAGACAATTAAAGGTTGAAAGAAATTATTAAATTTTGTTTTATCAACAATTTTAATATTTTCCGTGTCTCGTTTACTTAAATTTCTGGAATTAATTTTAGAAGCATTTTCTATTTTCGCATATGTTTCAGCTGAAATGTTCCTTTCTTTTATTTTAGATGTATTGTTTTTTGAAAAGTTACTTAATTCATTGTTATGTTCTATTTGTTGATTTCTTTTTTTAAGCGGTGAAAGCTTACTAGCTTCATCTCTTTTTATAGTTTTCTTTTCAGATTTTTCTCCATCCAATTTTTGTACTTCTGAATCTTTATTTTCCGTTTCAGAATCTGTATTATTGTTGACGTTTTTATTTGAAATTTGTTTTTTATTTTTTACATATGTTTGTTTATGTGAGCCAATATTTCCAATTTCGGATTTCTTAATTCTCTCAGACGATTCGAGTTTAGTTTTGTCATCAATTACTCTTTTTTCAGTTTTGTGTGCATCTTTTTGGTCGTGTTCATTTGTTTTTTCAACCAATTCATTGTCCACTTCTTGATTTTTGGAAACAGAACTTCGATTCTCTTCTTTTTCATTTAAATCATTTTCTGAATTCCCTTCACCTTCTTTTTCCTTTGGATCATTTTCTGATTCCCCTTCATCTTCTTTTTCTTTTGAATCATTTTCTGAATCTCCTCCATTTTCATTATCTTTTGAATCATTTTCGGACTTCCCTCCACCTTCATTTTCTTTTGAATCACTTTTGAAATTCCCTCCACCTTCTTTTTCTTTTGAATCATTTTTGAAATTCCCTCCACCTTCTTTTTCTTTTGAATCATTTTTGGAATTCCCTCCACCTTCTTTTTCTTTTGAATCATTTTTGGAATTCCCTCCACCTTCTTTTTCTTTTAAATCATTTTTCGAATTCCGTCCACCTTCTTTTTTGTTTGAATCAATTTCTGAAGTCTCCCCACCCTCTTTTTCTTTATTTACTTTTTCTACTAAACGGGAATCAGGTTCTGATTTTTTATCAAGACTCTTCTGAAGTGCCATGTCTTCATTTAATTTTAGTATATCTTCTTTAATTTTATTTGCTAATCTTTCTTTATTTTCTTTTTGTAAAATGTTTGAATTATCACTCGAGAATTCAATTTTGACATTTAATGTCTTTTTTTCATCAATGTTTTCTTCATTTGTTTCTTGACTTTCATCTGTTGTTTCACCGCCTGTTTCTTTATTTGCAGACGATATGATCTCAGCGTTCTCAAAAGTATCGGGAATTGAATTTTCTTCCAGATTTTCAACCTTTGCACTACTGCTGTCTTCATCTAAATGTTCTTTTTCATTTTGTTTATCTTCATTATTGCTTAATTTTTCTCGACTATCTTTTTGAACATCTTCCTTTACTTTCGACTTCATTTTTTCCTTATCCAAATCTTCTTCACTGTCACTTTCAGTATCTGGAATTTTTGAATCTTTGCTTTCATTGTTCTCTTTTTCAACCTTTTTATTTTCTTCTTTATTTTCGTAATTTTTTTCTGCGTTTTTATTTTCTTCTATATTTTCGTCATCTGAATTTTCTTCGTTTTTTAACACGTAATCATCGTCGCTTTCGTTTTTGTAATCTTCATCGTTTGACATTCCAAAGAAATTGGAAAGATCGCGTTTTCTTATAAGACTCGCATTTTTATTATCATTTTCACTTGCAACAGACATTAACCGTCTTTTTTTGAAAATAAAATCATCACTCGTATCTTTTTTTGCAATATTTTTTTGAGAATCATTTTCATCTTCTATTTCATCAAAAAATTCAGAAATATCATCAGTATTTTTATCTGATTCGTAACTACTATTAAGATCATCATTTTCTAATTTGGCTGAATTTGCCATTACAGATCCATCTCCCAGTTTTTCAACTTTGTCGTCACTTGTCAAAAAACCGTTGGCATCTTCCAAAAATCTTTTATTTTCACTGTCTTCGAAATCTTCATATTCTGAAATTGTGGAACTATCAATTTTTGAATTCTTTTTATTCAACAAAAAAACACGATTTAATTTATTTAGCTTTTCCTTTCCAGAATGATGTTTACCAGTTTTTTTATTTGGATGTTTGTTGGGTTTCTTAGTTGATATATGTAAAGAATTAGGTATCTGTCCAAAAATTCGAATATTTTTTTGAACCTCTCCTTCATAACTTGGATCATTTAATTTATTATTTTGCCAATTATTATTACGGTTTGCATTTTCTACTGAAAATTTTGTATCTTTCTTTTCTTTTTTAGTCAATTTTGCGTCTTTCATTTCGTCTCCGGTCAATTTAACATTTTTGATTACATCTGACAATTCAGCAATTTTCGTTTCTTCTTCACTCAATTGTGTTAACTTTTGATCAATCTCTTTTCCTAAATCATCAAATTTTTGTCGATAATATGAATTCATTATATGAGTATCATCGTCACTAACTACATTTTTCATATCTCTATTTAATTTATTTTCCAAATTTTCAAGCTGTTTTGTATAAGAATCGATCATAGAATTAAACCTGTTGTGTTTACCATTATTCCTTAGAGTATTTTTCAATTTATTTATTGTTTCAAATAATTTATCATATTCTGCAGAACTATTCCTTGTGATTCTATCTGCAACAAATGTATGGTGGTTATTTTTGGGTTCCCTGGAAATTAGGAACTCTTATTAGACGGAGAGCTGGTGACGTTTTCAGGGTTCCGTACCAGAAAGGAACCCTATTGTACTGTGCCAACGATGTCTGTCCGTCTGTCTGTCACAGGCCTCTAACTTCTAAACGAAATGAGATAGGGACTTGAAATTCACACAAAATATCGCGGCTCAAAGACGGAGAGAATGTATTTTTCGTAAAAATTATCCAATTTTTTTGAAAATTGATAGTTGACAGTTTCATAGGATGCAAAAAAATAAAATGGCGTCATATTTCAAAATGGCGGCCATATAAGTGAACTTTTTTGTAAAAATTAGCCAATTCTTTTGAAAATTGTGTACTTTTTGTGAAAATTATCAGATTTTTTTGAAAAATGATAACTGACAGTTTTATAGGATACAAAACAATAAAATGGCGTCATATTTCAAAATGGCGACCATATGAACTTTTTTGTAAAAAGTATCCGATCCTTTTGAAAATTGATATTTGAGAGTTTCATAGGATACACAAAAATAAAATGCCGTCTGATTTCAAAATGGCGGCCATACTTTTCGTAAAAATTATCCGGTTTTTTTGAAAATTGACAGTTGACAGTTTCATAGGACGCAAAAAAATAAAATGGCGTCATATTTTAAAATGGCGGCCATATAAACTTTTTTGTTAAAACCGGCGCCCCCCTTAAATAAACCTTTTACATAGGTACATGCAAACGAGGGTCAAAACAATTTTTTTTATACCTATTCTTGTGGGGTATCGTTGGAAAGGACCTTTTGAGTAGATTATGCATGTGTATTTATTTTATCAAAATCAATTGATTTCCACTAAATGCAAGTGTTATTTAACACTCGAATGTAGTGGAAATCAATTGATTCTAAAGCATATAAGGAGAATGTTAGCTTAGTAATCATGTCACGGTTGAGTACTGTAAGTTCATTCCGCCGCGAAAGTGGAAAGGTTCAGGTTAGATTCCCTACTGTGACTATGGTTGGTAAAATGATTTTTTCCGATATGTCTGGTATCAATTATATAATTGGCTGCTTATCCATTAAAAATTTTTCAATTGCAAATCAACCGTATAAATCTATTAATTTATACATTTTTGTTATAACGAACACTGTATCAAAAATAGTTTATGAAAAATTTAGAAATAACACTTTTTCGGTAGCAAATTAGTCAAAGTGAACTTGCTCTTATTTATAATTACGTTACACAAACACTACGGAACGCTATCATGTGCGTCTCCAACACGCACTTGGCCAGTTTTTTATAATAATTTAAAGCTGGACGCATACACACAATTGTTTCCACGACTAAACAGTTTAGTCGAGTTGTGTTGTGTCGCGATTCCAATTCTATTAAACTGTTTAGTTGTTAGAGGTGCACATACAATCAATCAATTGTGTCATAATTTCACTATTAAACTAATGGGTCGCCGAACAACTATTTAGTCGAGCGTATGCTAGCGTCAATACACAGCTGTGGACATAAGCTGCCCACGATTGTTGTTCAACAGAAAAGTCAAAGGACGATCCATGCAGTCTTCTGATTTTTTTGTCGTACAACTACAGTGTCGATAGTATACGTAGTCCCTTCTGATCCCATAATTTCACTATTAAACTAATGGGTCACCGAACAACTATTTAGTCGAGCGTATGCTAGCGTCAATACACAAGCTGTGGATATAAGCTGCTGATGATCGTTGTTCAACAGAAAAGTCAAAAGGCGATCGATGCGGTCTTCTGATTTTTTTGTCGTACAACTACAATGTCGATAGTATTGGCAGTCCCATCTAATCCCATAGGCTTTTGACAAACAACTAAACAGTTGTGCGATTAAAAATTGATTGAATGCGCCGGCCCTAAAGCTACAAAATTTGTCCAAATGTGATTTACCTGGCTTAAATCGATAGGCTTCGCCATTTTTATCAGGTTTCGAAATTAACGCATCATTCAATAAATCTCTTTTGACTCCTTGAAATTCGCTATGATCGGCTCCATTCGTCGTGTCCATCTGGAATATTGACGGCACACTTCTATCAAAAAAACTGTGCTTGCCCAATTGCGCAGCAACTTTATTCTCATAATCTTTAATTTCTTTATTTGCCCTTTCCGAAACTTTCAAAACTTTTGAATTGTTCGTATCACCGTCCACAACAGTTATATAATTCCCATTTGAAGAAAGATCGTCTCTTTTTTGATTAAATCTTAACTCTCTATTTTCAAAATTCCCACGCATCGATCTATCATCATGTCTCAAAGAAGACATGATTTTATTGAAAATTTTATTTTCAACTTTCTTTTCCAGTGCACGTTCGGCTTTTTCCTTAGTCATCGGAAGATCAAAAAAATAACCTCTTAAAGGTTTCCTCATCGATGATTTCACAGCCGATGCAATTTCGTTTTTCAACCAATCACCGCTGAGTCTTTCGAAAACATTCGCAGGCTTGTTTTTCACATCGTTTATTTTCAACTCTGTACTGTCGGCCGGCATAAAACCAATAACATTCTGAGCTGCACTACCGAGCAAACGAGCCTTATCCAAATCATCAATTTTTAGGACAGGCGATTTATCTTTACACTTCTCCGTTGTTTCGGCTGTGGTCGGTTCCGGTGTCGTCGTACGTTCGGTCGTTGTCGTTGTTGTTGTTGTCGTCGTTGTTATTTTTTCGGTTGTCTTCTCAGTAGAACATTTAGTTGTCTTAGTACATTTCTTTTTACAATTGCAATCTTCTTTTTCTTCACCATCACAACTGCCACTGGACACATGTTCTGTAGTTTCAAAACCATCGTCGTCTTGATCATCATCACCGCAGTCACTGGACAACTTACTTAAAATCCTCATCAAAGAAGTTTTTGTTCCGTGTGCCAACTTATTCATTTCTTCATTAAAATTACTGTCTTTACATATTCTTGAAATCATATTCATAACGGTTTTGTCATCGTAATTTTCACGTTTTTTCAGTAAATTTCCTAAAAGATCCATAATAATGGTACCACCGTTTATATCTCGTTTTCCAACCAGTTTTTCTAAATTATCAATCAAGTTATTTGAGCTTGGAATAAATTTTCTATCAACCAGATTATCCTCGACTTGTTTATCGTCAAATATATTATTTTCGGATAAATTCGAGTTTTTGGTTTTGTTACAAGTTTTACAATCGGTTTCGCGCATCTTTCGGGCCAATTTTTCATTTTTGCAATTTTCGCATTTCGATCCTATACATTTGCAATCGCCGGCATGTTTAATTACGCCATCGTTCGAACGTTTGTTCGGTTGTTTTAATCTCACTTTTTCGTTTTCAATTACGTCATCGACTCGTTCTTTCTCGCTGTCAATCGTGTTATCTCGATCGAACCGTTTATTCGGTCGTTTTAACCTTACTTTTGCGTTTTCAATTCCGTCATCGAATAGTTCTTTCTCGCTGTTAATCGTGTTATCTCGATCGAACCGTTTATTCGGTCGTTTTAACCTCACTTTTTCGTTTTCAGTTCCGTCATCGGCTCGTTCTTTCTCGCTGTTAATCGTGTTATCTTGATCGAACCGTTTATTCGGTCGTTTTAACCTCACTTTTTCGTTTTCAATTCCGTCATCGGCTCGTTCTTTCTCGCTGTTAATCGAGTTATCTCGATCGAACCGTTTATTCGGTCGTTTTAACCTCACTTTTTCGTTTTTAATTCCGTCATCGAATCGTTCTTTCTCGCTGCCAATCGTGTTACCTCGATCGGACCGTTTGTTCGGTTGTTTTAACCTCACTTTTTCGTTTTTAATTCCGTCATCGGCTCGTTCTTTCTCGCTTCCAATCGTGTTATCTCGATCGGACCGTTTGTTCGGTCGTTTTAACCTCACTCTTTCGTTTTCAATTCCGTCATCGATTCGTTCTTTCTCGCTGCCAATCGTGTTATCTCTATCAGACCGTTTGTTCGGTCGTTTTAACCTCACTTTTTCGTTTTCATTTCCGTCATCGATTCGTTCTTTCTCGCTGTTAATCGTGTTATCTCGATCGGACCGTTTGTTCGGTCGTTTTAACCTCACTCTTTCGTTTTCAATTCCGTCATCGATTTGTTCTTTCTCGCTGCCAATCGTGTTATCTCGATCGGACCGTTTGTTCGGTTGTTTTAACCTCACTTTTTCGTTTTTAATTCCGTCATCGGCTCGTTCTTTCTCGCTGCCAATCGTATTATCTCGATCGGACCGTTTGTTCGGTCGTTTTAACCTCACTTTTTCGTTTTCAATTCCGTCATCGGCTCGTTCTTTCTCGCTGCCAATCGTGTTATCTCGATCGGACCGTTTGTTCGGTTGTTTTAACCTCACTTTTTCGTTTTTAATTCCGTCATCGGATCGTTCTTTCTCGCTATCAATCGTGTTATCTATATCGCTCGGTTTAACAATTCTAGTTAGGTATCTATTATTTCTCTGTTTAGAATTTTCATCTAACCCTTCTCCTTTTCGTCCGTCAGTCTGTATTACCCCTGTCAAACCTGAATCATCGATGTTAATATCGTATTCGGATTCGTTTGTAACACCTCTCTCCTCATTATCTTCATCATGGTAATCGTTTTCAGTGTCTCGCCTTTTCCTCCTGTATCCAGAGTCATCGCTGTAATAGTCGTTATCTTTGAAAATGTTCGAATTTCTGTCGAACCTTGTCTTTTCACCAGCTTCGTCCGCGTTGTCGAAATCTCCGTAATTTGACTGCAACTCATTTTCGTCCTGCAATTTAAATTCAAAATTATCCGGAAAAAATAACAAGACACACAGTAATTACGATTGTGCCGCAACACTGTAAAAAATGGACGTAAAAATACTTTGAAAGTTAAGGTAGAATTCGCTTTACTTTCTAAGTGATTTTACATTATTATTTATTTTTACACAGAAAGCTTCATAAAAACTTGGACATTTACTATAAAGTTAAACAAATTTGTGATTTTTACATAAAGTAAATTAAAATTACATAATTTGTGTAATATTCCAATAAAGTGTGTAAAAATTACAAAATAAAATGTATAGTTACATATATAAAATGGATGAATACAAAACAAATTAATGTAAAATTAGTAACCATGCATGCGCAATATGTTTTTATGGAATCTACGCGATGTGCAGGCGAGACCTGTTTGCGACGCCATTGTCTCTTTGTGTGCCTATTACCAGATTAATCGCTGGCTACAAATGGACCATCGATAATCTATGTAATCGGCCTTCTCATTTCTTATAGTGAACCACTGAAATACAATAATGCTGGAATGTGCACAGTTTATCATTCTGTGTGTGGAAAGCAAGTAAAGACAGACATAGTTAAAAGGGCCAACATCTTGGCTAAAAGGTTGATAGTCTTTTAATATTGTATATCAACGGTGGCCAAATTGTGGCTCGCGAGCCGCATGCGGCTCTCCAATAGTTTTATTATGGTTGAACTAATTTGTAATTTTTTTAAATTTCTGAATCTTGTAAATACAAATAGATTTACCTTTTCCAAATGGATATAAGTAATAGGAAAAGACATTCAGTCACCTTCTTCGCTTAAAAAAGCTGTTTCAGAATCTGATAATTTTATATCAATAACTTTAGGTGCGGCTCCCAATATTTTCACATGGCGTTGCTATGCTGGATTTTCAATTTATTATTAAAAAAAAAAATAATGAATTGAAAATATGAATTTGTGCTAGGCCCGAATAACCTTAGCTGTTGGTGGTCTTTAAAACACAATTTTAACCAATATTTTTAGATAGGTAACTAGGGCTTTTGTTGCAAGAAGTCTGGCCACCCCTGTTATATATAGATACTACTTGTCTGTGAATTTGATCATTTTTATTTTATTATAAACTGGCGACCCGATCCGGCTTCGCCCGGGTGGTATGAATGTACGATTTATAGCGGTCCCGTCCGGTTTCGATGATAGAGATTAAACACCCGTCCCTCCGCCATATATACACGTAATTCCACCATGCACGGTAATCTAGCGGTCTCGCCCAGCTTCGCCTGGGTGCTAAGAAGTTATGAACCTACAGAAACCTTCCCAGTAGTGAGAACAACGCAACTCTCCAAAGTTTCATCGCAATCGGATGAATGGTATAGGAACGCATACGGGACAAACAGACAAACATTTATTTTTAACCGACTTCAAAAAAAGGAGGTGGTTCTCAATTCGGTTGTATTTTTTTTATGTTTGTTACCTCATATCTCAGTCATTTATAAACCGATTTTGAAATTTTTTTTTATTTGAAAGGATATACTTTCAGATTGGTCCCATAGAAATTTCATCAAAATCGGTTCAGTAGTTCGGATGATTTTATTACATATTAAAGCAACACTTGAAAAAAGAAATGCGGAAATTTTACGGTACCGGATCGTAATCTCTCGATCCAACAGATGGTTGACTCAAAAATCGAGTTTTTCCAGAATATGAGCTGTCCACATTTTTATCATTGAATAGTTTGGGTCTGATACTGTATTGATCTGCGATTGGATTGTAATTCCCGAAGTCGTCATTCAGATCAAATTTCCTGTCCGATAAATGTTTATATTCGGAGTGTTGTTGATCAGAGCGTTGATCGTGTACCCATTTTCGATATTCTTCTAGCCTGCAAAAAAAAAAAAACAGAAACCAGATAGTGATGTCCATAATTTATTAACTGACTTCAAAAAAAGGAGGTGGTTCTCAATTCGGTTGTATTTTTTTTATGTTTGTTACCTCAGAACTCCGTCATTTATAAACTGATTTGGAAAATTCTTTTTTTATTGGATAGGGTATACCTCGAGGTTGATCCCATATAAATTTTACTTAAATCAGTTCAGTAGTTGGGTTGATTTTAAAAAAATTGAGTAGCGGCGTGTGATTCCTTTAAGGTAAATGCCACTTTTTTACACATTACACAGCGTAAGAAATCGGTTTAATAAAAGTGAGTAGCGGCGTGTGATTCCTTTAAGGTAAATGACACTTTTTGACACATCACACAGCGTAAGAAATCGGTTTAATAAAAGTGAGTAGCGGCGTGTGATTCCTTTAACTAAAAAGTAAAAAATAAAAAACTTTTTAACAAAATAAAAACCTCCTTCAAAAAAGCCACTAAAAAGACGAAAGTAATAAAATTTTGAGGATGGTGCCAATTTAATAAAATATGAAGTCGGTTAAAAAGTAGATATTAATTAAATCGGCACTTTTTTAACCGACTTCATTTTTTATTAAATTGGCGCAGTCCTCAAAATTTGCCTCCCCCCCTTGGATCCGCGCCTGGTATGGCAAAAAGTTAATAAACAGTTTAGTATTAAATTATTTTTCGTCATTTTGTTTTTTTTGACTCAAACAAATAGGAATATGACAAACCTGTCTGATTCGTCACCGTCACTATTGTATCGGTTGATGTCCTTGAAATCGCTCGTCAATTTCTGCACGCTTTCATCACCTTTCTGCTCCAAATTCTTGGGACCTTTGTTTGCGAGGAACGCATGTTGTTTTGCCATCTTCTTTATCCATTGCAGGTCGTCTTTTGCATTTGCAACATCGGTCAAGAATTTTTTCAGTTCCGGACCGCTGCTGTTGTCCGATTTCAGTTTCTGTAAATATTTTTTTATTAATGCTATTCGCTGTTAGCAGATGCATGGTTCTAAAAAAAATGTGTTTTAAAGACCACCAACAGCTAAGGTTATTTGGGCCCAGCACCAATTCATATTTTCAATTCATTATTTTTTTTATAATAAATTGAAAATCCAATTGACACTTTTACCAGCTCTCGGGCTAGAACCCGGGAACTGGGGACTTGTAATAGAGGAACCATAGCAACGCCATGTCAACAACAGCATCGCTATACTCTCGGTGCATGGTGTTGCCGTCTGGTGAGTGATAGCGTAAATCGGCGGTGCTAAAGTTACAATTTAATCATTCAATGATTCTGTTGAATTCAAAAATAGCAACGTGAAAAAGGACTTGAGAATAGCCGAGCGTGTAGCAATGCTGTTGTTTACATGGCGTTGCTATGGTTCCTCTATTACAAGTTCCCGAGTTCTAGCCCGAGAGCTGGTAAAAGTGTCAATTGGATTTTCAATTTATTATTAAAAAAAAAATAATGAATTGAAAATATGAATTGGTGCTAGGCCCAAATAACCTTAGCTGTTGGTGGTAAAATACAATTTACAGCAACGTGAAAAGTGTGTTTTGTGAAATTCTGTGAGCAACATAAATCATAAAACTTCTTTTTCATAATTCGCAAAGTAATGTAGCAGCGGTCGAAGTGTCCTCCTTGGCGGCTCACTGACCTGTGAGCCGCCAAGGAGGACACTTCGACCGCTGCCACATCGCCTTTGAGAATGTCTACCGCAGTTGTAGACGAAACGTCAGGTAGAAATACCACCGGACCACGGCCTACAAGCCCGGAAACCATGAAGACTTGGAACAATGCCGGCCGTGAAAGCTTGCACACTTGGATAAATAAATAGTTGTTGCAAAAAATATTGTATGTAACGCGTGTCTATAGTGACGAATCTGACAGCCGCCATTTTACAATACTCTCTTAAGGATATGTTGCATTTATACCAGAACTTGTGTGATTACCGAACTCGCCTTCGGCTCGCGCGGTAAACATACTTGTTCTGGTATAAATGCAATATAACCTTGAGCTCGTATCGCAAAATCGCGACTGTCATATAATCCGTCATTTAAGTTACTATTATTTTATTCTTTGAATACTTTTTTTATTTTATCAAGCAGTTTGGGAATCCCCGGCACGCAAACATATATTTTAATCAATTATTAAAACACAGCCTTACTTATCCTGGCTTACAGTAGTTCTTTCTCTCTCTTTCTCTGGGCTATGTCCGGAGCTATTTACATATAGCTCCTGTATGAGCTAACGCCCTCTCGGTTTAAGTAAAACAATAAATTTAACTCGGAGTTTCAGCTTTATACGAACAAAAAATACAAATAACCATAATAATGTACAGGGACTATTATGAATACGGATGGTTCTCAAACGGTGGATCGTAATATAATATTTATTATACTATAGGCTACGAGCAGAATGACAATAGGCAGTGGCGTAGCTACCGGACGGCTAGACGATGCTGTGCACCGGGGCCCCCCAAGCTCAGGGGGCCCTCGGACACTGACCATCAAACCTCGTATTGAACTAGCGAAAAATTCTCCCATCTTCAGAATGTAAATAAAATAGTGTAACAAAACTGTTTTCTTACGTGCAGGGTGGAATAAACTATTTATTTCAATAATTAAAAATGTAAACAACAATATACAATAATTCGTAACAATGAAAAGTTAATTTTAACAGTTAACACTGTTTATAATAATAATTAGTAGTTTCCGCTCAAGGCAGTGGCGTAACTCTGGGTTTTTTGGCTACACATTGTTATTTGTTCTCGATGCTTTTATTGTCGTCAGCGACGTATCATCTGGGGTTTTGCTACAATAGGTTGCAACACGACTTTAATAATGACAACTCATTTGAAAGAATACAGGGGAATTCTCAACAAGTTCCGACTTCTGTTCGAAACTTGTGGGGAATTCCCCTGTATTCTTTCTGTTGTTTGTGAAGTGTTGCCAACTTGAAAGATTCACGGTCACATTTAGCGGGTTGGCAAGAAGGAAACGGTCTATAAAAATAATCCGTTAAATAAATTAAAACTTTATTGCAACAAAAACCTTTCATAGAAAACTTTATATTATTTTCAATTCAAAATTTTTTTCTGTAAACTGTTACTTGAAAAATTATTTTGACTTGATAAAACCTCTACAGTTTAGTTAGGACCCCAGTTTTTTTTGCACTAGGGCCTTTGGTTACCTAGCTACGCCTCTGACAATAGGCGCCAGAGTGGCAGATTTCGGAATTTTTCAATGTGTTACTTTGTTTTGTTTATACTCGTCATTATTAATTATTTCCAATTTAAACAATTTTTCAATAAATTGCGTTATTGAAATTGCTATTGTCCGTGAGAATTCACAATTTCTTAAGCCACAAGTACAAATTTTCTTCGGGTTCATTGTTAAATTCGTAGTTCTTGACAAAATGACATTATGTTTTGATTATATTTTGACAGATGAGGATGCGTCGACTTTAGTTTTAATTAGAAGTAAAAAATAAATGTATTCGTTGCAACGTAGCCTAGATTTTTGACTGACTTGCACATTAATTAGCTACTGATATTTGCCACTGCGATCGCTGGCAGTCCAATTCTAGTAATTTTTACAAGCTTTTATTTAACTTGCAATGTATGTTAGTTAGTTAGTTTGTGTGTTTGTTTAGGTCAAAACTTGCAAGTCAATTTTGAACGACTTCCACGTATCCGATCGATTTGTACACATATGTATTCCCGATGACAATACATGAATAAATCGTTGTTAGAAATAAATTCAACCCCTAAGGGGTTCAAACGGGGATGTAGGGTTTTTTTGACTAATCAACGCCCAGGCTATAGAAGCTAGAAACTTGAAATTTGGACAGTTGATTCCTTTTCTGACGTAAGCATCCACTAAGAAAGGATTTTTCGAAATTCAACCCCTACGGGTGTCAAAAGGGGGTAAAATTTTGACAGACTAAAATGAACAAAATAAATATCAGTAGAAAAAATTTTTTAGAGACAAGCTTTTATTTAAATGCAGTAAAAAGGGAAAAATAATTTTTAATAATTTAGGTTCATAATTATTAAAGCGTGGGTCGTGACTAATAAACTATCATAGAGTCCACGACCCACGCTTTTATAATTATGAACCTAAATTATTAAAAATTATTTTTTCCTTTTTAGTGCATTTAAATAAAAGCTTGTCTCTAAAAAGTTTTTTTACTAATATTTATTTTGTTCATTTTAGTCTTTCAAAATTTTACCCCTCTTTGACACCCATAGGGGTTGAATTTCGAAAAATCCTTTCTTAGTGGATGCTTACGTCAGAAAAGGAACCAACTGTCCAAATTTCAAGTTTCTAGCTTCGGCGATTTGGCCTGGACGTTGATTAGTCAAAAAAACCCTACATCCCCGATGAACCCTTTATAGACCAAGAGGCGGGCGTTAATATATGAAGCTCATTTGTGACAGGATGAAATTTTCAGGGAAGGTAGTATTTATTATGACAAAGAAAAAGCGCTAGGGTTGCCTAGTCAAATCCTGGTGCGACGGCCGGGATAAGCCACTTCCGGTGCAAAATGTCAATTTTTATATGTATATGTATATATGTATAAATTCAAACAGCTCAAAATTACAAAGTGGCCTTTAGTCCTGCATGGTAACCATAGTTTTTAAGAAAATGACATTTCGAAAATTATAAATTGTTAATAACTGCTCAAAATTGGATAAAATATAATAGTTAAATCCTGTATCACGGAAAAGAAAAGTTATACATTTTGTAAAGTAGTATCAGTATATGCAAAAATTTAAATTTTTGATGTGAAACATCTTTAGGTACGGGTGTAAAGTCGTTTGAATGGAACGTCGCCAAATGTCATTTGTTATTGCATTTTGAAACTACGTGGTCAATAATTATAGTTTTTTTACTAACATTATCAGCGGTTATGTGTCATGCATCGTTTTTTTTTTTTTTTTTTATTAAAAAAAACAGATAGATTATTATGTATTGTTTTTTTTCTTATTGAAAAATTATTAATGTGATATTTTTTAGCACCTTACCTATATTAAAAATGTTAAAAATTCAATTTTCAACAAAAAATATCTCGCATTATTTTCTAATTTAACTAGCATAAAGAGATACCTTTATTAAAAAAAATATATATAATTTTTATTTCATGATTTTCTTGACTTTTTTTCAAAGCAACTACCTTAAACTACGTTTTGTTTAAAAATGTTACATATTATTGTAAAACAAAATATAAATATTTTAATAGCACGTTAATATAAGTATGCTTAGAATAAGTAATTTAATAATAATTCATAAAATGTTATTGCCTTTGTTCGGAACATTTTTGAATAGTTTATTGTATAGTAAACTATATTGAAACTCATGTCGATCACTCACGTATGTAATATAATAAAATTAAAAAACCGGTTGATTTGTGAATCAGAATTGTCAACAATTGGCAATGTTTGCCTTCTTCAGGCCTAAAATTACATAATTTTAATAAAGTAATTTTAGGCTTGAAGAAGGCAACAAAATAGTTGCTGAAAAGTTGCCATAATAAAGATTGACAATTCTGACTCACAAATCAATCGGTTTTTTCTTTTATTATAGTAAATTATTATTATTTTCCATTTTTTCATTATAGTTATTTTGGTTTTATATTCGCTTAGTTAACTTTATACCTGCGTCTGATTAAGTTGAATTTCAAGAAAAAATATTAATCGAGGTTCAGTAAAGTCAAATGCTTCAATTAGTTTTTAGTGTCAAACCAAATTTAAAATCACAAACAAAAATCAACCTTTTTTCTCTTTTCGAAACAAACTCCAAACCACCTTTTTAAAACTTTTATTACAGGTTACTACGACCTTCAAGTAAGTAATTTATACTAATTTTAGTCGCGTCAATGAAGCCTTTTCCTCGGAAGTCCTCAAGAACAGCTCCGATTTCGATGATTTTTTTTTGAAAATTTTGTTTTTTTATATTATTTAAAATCAGAAACCTTTTGGAGCGGGGAAAGAATTATTTATATTGTTTAAACAATATCTATGATATTTATATAAAAAATTTACTTTTGTCTCTATTTTTTCCTAAAAAATTCTTCATATATTAATTTCAGTATAAAAAGTAGATGATAAAAAAAAGTTTTGAACAATAATTCAATATTTACATCATAAAAATTCACTGTATGGGTCAAGAAATACGTATGCATTACGACTAGTCCGGGAAATAAAGGTTTTAGGTCGCAAATAATTCCCAAGGAGCTGGATTTTTCACAGATGGTAGAATACCTTTAGACATTTATTTTTACAAAAGTCCCCGGTTATCCCCCTTGTGCTTCCCCCGCCACCCCCTTTTGAATATAATTTTGCAAGCCTTACGGAAAACGCTAATATCTCCTTAACCAATGTCTGAAATCAGACGACTTTTTTTTGTTTTGTTCCTAATTAGTTACTCTAAAAAATTTCCCCTCTTCAATTTTGTGATAAAATCAATTTATGCTTTGCAATTTATTAATAAAGAGAAAATATCAGTTTTTAAAAGAATATTTCACAAAATATTTCCATATAACTTTTTGATGAGCCTGTTTCGAAATATCTCAAAAACGATTCTTTCATTTTAAATAGGATTACATTTCCTACAATTTTCATCCCTACAAATTTTCTGTGGTACAAATAGTAAGCGCGCTACAGCTTCTTGAAAATCGCACGCGCTTTTTGTAGCCTTGGAAACCAATTGTTAAAACGTAATTTCCTTTTCAATAGCTTTATTTATTGTGTTCTTCATCGAATTTTAAATTGAAAATACATATGTTCATAAAGCAACGAACGCACTAAATCATGATTTTGGTCCTATATCGATATCGTTAAAAATTTAGAAGCTATAGGCAGTCAAAGTTGAAATCATCATAGAGCCTTACTTTTTTTTTTGGACACGTGTTACGAGTACTTTCCATACCGAAAAAAAAAATATCCGTCTAGTAACCTATAAAAAATTTAAGGTCTAATCTCACTAACTTGAAAAATTTTCAAGTTATAAGCATTAATGTTCATGTTTTTACTTTTTGACATAAAATTAAAACACTTGACGCGAAGTGCTCTACTAAGAAGAGTGTTCGAGAAATATTGAGTTTACATATAGAAGCTGTAGACCTATTCATGGGTTATCTAAGTGAGTAAAAAAATTTAAAAAATTTGAAAGTGGTCACTCTACAGAGCACTTCGCAACAAGTGTTTCAATTTTATGTCAAACACCTAACACTTGAAGAAGATGAAATCTCCGAAACGCAAAGTACATACAAATGAAAATTAAATTTGCTTTTTTTGTATATAAAATAATAAATGTCAGTTAATAAAGATTTCTTAATTTTGTTCTACAAATTAATTTTATGTCATTATTACATAAAAAAAACTTATAGGTAATTGTTTATAAAATTTGTTGGTATATTGAGATATAATTTAAAAATATTTACAATAGCAATATAAAAAAATAAAATAAATATCTCTTATCCAAGTTTTCAATGGATATTGTATAAAAAAAATTTCTTTCCTGCATAAATAGCATAAATATTCAAGTGTGCAAGCTTTCACGGCCGGCATTGTTCCAAATCTTCATGGTTTCCGGGCTTGTAGGCCGTGGTCCGGTGGTATTTCTACCTGACGTTTCGTCTACAACTGCGGTAGACATTCTCAAAGGCAATGTGGCAGCGGTCGAAGTGTCCTCCTTGGCGGCTCACAGATCAGTGTGTCGGTGACTGGTGTTCTCCCTTCTTTTATACCTAAATACATAAACACACACAGAATTTCAACCGAAAAGATGAAGGCCTCAATCTCAGTAAAACCTGGACACCAGCACTCCGACATACAAAACCAATGACCAATCGTACAAGGACGGGATACGACCGAGTAGAGAACTCACCACCACTACACACTGCTCAGTTGACCAATGGCAGAGAGACGGACTACGACCGAACAGAGAACACACTGGCACTAGGTATAAAAGAAGGGAGAACACCAGTCACCGACACACTGATCTGTGAGCCGCCAAGGAGGACACTTCGACCGCTGCCACATCGCCTTTGAGAATGTCTACCGCAGTTGTAGACGAAACGTCAGGTAGAAATACCACCGGACCACGGCCTACAAGCCCGGAAACCATGAAGATTTGGAGCATAAATATTGTTTAAACAATGGAAATAATTCCGTCCCCGCTCCAAAAGGTTTCTGATTTTAAATAATATAAAAAAACAAAATTTTCAAAAAAAAATCATCAAAATCGGAGCTGTTCTTGAGGACTTCCGAAGATTGCCTGTTTTATGTATTCATTGACGCGACTATTTATATAAGAGGTGCACGTTGAATTACGTTGAAAAATAAAAATAAGAAATTGCTACCCTAAAATACATAAATTCTTGGGAAAATTGTCAATACCAGATTCAGGCAATTCCTGCGTAATTATACGAATATGAGTTAGAAACCAAATGCGTTGAAAACATAAAGTTATAAATAACTAGACATACGTATGAATGTTTGCCAAACACAAGGCCGATAACTCATTTCAGAACGGTTACAATATATAAGTATACATATATACATAATGTTATTTGACAGCTTTAAAAATGTCAAAAAAACAAATATAATTTATAAGTTTTCAATGTGTTACCTAAAATTTCCTTAGGCAACCCTATGTATTTCAATACAGCTCTTCGAGATCTACAATATGGCGTCAATTGTATGCTGTCATATAATGACGAAAGATAATTATGAGCTAATGAAATATGTGTATTTTGCACCGGAAGTGAGCTCCTCCCGGCCTTCGCACCAGGATTTGACGAGGCAACCCTAGCACTTATTCTTTGTCATACTAGATTCTACCTTCCCTGAAAATTTCATCCTGTCACAAATGAGCTATATAAATTTACGCCTGCCTCTCGACCTATTAGGGGTTGAATTTATTTCTAACAACGATTTATTCATGTATTGTCAATAATTGTCTCTAAAAAGTTTTTTTTACTAATATTTTCCTTTCGAAAAATCGGATCCATTACAACAACTTCCAATGGGAAGTTAAAAATAGTGATGATTTACAAAAAGCTTAAAAAAAAATCTAAATCGGTTGAGTAGGAACCGCTGGCGAACTGTCGAATGAAAACGGCTTGTGTTTTAAATATATTATGTTCAATTGTTTATTCGTAAAGTCGAAATACAATAAAATTCATAACCAAAACCCAACGAATAGACGATGTTTTCCTCCAAGAAATACAAATAACTCGGACATTTTTTTTGCCGCGATGATGTCAACAGCAGTGCATTTAAACTGCGGCGTTTTATTTCGGTTAGTTTATGAACACACAACAAAACAATTGAACGTGTGCCCAGTAACAATTGAACGTGCAATGCACGCTGTGTGTGTGTGCATACAGTAACAAATTACATTTCTGTAATACAGACTTCATTTATTTTTACAGTGCGCCTCCATTCAAGACGCGCGATAAGTTTAGCTTGTTTTCTATGCTGTTATCCTCCTTAACCGGAACCAGAGGCGTGCGCTATTACTAAAAAAGACGGAACGAAAAAAAAAGTTAAAATAGAAGCTTGGTGTGTGGGTGAAACCACACTGCTAACTTGGGTGCCCTTAGAGATTAAAAAAAACTGCAGCTACTTGAAATTTCCTACAAACCTAATCAGGTGTTCATTGTGCCTCTGTCCCTGGGGGGCCTCCAAATCTCGAGAAGTCCTTCTTAATCAAATCCCAAACAAGGCCAAAATATGTTTCGTAAGTAAGAGGCAGTTTGGAGTTGGAGACCCCGTACGTATACAAAATATAAACGTAGGCAGGTCGTTTATTATAAATATTTGATTTTTTTTGTCAGCCATTACATCTATATATTATTCATTTTTTAAGAATTGTATTTTTAAAGACCACCAACAGCTAAGGTTATTTGGGCCTAGCACCAATTCATATTTTCAATTCATTATCATTTTTTATGAAATTGACACTACAATACATCAATTTCTAAGCAGACCGGGGGCCTCATTTAGTTCTGTCGCCCCGGGGTTCCGACGGGCTTAGTCCGCCACTGATGCTTTCTTATAGCCCGGAATAAGTTTGGTACGCCGCTGCGTTGTTACAAAACAATCCCGCGCGACCCGTTCAGGTCCTCGCCACCCTTCGCCAAACTGTGTCGCCCTCTTTTACCCGTTTCTAAGTCTCCAAGAGTTCATATCTGTCACTCAAACCATTTTATTACGGCGTCTATACAACGTCTTTCTCTTTCTCTCTCTCTTTCTCTTCTGCTTTCTTAAACGCTGTCCTTGTTTTACCGGTTGTTCAAATGTAACGCAATTATTTTCTGAAAATCGTCTTTCTCAAGAAAGTTGATACGTCATAGCTAGGACTTCAATTCGGGTATCAATATTTTTGTCCCGATATTTTCGGGATTAGAGATAACAGTCCCGATCTCGGGATCGGACTTTCGAATGAATGAATTGTGGATTATAGACGCTCGACAACAGACGTCATTAGCGTCTGATCGGGACTTTCTACGAAAATGGTGTGTGTTGTTAAGGAAACTGCAGATTTCGAACTGTTAATAATATTTATTGCCTTAAATAAATTCTAAATACAAAATTATAAATTACCAAAAAATGCTTTTTATGTTAGGAACGTCCATCGAATGACGTAACGTTACAATTGCAACACTAGAAAAAATCATTTTAAACCTAGATGTCATTGTCGGGACTCAAACCTGAATTTTCTACTATCGCGACGATTGAGTTGTCATTTACTTTACAAGATTAAAAACTATTGACCGGATTACAGTACGAATTTACGTATCTCGATCCTGAAGCACACTTAAAATATTCTAATATTTAGACTATAATATTATTTAAAATGACATAAAAATAGGGCTTGAGTATAGCCGACCGTGTAGCAATGCTGTTGTTTACATGGCGTTGCTATGGTTCCTCTATTACAAGTCCCCAGCAGGGATGTGAAAAAATAATCGATTTTTATATTAATCGATTATTTTTTTCTTATAATCGATTTTTGACAATCGATTTTTTTAATAATAATAATCGTTTTTTTATAAATCGATTAATTTTTTAATAATAATAATCGATTTTTTATAAATCGATTATATAAATTATAACACTTTTAAATCGATTATATAAATTACACTTTTTTTTTATTTATTTTTATTTTTTTTTTATTAATATTAATATTAAGAAAAAATATGGGCTTTGGGAAACCCAATGCAGCCAACATTTACAAATTACACGTTTTAATCGATTTTTGTAAACAACGCCATGTGCGACGAATGAAAAAACGTAAAATAAATTCACTAAACGTAAACTAATCAGTCGGAAAATAGCGCCATCTGTATGACTGTTTTCGAATAATAGAAAAATCGATTTTTCCACAAAAATCGATTATTTCTTCAAAAATCGATTTTTTACAAATCGATTTATATTGAAAAGAGAAAAATCGATTATTAAATAATCGATTTATATTTAATAGAGAAAAATCGATTATTAAATAATCGATTTTTTTTACTCAATGTCACATCCCTAGTCCCCAGTTCCCTGGTTTTAGCCCGAGAGCTGGTAAAAGCGTCAATTGTATTTTCAATTTATTTATAAAAAAAAAAATAATGATTTGAAAATATGAATTGGTGCTAGGCCCAAATAACTTTAGCTGTTGGTGGTCTTTAAAACACAATTTAACAATTTTTTTGACATAAAAATGACATGTGGTGGAAGTTCCGGTGTTGGTGGTGGGAGAGCGTGTCTCCGTTGTCTCTAAATTTTTGGCTAAACATTTAAAAATAATACGTATTTTTTAAACATGCTTTTATTAATATGAACTTAAAAAAATATATATTTAATTTAGGTTCACAATTATAAAAGCGTGGGTTGTGACTAATAAACTATCATAGAAGTAACGACCGACGCTTTTTATAATATCGAAGCTAAATTAAATATTATTTCCTCATTTTGAGTGCATTGTTGTTTAATAGTAGATTGTATTTCTAGTGTCGTAATGGGGTCTATTATTGACGAGTTGTGACAGTATGTAAAAACGAGCGATAGCGAGTTTTTACAGTCACACGAGTATCATTACACACGGAAAATAAATGATATTTTTTGCCTTATCGACTACAAAATTCCTACTTTTCACTTCATTTTCCGTATTTTCAAAAAATTTTGACAGTTCATTTGCGTCGCCATATTTACATTCACAGCAGGCCGTCAGTATGTAATAGCAGGCGGATAGAGCGAATAAACATAAGTTACTATGGCAACCGTTTACTTACAGCACTAGTGTTATGTATCGAAAGCACTTTCCGCACGCCTGCCTGTTAAATGTTTAAACGATTTTTTTTAGTTTCACAGCTAACTAGCAATCAAATCTTGTAATTAGAAACTAAAACGTAAAAAATAAATTAAATAAATAAACTTTTAAAGTAAAACGCTTTTATTTAGTCGTGTACAAATGTACTAAAAAGAAAAAAATAATATTTAATAATTTAGGTTCATAACTATAAAAGCGTGGATCGTGACTGTAATAAATTATCAAAGAGTTTACGACCCACGCTTTTATACTTATAAACCTAAATTAAATATTATTTTTTGAAGCTATGCTTCTATAGGCTCTATAGACTCATGTTAGAAGTATATCTACTGTCCGATCCTTTTGAAAATTAATATCTGAGAGTTTTATAGCACACAAAAAAATAAAATGGCGTCAGATTTCAAAATGGCGGTCATATGTACTTTTGTAAAAATTATCCGATCTTTTTGAAAATTGATATTTAAGAGTTTTATAGGACACAAAAAAATAAAATTGCATCAGATTTCAAAATGGCGGTCAAATAATAACTTTTCAATTGTATTGTTTATAGCTTTGAGATTAGACGCTAATGACCTCTGTTGTCGAGCGTCTATAATCTACAATTCAATTCTATAGCTTTGATAAATTCGGTTTTATATACAATGCGTAAAAAGCATAGTTTCTGTCGGGTGTCCCATGACACCTCTTGACTTTTTTTTTCTTTTTAGTATAAATGTACTAAAAAGAAAAAAAAGTCAAGAGGTCTAGACCAATAGAAGCGTTTTGCTTAAAAATTTTTTTTATTTATTTAAAAAAAAATATTTTTGTAATTTTATGTATTTTTTGACGATCGCAACCAATATAGATTTTCATGACTAAAATATTGCTACTGAACCATACATTTCCGGACATTCGATAAAGACGTTCCGGTGGCTCAAAGTAATGCCATAGAGAATTTATAATGCTAGTACTACAAAACAGGAATAAAATTAAAATTTATTTAATTGTTTAATATTCAGAAAATTTTTCGTCCGTGTCGTTCGCAAACGACAGATGTTTCCGACTCACTCTGTTTTACATTATTGTTTTCTTTGGTTATTGTTTTGTTTGTTTTGCTTGTTCCGCTTCCGTCTCGGACTTTATACAGACGAGGAGGGCGTTCCGCCCTCTTGCAATGTTTTCAAATCGGAAACAAGTAAAAAAAAAACTTGCACAAAGTAAATGTTTTATTTTGATACGCTTGATTTTTTGAAGTGAAAATTCTTTAGGCGCGGTATGTAGGAGTGATTTTGATTCACAGTGTAAGGAAAAAGCGTGGACGCAAGGAGACAAGCGACTAGGCCCTGCAGTCAGGGTCCATTCTGATTGGTCGAATACCCGATCTTATGAACTCTGTATACTAATATGGATAGTTGATAGCGATTTAAAAATAGATTTTGTATGTGGAGAATGTTTCTTCAAGACAGGCATTATTGTTCACAAAATTAGAATGAAAACTTCAGGTAAGGCTTGTAATCTAATTCTTTCTATAAAAGTCGATCAATTTTTTGACATTTCAAAATAAATCCTAATTTAATAATATTATTATTTGAGATATTAGGATATTCAAAATTTATACAGTAACAGTGTTCTTGAGAAATTGGAATGAAAAAATAAATTTTAATGAAGTTTTATTTTGAAATGTCAAAAAATTGATCGACTTTTATAAAAAGAATTAGATTACAAGCCTTACCTGAAGTTTTCATTCTAATTTTGTGAACAATAATGCCTGTCTTGAAGAATATGACGTATTTGAACATTCTCCATATACAAAATCAATTTTTTAATCGCTATCAACTATCCATATTAGTATACAAAGTTCACTAGTTAGTTCTTACGTTCGTAATATTTAATAATTTTGGTTCATAATTATTATAAAAGCGGGGTTGCGACTAATAAACTATCATAGAGATTACAACCCCCGCTTTTATAATAATTATGAACCAAAATTATTAAATGTTATTTTTTTCTTTTTAGTACATTTCAATAAAAGCTTGTCTCTAAAAAGTTTTTTTTTACTAATATTTTATTGTTTCTATTTTTGAAATTTTGCAAATAAATTGCGATTTTTGCCCATACACCCGGTAAAGATAGCGGATGGAAGGGTGGTGGGGGTGGAGCGCTAAGGTATACCCAGGTGCTTCATACGGTAATGCCGCATTAAAACAATGCACTCGCTTAGTTAAAACCGACGTCTGGAGATAGCGTCGCGTTAATCACTGTTTTGTCTATCGATGTAGAATGACGTGCGCTCTGTCGAAATAGCGACCTGCACTAATACCATATGTGTGTTTGTTTGTGTGTACACAGTTATTAATACGTCAAGCAGTGCTGCCTATTTTATAATTATACAGAATGAACTGGAAAATGAATCCTATGTTTGTTCGTGTGTGTGTGTGTTTTAAAGACCGCCAGCAGCTAAGGCTATTTGGGCCTAGCACCAATTCATTATTTTTTATTTTTTTTAATAATAAATTGAAAATCCAATTGACACTTTTACCAGCTCTCGGGATAGAACCCGGGAACTGGGGACTTGATGTAATAGAGGAACCATAGCAACGCCATTTTAACAACAGCATTGCTACACGCTCGGCTATTCTCAAGCCCTACGCTTGTTCGTCTTGATCCGCCCTCTATTATCTACTGACAGCTACTCTCGGCCTACTATAGAAGTGAATATTGCGACACTAATGAACTGTCAAAATATTTTGAAAATACTGAAAATAAAGTGAAAAGCAGCTGTTTTATAGTGGATATATGGCAAAAAATAGCATATTATATCTCCCGTGTGACAGTTAAAACTCGCTATATGCTCGTTTTAACATAATGCCACTTACTCGTCAGTAATATACGCCATTACGCAACTAGATATACAATATATTATTCTGTACATTAATTTTAAATCCAAGGGACTCTTAAATTCACATGGTTGACGAAGACGAAAAAAGTTTCACCTCAACCGTGAGCTTAGGTGGGGTATGTGGTTGAGGCACACACCTATTTGTTTATTAACTTAATCTATTGGAAGTTGTTGTAACGGGTCCGATTTTGCGAATGAAAAATTTGGACATATCTGCACGTTTTGAGGTCCCTAGAATCCGAATCTACTGTTTTTAGATAGATGTCTCTTTGTGTGTACGTACGTACCTACGTTCGTTCGTTGGTGAACTTTTTTTCGGCTCACATATCTCAAGAACAAATAATGATATCGACCAATTTCATTCGACACATAATTATATAATGAACACCTGATAAGGTTTTGCAAAAACTTGAAGCGGCGGTTTTTTTATAACAAAAAAACTACTACAGACACCGCAAACAGTGCCTCAGTCACCAGTCGACCGGCAAGAAGATTGAATCGTATTGCCAATCGCCGCTGAAGATGCCCAACGGAGTTTTGGGCGAAACGTACGGAGTAAAATTCATTAGACCACGGCTACCTAGCCCGGAAACACTTGCTACCAAGATACTGTAAAATTATCCAAGTGTGCAAGCTTTCACAGCCGGCATTGTTTCAAGTCTTCATGGTTTCCGGGCTTGTAGGCCGTGGTCCGTACTACTGTAAAATTATTGTAAAATATTTATTGCAAATAGTTTCTCTACGGTAGACTGGTCACTAATCTGGCACCCAATGGGAAGTTAGCAGTGTGGTTTTACCCACACACCAAGCCTCTTTTTTTTAGCCTGTTTGATGGACATGTTTTCACGAACATTTCGTATATACACAACAATATTAATACGACATGCAGCACATTGTATGTATGGCATTAGAATTAAGTGTAAAACAGTGACGGGGGGCGCCGGGGGAGCGAGGCGAGACTGTTCAAGTGGCATAGAGTCTGCTCTTTTATGTTTAATAATGAACTTCATTTTGTTATAAATTTCACATTTAATGTAATATTGACTATATTGTATATTTTATATTTTCATGTATCGAAAATACACGATTCGGCTATTTTTGTATCAAAGAAAAGTATAGGGAAAGTTCTCTAAGAAGATGTTTCTTAATTCTTCTCAAAACTTTGTGTGTGAGAGACACTAATTATAGACCGAGATCTAGTGATAATTTTTTGGTGTAATTTATTCAAGGCCTTATTTTTGTGAAGATGTTGAGGGAGGCATATTAAAGTGCCCTGAGTAAGGGATTTTGCTAGATAGCGATATGGGAGGGATGCAGATCGCCCTCAACATGTAAGAAAAAAAATTGTCACAATTATTAGTGCTTCAAGGCTGAAATTGTTTGTATAGCTTGTCGGTGAACCCAGTAATGCCATTATAATATTTGCAGATCGATTAGTCAGTATTAAAGGGGTGGCAGATCACCCTAAACGTGTCATGTACCCGACGAAATTTATATTATTAGTTCAAGGTTGAAATTTTAATATGTTGTTACGGCGACAGATTTAAGCATATATTTCAATTTGCAGAACAAAATGTCGGTATTAACCCCCTCTCTTAGAGGGAAACATGCTCGCCTAGGTGCTTATATCGTTCTGCAAGGGGGTTAATACCGACATGTTGTTCTGCAAATTGAAATATATGCTTAAATCAGTCGCCGTAACAACATATTAAAATTTGAACCTTGAATAAATAATATAAATTTCGTCGGGTACATGACACGTTTAGGGTGATCTGCCACCCCTTTAATACTGACCAATCGATCTGCAAATATTATAATGGCATTTTTGGGTCACCGACAAGCTATACAAATAATTTCAGCCTTGAAGCAATAATAATTGTATGATCATTTTTTTTGTTACATCTTGGGGACGGTCTGTATCTCTCCCATACCGCTAGCTAGCAAAATCCCTTACTCAAAGCACTTTAATATGCCTCCCTCAACATATTCACAAAATTAAGGCCTTGATTAAATAACACCAAAAAATTGTCACTAGCTCGTGACCTATTAAGGGTACTACCCATCATTTACAAAAACAATTTGTTGAAAGTTCTCCTAGAAGACACTTTCTTAGGAAAAGACTCTGTAAAAAAAAGAGCCGCCTTCAAGAAAACCCACTAGAAAGAGGAAAATAATAAAATTTTGATACTAAATTTTTTTTGTATATAGTAATAAGTATTTATTTATTATTGCAGATTATGGATGCTCGTAAACTAAGGTCTTCATCAAATTGAATTAAACGACATCACAAAACATCCATGAGCTGAGTGAAGGCCAGCACACTAATAGTTAC
The DNA here is from genome assembly GCA_039654895.1 of Mongoloraphidia duomilia. NCBI lineage: Eukaryota > Metazoa > Arthropoda > Insecta > Raphidioptera > Raphidiidae > Mongoloraphidia > Mongoloraphidia duomilia. The sequence goes on from CM077521.1 coordinate 4,929,735, forward strand.
ACTAATCTGTTTTCGGCAAAATTTATCGTTACGTGATAGCAATGGCGACTATTCCATCGAACAGCTGATCGTTGTATAGGTTATGTCTGGTATGAAATAGTACATAAAGTTACAGTGAAAAATTCGTTCTAGCAAATTGTATGCCAGTCGAGCTATGTGGGCAATTTGAAACAAAATACCTGAATTGTGGACATAATATTGTAAATACTGGAACAGACATAACAGTTTCGTTCCATTTATTGACTAAAACTAGTCGAAAACGATTCTATAACATGCGGTCTACGAACCATACAGCGGTATTTAAATCTGCATGTAATTTTGGGGAGGGAAGTTTGATATTATTTTGTCAAACTACGTCAAAATACTGTGTGTGTCGTTATACACGGCTGAAGTTATAATTCTTTTACTTCTTACACCAAATTAGTAGTTTTTTATCAAAAAAAAAATTAAATAAAATAAAAATAAATAACTCGTTAGTGACTAGCAGCACCATCTAGTAAAAATTAGAGAAACTAATTGAAGGAACTACTCTCAGGAAAAAGGCTCATTATTTTGTGTCTGACCTTTGACTGAGGTGACCTTCGGTTATGATTAGCGATGTATATTATTAGTTTGGTTGGAACAAAACTGCACAAACACATAACTAGACGAAGATGAACGATAATAGAAAGAGAAGGGTACATAAATAGATTCGCGTCCATTCGCTTGGCTGACTGTTCGACTTGTTCAGTTGTCAGGGCTGCTCAAATTCTGAACGCTAACATGTCAGAAATCGAGCCATCAACTCCCGTAAACCCTGTGCTACTTAGCTTGGGTTGCAGAAAGCATTGTCAGAAAATATGATTTGACCTAGAGGCACACATATTTCTCCATATAAGAAAAGGATTGTATAGAATTTTAAATCGATCCTGGTCGAAAAATAATTCATCGATTGAAACGATATTTTTCAAAACATGCGACGTATTTAAAATAGTTTTTTTGTACAATTTCCACTTCGAAACAACATTTTTCTACGCGTTTTGATTAGAATTTATTTAGACAATACTTTCTGCAACCCAGCATCAGACTTCATAGAAAATGACGGTGACAGCAATCACGCCCGTTGACATTTTTACACGTAGTAGTTTCAGCAACAGCTGATTTTCAAGGTTACTGCTAACGTACATTTTTTTGAACCGAACTTTGCAACTGACTAGAAAATGTGTCGCTCTATAGAATGAGATAGGCGACGGTAGTGATGTAAATGCGTATAATACTCTGGTATAAAACGTTTGTATAAAATGTTTGTATAAAACGGTATTATACGGTATGTAAAAAAAATAATATACCCCAGTTTTATACTAGCTATAAATACTGCGTATATATTTTACTATTTTATGCAACACGTATAAAACGTTTAACACCGTTTAAAACGGTTTAATACCAAACTGAGAACAGGAACTTTTCCTATTATGCGTTGGCAATACTGAATAATGCACCGCGTAAGCGTAGTGTGAAAAAGTAAAAAACCGTTTTATACTGAAAAAAATACGTTATTATACCATGGGTTTAATACACAAAAAAGTTTAATACCGTATTTTTACATCACTAGGCGACGGTAACTGCCTCTACACGGTCTACTTTATTCAAACTCGGAATAATAGCGGAAAAATAAAAAATTTGGAAAAGAGATTTGTTGGAAAAAATACGAAACCCCATCCTTGTTGCGAGTGCCTTCTGCCAGTCATAACAGGACAAACTATATATACACTTATAATACAGGATGTTTCAAGTCACAAAAATATGTCTGTATCGCGGGTACAGACAGATTAATACCGTTAAACAGAAATAATTGTATTCGTTGTCATGAAAAGAAGTACATCCACTTTTTTTTACAAGCTTTTATTTAACATGCAATGTTTGTATGTTTGTTTGTTCAGGTCAAATCTTGCAAGTCAATTTTGAACGACTTCCACGGTATTTAAAATTTGGTACACATATGCATTCCCGATGACAATACATGAATCAATCGTTTTTAGAATTAAATTCAATCCCTAAGGGGGTCAATCGAGGGAGTAGGGTTTTTTGACTAATAACAACGCCTAAGCCAAACCGCTAAAGCTAGAAACTTGGAATTTGGACAGTAGGTTTCTTTTGTGACGTAAGCACCCACTATATTTTTCGAAATTCAATCCCTAAGGGAGTCAAAAGAGGATAAACTTTTGAACGACTAAAAGGTACAAAATAAAATATTAGTAAAAAAAACTTTTATCATCTATTTTGGGACGTGAAAAATCGATTTTTTGAAATTCGGTTTTTAACCCTTAAAATCCACTTATCACAATCTATACTGCACGGTCTCGATCTCCAAAATCGGTCCAGTAGTTTAGAAGAAGATAGCCGTACAAAAAAAGCCTGGCCTATGACAATGTAATGCTTTATTTGTATACTAAAGATAGTTACAAAATATTCAGAAATATATATAAATTACAAGAAATTAATTCAATAAAGCTGCTTAAAATGGCGGACACCTGTATACAGCTGATGTATGGGTACGAAAGCTTTCCGCCATGTAGCAGAAGTTCTCTATGCGAGCTTGCAACAGCCAGTCTGAGCTTTACCTACGCTGCCTGTTCACGCTTCATGGACAATGCGCTTAAGTTGGCTGCTGCTCACTCGTAGGGTACCTTCCCATAGATGAAGCTTACAATTCTAGATTAGGAATTGAAAAGATTTTCGTCTATTTAGTGGGTACAAATAGAACAAAGCTGCCACCCTACAAATTGCAGATGCTAATGACCTCTGTTGTCGAGCGTCTATAATTCACAATTCATTCATGCAGATGACAGACTGAAGAATATACAGAGTGGTGACCGCGGTTGCCGTGTGTTTTTAAAAACCACCAACAGCTAAGGTTATTTGGGCCTAGCACCAATCCATATATTTTAAATTCTTTATTTTTTTTTTAATAATAAATTGAAAATCCAATTGACAATTTTACCAGCTCTCGGGCTAGAATCCTGGAGCTGGAGGCTTTTAATAGAGGAACCATAGCAACGCCATGTAAACAACAGCATTGCTACACGCTCGGCAATTCTCAAGCCCACCGCGGCTACCGATCATAGGACCTTAATATGTAATTTCCTCCTCATTTAATTATTGAAGATTTTTATAGCGAGGATAGTGAATTGAAATGACTTCGAGTCAAAAATTACCGACTCAAAAATTAATGAACGCTGTAATAGTATAGCTCTGACAGGGATAAGTTATTATTATTGAAGTTATACTTCTTTTGGCGCGTTATGGAAAAATGATGAGAGCGCGAATTTTTACGTTTTAACACCATGAAGTTAGTCTAAAGTAACACCATGAAGTTAGTCGGAAGTTCATGTTTATAATACCCTATTACACACACAATGTGACAAGAGCGTTTTCAGTTTTGAACAACATTAATAAAAGCTATTGCTATACAAACGCTCGTTTATGCCGCTTTCGTTAAATATGAGTGCGTACTCCAACAGCTGTACTGTTTACATTATTATTTTTCATGATTATAATACCCTATTATATAGCACTGTTATATGAGTGGTGTATCGGATAGCACCGCCGCGTCATACGCAATAGGTCTCGGGTTCGAATCTCAACACAAACATGCTTTTTTTTAAATAAATAATTAGATATAAATGTAATAAATAAATACATATAATAAATTGATAATTTATTAAATTAAATTAATTTATTTAATATCTTTATTTTATTATTTTATCGTCTTTTTTACAAACGTTTAGTACTGACACGCGGGATAAAATTTTTGGAGTTATTTTTATTTTATTACGCCAAAGTAGTATAACTTCTGACGTGTGTACATAAGTACACACACACTCTTTTGTTATTGTAGATTATAGACGCGTCGACAACTCAGGTCATTAGCGTTTTCAACACAACAATTAATAATCCATTTGTGTATTAGAATCTGCCAGCCGGCATACACAAACCGACTGGTACGAGCTCGGGCTCCTGGGAACGCCAATTCCCAAAGAACATTGGAATGCAATTGCGAGAACAACTACATTCCAATGTTCCCCCTGGGGGAGACAGGGATAAAACGGCTTAAACGATTTAGATGAAATTTACTGAAAATGGGGGCAAAATAACGATCTATAGCTAGGTCTCATCCCAGGAATAATTCTTTTTCTTGTAAACTTTAATATAACTTTAGAAATCAATTTTTTGACGTTTCAAAATAGTGTACCTAATATTGTAAGCAGGCTTTGGATACTTATACTATAGATGTTGTGATATCCATGGATTTTATCAAAAATAATTGTTTATTAATTTTAAAAATACTGTGCGGTAAGTAAAACACTTTTCGCACATCTGCCTGTCAAATGACTCATTAAAGGCCGCTATACATGTAGCTATTTTGTAGTGGGCATGGCAAAAATGTTCTTTTCCTAGCCGGGCTTATCAATGTTTAAAAACAGAGTTATATCAACGTAATGCGGTAGTCGGGTTGAGTTAGGTTAGACTGAATAAACTAAACGACGAACGTCACTTTTAATGTTGCCGCTAAGATTCTCTAATCCAATTATTAAGCCTCGGGAATTACACCTACAAATCCCTCTTCTTACCTTCTCTCTTACCGCTACAATGCACACGGTTATTCCCCCGCGCCTTATACACCTTACCAACAACCCTATCGGATGAAATTCGAACGAGGATAGTGTTCCGACTGACTATTCAGTTCTATAAATTTTTATTGGTATTTTAGAGTCCTTTGTAACGGTTATGTGCTTTTGGATCGTCAAAAATATAGTGTTTTGGTCCTTGAATAAAAACTAACTGCTGAGTATACTGGCATCTGAAAAACAATTATGCTGGGTTGCAGAAAGCATCCTCAAAAAATTTTAATTAACAGTGGTCTTAGAATGTGATCATATAAGTACAGTTTCATTTTTATGCAGGAACAGTCTAATGTCGTTGTGAAACTCTCTGTCATGTAAAATATTAGATTGTACTCACTCAAAAACAAATTATTGATCTGCATAGAAAAAGATCGCTTTTCAAGCTGAATTTTGATCAAAATGCGTAGAAAAATGTTGTTTCGAAGTGAAAAAACTATTTAAAATAAATATATACACAGTTAAAATTATCGTTTTATTTATTCGATTATTGTTAGAACACGATCGATTTAAAATTCTACAATGTTGTTCTTATGTGAAGAAATATGTGGTGTCATAATAAATATCCTCCGGTGGATGAAACATCCCCCTTTAAACGGATTAGGGATTTAAAAGGTACGGCAGAACAGACAAAAAGACGAACAAAGGCATTTGTGTGTTTTACACACGGTGGAAGTTATATTCCTTAACATTTACCCCGCGACCGGCCTAGATATCTATATGAATCGAGGTACGAAGTGTTCTTTCCGTGACATCAATGGAATTTTTCTAAAGTTCTTAGTTCAACAACTACCTACAGTGAGGCGCGCGCATTGTTTAACGTTTTGCGTAAACTCGCTCGGAGTGGCAGAAAGAAGTATAAAACCGAAAGTGATCAACTATATGACTCGGTACATCTAAATGCCAAATAAAAAATAACATTTCATTAAAAAAGTAACATACAAAAAAAGTCCTTTAGTCAACGAGTTTGAAAATATTAAGCTTACAAAGGACAGTGTGGTCTAGCGGTTAGCGTAGCGGCCTCTGGATCAGACTGTCGTGGGTTCGAGTCCCACCTCCGCTCATGGATGTTTCGTGATGTCATTAAGTTTTAAGTGATTTGTGTTATTTAATGTAATTAAGACGTTAATGATGAGGGCTTGAGAATAGCCGAGAGTGTAGCGGCGCTGTTGTTTACATGGCGTTGCTATGGTTCCTCTATTACAAGTCCCCAGTTCTCGGGTTCTAGCCCGAGAGCTGGTAAAAGTGTCAATTGAATTTTCAATTTATTATTAAAAAAAAAAAAAAAATAATAATAATGAATTAAAAATATGAATTGGTGCTAGGCCCAAATAACCTTAGCTGTTGGTGGTCTTTAAAATACAATTAAGACGTTAATGACCTGAGTTGTCGACGCGTCTATATAATCTACATTAAATAAAAAATAAATTAAGCTTACACTGGTCTGTCGGCACATTATACAGTTCGGTTAAGGCGCTGATATGTATGTAAGCCAGTGTACAGCGTCGCAATGCAATACGGTGCCGGCGTCGGCGTCCCGACGCCAATAATAACATATAAACATACATACCTCCACTATTTCCGATACGTTCCATTATAGACGTACTTAGGTTCTTGTTCGGCGATAATATAATAAATACTTTTTATATCATTAATATTTGAGTTGCAGCCGTTTCAAAGGAAGCATGTTCAACAAAAAAGTGGTCAAGTGCGTGTCTAAAATTGTGTTTTAAAGACCACCAACAGCTAAGGTTATTTGGGCCTAGCACCAATTCATGTTTTCAATTCATTATTTTTTTTTAATAATAAATTGAAAATCTAATTGACACTTTTACCCGCTCTCGGGCTAGAACCTGGGAACTGGAGACTTCAAGTGCGTGTCGGACTCATAGAAATATCATAGATAGAGTAGAGAAGCCACCCAAAAAAGTGTCGATGCAAAAGATAGCAGTTCTTCTATCTTTTTCTATCACAAATACATAACCATGGTTACAGATGTAAATTAACAATACCTACTATAAATTTTTAAATTTACAAATGCGTAAGAAGACAAGGAAAAGAGAACTGCTGCGTTTTTTATCTCTCTTTTCCAAGGTAACACTGTCACTTACAATAATGTGCCTATGGCTCCCCTACTCTATCTATGATATCTCTATGGTCGGACCACGCACAGTGAAGGGTTTCGTATTCGGGAAGTACGTTCACGGTTAAAATTCAAAGTTAATAATAAATTTATAGTCTTTTATTTTAAGTTGAACATAGTTTTCCAAAAATAAGTTTGTATTTCAGAATATTTCTCAAAGACACTGTGAAAAACAAAGAATTATTTCTGCGGACGCTAAACTTAAAAAAATAACTTGTAATCGAAAATATCCCATATCTCAAAAACTACACAATATATTATTCAAACCAACTTTCGTTGTGTTTTTTAAGTTCTACCACCTTATTTGTTTCATAATTTTCCACCGCATAGTTGAAAGGTTAGAAAGGGGTGGGGGGTACACTTTAACATAAATATATCATAACATAAATATCTATCTATCTATGCTGTGTAGTTTTTGATACGATAATTACAGACACCTTGTATAAATCGATCGATCACTTAAATAGACACGATAAAGACTTAACGAGCGTGTCGGTAAAAGTGTTAATGAGAATTAAATAAACAAATACATTTTATCGACTATCGCTAAATTATAGCGATCCATCATCGCGGCGCCCAATGAATACGAACTGATGTTTCGCGGTGTTGATAAGAAAACGGCGTTGGCCGCCTCATCTATATTTATGCCGAAGAAACTGGAAGATTCCTGGCTCAACCAGGACCGGATTAAATCACACTTTTCGAAAAATTATTTATGAAAAAAACTGTAGTGTCGTAGCTTAGGAAGTGGCAAAGGCAGGGCTGCCAGATAGTCTGGAATAAGGCAAGGTTATTAGAGTACAGGTTGCCTCATTCCATCTGACCAATCAGCGTAAGCGCGGGAATGACGTCAGCTAGAATTTAGTTTAAATCAAGTACAAAAATTGTTGAAGATTATGCTTATTTATATTAAGTGCTTTGTGCAGATTTTTTCTTAAAATTGGCAGAAGACAATAAATAGAAGAATAGATGTTAAAAAATAGGATAATTTTAATTTTTATTACAAAATTTAGGTTTTAATATCTATAATATAAACAAACAAAAAATTAAATAATGCTCAAGAAATGGCAGATCTTGTTAATTACCTATTTTTTAAATTTAAGAAACGAATAAAATTAACTAACAAATTGATAAATTAATTATTTTATCTTTTATATTCACAAAATATTAAAAATAACCACAAAACACCATAACACTTAACAGCTATCGCAAAATTGACAACTTATCATATTTTTTTCACTAACAGAAGAATTATGTTTCTATTAGGTATTAAAAAAACATATCACACTACCATGGTTACTGTGATTTTTATTTCCAAAAATTAGCAGCGTCCATCGTCTGATCTTTTCTATTGAAGTGAGCAAGCATGGTATATTCTGAGTGACGTCATCCCCCCACTACTATCTATCGGAATGAGGCAACCTATACTCCACTAACCTTGGGAATAAGGGATATTTTATACGATTTCCAGAATCCCAATTTCAAAATTAATGTCCGGCTAAACAACCTGAATAATATGTTTGAAAAAGTTCTGAGATATTTCGATTTTCGTCAAAAACACGCGTTTTCTTGAAATACCTTTAAAAACCGCAAAAATCGAAATCTTTTACATATTTTTGAAATTGAAAATGCTAAGGGAACTAATTACGCTGAAAGTTCTCACACAAAAAAAAAACGCCTTGTGTTTTTAATGTTCTTAATCTTTCCCAGTTTTAATGCCATCACATAACCTAGAAAAAATAATCAGCTGTTACATTTATTCGCCGCCATTACGGTGCTAGTGTGACCACGTGGTATGACCAATGTCTGGAGCATCAAGATGTAACAAATTTTCAAGTTTTGAGTTAGCAAGGGTTTACAAATGAGGTGTTTTGTTGGCTCGACATCTTAAATAAATAATTGTTTCGGATTTTCCTTTGGAAGACGCGTCAATACATACAGTTGAACTATGAGAGATACACTAAGATGACCAAGGAGATCCTCTCCTTGCTCCAGGAGGGATAGAGAAGAGCGTAGAGTGAGAGAAAGAGTGAGGTAGGTATATATAACAACAGAAAGTCGTCAATCACAAATGTAATTATGGCGCGAGACTGGCATACCATTGCCCACTCGAGTATATATCTGTCTTTGTCGTCTGTGAATCCCCAAGTAGTCGTCTGTGGCGGCGATTATACGGTGTTACCAACTGTTTAAAACGTTGGTAATTTTTTTAAATTAGCATTATAATAAATGATTCCTAGTTTAACAGACTATTGTGTCATTTTTTTTAATGAAAAAGTTTAATAGTATAAAAAATACTTTGAAAATTAATTTTTTCAAAACTTTCCCAAATTTACTATAGGTACTAATGGCCGGTTTATCGTACATTTTAATCACGGTGTTTTTTTAATCACACTGATAAAACACTGTGATTAAAATGTTCGATAAACCGGATATTACAGACTGACAAGCTGATTTTAATAATCTCAAACCAATTTTTGCATCTCTTTTAGCTTAAAAACTATATTGATTCAAAGATTGATTTCAATTTTTTTAGAAACTTTAAGCAGCCATAGCTTTGAAACAAAAGAGATCACGTGTGATATTTAATGGAGTTTACATTTTTTTTTAAATCGCGCTTGGGTTTGGCAACGAAATAATTAAGAGCAACAAATCTCTCATATTATAAGGCTTCACTGTATCTTTTATAGTTTAACCAGCGTACAGCAATGATTAGCTTAGAAATTGCTTACGGGAACCCGAAATCGCTTTAAATTTTTGCTCACTGCCCGTCCTCCTTTCGTCTTAGTGTGTATTTTCCCGTCCTCCTTTCGTCTTAGCGTGTGTTTTTTTTAAGACCACCAACAGCTAAGGTTATTTGAGCCTAGCACTAATTCATATTTTCAATTAATTATTTTTTAATAATAAATTGTAAATCCAATTGACTCTTTTACCAGCTCTCGGGCTAGAACCCGGGAACTGGGAACTTGTAATAGAGGAACCATCTATGCCATGTATCTAAACAACAGCACCGCTATACGCTCGGCCATTCTGAAGCCTTTCGTCTTAGCGTAATAATATATAGCCTACGTCACTCAGAATAAGTGGGTCTTTAAACAATGAAAGAATTTTTCAAATCGGTTTAGTGGTTCCTGAGATTACTCGCCACAAACAAACAAACAAAGTTTTCATCTATCATATTGTAGGTATATAGTATAATATTAATCCTGCTTGTATAACATACTATGTATATTATATTGTTTGTGCTAGTTTCGAATGGAGTAATAATTATTTTATTAGTTGGCATGTGTGAATGACGGTGTTATAAGTGCGACAGATGTTTGAACTATAAATCGTTAGATTAAAACACTTCCATCTACCGGATGTATCTAAAGTCTAAAATCATTGAAGTTGTAGCGGCGAAATTGTCTTTTGTACAGCACTGCCGCATAGAAAGTGTCATATTTCAGTTATATGTGTAAAGTGGTTGTCGTTTGCACCTTGCCCAGCCGCCTTGTGAATTGCTGTAGCGGCGAAACTGTCTTTGTACAGCGCTGCCGCGTGGAAAGTGTCATTTCAGTTATATGTATAAAGTGGTTGTCGTTTGCACCTTGCCCAATTGCCTTGAGAATTTGTAGCGACGAAACTGTTTTTTGTACAGCGCTGCTGCGTAAACAATGTCATATTTCAGTTATATGCATAGTGGTTGTCGTTTGCACCTTGCCCAGCCGCCTTGTGAATCGCTCTAGCGGCCAAACTGTTTTTTGTACAGCAGTGCCGCGTGGAAAGTGTCATATTTCAGTTATATTATGTATATAGTGGTTGTCGTTTGCACATTGCCCAGCGGCCTTGTGAATTGCTGTAGCGACGAAATTGTCTTTTGTACAGCGCTGCCGCGTAGAAAGTGTCATATTTCAGTTATATGCATAGTGGTTGTTGTTTGCACCTTGCCCAGCGGCCTTGTGAATTGCTGTAGCGACGAAATTGTCTTTTGTACAGCGCTGCCGCGTAGAAAGTGTCATATTTCAGTTATATGCATAGTGGTTGTTGTTTGCACCTTGCCCAGCGACCTTGTGAATTACTGTAGCGGCCAAACTGTTTTTTGTACAGCGCTGCCGCGTGAAAAGTGTCATATTTCAGTTATATGTATAAAGTGGTTGCCGTTTGCACCTTGCCCAGCGACCTTGTGAATTTCTGTAGCGGCCAAACTGTCTTTTGTACAGCGCTGCCGCGTGGAAAGTGTCATATTTCAGTTATTTGCATAGTGGTTGTCGTTTGCACCTTGCCCAGCCGCCTTATGAATTGCTGTAGCGGCCAAACTGTCTTTTGTACAGCGCTGCCGCGTAGAAAGTGTCATATTTCAGTTATATGCATAGTGGTTATCGTTTGCACCTTACCCAGCCGCCTTGTGAATTTCTGTAGCGGCCAAACTGTCTTTTGTACAGCGCTGCCGCGTGAAAAGTGTCATATTTCAGTTATTTGCATAGTGGTTGTCGTTTGCACCTTGCCCAGCCGCCTTGTGATTTGCTGTAGCGGCGAAACTGACTTTTGTACAGCACTGCCGCGTGGAAAGTGTCATATTTCAGTTATTTGCATAGTGGTTGTCGTTTGCACCTTACCCAGCCGCCTTGTGAATTTCTGTAGCGGCCAAACTGTCTTTTGTACAGCGCTGCCGCGTGGAAAGTGTCATATTTCAGTTATTTGCATAGTGGTTGTCGTTTGCACCTTACCCAGCCGCCTTGTGAATTTCTGTAGCGGCCAAACTGTCTTTTGTACAGCGCTGCCGCGTGGAAAGTGTCATATTTCAGTTATTTGCATAGTGGTTGTCGTTTGCACCTTGCCCAGCCGCCTTATGAATTGCTGTAGCGGCCAAACTGTCTTTTGTACAGCGCTGCCGCGTGGAAAGTGTCATATTTCAGTTATTTGCATAGTGGTTGTCGTTTGCACCTTGCCCAGCCGCCTTATGAATTGCTGTAGCGGCCAAACTGTCTTTTGTACAGCGCTGCCGCGTGGAAAGTGTCATATTTCAGTTATTTGCGTAGTGGTTGTCGTTTGCACCTTGCCCAGCCGCCTTATGAATTGCTGTAGCGACTAAACTGTTTTTTGTACATAGCGCTGCCGCGTAGAAAATGCCATATTTCAGTTATATGCACAAAGGGGTTGTCGTTTGCACTTTGCCCAGCCGCCTTGTGAATTGCTGTAGCGACGAAACTGTTTTTGTACAGCGCTGCCGCGTGGAAAGTGTCATATTTCAGTTATATTATGTATATAGTGGTTGTCGTTTGCACATTGCCCAGTGGTCTTGTGAATTGCTGTAGCGGCGAAACTGTTTCTTGTACAGCGCTGCCGCCACCATTTTTTTTTAAATCCCCGAACAGTCAATCGTATTGTGGTACCTATTATCACAGAACAGGACGCAATCGAATTTCAGAGCAGCAATTGCCCAAACAAAATATTATAAAATACAGGAAGGTGGTTACAATAAATTAAAAAAATATAATATTTGAAGAAGAAGAATTGTGGATTATAGACGCTCGACAACAGAGGTCATTTGCGTCTGAAGATAATATTTGAGAAATAGCAAATACAAATTAATATAAAATTGAAGTTATTTCCGAAGTTAATTCGATTCTGGGTTCTAGGCGAATTATTTTGACCCAATCCGTACCGACGTCTACCTGTTCGCACCAGGATTTCATGCGAGAACTGATCCACACATGTGTTATTATGCAAATATGTACTTGGTCTTGTTTCGCACGCGGGTCACAAAAGTAAAATAAAACTGCCTCCCTCAGGGCTCAGCCTTTGGGCCGTCGTTAGCCGCCTATTCATGTTAGTTATACGTGTTGAAAACCTTTTAAACCCTTTAATTTTCTCTTAAATAATTCATTAGTCAACTTTTTACTTGTACTGACATAATATCCGACTATATAATATATATTTTACACGTCAAATGTTAAAATTTGAATCGAGTTCCTGCAGTTGATGGCGTCCAGGAAAATAAAACTGGTGCTCTCGAGAGATTTTATAT